>JBBGZY010001242.1:0-600000 GCA_037952925.1 Lithobates clamitans
CTCCGTTTCTACGGAGCCCGCCTCGTGTGAAAGGGGCCATAGTTTTTAAGATCAAAGATACAACTATGTTGGTGTCCCTTGTCAATTTTACATTTTTTTTTTAATGTAACTGCCTACTCCCAAACTGTCATTTGAAGTAAAACACATAGCCAAGTATTATTCTCCACAATTTTTTTATTGTGCATTCAAAAAAAGAAAACAAATAAAATTAGACATGCTATCTACCAATAGAACTTAACAAAAAGGGCATTCTATGCATCCAAAAATATAGAAAATATAACAAATCAAATCATTATTCAACCAAAAAAAATGAAATAAAAGCCTCATGCATGTGTCCTGCTTCCTAATATAGGGGGGTCAACAATGCCAAGAGTTGGTGAAAGCAGGGGTCCGTCATCCGTAGATAATTTCCACAAATCATCCGGATTATTCTCCTGGAGCTCCCGCAGCAAAGGCATATGACATAATAGCCCTATATTCTGGAAGCTTTTTTCCAGACGCAGATAAGAGAAATCAAACACCCAGCTAGAAAACCCTGACCAGACAAAAACAGTAGATCGGTGGTCCACTGATTACTGTAAAGCCAAAACTACATTTAGTCTAGCCCTCTATCTAGAGGAAGGCACTATATACAGTTCCTCTGCTCAATCCACACACCATACATTACAGCTGTAAGTGAGGTAAGGGGACGCACTGGATACCTTCGCTGTCATTGTGCTATAGCTGCGTGTCCTCAGTGTTTAATGTGCTATTATTATAGGCTGAGGATGGAATTGTGTTTTTTGTGTATTTTTGTTTAGTTTTCATCACTGAATACATGCAGCTGACGAAAATATTTTTGTAGACAAAATTAACACTGCATGGATGTACAGAGTTTAGCAAGTACAGAGAACAACAAAATATAGTGTACAACGAATATAGTGTTGAGTTTCAGCAATAAACTGACGGGAGTCATTGGAGTAACTAGAATGAAATAATCAACGTGACGGGTGGGAGGAGGGGAAGTTAAAAAAAAGGGATTTTTTTTTTTAATTAAAATAATGAACATGTCATACTTACCTCCTCTGTGCAATGGTATTGCTTTAAAGGGTTTAAACCTTCATTTCTAGGGTTGGCGCTCTGTGCCCTTTCTCTTCTGTGTGTGCCCCCATAGAAAGCCACTCGCTATGGGGCACACCTGCAGGCTTGTTCATAAGCTGAGCTGTGTGCATCCATAGACACGCACAGTGCAGCTCGGCTCTGTCCATGTTCCCTGCTCACAGGATTTGATTGACAGCAGCAGGAACCAACGGCTCCTGCTGTTGCCCCTGTGTCCTGGGAGGAACACAAACTGGTGCCAATGCTGATGGATCAAGATAGAACTTTAATGCAGAGAATTAATGTTTTGGCTTCAGAACCTACTAATTATTGTTCATAAAGGTGCCTTGATGAGTAGGTGATGGCACCTTATCCCTTCACATAGTGGAAACCAAGTTTAGAAGAAAAATGGGAGTTTCGTGGTGCCATCCAAAACCAGCAACACAAAATATTTAATAAAATTTATATTACAAATATATTTACAATTTAATAATAAAATATTAGATACCTGTAGCATCCTGTAATGTGATACTAGTGTAAGTGTAGGGAAATGTATATCTCGACTCATGTTTAACCCAGTGAGTCTGTAATTGGGTCAGTGTTATTGGGCTGGGTGACATACAGGCTGCGCTCTGGTGCCTCCCCCCTATTCTAGAAAGTTGTAGAACATTCTGGAAGCTGGAGGGTGGAGGCTAGGAGGGCTGTCCTACATGTTTAACCACTTGCCACCCAGGCCAATTCTGACATTTCTCTCCTACATGTAAAAATCATCATTTTTTTGCTAGAAAATTACATAGAACCCCCAAACATTATAAATGTTTTTTTTAGCAGAGACCTTGAAAATACAATGCATACAAATACAATACAATGCAATACATTGCAACTTTTTATCTTGCACTGTATTTGTGCAGCAATTTTGCAAACGCGTTTTTTTGGAAAAAAAACTGTTTCATGCTTTAAAAAAAAAACCAGTAAAGTTAGCCCAATTTTTTTGCATAATGTGAATGATGAAGTTATGCCGAGTAAATAGATACCTAACATGTCATGCTTCACAATTGCACAAGCTCGTGGAATGGCGCCAAACTTCGGTACTTAAAAAAATGTTTTGAGCTACAGGGGAGGTCTAGGGCTAGAATTATTGCTCTCGCTCTAGCATTCGCGGAGATTCCTCACATGTGTGGTTTGAACACCATTTTCATATGTGGGCGGGACTTATGTATGCGTTTGCTTCTGCGTGCGAGCACACGGGGACAGGGGCGCTTTAAATTTTTTTATTTTATTTTTATTGTTAATTTGACTTTTCTTTTTTTAGTTTGACACTTTAAAAAAAAAAAATTAGAAAAAATATAAACATCCCTTGTAATAGGAATATGGCACGCCAGGTCCTCTCTACAGTGAGATCTGGGGTCTATAAGACCCCACACCTCACCTCTAGGTTGGGAAGCCTGAAATAAAAAAAAATTAAAATACAATCTCAGCTTCCCAGCCGAGGCGGCGCCATTTGTTTGAATGCAGAGGCCGGGGTGTGACACCATAACATCGCACCAGGTCTCCATCTGGTCCGCCGGAAATCTCTATGGTAAACATCTGGGGCTGGCGGATCCTGTCTCTGACTCACCCATGGCAGCGGTGAGGGCGGCGGTGAGGGCGGCGGGAGGGGGCCGTCCCCTCTCGCCGCCCGTAAGAACGATCAAGCACTGGAACAGCAGCTATGATCATTCTTATGGTGTAGTGAATCGTCGGCTGAAAAAGACGATATCTGAATGATGAAGCTGCAGGCTATCCCTGCTCAAAGTCAAGGATGTCATATGACGGGAAGTGGTTAAGGGTGCTTGGCAAATCCCCAGGCGATTGGCCTGGCAGAGAACTAAGCCAACCCTTAAATATGGATGGGCCATGCCAGCAGGGGAGTTGGGTGGAATATGGAGATGCAGTGCTGAGAGAGACTGTTGGTGGCCCTCGGCCAGGGAGGGGCTCTGAGTCAGGTCAGGGCCCAGGTGGCTGGCCTGGAGGGATCCTACCACAGTAGAAATTAGAGGGAGACTTTCCTGAGAGGGAGAGGACAGTCTGAGTACTGCAGCGTGGTGCAGGGACTTATGGGGTGGGGGAGACTCCCACATGTAGCAGGTCTCTCTGGAAGATAGCGGTGTGCTTGAATCTTCCACACCTTGCCCTGGGAGATCTCCAGAGAGTCAGTGGGGTAAACTGGTGAGGAGGAGCAGCCGGTGGGCTGGTGGAGGACCAGCTGGGTGGGCTGGCATTTCCTGCAAGGGTTGGAGCTGGAACCGATGTCTACAGGGGAGTTGGGGTTGCTCCAGGATGCTGTTCACATCACATTGTGCTACTATCCAGGGGACTGAGAGTTCCTAGCCTGTGAGGGCTGTTGCTGATCTAACGAGAGATCATATTGTGCTACTTTCCAAAGAACTGAGAGTTCCTAGCCTGTAAGTGGCTGTTGCTACTATAACAGAGACTGTTAGCTATTAAAGAGGGATCAATCAGAGCTGTGCAGAACAGGGAGAAGGAATCAATTGTAGTTGTACAGTAGAAAGGAGAAGGATCTGTAATAGGGAGGAAATTGTCCCTGGTTTTGTTGCTGTCAAGTTGGGCATCCCATAATTCCCAAAACCATCCAAGTTATTACCCCCCAATGAAACATTAAAACAAACCTCAAGGACTATTCACTGTGTCTGGACGAAAGTTGTTGTGTAGCAGTGGGGAACTCAGTCATCTGCAACTCCTACGGGGGGTAGTGCTACACACCAAAATAGTTACATCATTCAAAAGGAATGACCCATAGCATATAGTAGAAGCCTCTGATGGCTTGTCCTTCCAAATTTTCAGATTGTCATGTATTGTGCAGTGTTCCTTCTTCATTCAACCTTTTCATATGAGCCTAAACATGGATTAGGTCAAGGACTCAACGTGTGTCACTGAGGAGCTTCATTACTTAGGAGTATAGAGGCATAGATGTCAGAAAAAAAATGGTATGCATATGCCCCAGGAGTCAGACCACTGATCCGTCTTGTAGTATTAATCAAATGAAAGGGGAGACCATCACTGATGTCAGCATGTCCTGTAATAGTGTTGTCCCATCGGCGTCCGGACATGTCAGCAGTGCTGAGATATAACAAAGGATAGAAAACCGTTCACAACAGTTAAAAAAAAAAAAAAAAAAAAAGATGGCAATTGTTCATGATATGCAAGCTAAATGTCATTCAGTTTAGGTTTCCATGCCTGTTAATTATCATCGTATGATGACTGGCTGCCTGCCAAGTCCAATTTGCACTTTTTGATTTGCTTTTGATGTCCTCGTTTGACTTCCCTCCAGGCTGATCTCTTGGCCTGCTATGACCTGAGCATTGACTAGTCTACTGCAACTTTTTGGTTTTATAATGGCTCATTCTCAACCTACGTCTCAGTCTTACCCATCAATACTGGTTCCTTAGAATGATCAGGTATTGAATAATAATCCAGGTAATATGGCATTGGGAAATCTCAGTACAAGCAGACGCATCAAACCTTAAAGCCTAAAGCTGGATACACACTGTACAATTTTCTGTAGATTTTTTCCTTCAGATTTACTAAAACCATATAATATGAGGTCAAACCTTAAAGTGGAGGTCCGCCCACCGCTGCAAAAATGAAAAGCCAGCAGCTACACATACTGCACTTGCTGGCTTTTAATATTAGGACACTTACCTGTCCTGGAGACCAGCGATGTTTGCACCGCAGCTGATGTTTCCATCAGCTGTCGGGTGCTGCCGCCGCCATCGAGGGTAAGGGAACCCGGCAGTGTAGCCTTACAACTTCACGCCGGGAACCCTACTGTGCATGTGTGAGGCTCCGCTCTTCTCTCCTACTGGCCCGGCGGCAGGGGAAGGAGGAGGAGGGAGCCAAGCGGTGACGTCAACAGCCGCGGCTCCCGGAAGTGGGAACAGGATACCTGTCTAAGACAGGTATTCTATCCCTGTCGAAAGGTGCCAAATGTGGCACCAGAGGGGGGGGGGGGGACAAATGAATGGAAGTTCCACTTTTGGGTGGAACTCCGCTTTAACCACTTCAGTACCGGGCGCTTTCCCCCCTTCCTGCCCAGACCAATTTTCAGCTTTCAGCGCTGTTGCATTTTGAATGACAATTGCGCAGTCATGCAACACTGTACCCAAACAAAATTGTTATCATTTTTTTCCCACAAAAAGAGCTTTATTTTGGTGGTATCAATTTGATCACCTCTGGGGTTTTTATTTTTTGTGCTACAAATAAAAAAAGTTTCTGTTACGAAACTTTGTAAAAAAGTAATTTTTGACTGATGGGCACTGATGAGGCTGTACTGATGGGCATTGAGGAGGCAGTACTGATTGGCACTGATGAGATGGCACTGATAAAGAGGCACTTATATGCAGCACTGATGGGCACTGATAGGCGGCACTGATAAGCAGCACTGACGGGCACTGATAGGTGGCACTGATATGCAGCACTGATGGGCACTGATAGATGGCACTGATGGGCGCTCATAGGTGGCACTTATGGGCACTGATAGGCAGCACTGTTGGGCACTGATAGGCACCGATGGGCGGCACTGATAGATGGCACTGTTAGGCAGCACTGATCAGGCATCACTGATGTTCACTGAGTGCCATCCCTATTGGGCATTGATTGGCATACCTAGTGGTCCTGAGTGGGCATCCCTGGTGGTCCAGGGTGGGCATCCCTGGTGGTCCTGGGTGGGCATCCCTGGTTGTCCTGGGTGGGAATCCACAGGCGGGCTGCACTGATAATCACTCAGCGCAGACCCCCCCATCCGGAGAGCAGCCGATCGTTCCTCCTCTACTTGCGCCTGTCAGTGCGAGTGGAGGAAAAGACAATAATTGGCTCTTCCTATTTACACTGTGATCAGCTGTAATTGGACACAGCTGATCATGTGGTAAAGAGCCGACGTCAGAGGTTCTCTACCAAGATCGGAGATGCGGTGTCAGAGTGACACACTGCACCGCCGATCGCCGCACTGAGTGCCCCCGTGGGTGTGCGCTAACGGCTTATCCTGCTGAACCAGTTAATGACCAGGCCTTTTTCTGACATTTGTTTACAAGTTTAAATAAATATTTTTTTCTAGAAAATGACTTCAGCAGAGACCCTAGAGAACAAAATGGAAATCATTGCAATATTTTATGTCACACCGTATTTCTGCAGCGGTCTTACAAATGCATTAAAAAAAAAAAAGAAAGAAGACAGTAAAGTTAGCCCAATTTTTGTGTATAAAAATGATGTTATGGCGAGTAAATAGATACCTAACATGTCATGCTTTAAAATCGCGCACACTCGTGGAATGGCGACAAACTACGGTACTTAAAAATCTCCATAGGCGACATTTTAAACATTTTTACACTTTACCTGTTTAGAGTTACACAGGAGGTCTTGCACTGAAACAATTGCTCTCGCTCTTATGATCGTGGTGATACCTCACATGTGTGGTTTGAACATTGCTTGCATATGTGGGTGCGACTTGCGTATGCGTTTGCTTCTGTGCGGGAGCTCGGAAGGACGGGGCACTTTTACTTTTTATTATATATTTTTTTATACACTGCCCCTTTAATTTTTTTTTTTATTATCACTTTTATATCTATGTAAACATCCCTTGTAATAAAAATAAGCATGACAGGTCCTCTTTATTGTGAGAGTCAAAAAGACCTCAGATCTCACATTTACACTTAGTAGTCCAAAAAAAAAAAAAAAGGCCTAGCGGCGGAAGTGACATCAGATTCCGCTCCGGTCCCCCAAGGGCATATAGTCGAGTGGGGGCCATCTTGCCCTCACTCGACTTCCTACCCATCACTCCATGGGATCAGATCACTTCCGCCTTTACCGATGTCTCCGGTAAGCGGGGAAATGATGGCGAAGCGGCGGGGGGCACCAAGCAGGGTTGACCGTCGGGGGGGGGGGGGTGGGGGGGCACTTCTCCCGCTGCCCATAAAAGTGATCCCGTGGTGAATCTTCTGCCTGGACCACTTTTATGTAAAAGAGGATCGGCCACTGTTTAGAAAAAAATACCAGGGTTATGGCAGCTAGCTGCTGCCATAACAATGGTACATAACGTTAAAATAACGACATATATATAGTATATACCGTGGGCGGTCTATTTAAAGTGAAATTAAATTGGGTCTTAGGCTTTAAAGGGTTAGCTCACCTTGGCAAAAAACTGCCTGTGCAGATAAAGGGCGTTTGTAGGTAAAAACAAACTGGGCAGCTTTGAAAAAAGTTGGATAATGCTCTCGCTATAGTTGTAGGCCATTTACATACCACCTGAAGCCTGGCCGAAAAACTCACAGAGATGGCATCATCCTGTCCTGCCTTTTTGCTACAATCTTGCTAACACACTCAGCCGATTCAAAGCCTCTCGCATGTGATGTCTCTTCTCGATCGAAGAAGATTGGCAGAGAGTGCTATAGAAAGGTCTTTATTGCTAATCCATAGCCCAACCCATGCTTGTTATTTCTCCTCATTTTTCCTCTTGAATTATTAATCCTGCAATAATTAGTCAAACATCAAACACTTTCCAAATAAAGTTACTGAGTTATTGACCCATTTACAAAGACACAGATCCCCAGAAGACCTGAGATGCAGTGCGCAAGCTGTTCTCGTTCACATTTTATTTCATGAGTTGTGGCAAAATCGAAGATTACATTCCAAAATAAACATGTTCATTGTTCATATCAGGTTTCTATTTGCTACTGACTTCTCCTGGGATCAATAAAAACATTCAAATGCCCTTAGTAGAAGTTAAATAATTACTGCGGTCACAGACATTTCCACAAATAAAATAAGCGTGCGTCTACCGGTACATAGGATGTTAACAGCTTAAAAATATTCAGAAATATCTACCTGTCTATCTATATATATTCAAAAAAAATAAATAAATAAATATATATATATATATATATATATATATATATATATATATATATATATATATATATATATATACAGTATCTCACAAAAGTGAGTACACCCCTCACATTTTTGTAAATATTTTATTCTATCTTTTTATGTGACAACACTTAAGAAATGATACTTTGCTACAATGTAAAGTAGTGAGTGTACAGCTTGTATAACAGTGTAAATTTGCTGTCCCCTCAAAATAACTCAACACACAGCCAATAATGTCTAAACCGCTGGCAACAAAAGTGAGTACACCCCTAAGTGAAAATGTCCAAATTGGACCCAAAGTGTCAATATTTTGTGTGGCCACCATTATTTCCCAGCACTGCCTTAATCCTCTTGAGAATGGAGTTCACCAGAGCTTCACAGGTTGCCACCGGAGTCCTCTTCCACTTCTCCATGATGAAATCACAGAGCTGGTTGATGTTAGCGACCTTGGGCTCCTCCACCTTCCATTTGATGATGCCCCACAGATGCTCAATAGGGTTTAGGTCTGGAGACATGCTTGGCCAGTCCATCACTTTTACCCTCAGCTTGTTTAGCAAGGCAGTGGTCGTCTTGGAGGTGGGTTTGGGGTCGTTATCATGTTGGAATACTGCCCTGTGGCCTAGTCTCTGAAGGGAGGGGATCATGCTCTGCTTCAGTATGTCACAGTACATGTTGGCATTCATGGTTCCCTCAATGAACTGTAGCTCCCCAGTGCCGGCAGCACTCATGCGGCCCCAGACCATGACACTCCCATCACCATGCTTGACTGTAGGCAAGACACACTTGTCTTTGTACTCCTCACCTGTTTGCCACCACACACGCTTGTCACCATCTAAACCAAATAAGTTTATCTTGGTCTCATCAGACCACAGGACATGGTTCCAGTAATCCATGTCCTTAGTCTGCTTGTCTTCTGCAAACTGTTTGCGGGTTTTCTTGTGCATCATCAGTGGGCAGAAGAGTAGAGAGGTTCAGGCAGAGTGTCATGAACAGGTGTGACCAGAACCGTGTGATCTGCGACAGAGGACACCCAAACGTAAATAAGTGAAAATATAATAATTTATTAAAGTAAGTGTGTAATATAGAACAACCAACTCCAATATGACACAGTGCAATAACCAACCACAGACAGATACCCACAAATAACAACAGACAGATAAGTACAATAAATGGGAAATACCAGGATCATAAACAAGAGCCAGGCCAGGGTCAGCAGATGGACAGGGGATGTTCCAGAGACATAAACGTAAGCCAGGCCAAGGTCATACACAGGGAGATCAGCAGATGGGGTTAGAACACAGGACAGGGAGAGGATGGATGGGTCAGACTGCAGGCAGGGATGCAAGGTAACAGGTGGGGCAGGATAGGGATCTGGACAGGGAGACAGGATCAGGTTCAGGGCACAGGATCAGATTGCTAGCAGGTCAGGAGTCAATGAAGAAATCAAGACAAATATGTGAGTGCTTGCTGGGTATTTATAGGCCTGTGATTGGCCTCAAGTGACACCTGATTGTAGGAGGTGCTGTCTGCTCCACACTGCAAGGATCCATCCGCTGGTGGACGCCAGTACTGCGGCCCAAAGATGACATAACATCAGCAAGGAAAAGCTCTCCTGACAGTTCCAAACTGCCAGGAGACACCTGCTGGTGGACCTCAGTACTGCGTGCCAAATAACAGATATTACCAGCGGATGGATCATTTCCTGACACAGAGGTCTTGTCAGGTGTCAGGCAGAGAAGTAATCAGGTCGAGTTAAGGGTCCTGGCAGGCAAATGAGTAGTTAGGTGCTGAAAGAGGTCTTGGCAGGAGTCAGACAGAAGAATATTCCAGGACAGTAATAATGAACAGTCTTGCAGGTAATTCTGGAAGTGTCTTCATGGATTCTGCCAGTACCATTGGAAGTACTAGCAGGAATTCTGCCAGTACCATAGGAAGAACTGGCAGATATTATGAAAGTCCCGGCATGGCTTCTGCGAGTACCATTGGATGTACTGGCAGGGATACTGTGAGTACAATTGGAAGTGCTGAAAGATATTCTGGAAGTGTCGGCATGGATTACTATTATACAGAATTACTATAGGGCGAACAGTTTGCGCAGCACTTCATGAGGGCAGACAGTACAATACAGTTCAATACAGGAGGAATCAGAGGGCTTTGCTCGTTAGAACTTACAATCTAAAAATTCTGTGAGTACCATAGGAAGTGCTTGCAGGGATTCTGGAACTGTCATCATGGATTCTGCCAGTACCATTGGAAGTACAGGCAGGGATTCCTCAGGTGTCATTGGAAGTACTGGCAGGGATTCCTCAGGTGCCATTGGAAGTACTGGCAGGGATTCCTCAGGCGCCATTGGAAGTACTGGCAGGGATTCCTTAGGTGCCCTTGGAAGTACTGGCAGGGATTCTGCCATTACCATTGGAAGAACTAGCAGGGATTATGGAAGTCCCAGCATGGCTTCCACCATTGGGAATACTGGAAGAGATTCTGGAAGTGTCGGCATGGATTATTATTATATAAGGGTTTATATAGTGCTACTTTATATCATGAGGGCAGCCAGTTACAATACAATTCAATACAGGAGGAATCAGAGGGCCCTGCTCGTTAGAGCTTACAATCTAAAAATTCTGTGAGTACCAGTGGAAGTACTGGCAGGGATTCAGTCAGTACCATTGGAAGTACTGGCAGGGATTCTACCACTACCATTGGAAGTACTGGCAGGGATTCAGCCAGTACCAATGGAAATACTGGCGGGGATTCTGCCAGTACCATTGGAAGTACTGGCAGGGATTCTGCCAGTACCATTGAAAGTACTGGCAGGAATTCTGGAAGTGTCAGCAAGGATTCTGCCAGTACCATTGGAAGTACTGGCAGCGATTCTGCCAGTACCATTGGAAGTACTGGCAGGGATTCTGGAAGTGTCAGCATGGATTCTGCCAGTACCATTGGAAGTACTGGCAGCGATTCTGCCAGTACCATTGGAAGTACTGGCAGGGATTCTGGAAGTGTCAGCATGGATTCTGCCAGTACCATTGGAAGTACTGGCAAGGATTCTGGAAATGTTATAGCACCAGAATACAGTTATCCCACATAAGGATTAAGCTGCCTGGCAACAGATACTGACCATAATGAAAGAGAGTAGAGAGGAGTATGATGTATATTACACAATAATAGTGTTGTGACGGATCTTTTCACAGTTGTAACCAAGTACATCTGTACTTATCATAAAGTCCTATTTTATGTAAAGAAAAATACAATTTGGAAAGGTTCTATTCATATGTTAGTGTTTAGTATGCACGTACTATAAATCCCCTCTATTCTTTCTTTGAAACTTTGTTCTCTATCCATATAATTTATACATTTATAAAAAAACTTGTATTCTTTCTATACATGTTTCAGTTATGGCTTGATCGACGCAGGCAGTGCCAGTACACACAGAACACGAGGTGCTGCCTTTGCAACGTGTCAGTGCCCCATCCGTCATCCCACCTATTGCGCGGGCAGCAGCCTCCATGTGTTATAGTACTATATTATTATATTTTACTTGCATTGTAATGTAGAATGCTGATCATTTGCCATGTCTTTGTATTGTGTACTATTCCAGTCATTCCATTACTCATAACACCATTAAACAGCTCTCTAGCTTCCTTTGCTTTCTGTTTAACCTTCTTTGGCAAAGAAGCCGTACATAAAAGGGCGCAATTGCTGAATAAAGTAGTATGGCAGTTTATATTGAATGCATTAACTATGTATTATGACTTGGGAAAACGTATATAGATAGTCACTGCATACTATTTTATAGCTGCTTCCGCCAAATCAACTGTAATGCTCATGCTGAACTCCTGGCATAGAGCTGCATACATAGCCGTGCTACATAAAAATGACATTTTTTATTTGTTTTGGGATGTGTAATTCTGTTTTGTAATCCAACTCGTCCTGCCAGGCAGCACAGACAGATCCTTGACTTCTGTGGCAGCAGCAGCCTGACTTGGTCAAAAAGCACCCCCAACCTGCTGGTTGGTCAGGGATGAAAGTCTGGATGGTCCCCACACACCAAGATACTTTTCCAGTATCTGCTATCTTGGTTACAATAAGACAAGCTATGTATAAGGCCCCTTTCTTATGGAGCAGACTCCATCTTGATCAGCAGGGGATCTGTCCGCTAATCCCCTGCTGATTGGAGCAGAGCGGGCAGATGACAGGACGAAACTGAGTGGACACGGACAAAGTCTGCTTTGCTCTATGGGCGGCCTGGAGTAAACGGACTCTGCCTGTCTGTTTACACCTAACTACCCTACGATCCAAACTGCCTAGATAGAGGGAGACGGATCGCCTTCCATTTTTTTTTTTTTTAAAGATTGGATTGGAGGTAGGTGGGTGTAAATGGACACCCAAACCCTGTCCATAAGGGTAAATGGACCGTCCAATCATGTCTGCCTGAAAAACTGACTGGTGGACCTGATTGCAGGGCCGTCTTTTCGCATGGGCATGCTGGGCAGTTGCCTGGGGGCCCCATTTGCCTGGGGGGCCCCACCTGCCCAGTGACCCCAGCCAGGGCCTCTGGAGCAACTGCACTTTGCAAAGTGAACAGTCTATTTGCCTTTGGTGAATCAATCCAATCATGTCTTCCTGAAAAACTGACTGGTGGACCTGATCACAGGGCCATCTTTTTGCATGGGCATGCTGGGCAGTTGCCCGTGGGCCCCACTTGCCTGGGGGGTCCCACCTGCCCACCGACCGCAGCCAGGGCCGGACTGGCCTACTGGGATAACGAGAAATTTCCCGGTAGGCCGCCTGCCCTGGGGCCGCTTTGAGTTGCGGCTGCAGCACTCCGCTCTTTCCCTCTCTCTTCCCCCTCCTGTGTATCATGGAGCTGGCTGGGTGTGTGTTCGGCGGCCGCACTGTAACAAGGTCCCACCCCCCTAAACCGACTCGTACACAGGGGGAGATGCCCGCTGTGTGTGTGTTACCAGGTGATGGTGAGTCTGTTTTGGCACAGTGATGCTGCATTCATGGGCACAGTGAGGGTGCAATTGTGGGCACAGTGAGACTGCATTCATGGGTACAGTGAGGCTGTAATGATGGGCACAGTGAGGGTGCAATAGTGGGCACAGTGAAGCTGCAATGGTGGGCACAGTGAGGCTGCATTCACGGGCACAGTGAGGCTGCAATGGTGGGCACAGTGAGGCTGCATTCATGGGTACAGTGAGGCTGCAATGGTGGGTACAGTGAGGCTGCAATGGTGGGTACAGTGAGGCTGCAATGGTGGGTACAGTGAGGCTGCAATAGTGGGCACAGTGAGGCTGCAATAGTGGGTACAGTGAGGCTGCATTCATGGGCACAGTGAGGCTGCAATGGTGGGTACAGTGAGGCTGCAATGGTGGGCACAGTGAGGCTGCAATAGTGGGCACAGTGAGGCTGCAATGGTGGGCACAGTGAGGCTGCAATGGTGGGCACAGTGAGGCTGCATTCATGGGCACAGTGAGGCTGCAATGGTGGGTACAGTGAGGCTGCAATGGTGGGTACAGTGAGGCTGCAATGGTGGGCACAGTGAGGCTGCAATAGTGGGTACAGTGAGGCTGCATTTACAGGCACAGTGAGGCTGCAATGGTGGGCACAGTGAGGCTGCATTCATGGACACAGTAAGGCTGCATTTTATGGGCACAGTGAGACTGCATTCAGGGGCACATGAAAGCTGCATTTGATGGGCAATCATGCGTGATTGTGTAGACAGGGCCCCAGTGCACTGTATTGCCTGGGGGCCTATAATGCTCCTAAGATGGCACTGCCTGATGGGACCCTTCATCCTTGCTGATCTGTACTATTTGGATGGACCTATTCTAAGTGGCCCCTTCAGGGATAAGCACTACGGACAAAATGGCAAACAGTGAACAATAACAGGTTTTGTATAACACTACAAACAACTGACTCACTGGGGTTGATTTACTAGAGCTGCACAATTCTAGCCAAAATGAAAATCATGATTTTTTTGCTTAAAATATTATTATTATTATTATTATACGAGATTTATATAGCGCCAACAGTTTACTCAGCGCTTTACAATGTATAAGGGGGACAACACAATTACAGTACAATACAAAAGGTACAGGAGGGCCCTGCTCGTAGAGCTTACATTCTAAAAGGGAGGGGGTGGTGGTACAAAAGGTAATAGCTGCAAAGAATGATTTGATGGGGGTGGCTCAGGGACAGTTATGTGGGTGTGGGATAGGCTTCCCTGAATAAATGAGTTTTCAAGGATCTCCTAAAGGTGGACAGGGTAGGGGCTGATCGGACATACTGGGGCAGGGAATTCCAGAGGATGGGAGAGGCTCTGGAGAAGTCCTGAAGGCGAGCATGGGAGGAGGTAACAAGGGAGCTAGAGAGCAGGAGGTCCTGGGAGGAGCGGAGGGGGCGATTTGGGCGATATCTGCAGATGAGGTTGGTGATGTAGATGGGGGCGAAAACGATCACGATTCTCTCACAATTCTCGCAACATAAAATCTTTCACATTATACAAAAAAAAATTGGGCTAACTTTACTGGTTTGTTTTCTTTTTTTTTTTTTTTAATTCATTAAAGTATTTCTTTCCAAAAAAAAAAAATTGCATTTGAAATACCGCTGCGCAAATACAGTGATACAGTGTGACATAAAATATTGCAACAACCACCATTTTTACTCTCTAGGGTCTCTACTAAAATATATATATATAAAATGTTTGGGGGTTCTAAGTAATTTTCTAGCAAAAAAAAAATGATTTTAACTTGAAATCAACAAATATCAGAAAAAGGTTTAGTGTTTAAGTGGTTAAACTTTCCTCACTTACACACAAAGTCTATTCCTTTGACAGATTGTTAAAATATTTATACTTAAGTTCCACTGCTAAAGAATGTTGTGATTCTTGGCAGACTGCCCGTTTTTTTTTTTCCTTTCTTTTAATGGCTTCAGAAGAGCAGAGAGAATTCTTTGCATAGAAAGAATCGTGAAACACTTTTGTCAAGATCGCAACGGGGAAAAAAACGCGAAAACGATTCTTGACGATTAATCGTGCAGCTCTATGATTTACTAAAGTCAAATAGACTGCAAGGGCAGTTGCTCTAGAGCTTATTAAATGAGGAGAAGCTCTGCTGACTTCCATCGTCCAATCATGTGCAAGCAAAAATGCTGTTTTTTTTAAATTTTCCTTGCATGTGATTGGGTATTGTTTGTAAAGTGAAACTTTACCTTATTTACTAAGCTCTGGAGCAGCTGCACTTTGCAAAGTGAACAGTCTATTTGCCTTTGGTGAATCAACCCCATTATCTCTGCACCTGTACCCTGGGAATGGAGGGGTCATAACTAAGGGGCAATCCTGGAAGCTAAAGATCAGTCTTTCCAAGCCCCACCCACTGGGCAGTGTATTGATAATTGTTGGGGCCCAACGTTCCGCCACTGGAGCACTCAGATTTGAGTGAATCCCACACAGGGTGTAAAGTACCCAAACTATGTCCTAAAATTCTGCTCCTTTAATCACTTCAATAAGGGTCATATTCACCCCCTTCCTGCCCAGGCCAATTTTCAGTGCTGTCGCATTTAGAATGACAATTGCACGGTCATAACACACTGTACCCAAATGACATTTTTATCATTTTTTTTCCCCACAAATAAAGCTTTTTTTTTGGTGGTATTTTATCACCACTGAGGTTTTTATTTCTTGCGCTATAAACAAAAGAAGAGTGACAAGTTTTGAAAAAAAATATATTTTTTACTTTTTGCTATAATAAATATCCCAATTAAAAAAAAAAAAAATTTCCTCAGTTTAGGCCGATATGTATTCTGCTACATATTTTTGGTAAAAAAAAAAAAATCACAATAAGCGTATATTGATTGGTTTGCGCAAAAGTTATAGCGTCTACAAAATAGGGGAAAGATTTATGGCATGTTTATTATTATTTTTTTTTATACTAGTAATGGCAGTGATCTGCAATTTTTAGCGGGACTGCGACATTGCGGCGGACACCTCGGACACTTTTGACACTATTTTGGGACCATTCACATTTATACAGCGATCAGTGCTATAAAAATGCACTGATTACTGTGTAAATGTCACTGGCAGGGAAGGGGTTAACACTAGGGGGCGATCAAGGGGTTAAATGTGTTACCTAGGGAGTGATTCTAACTGTGGGGGAAGGGGACTCACAAGGGGAGGTGACCGATCGTTATTCTTCTGTACTGGGAACATACGATTTGTCTCCTCTCCCCTGACAGGACGTGGATCTGTCCCGGCTCTGTTACCGATAATCGCGGGTGCTCGGCAGACATTGCAGCCGCCGGGAACGCGTAACGGCTTCCGAGTGACGGCGTGCGCCCCCTAGATTGACGGGAAGCCCAGGACGTCATATAACGCCCACCCAGGATGGGAGATCCCTCCTGCGGACGTCATTTGACAAAAGCCGGGATGTGAAGTGGTTATGAATTGAGCAGGAAGTTATAGCTAGTGGCCTCTCACCACCAAGTGATCTGTGATTATGCCTCTCCCCGCTCTCTAGCATCCAGAATGGGGGACGCTGGCTATGACTCAGGACCTGGTGGTGTCGACCACTCACAGAACCAAAAAAGCCAGCAGCATTCACAGCTGTGACCTCAGTGTAGATGTGGCAGCAGAGTCTCTATCTCCAAAACCGAGGTGAATCCCAAATAGGGATTCACCCGGACAGTTCGGGGTTTGAATCGTGTGTTTGGGTTTCAGGCGGGCTGAAACCCGGACACATTATTTAGACCGGGCTGTGGATCCCCAAGTAACCAAGAGAGTCACACACAAATCTTTTGCCATCCGGGTGCTGCGGGTGTCTGTATGGGGGCTGGTTTGGCATCACTGGGGGGGCAGAGTGATGATGTCAGCAATAGCAATTTGGCCACAAACACTGTTGGTTGCAGCACGCCAAGCACACCACATGACTACTCTCCTTGGGGCACCCAAAGGTGTCCCAAGCTGCTAAAATGTTCGGGTTTGGCTTGAAGAAAAGGTGGCAACCCTAATCCCAGATAGCTATTGCTTAGATATGCCGGGCTGCACAAGTTTGTTGCACAATTGCAGCAAGTCCGCATTGCATGACTCCAGATCAACTTTCTTTGCAAACATTCTGCAAGTTCTGGTTCAGTTATGTTGTGCAATAGTCATCCCACCACAGGGGGTCACTGTGGCTGGATTTTCATGCTGTAGACTTGCAGAGCTCTTGCTGTAGACTCACCACTGCAACTTTGCTTTTTGCTAGAGACTTGCCACGCAAATTTGCTACAAATTGGAAAAGTTGTGCTTCAAGTGCTCTGCAAGCGTACAACTTGCCATTGAAAATGTGCAGCAAAGTTAACAGACTTACAATTCAACACTGCCACAAATTTGTGGCACGTTAGCCTTGCTATCTGGGATGATCCAGTAACTTTCTGACAAAGCAGCCCACTCAGATAGTTGACCATAGCTCCCAACTGTCCCTGATTTGGAGGGACTGTCCCTGATTTGGAGCAATGTCCCTCTGTCCCTCTTTCCTCCTCATTTGTCCCTCATTTTGGTCTGATCCATATAGTTGTATATAAAATGTGCTTTTTATCTTTCAAAAAGTGTTTCCCTGTGCTAAACCATTCTTCCGATTTCTAAATTGCTGCATTTGTACATTTTAAAAGCCAATATAAAGGAATAGTAGTGGTAAAAAAAAGCACTTGTGGATTTAATTAACTTTTTTTGGTTAATTCTCCTTTAAGGGGGTGTGGCAGGAGGCGTGTCCCATGCCTACATACATTTGTTAGTAGGTGTGCCTCATTCCCATCTTAAAATGTTGGGAGGTATGGTTGACTCTCACTGTCACCCCCCACAAGCCCTGGCTTCTCCTTCCTCTTCCTTATCTTTCTAGCATATAGCCTCTGGGATTTGTAGTCCTACGCAGTTCCACAACACTAAGCCCCGCCTCTCCAAGGACTACCACACCACTGACAGGGGACGGGCTATTCTATTCAGGCTGTGGCTGCTTTCCAAAGAAAAGAACTGTAAGGGCCCGTTCACATTGCCCGCATGCTAAACGCTCTGCTAAAACAGAGAGCGTTTAGCATGCGGGTAGCTGTCAGTTTTGGGCAGCAGCGAGGGGCGACAATGGACATGCATATTTTAGCGCATCACACGGTTCGTTTTTTCTTTGTCAATTTTTGAAATGCACAAAATCATTCTTCATTCATGTCACTGTACGGCAGTGCTCTGCGTTGGCATGCGATGCCTTCCCATACCTCCCAACTTTGTGAGATGGGAATGAGGGACACCTATCAGCAAAAGCATGCAGGCATAGGACACACCCCTGGCCACGCCCCCTTAAAGGAGAATTGTAAGAAAAAAACAAGATTGGTTAAACCCTCAAGTGCTTTTTTTTTTTACCACTACTATTCCTTTATATTGGCTTTTGGAATTTACAAATGCAGCAATTTAGAAATCGGATGAAAGGTTTAGTGCTGGAAAACACTTTTTGAAAGATAAAAAGTGCATTTTATATACAACTTTATAGATCAGACCAAAATGAGGGACAAATGAGGAGGAATGAGGGATAGAGGGACATTGCTCCAAATCAGGGACAGTCCCTCCAAATCAGGGACAGCTGGGAGCTATGCCTTCCTGTGAGGTATGATAAATTGCAGCATGTCTGCATTTCATGGCAGCTCACTGCATCTCACATGCAGGCTGGGTGACGGTGATAACGGTGGCTGTTATTCTTGCAGTGCAGAAAAATATCAGTTACTGCACTGTGTGAACGAACCCCAAGACTTTCAATACCACTTACTAATGTGATTATGAGATTGAGTATGTAAAGACAGCATTTTTGGTTTTTATTTCAGTGCATGTTTTCACCACATGGGGGCAGCAACTGTGCCCAAAACTTTTGTCATTTCTAACATCTTGCTGAGCTACAACTGTACAGATCAGCAGAGAGCTTGTAGACTTGTACAGCAATTCTACTGAGATATTAGGACTGCAAGTATGGCATGCTAGGTCTTATTGTTCTACAGAGACAGGAGGGATACAGGCATAGAATGCTGGGACTTGCAGTTCTACAGAGATAGCATAGCTCCCAACTGTCCCTGATTTCGAGGGACTGTCCCTGATTTGGAGCAATGTCCCTCTGTCCCTCTTTCCCCCTCATTTGTCCCTCATTTTGGTCTGATCTATATAGTTGTATATAAAATGCACTTTTTCTCTTTCTAAAAGTGTTTCCCAGTGCTAAACCTTTCATCCAATTTCTAAACTGCTGCATTTGTACATTTTAAAAGACAACATAAAGGAATAGTAGTGGTTAAAAAAAAAACCCTTGTGGATTTAATTAAACGTTTTTTTTCTTGGTTAATTCTCCTTTAAGGGGTGTGGCAGGGGGCGTGTCTTATGCCAACATACCTTTGCTAGTAGGTGTCCCTCATTCCCATCTGAAAATGTTGGGAGGTATGAGATAGGAAAAATGTAAGTACAGTATTGCATGCTGGCTGGGACTTGCAGTTCTACCAGGTCAGTTGTTGCTTGCTGGGACTTACAGTCACCGGAAACTTTATTAGGTCCCCCTTGCTAGTACCGGGTTGGACCCCTTTTTGCCTTCAGAACTGCCTTCATTCTTGGTGGCATAGATTCAACAAGGTGTTGGACACGTTCCTCAGAGATTTTGGTCCATAGTGACATGATAACATCACGGAGTTGCTGCAGATTTGTTGGCTGCACATCCATGATGAGAATCTCCACCACATCCCAAAGGTGCTCTATTGGATGAGATCTGGTGAGTGTCTGGAGGGGCTCTACCCCTGGGGCAGAGAGAGCAATATAGGAGTAGTCAGTGGAGTCTTTCTGGAAGACGTCAGGGTCCCAGCAGGACTCAACGGAGGGGCCCACTGAAGAGAGAGGAGGCCTGAGTCAGAGTTTGAGTGGAGGCTCAAATCTGGAGTCAGGAAACTTCTCTTGTGAGTAAGTGCTTAATTCAAGAATACTTTCAAGAGAGGTGACTGCAGAGGTGACAACCCCACCAGGCAGGTCCAGGTGCTGCCAGGAGCGAGTAGGACCCCAGCTCTCAGTGACTGAACTAGTGCAGCCAGGTGCAGTGCAAGACAGCCAAGCTTTGTACTACTACTTTAACTACTACTGCTGCTACTTTTCACCAGCACTATTTTCTAAAAGGGTTCTTCAGGATATTGTAACATATAGCTGGAGCAATAAAGCTCGCAACCATCATAGCTCCCAACTGTCCCTGATTTCGAGGGACTGTCCCTGATTTGTAGCAATGTCCCTCTGTCCCTCATTCCTCCGCATTTGTCCCTCATTTTGGTCTGATCTATATAGATGTATATAAAATGCACCTTTTATCTTTCAAAAAGTGTTTTCCAGCGCTAAACCTTTCTTCCAATTTCTAAATTGCTGCATTTGTAAATACCAAAAGCCAATATAAAGGAATAGTAGTGATAAAACAGTCCTTGTGCATTTAATTAACCTTTTTTTGGTTAATTCTCCTCTAAGGGTGTGTGTCAGGGGGCGTGTCCTATGCCCAGGGGCGGACTGACCATTCGGGCACTCGGGCACTGCTCGAGGGCCCCATGCCACTAAGGGGCCCCATCAGGGTTGCCAGCCTCAATAAAACCAGGGACAGTATGTAAAAATCTGTGTTTTTTTAAAAATACCAAGATTATAGCTGCCCGCCTCTCCATTACCTTTTCAGTGTGTGTATACTGTGTGTGTATATTGTGTGTCTGTGTGTGTATACTATATCTGTGTGTATAGTGTGTGGCCCCATAATCTATTGCCTGGGGACCCCACAATCTCCTATTGCCTGGGGGCCCCATAATCTCCTATTGCCCGGGGACCCCTTAATTTTCTCCTATTGCCCGGGGGGCCCCATAATCTCCTATTGCCCGGGGGCCCCATGAGTTCTCAGTCCGCCCCTGCCTATGCCTTCATACGTTTGAAAGTAGGTGTCCCTCATTCCCATCTCAAAATGTTGGGAGGTATGCAACCTGTTTCTGGGCAGCCAGAGACTTAGCAATCCTCAGTTTTTTTTAGTTCTACAGTGTTTCTCCAGTCTGGGGTATCCCTCGCTCCCATCCCTATCCAAGTTCATCATTCCCTAAATACAAACCCCTAGATGTGCCTGGTTGTGGGTGCTGCTACTTGTGGCACAGCGGCCCGGCTGCGCAAAATCACTTACCTGTACGTGATTTCATGCACGTGGTTTAGGGGAGCGTGCCGCTCCCGCTGTGATTAGACACAGCGGGAGCCCATCAGTGGGTCTCGCAGGACTCGATGGCCATCGCGACCCATCGATCGTTCACAGGAGAGACGGATCAGCCCGCCTGCCTGTGTAAACAAGGCAAACGGCGGATCTGTCAGGAAGGGAAAGAGAGATCTTGTGATTCAGCTAAGCTAAATTACGGATCTCTTATTTAGGGTCACACAGCCCAACACAGTTAGTAAGCACCTCCCTAGGGAACATTTAACCCTTTGATCGCCCCTAGTGTTAACCCCTTCCATGCCAGTGCCATTTATTCAGTAATCAGTGCATTTTTATAGCCCTGATCACTGTATTGGTGTCACTGGTCCCCAAAAAGTGACCGATTTGTCTGCCGCAATGTCTTTTTTTTTGGGATATGTATTATAGCAGAAAGTAAAATATATAATACTGACACATAATCACACACCTAGGTTGGACTTGATGGACTTGTGTCTTTTTTCAACCTCACCTACTATGTAACTTTTTTTTTTTTTTTCAAAATTTCTGTTCTTTTTTTTGTTTATAGCGTAAAAAATAAAAAGCGCAGAGGTGATCAAATGCCACCAAAAGTACAATTCCAAGGTTGTAAGTTCGTGCCTCACCTTGAGCACCAAAAAAAAAAAAAAAAGCACCAAAAGAAAGCTCTATTTGTGGGAAAAAAAGGACATCAATTTTATTTGGAAACAGCGTCGTACGACTGCGCAATTGTCACTTAAAGCGACGCAGTGCCGTATCGCAAAAAAATGGCCTGATCATTAACCACTTGCCGACCAGCTGCCGCAGTTTTACAGCCGCAGAATGGCACAGCTGGGAGAAACTACATTATGTTACGTCGCTTCACCCTGTGGCCACTAGGGGTACACGCATGCCCGCTGCTCGCCCCCCGGAGCCGATGTGAGTGCCCGGCGGGCGCGATGACCGCCGGGCTCCCTCGATCGCCTTGACACACCGAGAACCGGGATCTGTGTGTGTAAACACACAGTTTTTGGTTCTCTGAGGGGAGAAGAGACAGATCGTGTGTTCATACATAGTATGAACAGCAATCTGTCATCTCCCCTACACAGTCCCATCCCCCCTACAGTTAGAACACAGAGAGGGAACACAGTTAACCCCTTGATCGCCCCCTAGTGGTTAACCCCTTCCCTGCCAGTGACATTTTTACTGTAATCAGTGCATTTTTATAGCACTGAACGCTGTATAAATGGCAGTGGTCCCAAAAATGTGTCAAAAGTGTCCGATGTGTCCGCCATAATGTCGCAGTGCCGATAAAAATCGCATATCGCCGCCATTTCTAGTAATAAAAATAAAAAAAAAAAAGCTATAAATCTATCCCCTATTTTGTAGACGCTATAACTTTTGCGCAAACCAATCAATATACGCTTATTGCGATTTTTATTACCAAAAATATGTAGAAGAATATATATCAGCCTAAACTGAGCAAAAAATTGCTTTTTTTTAAAAAAAAATGGGGATATTTATTATAGCAAAAAGTACAAAATATTGTGTTTTTTTCTCAAAATTGTCGCTCTTTTTTTTTGTTTATAGCGCAAAAAATAAAAACCGCAGAGATGATCAAATACCACCAAAAGAAAGCTCTTTTTGTGTGGGGGAAAAAAGAACGTCAATTTTGTTTCCGTGCAGCGCCGCACGACCGCGCAATTGTCAGTTAAAGCGACGCAGTGCCGAATCGCAAAAAAAACGGCCCGGTCATTCAGCAGCCAAATCTTCCGGGGCCGAAGTGGTTAAACTGCCCTAAAACACCCCAATCTTCCTTCCCACGTATCGGAAGAATTTTTGTTTTTTTAAAAAAACAATGCATTAACGCTGACAACGTTTCGAATTGATCGCCTCCAATTAATCAGCCCGCACATCTGTTCGGCCACACAAAAAAAAAAAAAAAAAACGTGTATTATTTATAGTCGAGCGATGCTCACGGTTCAGGCTGCTCTGCAGGAAAAACCAAGCTCTGGCTCTTCCTGCAGTCTCTCTCTCTCTCTCTCTCTCTCCTGTCTCAGCTCTAGAATTATTCGCTGGCTTTGATCTGTCAGAGGATGCCTGGAAGTAAAGTCTGTGAAGGGGAATGAGCAGAGCCTGGCCATTGCAGTGGCTGCTATCTGTAAGGGGGATCACTTCATGCAGCTGTGCTTCCCAGTTGCTGGGCAGAGGACTAGAACCCCCCTGGACCTGGCTCCCGCTTTCCCCCCAGTGATGCCATTCTCTTTTAGCCAGGGGATACCGTTTGCGATGCTGAGGATTTTCTGCAGGTCTTCCCACTATGGATTGCAGTAGCCGGCTGGCTGACTCCCAAAGCTGCATTTGCAGTTTTCCGATGAAATAATAAAAAAAAAACAAAAAAAACGCTGGACTGGAAAAAAACAAATCTAAAATTCCTATCGCCCCCCCCGTCGTACAAGGCTTGGGTGCTTTTGGCATGCTGATTTGTTCCTTATTACTTTTTTTTTTTTTTTTTCACCTGCTAGAACTCAATTGCCCGTGGAAAGAGGGAATTCCTATTAAGTCCTGCATCATCACCCGAGAATTCTTTTAACACCTGAATGGAACGCTGTGAATCCCTCGCTGATAGCAGAAGCTGCCTTACTTGTGAATGGCATATGTTGCTCGCCGGCGTTCCCCTGTGACCTGGATGGGTGACTAGGAAGGATGGCGCTGCTCCAGCTGTAAATGGAATGTCCCCCCCGGTGGTACTACTCAGCCCATTTTACACCAATGATTTGCCACTGCAAAGTTGCATGTACCAACAATACTTTGTCTTTGATGTTTGGCTGTAAGGTAAGCCGCAGCTCTTTTCTCTTGTTGTGCCGTAAAGGTGAGCGCCGTGATTTTGGCGGAATTGATTTTACCATGAAATGACTACTTTCCCTTACAATTTCACTCTTTCAACTATTTAGACTTAAAATAAAAACAACAAAAAAAAAATGTAATTTCTCTCTTTAATTAGAGGGCATGTTTTTGTTTTGGGGGGTGTGTTTAGGTACTTTCGTTTATGTCAGTGGTCTCCAAACTGCGGCCCTGGGGCCAGATGTGGCCCTTTGCTCGCTTTTATCCGGCCCTTAAGGCATAGTTCCTGCCACTGACACCAACAATGGGACACTATTTCTTCCACTGACACCAACAATGGGACACTATTTCTTCCACTAACACCAACAATGGGGCACTATTCCTCCCACTGACACCAACAATGGGACACTATTTCTTCCACTGACACCAACAATGCAGCACTATTTTTTAGACTGACACCAACAATGTGGCACTATTTCTTCCACTGACACCAACAATGGGACACTATTTCTTTCACTGACACCAACAATGGGACACTATTTCTTTCACTGACACCAACAATGGGACACTATTTCTTCCACTGACACCAACAATGGGACACTATTTCTTCCACTGACACCAACAATGGGACACTATTTCTTTTACTGACACCAACAATGGAGTACTATTCCTCCCACTGACACCAACAATGCAACACTATTTTTTAGACTGACACCAACAATGTGGCACTATTTCTTCCACTGACACCAACAATGGGACACTATTTCTTCCACTGACACCAACAATGGGGCACTATTCCTCCCACTGACACCAACAATGGGGCACTATTCCTCCCACTGACACCAACAATGGGGCACTATTCCTCCCACTGACACCAACAATGGGGCACTATTCCTCCCACTGACACCAACAATGCGACACTATTTTTTAGACTGACACCAACAATGTGGCACTATTTCTTCCACTGACACCAACAATGGGGCACTATTCCTCCCACTGACACCAACAATGGGACACTATTTCTTCCACTGACACCAACAATGCGGCACTATTTCTGCCACTGACACCAACAATGGGACACTTTCTTCCACTGACACCAACAATGGGACACTATTTCTTCCACTGACACCAACAATGCAACACAATTTCTTCCACTGACACCAACAATGGGACAGTATTTCTTCCACTGACACCAACAATGTGGCACTATTTCTTCCACAGACACCAACAATGCAGCCCTATTTCTTCCACTGACACCAACAATGGGACACTATTTCTTCCACTGACACCAACAATGTGGCACTATTTCTGCCACTGACACCAACAATGGGACACTTTCTTCCACTGACACCAACAATGGGACACTATTTCTTCCACTGACACCAACAATGCAACACAATTTCTTCCACTCACACCAACAATGGGACAATATTTCTTCCACTGACACCAACAATGTGGCACTATTTCTTCCACTGACACCAACAATGTGGCACTATTTCTTCCACTGACACCAACAATGTGGCACTATTTCTTCCACTGACACCAACAATGTGGCACTATTTCTTCCACTGACACAAACAATGGGACACTATTTCTTCCACTGACACCAACAATGTGCCACTATTTCTTCCACTGACACCAACTATTTCTCCCCGTAATACCAAAGATCAGGCATTGTTTACTCCCACTAAGCACAGATGGGCCCCCCTAAAGTCTGAAGGACGGTAAAATGTCCCTTTCTTTAGAAAGTTTGGAGACCCCTGGTTTATGCCATTTTGTGATTTAATTTCCCTTTTTTTTTTGCGTGTTACTTACCGGTACATACTTTTTATTCAACTTTTGTTGCTGTTTTTCTTTATTATTTTTGTTTCAATAAAGTTTTTATATTTATTTTTAAAGTAAAGCAAAATATTGTTGCTAATAGCAGGTTGAGTATAGTTTATTGGTGCTTCTATAACCCTATGGCCCCTTTCACACGGGGAGGATCTCGGGTTGCCACTTTTCCTAAAGCCAAACCCGTACACTTTAGCGGCGCAGAGCACATTTTAGTTTTTCAGCATACACTATAGGATTGTAACAGACCTGGGACACCTTTAGAAACTCCAAAGAGAATAGTAATGTGGAATGCATAGTGCCCCCTCACCAGAGGCGTAACTAGAAACTTCAGGGCCCCAGTGCAAGAAATCATGAAGCCCCCCCCCCCCCCGAAAATGCATGATTTTGATACTTTTTTTGGGGGGGGGGTGGCAGCAGTGGTGCTGAGGGGGGTGGCAGCGGTGGTGCTGGGGGGGGTGGCAGCGGTGGTAGTTGAGGGGGGTGGCAGCGGTGGTAGTTGAGGGGTGCTGGCAGCGGTGGTACTTGAGGGGTGGTGGCAGCGGTGGTGTAGAGGGGGGTGGCCGTGGTGGAACTTGAGTGGGGTGGCAGCGGTGGTAGTTGAGGGGTGGTAGTTGAGGGGTGGTGGCAGCAGTGATGTTGAGGGGGGTGGCAGAGGTGGTACTTGAGAGGGGTGGCAGCGGTGGTGTTGAGAGTGGGTTGGCAGCGGTGGTGCTGAGGGGGGTGGCAGTGGTGGTACTTGAGGGGGTGGCAACGGTGATATTGAGGGGGGTGGCAGAGGTGGTGCTGGAGAGGGGGGGCAGCTGTGGTGTTGGGGGGGTGGCAACGGTGGTACTTGAGGGGGGTGGCAGCGGTGGTACTTGAGGGGAGTGGCAGCGGTGGTACTTGAGGGGGGTGGCAGCAGTGGTAGTTGAGGGGTGGTAGCGGTGGTAGTTGAGGGGTGGTGGCAGCAGTAATGTTGAGGGGGTGGCAGCGGTGGTGTTGCGGGGGGTGGCAGTGGTGGTACTTGAGGGGGGGTGGCAGCGGTGGTAGTTGAGGGGTGCTGGCAGCGGTGGTACTTGAGGGGGGGTGGCAGCGGTAGTGTAGAGGGGGGTGGCCGTGGTGGTACTTGAGGGGGGTGGCAGCGGTGGTAGTTGAGGGGGGTGGCAGCGGTGGTGCTGGGGGGGTGGCAGCGGTGGTAGTTGAGGGGTGCTGGCAGCGGTGGTACTTGAGGGGGGGTGGCAGCGGTGGTGTAGAGGGGGGTGGCCGTGGTGGTACTTGAGGGGGTGGCAGCAGTGGTAGTTGAGGGGTGGTAGCGGTGGTAGTTGAGGGGTGGTGGCAGCAGTGATGTTGAGGGGGGTGGCAGAGGTGGTACTTGAGAGGGGTGGCAGCGGTGGTGTTGAGAGGGGGTTGGCAGCGGTGGTGCTGAGGGGGTGGCAGTGGTGGTACTTGAGGGGGTGGCACCGGTGATATTGAGGGGGGGTGGCAGAGGTGGTGCTGGAGAGGGGGGGCAGCGGTGGTGTTGAGGGGGAGGCAACGGTGGTACTTGAGGGGGGTGGCAGCGGTGGTACTTGAGGGGGGTGGCAGCGGTGGTGTTGAGGGGGAATGGCAGCGGTGGTACTTGAGGGGGGTGGCAGCAGTGGTAGTTGAGGGGTGGTAGCGGTGGTAGTTGAGGGGTGGTGGCAGCAGTAATGTTGAGGGGGTGGCAGCGGTGGTGTTGCGGGGGGTGGCAGTGGTGGTACTTGAGAGGGGGTGGCAGCGGTGGTGTTGAGGGGGAGTGGCAGCAGTGGTGCTGGGGGGGTGGCAGCAGTGGTGATGAGGGGGGTGGCAGTGATGGTACTTGAGGGGGTGGCAGCGGTGATATTGAGGGGGGGTGGCAGCGGTGGTACTTGAGGGGGGATGGCAGCGGTGGTACTTGATGGGGGTGGCAGCGGTGGTGTTGAGTGGGGTGGCAGCGGTGATGTTGAGGGGGGTGGTACTTGAGGGGGGTGGCAGCGGGGGTACTTGAGGGGATTGGCAGTGGTGGTACTTGAGGGGGGTGGCAGCAGTGGTGCTGAGGGGGTGGCAGCGGTGATGTTGGGGGGGGTGGCAGCGGGGGTACTTGAGGGGGCTGGCAGTGGTGGTACTTGAGGGGGGTCGGCAGCGGTGATATTGAGGGGGGGTGGCAGCGGTGGTACTTGAGGGGGGGTGGCAGCGGTGGTGTTGAGCGGGGTGGCAGCGGTGATGTTGAGGGGGGTGGTACTTGAGGGGGATGGCAGCGGGGGGTACTTGAGGGGGCTGGCAGTGGTGGTACTTGAGGGGGGTGGCAGCGGTGGTGCTGAGGGGGGTGGCAGCGGTGATGTTGAGGGGGGTGGCTGTGGTGGTACTTGAGGGGGGTTGGCAGCAGTGGTACTTGAGGGGGGTTGGCAGCGGTGATGTTGAGGGGGGTGGTACTTATGGGGGGTGGCAACGGCGGTACTTGAGGGGGTAGCAGCAGTGGTACTTGAGGGGGGGTGGCAGCAGTGGTGTTGAGGGGGATTGTACTTGGGGGGTGGCAACGGTGGTACTTGGGGGGCTGGCAGCGGTGGTACTTGAGGGGGGTGGTACTTGAGGGGGGTGGCATCGGTAGCACTTGGAGGGGGTGGCAGTGGTGGTGCCATCCTCTCCCACCACCACCTCTGCCTCTTACTGTTCCCATCCCCCCACGACTGATCTCATCCCTACCCCCCCCCATCACCTCTGTTGTAGAAGTGATGGGGGGTAGGAATAAGACCAGTAAGAAGCAGAGGTGGTGGGGGATGGGGTGGATCGATTGCACTACAATTTGTCACTTACTTCTGCCACCGTGCCTCCAGGGATGCCTTTCCTCATGGGGAGAGCTCCTCCCCTTCACTCGATTGGTGTCAGCTGGTCAGCTGACCTCATTTTTCAATGTCCGATAGGCGGGGCAGTCCAGAGTCTCTCTCAGCGCCGTCTTCTCTCCCGTCAGGGGGTGAAAGTCCCCCACCCCGCAGCGGAGCGAACAGACAAGTGGCACGGCAGGCCTCTCAGTACCATAGCACAGATATAATGGACAGGATAGGTGGGCCCCTCACACTGACAGGTGGGCAGCGGGCCCCCCTGAAGTGGTGGAACTGCAGGGCCCAGTCGCAAGTGCAACTGCTGTGACCCTGATAATTCCGCCCCTCACCCTCCTGTCAGGCACTGTTCCCAGCCACATTTCTGTCTGAATATTGTGTCCATGTTTAAGGCGGACTGGAACCCGGACACATGATTCAAAACCTGGACTGTCCGGGTAAATTCAGACAGTTGGCAACCCTAGGCGGATCTGCTAGACGGACTCCGCTAGCTCAGTGAGAAGAGCTCTGAGAGCTGATTGGAGGGAAGGGACACATCCCCCTTCACACAGCACACAGGAACAGAGCTGAGAGAATAGAAAATGAAAAGAGGGCGCTCTTGCCTAGTGCATTATCCAACAGATTTATTAAAAGATATGAATAAAATCATAAAGATGTCTACTCACAAACATAAGTTATAAAGAAGGCCACATGTGTGCCTATCTCTCATCGGTTGCTCGACTCACCAATCCTGGAAATGGGGGGTCCTGGGTGAGATCCTGACGTGTTTCGAAGGACTGGCCTTCTTCAGAGCTGAGGCTGTCAATCACATGTCATGTCCCATTCATAGCCACCTGTGATCGGCTTTTTTTTCCCCTCACGCTATCAGTGTGAGGAGAAAAAATAGCCGACTACCGGCTCTGTTTACATCACATGATCAGCTGTCATTGGCAGACAGCTGATCATGTGATAAGGGGTCGGGATCGATCCCTTACTCCGATCTGTGATCAGCTGAGTCTCATAGACTCGCTGATCACAGAGCGCGCCACGCGCCCCCTGCAGGGGGCGTGCAGGCCGCTGGAGCACGGGAGGACGTCTATTGACGCCCTCCCGGCAAAGTAGGTCCACGCTGTAGCTGTCATTCGGCTATAGCACGGACGGGAAGAGGTTAAACCTCCAATGTAACCCCCTTTCCCTGGTGCTGGTTGGCGTGGATTACCTGCCAGCCTATCACACCTATAGAGCTATGGACACTGGCGTGATGACGTCACTATTGAAAGTGATTAGGAAATACCCATCATAGGGCCGACAATGCTGCTGCAAATTCAGCAGCGTTGTCAGCCCTCCACAGGAAGTAAAAGCTACACGACTGCACCACCAAGATCTACATGTACCAACTAAGAACACAAAGAGAGATTTAAAAAATATTTAACAGAATATCTTTTTTAAAGTGGAACTAAACCCAGTTCCATTCCTGGAATGCTGGGATTGCTAACTGTTAAGGCCCCTTTCACACTTATACGACTTGTCCCACGATTTTGTACTGCAAAATCGTATGACAAGTCATTCTCCATGATTTTCAATGACTACCATTCATATTGGCACGACTTTAAGTTGTGCCGACTTGAAAGTAGTCCCTGCACTACTTTGGTCCAACTTCTATGCGAGTTGTACTCCATAGACCTCAATGTTAAACCCTGAAGTAGCATGCAAGTCGTGCCTGAATAATATAGACACGACTTCAGTACGACTTTGTAAGCACAAGCCTGGCCTCGCTATTCGGGAAAGGAAAACTTTTCTTTCCTTTCCCGATGAGCGACAGACAGTGCTGACAGCTGTCTGGTATGAATCCAGAGGGGGAACGCCGCGCCAAGTTTTAGATGAAAAAAACGGCGTGGGTTCCCCCCCAGGGGTATACCAGGCCCTTAGGTCTGGTATGGATCTAAGGGGAACCCCCTACGCCAAAAAATCGGCGTGGGGTCCCCCCCAAAATCCATACCAGACCCTTATCCGAGCACGCAGCCCAGCCGGTCAGGAATGGGGGTGGGGATGAGCTGGCGGCCCCCCCCCTCCTGGACCGTACCAGGCCGCATGCCCTCAACATGGGGGTGGGTGCTTTGGGGCATGAGGGGCGCAGTGCGGCCCCCCCACCCCAAAGCACCTTGTCCCCATGTTGATGAGGACAAGGGCCTCTTCCCGACAACCCTGGCTGTTGGTTGTCGGGGTCTGCGGGCGGGGGGGGCTTATCGGAATCAATAAGGGGGCCCCCAGGTCCCGGCCCCCCACCCTATGTGAATGAGTATGGGGTACATGGTACCCCTACCCATTCACCTAGGGAAAAAAAGCGTCAATAAAAAACACAGTACACAGGTTTTTTAAATAATTTATTAGGCAGCTCCGGGGTCTTCTTCCGACTTCGGGGGTCCTCTTCCGACTTCGGGGGTCTCTCCTGCGTCTTAGGTCAGGCCCTTAGGTCTGGTATGCCCCTGGGGGGGAACCCACGCCGTTTTTTTCATCTAAAACTTGGCGCGGCGTTCCCCCTCTGGATTCATACTAGACAGCTGTCAGCACTGTCTGTCGCTCATCGGGAAAGGAAAGAAAAGTTTTCCTTTCCCGAATAGCGAGCCAGGCTTGTGCTTACAAAGTCGTACTGAAGTCGTGTCTATATAATATTCAGGCACGACTTGCATGCTACTTCAGGGTTTAACATTGAGGTCTATGGAGTACAACTCGCATAGAAGTTGGACCAAAGTAGTGCAGGGACTACTTTCAAGTCGGCACGACTTAAAGTCGTGCCAGTATGAATGGTAGTCATTGAAAATCATGGAGAATGACTTGTCATACGATTTTGCAGTACAAAATCGTGGGACAAGTCGTATAAGTGTGAAAGGGGCCTAAGGTGGCAGCTTCCTTGGCTGAAAAGGATAAGAGGGTTTAGTTCCGCTTTAAAGCATACAGTGTATTTAGGCAAATGTTTCAGTTGACCTGGAGTTCCACGAATTTCTTGTTCCCCGATGACTCGGTGCACAATGCATTGTTCCAAAATGTCTAAATGTTGCAGAAATCTCTCAATTTTAGTGGAAAGAAGGAAAATCCTTGGTTGTACCCATTCCTGCATTGTGCCAACACACCAGGGAAGAAATAAGCTTTTTTCCGGCTCGGAGGCAAAGGGCAATTCAGCTAGAAGTTACTGTATGTCATCAGTCTCTAAAGGGTTTAAAGTATCAGTCCATCCAAAACAAATGTCTCTGTCATGGGGGGGGGGGGGGGGGGGTTGATTTGAATAGGCCACTGCCACAGCCACAACTCCTCCTGCCACACTCATTGTAATGTAAACATAAAAACCAGGGAGAGTCTCCGACAAAGAGATGACAGGTAGGCATAGCTGTGCGCAGCCTATTGCATTGGGGTGTGCACCCTAAAGCTCAAACACACATGCATGTGTATGTGTCTACATATATATATATATGACCCCGGCAAATTGATCTCTATGCCTGCACAGTGAAAGAGAAGAGCATAGACACTTCTCTTATGACAGAGCCAGTAAGAGGTAGATCTTTCACATGTTCCTGCTGCTACACAGAGCGATAATACTTATGTGCATGGGGTGATTAGGGTGTGCCTGGGCACACCCGGCACACCCTGTGCGCACGCCTATGCAGGTAGGTGGAGCTGGGAACACGAGTGCCGAGATCTCACTGCCCCAAAGGAATAAGAAACCAGCCGGTGATATATAGTCACAGCAACTCTCAGTTTTGAGTGGAGTGATCCTTTAAGAAATAAATTGCCCCTCCTCTGCTTCAAATCACTGCAGACTGCGGCAGTCTTGGTCAGTTTAATTCTGAGCAGTTACTTTTTTCTGCCTATAATAATTATTTTTGAGGGTAGAGATAATTAGTCTCTATTAAAGCATCATTTGAATCAGGACTATGGAGATGGTAGCCTTCTGCTCCGCCGCCTTTATTTCCTGATGCCGAGTGCTGCAGTCTGTGTTGGAATCATTTCAGAAGTGAATGTAGCATGTCACAGTACATAGAAATTCTGAGTCCTCGGCCAGGGACTCCGGGGTCACATGCGGATGACAGTTCCTGTTGATGCTGCTTGTAGCTTCCTCCCAGCAGGTGCTCAGTATGTACCTGTCAGCCTGAAATACTGCAGCATTATGCTAGCTGGAACGCAAGCTAAAGATGACTAATGTACAGGATAAAGTTGTGATAAAAAGAGACATAAATAAACTAAAAGATAGATAGATAGATAGATAGATAGATAGATAGATAGATAGATAGATAGATAGATAGATAGATAGATAGATAGATAGATAGATAGATAGATAGATAGATAGATAGATAGATAGATAGATAGATAGAGATCAATAGATAGATCAATAGATAGATATAGATAGATCAAGAGATATATGTAGATATATAGATAGATCAAGAGATATATGATGATTGATAGATTGATATATAGATAGATCTAGATAGATGGATAGATAGATAGATAGATAGATAGATAGATAGATAGATAGATAGATAGATAGATAGATAGATAGATAGATAGATAGATAGATAGATAGATAGATAGATAGATAGATAGATAGATAGATAGATAGATAGATAGATCAAGAGATATATAATGATTGATATTATGATATAAAGATAGATAGGTAGATAGAACATTACAAAACATTACAGAACAAGTCCAGTTGAACTTGCCTATTTGGCTACCAGAAGTCTCTGCATTTTGTCCACCATTATTGATGCTCGTGTGACAATTTCCGCTTGTGCTTCTTGCTTGATAAAGGACTTGTGCCGGTCATTCTGGCTTCTGTATACTTCTGCTGCTGATATCTGTGTATTAAAAGATATATTTTTACTTTTTGGATTGGATTTCCCATATTGCACGCTACTTGAATTGTGTTCCTTCATATTCCCACAAGGGTGTAGCTGTTGAATGGGTCAACATTTCGACGTGGTGTGCAAGCTATCTCTCAGCTGACTCGTGAACATGCTTGTGAGTTGACCAAGTTTGGAAATTGTATCATGAATAGATAAAATGCCGCCCCTCGATGATGCCTGAACAAAGATGGTGCTATTCTTGTGAAAAGAAAAGCAGATTAAAGTATTGTCTGGTGGAGTAATGTGATCTTTTTGATAGGTGACAAATCACTGGTATTCAATTTCCAGATTTTTAAAGAACTGACGTTAGGTTCACACCTATGCGTTTTTTTGTGCGTTTTGCAGTCCATTTAACATGGTTTTCTATGGAACTCCTTCCCATCTATGCATTTTTCTGCTGGTGCATTGGTGGAAAGGGTCAGGAACTTTTTTCCTTCAGGTTTTTTTATGCGTTTTTACATGCGTTTTGCATTTTTTTTCCATAACAAACTGTTATAGCTGGTTGTTAAGAAGTGGGCCGGGAAGCTGAATGTAAAAAACAAGATTTGCTGGCAATAAAAAAGTTATGGGGTCCCCACCCAATCCATACCAGCACCTTTGGGTCTGGTATTGATTTTGAGGGGAACCCCATGCCAAAATGTAAAAAAAAATGGCGTGGGGTCCCCCCAAAAATCCATACCAGACCCTTATCTGAGCATGCAGCCCGGCAGGTCAGGAAAGGGAGGGGACGAGCAAGCGCCCCCCCCCCCCCCCAGCCTATGGGTCTGGAATTGATTTTGAAGGGAACCCCACGCCAATTTTTTTTTTTTAAATGGTGTGGAGGGACCATAACAGGCCACATGCCCTCAATGTGAGTCTCTTCCCCATAACCCTGGCTGGTGGTTCTGCCCCAAAGCACCCCTCCCCCATGTTGAGGGCATGTGGCCTGGTATGGTTCAGGAGGAGGGCTGCTCGCTCACCCCCCCCCCTTTCCTGACTTCCTGGCCTTACGCTCAGATAAGGGTCTGGTATGAATTTTAGGGGGGGACCCCACGCCATTTTTTTAAAATATATTTGGCATGGGGTTCCCCTCAAAATCCATACCAGACCTGAAGGACTTGGTGTGAATTGGGGGGTGGGACCTCAAAACATTTTTTTTCCCCCGATTTTTGTATTACCGGCAATTCTTGTTTTTACATTCAGCTGTCAGCGGGGGACCCTGCTGACAGCTTATGACTCATTGGTTGTTAAGGACGTGGCACCCGACTTCCTGGCCTGCTCCTTAACAATCAGCTATACACAATTTGTTAAAAAGTAAAAAAAGCAAAACGCACGCAAAAACACAAGTACAAAAACACAAAATGCACCGCAAAAAAGTGTCTTAAAACCGCATCAACCGCAAGCGCATAGATGACCCTACGGGGAAGGCTTCAGCCGCCGCTCCCAATCTCTGTTACATAAAGAGGGGAGTTCTCCCAGGTTTTAACCCCTTCCCTACCTAAGTACAAATACCTGGGTGGGAGGAAGGTTCCAGCTCCCAGTTTCCTTTACTGAAAATGATGTTTGCATTTTAGAGTGTCAAATCATATTATTTCCATGTCACATTGATATATATTTTTCAGTTACTTCACAGAAAATATTTATTTTCTATTTTCCTATTATTATACCTGTTATAAGGACATTGAGCTGACTTCATTCAGCTGACATCTGTTCCTGACATACATAAATAATAGATGCTCTTTGCTTGACACTCTTCATTCTGTACATTTTTTCTTAATGTAGAAAAGCTTTTCATTTACTAATGCATGACAGGTCCTCCTTTGTGCAGAAATACTGTTTATCCTTACTCCAGCAATGCATCTGCCAGCTCAGCATTTTTTCATTTCTCTGACAATTCAGAGAACAAAAACCATTGGGATTCTGCTGAGATGATTTAAGAAAGCTCCACTGTACTTCGCAAGGGATTAATGGAGGGATTTTTGGTTCCTTTAGACCAGGGGTCTCCAAACTTTCTAAACAAAGGGCCACTTTGCTGTCCTTCATATGTTACAAAGGCCCGGACTGTGGCCAGAGGGAGTACAAAATGCCCCATCATTGGTATTGGGGGGGTAGGAATAGTGCCCCATCATTGGTGTCAGTGGGAGGAATAGTGCCCCATCATTGGTGTCAGTGGGAGGAATAGTGCCCCATCACTGGTGTAAATAGATGGAATAGTGCCCCATCATTGGATTCAGTGGGAGAAATAGTGCCACATCATTGGAATTAGTGGAAGGAATAGTGCCCCATCATTGTTATCGGTGGGAGGAATAGTGCCTCATCATTGGAATCAGTGGGAGGAATAGTGCCCCATCACATGTGTAAATAGAAGGAATAGTGCCCCATCATTGGAATCAGTGGGAGGAATAGTGCCCCATCATTGGTATCAGTAAGAGGAATAGTGCCCCATCATTGGTGTCATTGGAAGGAAAAGTGCCCCATCATTGGTGTAAATAGATTGAATAGTGCCCCATCATTGGTTTCAATGGGAGGAATAGTGCCCCATCATTGGTGTCACTTGGAGAAATAATGTCCCATCGTTAGTATCAATGGGAGGAATAGTGCCCCATCACTGGTGTAAGTTGGAGGAATAATGCCCCATTGCTGGTGTCAGTGGAGGAATAGTGCCTCATCATTGGTGTCAATGGGAGGAATAGTGCCCCATCATTGGTATCAGTGGAGGAATAGTGCCCCATCAGTGGTATCAGTGGAAGAATAGTGCCCTATCATTGGTGTCAATTGGAGGAATAGTGCACCATTACTGGTGTCAGTGGGAGGAATAGTGCCCCATTGTTGGTGTCAGTGGAGAAATAGCACCCCCTCATTGGTCTTAGTGGAGGAATAGTGCCTCTTTATTGGTGTCAATGGGAGGAATAGTGCCCCATCAGTGGTGTCAGTGGAGGAATAGTGCCTCATCATTGGTGTCAATGGGAGGAATAGTGCCCCACCCATCATTGGAGCACAGGTGTGTCAGGAGGAGGCTGTCTCTCTGGAGCTGCTGCAGATCCGTGTGAGAGGGGACTGGTGAGGAAATCTATCCCAGCTCTCCTGGCCCCTTTCTGGGGAAGCCATGGAGGCCAGCAGGGCCTCTCCTGCTGGAAGCTCACAGCCATCTCCTGGGCAATCAGGTAACATACCTGCCCCTATACAACCCATGGTTGGTGATCTCTCTGCCACTGGTGAAGATGAAGGTTCCGGGGCCATCCGGGAGCGAGTGGTGGCCGGGATTAAGGTCCTGAATAGGGAAAGAGACCAGCTCTACAAGCTCAGAGCGGAGCTGAAGCGCCTGAGAAGGCAGCGTGAGGGCTTGCACAGCCAGAGACGTGGATCCATGGATCCGGAAATCCAACTGGCCAAGGTTCGGGTGGAACACCAGGAGACCATTGTGTCCATGATGGAAGGCAGAGATGGGCCATTTAAAGAAAAGTTTTGTAATGATAAAAGGTTTGCGAGGATGACAAAGATGGAGGTGGAGGAGGAGACCCCCAGTTCTGACCCCCTGCCCCCTCAGGGAGAGGTAAGCAGCCCCATGCCTTCCCAGGACTCAGGAGGCATGCTCAGGGCCATCCAGGTAATGGAGTCTCCTATGCGGGGGGATCAGCTGGCATTTAATGATGAGGACATTACAGACAATGTGCCTGACAAGGTAAAGCCTGTCAAGTCCCATATTGTGGATAAAACAATTTTTGTGCCATTCAACACTGTGACTGATACAGACAATGTGCCCAGTGAAAGTCAGGCTGCTAGTCCTATGTGTAGTAATGCTGTGCCTGCTGATGCTGCAGTACAGCAAAGTTTGCTTTTAAAAAAATGACATTCCTGCAGATGAACTACAAGATTCAGCAGAGCCTATTAACCCCCCTTTGGCTGAAGCTGTTTGCCCCACAGCTGCTGAGGACTCTACAGCACAGCTTCAGGAGACAGCTGATATTGCAGCAGAAACTGTGATTATTCCTGATGGGAATGTGAAGTTTTGTGTGACTGATAAAAATCATCCCAGTACCAGTGTGATGAACAATGGTCCCAGTTCAAGTGTGGACAGTCCTACCAACTCCGTTCCAGCAGTGAATAATAATAGTAATGTACAGACTGCTGTGACTTCAGTGTGGGGCCTTGGCCCTGATAAACCTACCTTTGCTCAGGTGGTACGCTCTGCTCCTGGTAGCTCTGCCCCCAAGCGGGGTTTTCCCTTATAGGCTACCACTTTGAGCACCCCAGGATCTGGTCTTGGGTCTCTGGCTTCTGCTGGGGGTCCCAGACGTAATGTTGTTATTCTGAAATGGGAAGGTGGTGCGATCCCTCCAGCACGGCGTGCAGTGGTGGACATGATTTTAGAGATGGGTTTTGGGGCAAATGATCTGTATGCCTTTATACATGTAGCTGGGACACGGGATTATACAGTTAGCTTCACCAGGCCAGAGGGTCTTGACCTGTTCTGGGAGAGATATGAGGCTTGTTGCAGGTCAAGACCTGAATGGGAAGGTCTGGCCCCAGTTGCAGTTTCTCAGAGGTCTACAGTAAAAAAAATCACAATTATCCTCACTAATGAGAGTGTCCCTGCCCGGGATCTAGAGGTTTGGTTAAGGAACTATGGGGAGGTTTTGACCAAGCCCAATAAAATCCTTGATGAGCGTAACATCTGGACTGGGGGTTGGTCGGTTACAGTCAGGTTGGCCAGGGATGGGAATGTTGTCCGTCACCTGCCCTCCTCAGCTTTTATAGGGAGGGATAGGATGACTGTTTTTTACCCTGGTCAGCCGAAGCTGTGTCACCGCTGTGGAGAAAAGGGGCATTTGAGTTCCTCCTGTTCAGCCTTGATATGTTCAGTGTGTCGGGGTCAGGGTCATATGGCTAAGGACTGCACCGAAATGATCAGGTGCAACCTGTGCCTGCGCCTTGGCCACCCCTACAGCAGATGTCCTGAAGCCTGGCACAATATGGAGAAGGAGGTAATTGATGACGTGTCAGGGCTGGACGGGATGGAGGGTGAGGCCCCTGGTGTACCATCCTCCTCTGCGGTGACCGACTCCCCTGGTCCTGCTCAGGATCCCTCTCCAGTTCCTGTGGCCACCCCTCATGTGTCTGTAAGTATTCCTTCTGTATCTGTATCTGTCTCCCCCCAGCCTACTGTACCCTCTCCTCTTGTGTCAGAACCTTCCAAGTCTGTGCCCCCTGAGTCAGTTACCCCCCAGGAGTCTACCCCTCCTAAGTCTGATTCAAAGGGAGCACCCCCCCCACCAGCAGTGGTAGTGGGTACTAAAAAGGTTGCTTCTTCCTCTGTAAAGAAGTCTTCTGTAAAGACTTCACAGAAAAAAGTAAGAGATGAGGGCATCTCTGAAGCTGACCTGCAGTACCTGGAGGAGAGAAGGAAGGTTGGGAAGCGGAAGAAGCAGTTGGTGAGGACAGAACAGGCTCCAGTGCCTGTTTCCAACCGGTATAGGTCCTCTAATTGGGATATCTCTTCATCTGGAGCTTCTTCGGAGCGAAGTTCTGATTCCGAAATGGAGTTTGAGGCGGCCTCAAGAAAGAGAGAGGCTTCTGGTGATGAGCAGCAGAGGGGAGCTAAGAAGCAAACCACCCAATAACCCAAATGGCGGTTCCCCCTCCGTTAAAAGTGGTGACAATAAATGTCGCCAGCATTAAGTCAGTAAGAGCTCGTTCTATGGCCTTCTTTTTGTTCAGCCAATTAGATGCTGAAATTTTATTTTTGCAAGAGACTAGGCTCACCTCCTTGGCAGATATTCATATGGCCAAGAGAGAGTGGAGGTATGGTCCATCTTACTGGTCTCTTGCGGCCGAGCCTTACGGCGGTGTGGCGGTGTTGTTTAAAACCGGCATGGTAACTGTCCGGCGGGTTATTGAGGTGGAGATTGGGAGATGTATGGTCTTAGACGTCCTTGTGGGAGGGCAGGACCTGCGCCTAATTAATGTTTATGGACCGCACACAAAGTGGGACAGGAAATGCCTTTTTACAAGGATCAAGCCATTTCTTTTTACATCCCGGCAAGTGGTCTTTGGAGGTGACTTTAATACAGTAACTAGGCCCAAGGACAGGAAGGACTTCAAGGACAGGCTGGGATATGATAGCGTTTTTTTAAATAGTATGGTTAGGGATGCTGGTCTTGTGGATGTGCACATTAAGCACCTCCCGGATGACACTGGGTTCACCTTTCATCGAGGTAATAGTCAGAGTAGAATAGATAGGTTTTTTTTGAAGGAGACCTCTGCTTTCTCACCCCCAGTGGTGCAGGCAGTAGAGTTCTCTGATCACTGTATGCTATCTGTGGTCCTGAATGCTTCAGACGCCCCTCAGAGGGGCAAGGGCATCTGGAGATTGAATTCGACTCTACTCAAGGAAGAACATGTTAGACAATCCTTTGAGGAATTCTTTCAGGCACAGGTGACCATCCTGGACTTTTGTAGCAGCAAGGCTGAGTGGTGGGAGCTGACCAAAAAGAGGATTGCTGGATTCTTCAGGGGCCTAGCCAATAGAAAGCAGTTTAATAAATACATGACCTACCAACGTTTACGGAGGAAGCTGGATATTCTTGTCTCGAGAGGAGGAGATCCTGGGGCAATCTCCGAAGTGAAACTCCTTCTCAGGAAGTGTCAATATGACCGGCATGCCTCTTTGGTTCTGGAGAGGGACTATGGGAAGTACCACTCGCCTGACCCTTACCAGAACTGCAAACAAGGTGTAGCTGTTAAAACGGTCGTTGGCCTTAAGGACAGTACAGGTTCCTTGACAAAGTCCAGGTCAGGGATTCTGGAGGTCGTGAGGTCCTTTTATGCTGACCTTCTTGGGAGGAAAGAGCTTGACCGTGACAAGATGGAAAGCTTTTTGGACTCTACTCCAGGTCTAAATGATGAAGATGTCCCATTGATGAATTTGACAGAGGAGATCACAGTTGAAGAGATGATAAGGGCAATTGAACAGCTTGCCATCAAAAAGTCACCTGGACCGGATGGCTTGACGGCTGAGTTTTACAAAGCTTTTAAGTCTATTCTGGCCCCACATTTGGTAGAGGTTTTTAACAGTTGCCTTGCTGAGGGGGTACTTCCCTCTTCCATGAGGCACTCAGCTGTGATTCTTCTTTCAAAGGGTAAAGATCCTTCGATGGTTGAGAATTGGCGCCCCATCAGCCTTCTTAATGTCGATAGAAAGATACTGGCAAAGATCATTTTCTGGCGCCTATCGTCAGTAGCAGAGTCTTTGCTTTCTCGCCATCAGCACTGTTCAGTCCAGGGTAGGTGCACCTTCACAGCAGTTTTAGCTGTCCGGGAGGCCTTGGAGCGGTGCAGGGCTGCAGGCTGGGGAAAGTATTTGCTGACATTGGATCAGGCAAAGGCTTTTGATCGTGTTAACCATGAGTACCTGTGGTTGCTCCTTAGTAAGTACGGTCTGCCGGGTGGTTTTGTCGATTGGTTAAAAGTCTTGTATGAGGGGGCAGAGAGCTTTCCTCTTGTTAATGGTTGGGTTGGGCAGTCCTTTGAGGTTGGCTCCGGGGTGCGCCAGGGTTGTCCCCTGAGTCCCCTGCTCTATGTGTTTGCAATCGACCCCTTCATCAGGAGGCTAGAGAGCGGCATGTTGTGTGGGGTGCCAGTGGGGCTTCCGGGTGAGCCGCCTTTGAGGGTTGTTGCCTATGCGGACGATGTGTCGGTGATTGTCACTGGGGCGGATGAAGCAGAGGAGGTGGTCTCTCTGACATCACGGTATTCTGAAGCATCAGGCTCCAAGATCAATCAGGAAAAGAGTGAAGTTTTCTGGATGGGAAAGGAAGGTGAGGGGTTTGATCTCCCGGACACCTTTCCAGTGCCCCAGGAAAGAATTAAGATTTTAGGCATTGAATTTGGACCTGGCGATTATGGCCTCAAAAACTGGGAAGGCAGACTGGAAATTGCCAATACTAAGGTGGTCAGCTGGAAGAGATGGAAGTTATCTATGAGGGAAAGGGTTGATCTGATTAAGACTTACCTGATTCCGATCTTCTTGTATGTCAGCTTTGTCTGCATCTTGCCAGTGTCTCTCTATGCTAGGGTCAGTAGTGTGTTCTTCCAGATGTTGTGGGGGAACAGACTGAACCCCATCAAGAGGAATGTCACCTATCTATACAGGAGGGAGGGTGGCTTAGGTATGGTCAACCCAGTTCTTTTCTTTTCACTGCTTTTTCTCAAGTTTAATATTGGTAATATGCTTGCAGTGGAACCTCCTGGATGGGCAGGCATATTTAGATCTTGGTTTAGGCCTTTTCTACGACTTTGGGAAGAAGGTGGCCAAGTGAAGAATCTCAGGGGTCATCGTGGTCAGCTACCAGCCTATGTCGCTCCGTGCCTGAAGTTACTACGGCAGTGGCGATTGTCGGCTGAAGATCTCAGATCGCTTCCGAGGAAAATCCTTATGAGTCGAGTCTTGAGCGAAGTCTTTCATGACCCACTGGCCTTAAGGGATTGCCCAGGCCCAGTTTTGAGGGCAGGGTTAAGACTTATTAATTTGGACAGAGTACCCCCTAAATTCAGGGATCTGGCCTGGTTGTGCTTCCATGGGAGACTCTATGTTAGGGGCAATTTGAAATTCCGCAGTGGGGTGGATCGTAGCTGTCCTCGGGAGGAGTGTGCAGGTGAGGAGGAGACTATGGACCATTTTCTGCTTCATTGCCCTTTTAACATAGAGGTGTACAAACAGGTGGGACGGGCCCTCGGTGTCCCTTTCCTCTCCAGGCTGGGTTATGCTGAGTGGGTGTACGGAGCATTCAATACTGGTGGGGTTTTTTGTTTAGATACACTTTTTCTAGTTAGCCTAGTAGTCCGTTATTTCACTTGGAACGCATGGTGTCAGGTCTGCATTCGGCGTAAAATCCTTCCTGTTCAAGTGGTGGTGTATGACATTCTGCATGAGGTGGAGAAGATTCGGGTGCTCGAGAGAGACAAGCGGAGTCAGGGGGCTTGGTTGAAGGCGTGGAGGGGTTTCAAGCCTCCCTGACTGCCAGGAGTCTCTTTCCCGGGTGTGGCTGTCTGTCTCTTATCACCCTAGATTATTATTATTTGGATTTATTTTTTGATAAATGGCTGCGTACATAGGTGATGGGTTGTGCCTCTTAGGCCCTCTCTGCTGCTTTATGTAAATAGTTTTGGTAGTGGATTATGTATATATTGTATATATTCTGAACATGGATGTGTATTCCTTGGATTTATGTTGAAGTTTTGTACTATGGTTTTGTTTTTTACTTTTGTATAAAATTGGTTGCTTGATTCTTTTAATAAAAGATCAATAGTGCCTCATCACTGGTGTCAGTAGAGGAATAGTGCCCCATCACTGGTGTCAGTGGAGGAATAGTGCCCCATCACTGGTGTCAGTGGAGGAATAGTGCCCCATCACTGGTGTCAGGGGAGGAATAGTGCCCCATCACTGGTGTCAGTGGAGGAATAGTGCCCCATCACTGGTGTCAGTGGAGGAATAGTGCCCCATCACTGGTGTCAGTGGAGGAATAGTGCCCCATCACTGGTGTCAGTGGAGGAATAGTGCCCCATCACTGGTGTCAGGGGAGGAATAGTGCCCCATCACTGGTGTCAGTGGAAAAATAGTGCCCCATCATTGGTGTCAATGGGAGGAATAGTGCCCCATTGTTGGTGTCAGTGGAGGAATAGTACCCTGTCATTGTTGTCAGTTGGAGGAATAGTGCCCACTATCGGCGTCAGCGGTAGGAACTATGCTCCACTGTTGCTGACAGTGGGAGGAATAATGCCCCCAGGGCCAGTTAAAAGCAGGCGAAGGGCCACATCCACCCCCCGGGCCGCAGTTTGCAGACCACTGCTTTAGACCACAATTAGCTGGGTGCAGATACCTGTACTGTGTGAATGGGGCAGTGGTTTTCGCCCTGCATCTTCCCCGAGCTGCAAACAGGCAGCTTATGGAATGGGAAGCAGATGCAGTAGCTGCATGGACACAGCCACATGTCAAAACTTGACAGGTGTCCAGGAGCAGGTGCATGACCCGAAACAGGGTGTGCCTATCTGAACTTTAGGTTTTAATCGGCTAAATATAGATCTCCCAGCTGCCTGCATCAATAGACCCCTCCCTCAATAGTAGATCCCTCCCAACATAAGACACCCCCCTCCCCATTGACAGCTGATATCCCTCCAGCAACAATGGATCCCCCTCCCCAGAGAAGATAGGTCCCCCCAGCAGCCAGCATCAAAAGACCCTCCTTCAGCACACCCCAGCACACCTTGCCATTAGATATATTCAGTGTTGGACGTTCTGGTACTGCATTCCCCTGTGTTCCTGCCTTAAAAAGCCCTGATCAAAACAAAAGGTGTGCAAAGTCTGACAGTTTGTTTCCTTTAGAAAACAGCCACAACCTGAGTAGAAAAGCCTGTCTACTGCCACCATGCCACAAACAAGGCCACGTGCTTCCTGTGTGGAAGCAGTGGTCTCTCTACAGACATCCAACATGCTTGCTGAGTCTGTCATAGAGAAATTGAAGATGAACTGAAGAAATGAAGGAGAAACTTTTTGTTTTTTTTTTATTTTGGATAGAGTAGGGGACAGTTATAATCCCATTTTTTCCCCCAAATGGTCCCACAAAAGCATTTATATCCACACCAGTAGTCTAATGCCCTGTACACACAACCGGTTTTGCCGTTGGAATAAACTCTGAAGGTTTTACCGACAGAGTTTCGACGGAATTCTGCTCAAGCTGTCTTGCATACACACGGTCACACCAAATTCCGACCATACAGAACGCGGTGACGTACAACACGTATGACGGGACTAGAAAGCGGAAGTTCAATAGACAGTAGCCAATAGCTTCCGTCTCTTATTTGCTTCAGAGCAAGTGACGTTTTTGGTACGTCGGAACAGCATACAGACGAGCGTTTTTTCCGATAGTAATTTGTTCCGTTGGAAAAATCTAGAACATGTTCTCTGTCTAAGTCCATCTGAATTTTCGACAGAAAAAGTCCAATGGGGCATACACACGGTCGGAATATATGATGAAAAGCTCCCATTGGACTCTTTCTGTCGGAAATTCCGCTCATGTGTACGTGGCATAATGCCCCGTACACACGGTCGGATTTTCCGATGGAAAATGTCCGATCGGAGCGTGTTGTCGGAAATTCCGACCGTGTGTAGGCTCCATCACACATTTTCCATCGGATTTTCCGACACACAAAGTTTGAGAGCAGGCTATAAAATTTTCCGACAACAAAATCCGTTGTCGGAAATTCCGATCGTGTGTACACAAATCCGACGGACAAAGTGCCACGCATGCTCAGAATAAATAAAGAGATGAAAGCTATTGGCCACTGCCCCGTTTATAGTCCTGACGTACGTGTTTTACGTCACCGCGTTCAGAATGATCGGATTTTCCGACAACTTTGTGTGACCGTGTGTATGCAAGACAAGTTTGAGCCAACATCCGTCGGAAAAAATCCTAGGATTTTGTTGTCAGAATGTCCGCACAAAGTCCGACCGTGTGTACGGGGCATAACTCTTATGCCCCGTACACATGATAGGATTTTCCGACAACAAAATCCATGGTTTTTTTTTCGACAGATGTTGGCTCAAACTTGTCTTGCATACACACAGTCACACAAATCTTGTCGGAAATTCCGAATGTCAAGAACGCGGTGACGTACAACACGTACGACGAGCCAAGAAAAATGAAGTTCAATAGCCAGTGCGGCTCTTCTGCTTGATTCCAAGCATGCGTGGAACTCTGTGCGTCGGAATTGTGTACACACGATCGGAATTTACGAGAACAGATTTTGTTGTCGGAAAATTTGAGATCCAAATTTCAAATTTTGTGTGTCGGAAATTCCAATGAAAAATGTCCAATGGAGCCTACACACGGTCGGAATTTCCGACAACAAGCTCCCATAGAACATTTTCCGTCGCAAAATCCTATCGTGTGTACAGGGCATTACAGGTTTTCTTCTAAGATTGCCCTGTGTTTGGCTCCATCCATCTTCTCATCAACTCTGACCAGCTTCCCTGTCCCTTCTGAAGGAAAGCGTCCCCACAACATGATGCTTCCACCACCATGTTTCACAGTTGGGATAGTGTTTCTTCACTAAGGTTCTCTAACAAGAGGGCTTCACAGAACAGCTGTATTTATAATGAGATTAAATTACACACAGGTGTATTAATTAGGTGGTTTTTTAAATCTAATTGGTTCCACTAGATTTTAGTTAGGGGTATCAGCGTAAAGGGAGCTGAATACAAATACACGCCACACTTTTCAGATATTTATTTGAAAAAAATGTTGAAAACCATTTTTCATTTTCCTTCCACTTCACAATTATGTGCCACTTTGTGTTGCACATAAATTCTCAATAAAATACATTTACATTCTTGGTTGTAACATGATGAAATGTAGAAAATTTCCAGGGGTATGAATACTTTTTCAAGACAATGTATGTGTTTGATATTCCTATTCTAAAGAATCCCCAGCTCCAGTAAAACAAAGCCGTCTTATGAACGGCACTTCTCCCCACACACAGCTGTGTTGTAGTTCCGTGTGGCTGAAATATGCCTGACGTAATGCCAAGGTCGTTGCTTCTCTGCGTGCCCTACAGTGCATCCATTAACTTTATGGTGCATAATCAATAGCAGCTAATGAGTTATGACACAATGCACAGATTACAGTGAAAATCAATGTTCTCTCTTTAGATGTATCCATTGTTCCAGATAGTTTTTTTTTTTTTCCGAAGTCTACATTCTCTGTCTATGGGGTTCTCAGATTGTCTCATGTCTTGGTGCACCTGTGGACACCAACAGTAGATAGATGGCTAATGCTCAAGTCTACCTCCTCTGCTTTAAACACTTACAATTGGTCAGTAAGATGTCCGGCACAGTTTTAGGATAATGGTTGGCCAATAGTTTGGCACAGGGGAAGCAGGTTGGGTCTCTTGACCATAGTATCTAGAAGTCTACATTCTCTGTCCATGGGGTTCTCAGATTGTCTCATGTCTTTGTGCACCTGTGGACACCAACAGTGGATAGATGGCTAATGCTCAAGTCTACCTCCTCTGCTTTAAACACTTACAATTGGTCAGTAAGATGTCCAGCACAGTTTTAGGACAATGGTTGGCCAATAGTTTGGCACAGGGGAAGCAGGTCGGGTCTCTTGACCATAGTATCTAGAAGTCTACATTCTCTGTCCATTGGGTTCTCAGATTGTCTCATGTCTTCTTGCACAGGGGTAGGCAACCTCCGCCCTCCAGCTGTGGTGAAACTACAAATCCCATCATGCCTCTGCCTCATGCCTGTGATTGTCAGGGTCTTGCAATGTCTCATGGGACTTGTAGTTTCACCAAAGCTGGAGGGCCGAGGTTGCCTACCCCTGATGTAAAGCACTGCTGCCTCTGACTGCTAGTCTCAGGAGATTTGTAGTGGGGTTTGTAAATGTCACTACTGTGCTGTTTTCAGTTTCTTGCTGGAGGGGAAACTATACCTGAGGACCTGTAGTACAAGGATGTCCCTGCTTCTGCTTCATCCATTCTGTAGATCTGGTCTGTGACCTCGGCTGGTGCTCCTTGATTATTACCCCAATAATCATTATATCACTAGTCATCAGGGGGCAGCTCTGACTTGGGGAAGCAAAGCCCTGCTCCTATACCGAGATGACCTCCTCAACTTTACAAAGACAGTAATGGGGAAAAGATCATCTGCAGAGAAACAATGGGTAATACATACCAATGTTCTTTGCCCTCTGGTGCCTTTTTAAGGAGCATCCTCCTCAGTCTAGATTATCTTTAAGGATTTCTGCAAGTGATCTGATGAATTGAGAAAGATGTAGGACATTGGCAAAGCCCACGTCCTCCGTCATCGCTTTATGTACATGTTTTATTTTTGGTTTTCTGCACATCTCTGGGAAAGATTGTAATGAAAACGCAGTTGACTTTTCAAAGCATTTGACAGCATGAGCCATCTGCGCGGCCCTGACTGGTAGACGGCATGACGAGCCATAGGGCAGTGTGTGGAGTTCAGGGAAGACTGACACTGCTTTGAATAAATCTGACAATTTCTCGCTAAACAAAATGACAGAAAAGTGCATCATCAACAAACTGAGGTTTATTTGCTCTCTTTTCTAAGTTGTTACAGAAAAAGAGAAGGTGTCAGGTGTCAGGGCCCAAAACCAAATCCTGCACATTAGCTGCGCTCTACTTCACTTGTTCTGCTGTGCTTCTTCATCACCCCGTACTTCACCTGGTGACGTTTTCTAAATTCCTGAGTGGTAAGAATGTTTTTATATGCGTATTTAATACAGGGCACTCCAGGGAATTTTTTTTCCTTTTGAAAAGCCTTAGAGAAAAATAATGAAAAATGCATGCCCAGTTGAAGCCTCTGTTAAGTAGACCTTACTAACAATCACCTTTTTACTAGCCTTACCTCAACTTTCCCGATAGGCCTCATTTAGACAGGGGACAGTCTCCACCACCTCTGAAAAATGATCTACAGTGGTCACCTTAACTGTGGCTTCATTTGGGTTTTAAACCTGTTGGGTAGATGTTGTTTATTTGAGAATTAGTGAGTGGGTTTACATATACCCTATATTACCAAAAGTATTGGGAAGCCTGGCATTACACGCACATGAACTTTAATGGCATCCCAGTCTTAGTCCATAGGGTTCAATATTGAGTTGGCCCACCCTTTGCATCTATAACAGCTTCAACTCTTCTGGGAAGGCTGTCCACAAGGTTTAGGAGTGTGTCCATGAGAAAGTTTGACCATTCTTCCAGAAGCGCATTTGTGAAGTCAGGCACTGATGTTGGATGGGAAGGCCTGGCTCGCAGTCTCCGCTCTAATTCATCCCAAATGTGTTCTATAGGGTTGAGGTTAGGACTCTGTGAAGGCCAGTCAAGTTCCTCCACCCCAAACTCGTTTATCCATGTATTTATAGACCTTGCTTTGTGCACTAGTGTGCAGTCATGTTGGAACAAGAGGGGGCCATCCCCAAACTATTCCCACAAAGAGTTTCCTTCACTAGAACTAAGGGGTCAAGCCCAAACCCTGAAAAAAAAACTACAAACCATAATCCCTCCTTCACCAAATGATTTGGACCAGTGAACAAAGCAAGGTCCATAAAGACATGGATGAGCAAATTTAGGGTGGAGGAACTTGACTAGCCTGCACAGAGTCCTGACCTCAACCCGATAGAACACCTTTGGGGTGAATTAGAGTGAAGACTGCGAGCCAGGCCTTCTCATCTAACATCAGTGCCTGACCTCACAAATGCGCTTCTGGAAGAATGGTCAAACATTCCCATAGACACTCTCCTAAACCTTGTGGACAGCCTTCCCAGAAGAGTTAAAGCTGTTATAGCTGCAAAGGGCAGGCCAACTCAAAATTGAACCCTACGGACTAAGACTGGGATGCGATTAAAGTTCGAGTGCGTGTAAAGGCAGGTGTCCCAATACTTTTGTCAATATAGTGTATGTCCACCTAAAAGCTGGCGGCTCCACCTACCCCCACTGGGACTCTGTGGCTTAGGAGCTGATGGACAAATCAGATACTGCCCGCAGCCTGAGGAATAGCGGCCTCATCACGGAGCGTCCCAGTCCGTGGGGCCTCATGTGTAAGTTTTGCCTAAGGCCTCACAATGCCTAGAGCCACCTCTGCATATAGGACATATTCATTTTACCTAAAGATAAGCTTTATTATAGGCTTACCTGTCGGTAAAAATCACAAAGCAGACTTTACTACCGCTTTAAAACCATCTGATCTAACGAGATCAGTTTGATGAGATGCTTACACCAGCCAGCTTGTTTACATCTGAGCAAAATTGGAAGTGGCAAAATCCTTGTCCCTTCCAGTTTCCTAGATCAAACAGATGATCAGGGAAGTTCCGGTCCTCGGTCATGTCTATGGTAAGCTGGTAGAAATGCCAGCTTCAGTCCCGGGCTCCCCGGTGGAACTGGAGAGCCCGGGAAGGGGGCAAGAGGGGGGACACCTTCTGCATGTAAAAGTCATCCAGCGGATATTTAGCCACTCGGATCGCTTTTACTTTTTTCCAGTATTGCTGGCTGAAAAAAAAGTATACTGGGGTCATTACTGCAACTGCAGTTGCAGTGAAGTGGGATAACCACTTAAACTCAAGCATGTACGGGTACCTCCTATGGGCAGGGAGTGGTTAAAGGCCTTATTCATTATTTGTATTATTATTATTTTTCTCTAATGCCGCGTACACACGGTCGGATTTTCCGACGGGAAATGTTGGATGTGAGCTTATTGACGGAAAGTCCGACCGTGTGTGCGCTCCATCGAAACATTTGCTGTCGGACTTTTCGCCAACAAATGTTGGCTAGCAGGTTCTCAAATTTTCCACCAACCAATGTATGTTGTCGGATTGTCCGATCGTGTGTACACAAGTCCATCGCACAAAAGTTCACGCATGCTCAGAAGCGGCCGGTCTTGTAAACTAGCGTTTGTAATGGAGAATTAACATTTGTGACGTGGCAAATTATGAAATCTCCAAATGCAGCGCACAATTCTCTTCTTCTTTAATGGGATAATAATGAAGCTGCTTTGCTGGTGATACTGATGGAGTTATTGCAAATGAATTTTCAAAGGCTTTTTTTTCAAGTGATATCAAGAATAATAATAATAATAGCGCAAAAGAAAAAACGCAAAAAGAAAAACGCGAATCAACACTCACCAAACTTCTACTAACACAAAATTAGCAGAAGGAGCCCAAGGGGTGGCATAGTGCCTCTAGTACGTCACTACGTTCGTAATTGTTGGCCAACATTTGTGTGACCGTGTGTATGCAAGACAAGTTGGAGCCAACACCCTTCGAACAAAAATACACAGTATTGTTGGGGTAAAGTCCGATCGGGTATATGGGGCATTAGACTTTTCCAGGGGAAGAAATTCTCCTAGGAGTACATAAAGTTGATACTGCTCCCTCCTGCCACTGCAAAAGCACAAGCCAATTGTTTGGCCTGTGTGTGTGGCATGGCCCCATTCACTTGAATGAGTCGTATGTGGTGGCAGGACCACCTGCCAAATGGGGAGTTTGTATAATTTTGCCACAATGAGCCTTAACAGGGGTGATCTGTACTAATAGACTCGACTCAGGGGGTTATAAAAACACAGCCTGTCTATTTTTAGCGCCCCTTGCCCACTTGAGTAAATATGGACCTTCAGTAGTTTTCCAGAATTTCTAAATATGATTGTGTAGTCCAATGGACCCCAGTGGTAGACACAGTGCATTCAATAATGTAACAGACCTGGTCAAACACAGCCCCTCTCTTCTTCTTCTGTAATACAGTCTATGTAGGGTCACTTGTACTGAGGGGTGTGGCTGTTACTTAGCTCTGCCGGGACAGGACACTGCAGTGTGAGGGTAGGAAGCAAAAATTTCAATAAAAAGTCTTTTTAAAACATTTCCGACAAACGTACAAGCAGACAGAACTATACAAATGCTATGAAACTTTTAATGGGTTTTAGACAAGTAGGTGAGTATGTACAATCTTTGTCATTGTGTGCCCATATGAAGTGGTAATACAGTAATTGCACAATTGTTACAGCAGTCTGCCACAGACATTCTAGGTCATCATGCTGTGTAGAAAGAAAACTGTAATATTAATAGCACTTAGCCTAATTTCCTTTGTCCCCTTTGCCTTTAGTTTTTTTTTTTTTTTTTTTTATGCACACGAGAATCATGTTATCCTCATTTGTGGTCACAGCAGATAGCATGTCCAGAAGGCATAAAAGTTTATGGCATGACGGTAAGGCTCGGGAACTGTGTAAATGATGAGCAGATATTAATCCTGCCAGGAACGTTCCATAAGCTAACTTACGGTACCTGTACATTGCCAGGAATAGCTGCACTGTGCTGCAGAGCTGTGTAAATCTGAGTAATGCATAGATAGAAATATGACTTCTTTGGCAGGTAAAAAAAAAAAAAAAAAGCTCATACATGTAGTTCAGCTGTATATTTAATTGTTTGTGTATAAAACTGGTGTTGCACAAACTCAGTAGTGAATCAGTAGCATAAAAGGCAAACTCAAAATAACCGTAATTAATAAATATCAAATAACAAATATTCAAAATGTATTAAATTTTTTAAATATAATCCCAAGCACTGCCAATCATTGATCAGTTCATAATAAAGTGCACATGTGTAGAAAGTGCATATATAGTGAGGGAAAAAAAGTATTACATAGTTACATAGTAGGTGAGGTTGAAAAAAGACACAAGTCCATCAAGTCCAACCTATGTGTGTGATTATGTGTCAGTATTACATTGTATATCCCTGTATGTTGTCAGGTGCTTATCTAATAGTTTCTTGAAACTATCGATGCTCCCCGCTGAGACCACCGCCTGTGGAAGGGAATTCCACATCCTTGCTGCTCTTACAGTAAAGAACCCTCTACGCAGTTTAAGGTTAAACCTCTTTTCTTCTAATTGTAATGAGTGGCCACGAGTCTTATTAAACTCCCTTCCGCAAAAAAGTTTTATTTCTATTGTGGGGTCACCAGTACGGTATTTGTATATTGAAATCATATCCTCTCTCAAGCGTCTCTTCTCCAGAGAGAATAAGTTCAGTGCTCACAACCTTTCCTCATAACTAAGATCCTCCAGACCCTTTGTTGCCCTTCTTTGTACTCGCTCCATTTCCAGTACATCCTTCCTGAGGACTGGTGCCCAGAACTGGTCAGCATACTTATATTTGATCCCCTGCTGATTTTGTACGTTTGCCCACTGACAAAAAAATGATCAGTCTATAATTTTAATGGTAGTTTTTTTTTTTTAACAGTGAGAGACAGAATAACAACAAAAAAATCCTCCTCTTTGCTACCAACTGGTGAGACAAGGTGGGGGTGGAGACGAGGTGGGGTGCCACAGCAGCAAGAGAGGTGCAAGGGTCACATGAAATGGCCTGGAGGGTCAGATTCATCACGTAAAAAAGGTAAAAACAAGTGTAGGGAAGAGTAAGGCTCGCCCGACGCGTTTAGTCCACATGGACTTCAACTGGGGCATGCCACGAAACGCGTCGGACGAGCCTTACTCTTCCCTACACTTGTTTTTACCTTTTTTACGTGATCACGCTTTTTATATTGTTTGTTGATTATTGGTGATACCCAATAAACATACGTCATTTGATCTACACTATTGGCGTTTTTTATTTCTTTTTGGGAACCACCCATACTCTGGAGACTCTCCCGTGGCCGTGACCCTTCCTCAGTCCTTGGAATTGGCAGCCCCAACAGTGATTACAGAGGAAAGATCCCCCTCGAGATCCGGGGTTCCTGCGAACAACTATCGTCCATCAAGGATCTCTGAGCCTGTTTGATTCGGTGTCACCGGCATCCGAATCCACTTCCTCTGGTAAGCGTATTTCATCTATTCCCATTATATGATCGTATTATCTATGAGACACAGAGGAGAAGATTCCTGCACCAGTGCAACATTCTGTATACAGTTTATTCTTGGACTTTTCATTGCCTGACCCATGGCCACACATTGGGACATTATTATATCTTAGTCACTATTCACCTTATACCACGTCAAGCCATGGGCCTTTACTAAGGGCTACCATTACTGATGTGTTTTTTATTATTGGTTACTTTTATTAGCGCTACATTTCATTTCTATCTTCGTGTATAATATTGGTCATATTTATGTAGCTGCTTTTCTTCGGTGATTGGGTTAGCGCAGTGTTACTTTTATTTTCCTTGAGACTCCACAGACCAATCCAAACCGCAAATGCATTTTATTATTGCATCAAAAGATTCAGTAGAGAATGATCGACAAATCAATTATTTGCTGCTTTATACATTTTCTCAACCATTTTTTTTTACATTTTATGTTCTATTAATTGTATGAAATGTGGGAATATTTTCTAAATTTGTTTCCTCTGTTTCCCCCGTGAAGCTGACGTACCTGTCACCCCCTGTCCTTTTCTCGGAGGAGATTATCAGCTGATTAGGTGTAGTCAAAACCATTCAGCAGTCTCCGAACACAATTATTTCGGCGCGTCCAATGATTGTTAATGAAGGTGATAAATGACTCGTGGGATTTGGAATGAAGCTCGTCAGGTGGATAGAATAAAGTTTAGCGGCTCGGGGAGAACTGTCTAATTTACATCTTAGATTAAAGGCAACCTTCTATAATTAAGTCCATTATGGCAATAATACCGGCTTTGTTTTATATCAGAAGAATAAGTGCCAGGTAATCCGTGTTACCTTTATCATAAATTTTTTTTTTTTACAGTTGCAAGTTAAAATCTGAATGGTGTTTAAAAAAATGTTCAACTAATTTAGTTATTTAAATCAGACCAATGCAAGGTCCGCTGAGTGCAGACTGTCTGATAGCCTATACTATATTACCAAAAGTATTGGGATGTCTGCCTTTACATGCACATGAACTTTAATGGCATCCCAGTCTTAGTCCGTAGGGTTCAATATTGAGTTGGCCCACCCTTTGCAGCTATAACAGAAGGCTGTCCACAAGGTTTAGGAGTGTGTCTATGGGAATGTTGGACCATTTTTCCAGAAGTGCATTTGTGAGGTCAGGCACTGATGTGGACGAGAAGACCTGGCTCGCAGTCTCCACTATAATTCATCCCAAAGGTGTTCTGTCGGGTTGAGGTCAGGACTCTGTGCAGGCCAGTCAAGTTCCTCCACCCCAAAACTTGCTCATCCATGCCTTTATGAACCTTGCTTTGTGCACTGGTGTTCAGTCATGTTGGAACAGGAAGGGGCCATCCCCAAACTGTTCACACATAGTTGGGAGTATTAAATTGTCCATAATGTCTTGGTATGCTGAGGCCTTAAGAGTTCCCTTCACTGGAACTAAGGGGCCAAGCCCAACCCTTGAAAAACACCCCCACACCATAATCCCCCCTCCACCAAATGATTTGGACCAGTGCACAAAGCAAGGTCCAGTGCCCTGATGTCGGGAGAGGATCTGTGGCCTTTGGGTCTTTTTTCCTCATCCCAGTGGAGAGTCCTCACCAAGTACTTTGAGGGCTGGCTTCGGCAGGTCCCTAAGGAGCAGGATCCGCCTAGCTTCCACCTAAAGGGTCAGCCTGAATAAACACAGTAAGCTTGAGAACCAGAACCTCCACTCACCAGCCTGAATGGGTGTTAGTCTAGCTTGCAACTGTATACGCCAAAGAAGATATCCAGATGGCTGCACTCTTAGGATCCTCTGAAAGTCATCTTTAATAGCAACAAAATGTATACACAAAAATTGCCCAGAGAACACACATGAGGAGAGAGCAAGAGATGGTAACATGTTTCACACTAACTCAGTGCTTCTTCGTGATCGTGACCTAATGTCACCTACCCGATGCGGGAAGAGGTGGAGAGATTAGATCACGAAGATGCTCTGAGCTGGTGTGAAACACGTTACCATCTCCTGCTCTCTCCTCATGTGTGGTCTCTTGGCAATTTTTATGTATACATTTCATTGCTAGTAAATGAGGAAAAGAGGGGGGGTAAAAGGGGAGTTGGGACTTTATATGAGGCAATGAGTGGGTAGGTTCAGCTGCTTCCATCCCTGGTACTGTATTAAAAATGGGAAGGGTTTGTGGGACTTTATATGAAGCACAACTGCGAAGTAAGTATGCAAAAACATGTGTAACAATTCCTCATCCATATACAAAGATTCGTAGTAACTTATGTAACATTGGTAACAGTAGGTATCATCTTAATATTTTATATTTCATATATATGATTCATAAAAGTAGTGATAAACATATTGATATAGAATACATTGTTCAGGTTAGATGTACAGATAGATGATCCTAAAACTGATAATAATGAGGATAAAATTGTTGATGAAATGCATAGTCCTGGAGAATCTCAAAACACATGATTGCAAGGTGTAGGATATAATGGCTCTACGCGTTTCGTGGCGTTATCCACTCATCAGGAGCAATTCAAGGTAAAAATATCTATAAAAAAATAAATGAGTGCAAAAGGATCAGATAGTTGGCATGAGGGGAAAGAAGGAATAGGAGGGACAAAAGTTCCCCCGTCACTCTTGCCTACAGATAAGCTAAATCTTCAAGAGGTAGTGTTGACAACTGAGGGCACCATGGGAACAGTCTCCATGGCCACATGGTGGCACAAACAGCAGGGAGCGAAACATCTAAAGGACTGTAGTCCCCAAAAGCAATTGTGTTGTATATATTGTATAATGATTCCAGAGGACATCTGTGAAAAAATAACAATGTGTAAATATATATGTGGACCTGCACAAAGGCAGACAGTAAGACCATAAGGGCATGTAATAGTGTGGAAAGGCTAGGTGGAGAGTACAACCACAGCCACAAAGCTGACCAAGGCTAGTATGGCGAGGGAATTACCAAAAGAGCCCAGTGAAAAGGGTAAAAAACAAACAAGCAACCAATTAATTGGCAAGGAATCATTAAACTTTTTTGCATACTTAATTCGCAGTTGTGCTTCATATAAAGACCCACAAACCATTCCTGTTTTTAATATCATTAATTAAAAAGATGACTTTTAGAAGATCCTAGAAGTGCAGCCATCTGAATATCTTCTTTGGTAGCTTCAGCCAAGTGGACCAGAGTATCCTTTCCAGGTCAGGAGCCTTGCACCCCTGAGGGTTCGGAGGTTCAGGCCCTTCCTCTTTGGAGATTGGGCTATTACTGTTCCCACATGCCGTGATTTCATGGTGCACTTTCTTGTTCACAGGGATTCGACAAGCACCGCACCATGGAGCTCCGTAGAATTAAAAAAAATAGAAACCTATGCAAACCATCATGGGGGGGGAGATCATATCCTCCCTTATATCTGAAACCAGCAGGTATTTTGCAGTGTTGGCAAAAGAGAAAGGAGCAGTGGGAGGGGTTGTTGGGGCTTTACACAGACACTTTGTCCTGAATGGTCTGATTTATTGAACAAATTAGCAACAACGGTAAATCATCCTACCTGGAGATGGGAGACATTTCCAAAGCAGATGCACAATTAATGTGGTCAGTGAAGGTTTTATTCTGTTACGGTGCTACTTGGGAGCAGCTGAGTAATGAACTAATGAAATGAAGTTGCTTCATAATCATAAGGCCCCTTTCACAGGTTTTCAGGCGTTTTAGCGCTAGAAATAGCGCCTGTAGAGCGCCTGAAAACCGCCTCCCGTTAATTTCAGTGAGACTTTTCACACTGGGGCGGTGTGCTTGTGGGACGTTAGGAAAAGTCCTGCAAGCAGCATCTTTGGGGCAGTTTGGGAGCGCTGTATACAGCCGAAAAAGCGGCCGAAAAAGTGCCGCTTAAACAGCGGTAAAGCGCTGCTACAAGGAGCTGCGATTTACTGCTAAGCACGGTGGCCCCAGTGTGTAAGCGGTCTAAATGTCTCAAGTTTGTCTGAAATCATCTCACTGGGGGAAGATGTAACCAATCAGTTTCCAGGTTTTATTGCCAAAGCTTAAGTGAATACGCTGAGGCTAGAATCCGATTGGTTAAAATGCACAGCTGCAATAGATTCTGTGTGCACCTGTTTTAGTAGTTTCTTGTTTCTCTTTTAGTAAATCTCCCCCATTGCTCCTGTTTAGCATTGCCTGGCTGTGCGGCAGAATTGATAAATGCGTGTTTCTTCCTACTTCAAAGCTAGGAATTACATGATATATGGTACATTTGCCATAGGTCAGCAGCCGGTCTAGTGCTTTTCCTTTATCATCATATATGCAGCCGACACATCCTTGGCCATTAGTGTTCATCATGAAATCAGTTTGCTGTGTCCTGCTGTGGCAGTCAACCTCCTAGCCCTGTTGTTTTCTATCTAGGCACATTTTCCAGCAGAGAGGGAAGGCATGGAATACAATCGATCGGTTCTACAACTGTGGTGGTTGATCACAGAATATGTTTTGTCCTCGTCATTTTCTGGGCATGATTCTATGGACGTATTGGAAATCCATAGCTTGTCGTGGCCCACAGCGAGTGGCACCATTACCTGAAAAGGTTCTTGCACATTTTCTCTCATTCAGATTCAGATGGCTTCATTGATCATTGAATGGAAACATGGCAAAAGCAGGAACTCTATTTAAAGGGAAAGTACGGGCTTTACAAAGTCTGACAGCCAATGTCATTTAATTGGGCTGAAAGCCCGGGCTGTCATCGACAGGCATCCTGAGGGTTCATCATCATACCAACCTGGGCTCACAGTACTCCTTAACTAGGGGTGTTTACATGTTATTATGGAAGAATTGCTTAGTTCAGGAGGAAGGATCAACCACCTCCACTGCCAAGGAAGAAGAAGGATGCATGCCATCACTGGATCAACATGTTAAAGCTTATATGAGAATTTATTGATTGGGAATACATATACCTTCAAGTGAACTTGTACATGGAGCATACAAAGCACACAATACAGATAACTTTAAAGTAGACACTACAGACTGTAATTGTAATAAAGTAAGGCTTGGTTCACACTCGTGCAAATTGAATGCGGCATCCCCACAGGAGATTGTGAATGGCTCTCTATGGAGCCGGTTCACATACCTCCGATGCGGCTCCAGTGCGAATTTGCACCAGGACGCACAGGTGAACCAAGCCTAATTGATATAAAGTACAGCTAGCTTATAAAAAATAGGAAATTTACATTAAAAATTAATCCATAGTTCTTGCATTCGGGCTCCTGATTTTTGGGGGAACGGAATTCGGCACATTGTCCTCCGCTGCTGTTTTTTTTTTTATTTATTAAAGAGGACCTGAATTGTGGAAGCTGTGCCAAAAATGGCAGGCAGAGGGCAAAGGACCAGTCACCACCATTGCCTGTGGCCTCCCTGCAGCTGATCTTTTCCCCATTACTGACTTATCTTCATGGGCGGACTGGGCCCGGGCCACTCTGACTCTGATGCCCCGTAAAAAGGCTGCACTGCTTCTACTGCAGACATGCTTAAAGGCTTCCTGATGAAGAGGAGTAAAAAGTCCCCACCGGTGTCCTACAGAGTGTGGGATGCGGACAGAGCGCAGGGCGCTCCCCCGGCAATGATAGTGTACATCGTGTGTAAGCAGAAGCTGGCTCCGTGCTCCACCAAAGGGTATCCTCCCCTGGCCAGCCCCGACTGAGCCTTCCCAGCTCCCTCCTTGAAGGCCAGATCGGGAGCCCAGAGTTGGTGCAGTAGGTGCTGTCCAGCCTGACTTGCCTGGTGAGCAGAGAGTACCTGGAGCGGAGCTTCAGCCTGGGATGGGGTTTGGGAGGAGGCAGGAAAGAGGGTGAGCGGGAAGGGAGCTAAGTCACTGCACCATGGGCTTCTCGATTGAACTTGCTGCCTTGGCCAAAAGTTGCATCAGACCCTGCTTGTCATGCCTTGTTCTGCACTATGTCTCTTTATGGAGGAGGCCATCTCGGTAGAGGCAGAACTTTGCTTCCTCATGTCAGGGCTGCCCCCCCCCATGACTGGTATTCTAATGACTGACAGGGTAATTATCAAGAAGCACTAAGAGAGGTTTGCAAAGCACAAATCTTGTGAGCGGAAAAGTTACTGTGCTCCCTCCCTGTGCACAAATAGGGCTTATGGAGGTGGGGGATATGGATGTCTGTGTCTTTTGTAAGCCATCAGAAATTAAGTAGGCAGACAATAAAGGATTTCAAAGTATTTTAAAGCTGTTGAGATTTACCAAAGGCAAATAGGTGGTTGACTTTACAAGGGAATTTTGCCCAGAGCTTAGAGAATGTGGTGGAATTTCACGTTGTAAAGAACACCAGATCAAGGAAAATAAAAAAAAACAATATTTCTGTTTTCACATAATTGGATGGTGGATCAGCAGAGCGTCACACCATTCACTAAGCCTTGGGGAAAATTCCTTTGCAAAGCGCAGCTTCCCTTGCAAAGCGAACAGTCTCGATTTGCCTATAGTAAATCAACCCCACTATGTAGTCATGTCAAGGAGGAAGGTAGGAACTGCTTTATTTCTGACACCTCAACTGTTCTTCTGTACTTCCAAGGTGTTTAGGGATAAAACATGTAGATTTTGTTTGATTTTTTGTTTTGCCAAATGCTTTAATATTAAAGATTATATTTAGGTTAAACTAAATCTGTGGTTTGCCCATGCAGGAATTAAAGAGTGTGTACATCCAAAATAAGTTTTTAATTTTTAGTTTTTGATAAATTCTGGTGAGTGAAAGGAATTCTGTACTGAAAGGAATTTGAGGGGTGCAATTGTGGACCTCTATTGGAAAATGCAAGTTGGGCAAATTAAACATACCTGAGATATTGTCTTACCCTGTGAACCTGAGGGGGATAGCGTAACTGTGGCACACATTTAATTGTGATATGTCACCAACAAAGGAACAATGGTAACCATACATGGCCAATAAACAAGCAATAGTAAGAGTACATGGGTAAGAAAAAGGCAATTACAAGAATGGATGGGCAACAAATGAGCATTTGTGGCAATACCCAGGCAACAGATGGGCAAACATAGCAATATGCAGGAAACAAATGGGCCTTTGTGACAATAAATGGATAAATACCTGGCAATCATGACAATATGGGGTTGATTTAGTAAAACTGGAGAGTGCAAAATCTGGTGCCACTGTGCATGGTAGCCAACCAGCTTGTAACTTCTAACTTCAGCAAAAAAATAAAAAAACTGGAAGCTGATTGGTTTCTATGTAGAGCTGCACCAGATTTTGCACTCTCCAGTTTTAGTAAATCGAACTTTATATGTCCAACAAATGGGTAAATGTGATGAAACGTGTGCAACAAATGGGTAATGATGAAAATACAATGGCAATTCTTATGCACTTGGAGGCTAATAATATGCATGTGCAGCGCCCTGGGGTTTAGTTAGGTAGCTCCATACCAAATTGTCAGGAGTAGCTACTGTAGATAGTTGTTAGAGATCCACTGATTTCTCCCTAAGTTTGGCCTTGTTGTACTTTTCTCTTCTGCCTCTAGGTGGCCGGGCACTTCGCGGCATTGGATGTGAGAAGAACATTTCAAGGTCAAGTTAAGTGTATATGGGATAGCTCAGCCAATGGGCAGGGGTTTTCTTGAATCCCTTAGCCTGCTGGGAGAACCTATATATTCAGGTGGAGTCAGGTGATCTCTCTTCTGAGCCATCTGGACTGCCGTCTGGGTGGACATGCATTGTACGCCCCGGGCTGCTAGGCCAGAGATTGGGCCTATCCTGGGGGCATCTGGCTGCCAGGCTGTGTGAGGGCCCATCCAGAGGTAAGAGGGCAGGGCAGGGTTGGGACTGCGGCTTGCAGTCCAACCAACAGTGACGGTTCTGCTGGCCGGAGAACCTGTCGTGGTCCGAGGTAGAAGGAAAGCTGCCGCCACTAAGGGACTAACCACCTTTACCAGGGACCGCATTGAGTAACTAAAGCAAGTACTGGAGCAGTATTTTCACCGAACGGGCACGGTGGAGAATTGGGAAACTTCAGGCGGTGATCAAGTCAGGGACCCAGCCAGCGGAGGTGACACCTGGAGAGCAGCCTTGTGCGTCAAGCCAGGGACCGAGCTGGTTAGCAGGGGTGAAGCATGAAAGGTATCTGGAGTGCCAAACTAGGGACCCAGCAGGGAAGCGTGGGTGACGCTTGAGGGAGATACCACCACAAAAGCCTTAAAGAGCTTATGGGATTCAGAGTCAGTGAATCAGAGAGTCCAGTGAGCAACTAGGAGCTCAAGGGGCTGAAGAGCTACAAGTGGACATTGTAGTGAAGCTGAGAGAACTCTTGAACTTTGTGTTAGGAACTGTTAGATACTGTTGCCATAGGAGACAGCAAACCTGCACGTGCAGAAGTGGCACCTTGCTGGGGCCTTTCCCTACATATGGCTGTCCTCCTATTGAAGTCTCTGAGTCTGCCAATTGAAATTGTAACTACTCAAGGGTGTCCTGGCCCTAACCCCCTTTCCCTTGCAAAATATAAAATGGACTGTTAAAAGAAATAAAACCTCTTTTGCATTCAAGAAGTGTCTGGCGCCCAATGACTTTCACCATATTTGCACCCACTATGCCTCACAACCCACTACATATTGAAGGATGTCCCGCAGGCTCGATGTCCGCCGGTGGCCCGCGATCGCAGCGAAGAGAGGCAGAACAGGGAAAATGTAAACAAGGCATTTCCCTGTTCTGCCTAGTGACATGACAGGGATCTACTGCTCCCAGTGATCGGGAGCAGTGATCTCTGTCATGTTCTAATGAGCCCATCCCTCCTACAGTTAGAACATACTGAGGGAACACACAGTTAACCCCTTGATTGCCCCCTAGTGTTAACCCCTTCCCTGTCAGTTACATTTATACAGTAATCAGTGGCTATTTTTATCTCTGAGCTGTATAAATGTCAATAGTCCCAAAATAGTGTCAAAAGTGTCCGATCTGTCGCAGTCCAGATAAAAATCACAGATCGCCGCCATTGCTAGCAAAAAAATAATAATAATAATAATAAAAATGCCATAAATCTATCCCCTATTTTGTAGACGCTATACCGTTTGCGCAAACCAATCAATATACGCTTTTGGCAGGGTTTTTTTACCAAAAATATATAGAAGAATATATAACTGATGAAGAAATTTGTTTTTTTATATTTTTTTTTGGGGGGGGGATATTTATTATAGCAAAAAAGTAAAAAATATTGCTTTTTTTTCCCAAAATTGTCGGTCTTTTTTTGTTTATAGCGCAAAAAAAATAAAAACCGCAGAGATGATCAAATACCAAGAAAAGACAGTTTTATGTGCTGGAAAAAAAAAGGACATCAATTTTGTTTGGGTACAATGTCGCAACGACCGCGCAATTGTCAGTTAAACCGACGCAGTGCCGTATCGCAAAGATGCTCTGGTCGTTAAGGGGGTAAAAGCGGTTAAAAAAGGCCTGTATTCTTTCTTAAATGTACATAATATAACTGGGTACTAACATTTTATAGGTAAAGTTGATATCTGATTGCCTCTTGGTGGATCAGGAAGGAATTTTTTTTCCCCTGCTGTGGGCAAATTGGAAGAAGAGAAGAAAGGATTGATCGCACACTTGAATCCAAAAGATGCTGTAGAACAGTGTTTCTCAACTCCAGTCCTCAAGTCGCCCCAACAGGTCATGTTTTCAGGCTTACCATTATTTTTCACAGGTGATTTGATCAGTTTCACTGCCTTAGTAAATACCACAGCCGATTCATCTGAGGGAAATCCTGAAAACATGACCTGTTGGGGCGCCTTGAGGACTGGAATTGAGAAACACTGCTGTAGAAATGTCTTTATTGTCATGAGCCAGACAAAATTGCAATGATAATCAGTTGACGCGTTTCACATGAAAAAAACCGTGCTTGTAGCAAATTGGATCATGCTTTGCTTTTGCTAGAGTTTTTCGCCTTCCTTTAGATCAAGTGTGGGTATGGAATTGTGTATATGGAATTGTATGGTTGTGTTTTGTTTTTCTTATTGGTTGAACTAGATAGGCTTGTGGTTTTTTTTCAACCTAACTATGTAACAAACATGCCATTGTTGACAATATGTTGGCAACAAACCAGTCAACCTAAGAATACTTAGTCAAAAACCAAGAAATGCAGGCAATAGAATTCATGGACAGTCATAGTCCACCCAGCCTTTCTCCAGTCCTGTCCTCCAGGCATCCAGCAATCTTCTTCTCCCTCTGGCCACACATTTGTCCTCTCGGTGACCAAAGGGAAGGATTGGAGGAGAAGAAAGAAGAACCTCATCCTCTTATGATTCTGTCCTCCTCCACTGTAACAGCTTCTGCTTTGGCTTACAATGTGATTGGAGAAGTGTTGCTGACATCACTACTTTGATTTACCGATCGGCAGGGTGGCTAAAAAGAACTCTTGGAGGCTCAATGACTCAGTAATCACACTGATCACCTAAAGTCTCCTAAACAGTTCTGAAGGCTTATCAGCCATGCCAATAAATGAAGCACGAGCATACCTCCCAACATTTTGAGATGGGAATGAGGGACACCTACTAACAAACGTATATAGGCATAGGACACACCCACCTGCCACACCCCTTAAAGGAGAATTAACAAAAAAAAAGTTCATTAAAACCACAAGAACTTTTTTTTATTACCACTACTATTCCTTTATACTGGCTTTTAAAATGTACAAATGCAGCAATTTAGAAATTGGATGAAAGATTTAGCGCTGGGAAACACTTTTAGAAAGAAGAAAAGTTCATTTTATATACAACTATATAGATCAGACCAAAATGAGGGACAAATGAGGGGGAAGAAGGACAGAGGGACATTGCTCCAAATCTGGGACAGACCCTTGAAATCAGGGACAGTTGGGAGCTATGGCAAGAGGCACCCCACTAGCTTAAATGTACTGTTGTATTGGCCATAGGTTATACAACATGTTTCAAGTGAAAGCTTTGTAAAACAATTTCAGTTATAACTTATTTATATATACAACTTTAAAAAAAAAAAAATTTTTGTTAAGAACTTCCTTCTTTAAAATGGAATAATGGAATCTATTGCTAGCTGTGTGGGAAACTTCACTCTGCCAATTAAAGTACACTGAAATTACTTCAGACGTGTTTCACAGTTGTCTGTGGGTGTATCATGAAGAAAAAAAATAAGATCATTAAAAAGGAAAAATAACAGGACAGTGGTGGAAAAAGAAAGGAAAGTAGTTCTAATTACTTCTGAGATTATCGTATTCATCCTCTGCACAGGGTGATTATCACAGGTTAGGTCTAAAATGGAGTACACTCCCCATACAGTAGCTCCCAACTGTCCTTGATTTCGAGGGACTGTCCCTGATTTGGAGGGACTGTCCCTTATTTGGAGCAATGTCCCTCTGTCCCTCTTTCCCACTCATTTGTCCCCCATTTTGGTCTGATCTATATAGTTGTATATAAAATGCACTTTTTACCTTTCAAAAAGTGTTTCCCAGTGCTAAACTTTTCATCTGATTTCTAAATTGCTGCATTTGTACATTTTAAAAGCCAATATAAAGGAATAGTAGTGATAAAAAAAAAAGTCCTTGTGGATTTAATTAACCTTTTTTTTGGTTAATTCTCCTTTAACCGCTTCCTGACCAAGCGCCGCAGTTATACTGAGCGAACTGTTGTACCTATACGTCGGCTTGCAGAGTTGGGATACCAGGTGCGCGTGTGCGCCCGCTGCACAGCAGGGGGGCCGATGCTCGTGGCTGATGATTGCGATGACTGCCGGCCACGAGCGATCGTGAGCAGGAGACACAGAACAGGGACGAGTGTGTGTTCTGTCCTGTTCTGTTCTGACAGGAGTGACAGATCGTGTGTTCCTATTAGCTAGGAACCACGATGCGTCACTTCCTGTAGTCAATCCCCTCCCCCTTCAGTTAGAATCAACTCCCAGGGAACACAGTTAACCCCTCGATCACCCCCTAGTGTTAACCCCTTTACTGCCCTTCAATGACCTTTTTACAGTAATCAATGCAATTTTATAGAATTGATCACTGTATGAATGACAATGGTCACAAAAAATGTGTCAGAATTGCACGATGTGTCCCCCATAATGTCGCAGTCACGATAAAAATCGCAGTTCGCCACCATTACTAATAAAAAAATATAATAAGAAAAATGCTATAAATCTTTCCCCTATTTTGTAGACGCTATAACATGTGCACAAACCAATCAATATACGCTTATTGAGATATTTTAAAGTACAAAATATAGTGTTTTTTTTCAAAATTATCGTTCTTTTTTTGTTTATAGCGCAAAAAATAAAAGAGGTGATCAGATACCACCAAAAGAAAGCTCTATTTGTGGGAAAAAAAGGACGTCAATTTTGTTTGGGTTCAACGCCGCACGACCGCGCAATTGTCAGTTAAAGCGATGCAGTGCCGGATCGCAACAAGTGCCCTGGTCAGGAAGGGGGTAGATTCTTCCGGGGCTGAAGTGGTTAAGGGGCGTGGCAGGGGGGTGTGTCCTATGCCTACATACATTTGCAAGTAGGTGTCCCTCATTCCCATCTCAAAATGTTGGGAGGTATGCCCATACTCCCCCTACGACCAGCAGCCATTTCTGTGCTGTAAATATGTTTTCCTCTTTTAATTGAACTGTCTGAAGATGTGTTGTACACTTGCTTATATCAGTGATTTTAGAGTGTTTTGTTGTGTGAATTTTAAAGTGGATCTAAAGCTAAAACGTTTCTTATTTTGTATAGAGCTGGTAAAACTTTGGCCAGAAGTTTCTTTTTTCCCATTTGTGTTCTGCTGGCGATTCTTCCCCTCACTTCCTGTCCTGTAGACAAGACAGGAAGTGATAGGAAATCTCTTCAAAGTGAAGGGAAACCTCCTCTTGTCATTTGATTTTTTCCTCTATTCCTGTCCTGGTGACAACTCAAAATTTTTGATCTCTCACTTTCAGTCCTAGTTGCAATGGTAACAAATAGAAAGAGAATCACACAGATGGCAATACAAACCTGACAGGGGATATTACTTATCCCTACCATTCAAAAGCAAGAAATGGCTTTATTTTACACTTTAAGAATTGTTTTTTTCTTCTTGATTTTTAGGTCCCCATTCACACCTGAGCATTGAGTTTTTAATCGTTTTTTCAGGCGTTTTGTCACGTGTTTGTATGCACATTTTTGGAACCTTTCTGTACAGCATTTTTAAAGCATTTTTGGCTGGTTTTTTATTAGCTAAAATATCATCTGTTTTATCACTTGTTGATATGTTTGTCAGCTTTTTCAACCACTTTCATTTATTATTTATTTAGTTAAGGATGGGGGGTTAGAGTTAGGGGCTAGGTCTAGGGGTTCAAATTAAGGGCTAGGGTTGGGGTTAGTGTTAGGGGGTAATTATTTTTTATTTAATTATTTATTTATGATTTTTTTGTTTGTTTTTGGTTAGGGGGTTAGGGTTAGCGTTAGAGTTAGAGATGAATTAATTACTTTATTTTATTTTTTTATTCATTGTTATTTAATACCTGTTTTTTTATTTATTTATTTATTCATTTATTTATTTAAAATAAATTTATTTATTTATATATTTCATATTTTATATATATATATATATATCTATATATATATATATATATATATATATATATATATATATATATATATATATATATATATATATATATATATAATAAATATTTATTTAAAATAGAACAAATCCAGAGACTGGTAACAAAAATGGTGAAAGGTCTGAGAAATAACATATCAGGGGTTACACCCTGTTTCATTTACAGGGGGGAAGGGGGTATTTACTAAAGGCAAATCCACTGTGCACTTCAAGTGCACTTAAAAGTGCAGTCGCTGTAGATCTAAGGGGGACATGTAAGGACAATAAGGACAATAAAAAACAACATTTTTTTCTTGCTCATGATTGGATGATAGAAATCAGCAGAGCTTCCCCTCATTTCAGATCTTCCCCTCAGATCTACAGTGACTGCACTTCCAAGTGTACTTGCAGTGCACAGTGGATTTGCCTTTAGTAAATCATACCCCATTGTCCCTTCTCTTTTTTATATGTGGATGATGGCACTGTAATTATTTTAATTAAAAAAAAATAAACCTTTTTTCCTAATCGATATACATGACCCAGCTTTTTGCCAGCCTGTCTGCAGGGAAACATAAGCAGAAAGAGCTCCTAGTCCTCTGCTGCTGGTCACATGTTAAAAAAAAAAAAAAAACAGCCTTTTGGATTCGGAGTAAAAATAAATAATATTATTAATAAACTGTTTTAAATTGTCATATGAATATATATTTTAAATGAAATCTTTATTATTTTTTGGCAATAACATGGTGTGGGTGGATTTTTGTCAGACACAGGCTGTGTCACACTCCTACAGCCCGTGTCTTAGAATAAGAGGGAGGTGAAGCCTCCATCAATCAAGATGTATTATCCTGCTCCCATTGTGTTTAGCTGGTTAGTTAGGGTATGGATTAGGAAGGAGGGGATGGGCTGTAATTTACCACTGTGTATACACCCACATGTGTGACTCTATAGAATGGGTGCTCAACCTGTGGCTCTCCAGCTGTTGGGAAACTTCAAGTCCCATCATGCCTCTGCTTTTGGGAGTCATGCTGGTAACTGTCAGCAGAATGCAATGCTTCATGGGACTTGTAAGTCCACAACAGCTGGAGGGCCACAGGTTGAGCACCCATGCTATATAGTCACATGGGCCGCTCAGATGTGATAGGGAGGAAATGCTCAGCATAGAAACTCACTGCAAACTGAGCATGTGCAGAGCTGCCAACACTGATCTGCAAAATCCCCAACTGCAATGGGGACATGGACAGAAGGGGGCGATAGAGAGCAGCAGGATCAACCAGAATACAGAAAACAAACCTCATAGTGACTAAGTATGAACAGCATGCAATACAGCATTTATTGATCGTTTTTTATGATGTGGCTTAAGTGACATTTTAATATGTGCATTCCGGGGGAAAGAAAAGAAAGGGGGACATGACTGAAATCCAAAATCAAGAACACGGGCACATGATCTCAAACTAGTACGAGAAAAGTGTTATGGAAACAATAGTTGATCAAACTTCCATCAGAGGTAGTGAGTCAGTCAACAGTAAGCAAAATGGGGTATGCTTGTGATATATACTCAAATATATACTCAAAACAGAAAACAAAATGAAACAGCAAAAAGGGCAGACTTGATGGATCATTTGGTTACTTTCTGCCATCATTCTTCTTTGCTTTTATGATAATTTTAGTCATCTGGCATCCATCCTCTCTTGTAAAGTGTTTGCATGGAGTGATTTATAATACAGTATATAATCATCTTTTTGTTACCATTTCACTGTTACTGAAATTCCGGAAGTGTAATTACTATAATTATCTACCTAAAAAAAAAGAAAAATACAAATGGACATACTGATGTGTGTGTGTGTATATATCTACATCTATACATATATATATATATATATATATATAAATATACCGTATATGTCTATATATATATATATATATATATATATATAAATATACCGTATATGTCTATATATATATATATATATATATATATATATATATATATATATATATATATATATATAAAATATATATATATATCTATAGATATATATCTATAGATATATATATATATATATCTATAGATATATATATATATATATATACGGTATATATATATATATATATATATATATATACGGTATATATATATATATATATATATATATATATAGTTAGTATGTGTGTGTACAAAGTGCATACTAAAAGATTTTCCATCTAGCTCTCAGCCTTGAATAGTTTATTTAGTAAGATAGATGAGTCACTTCCATATGTGTTGTAGGCTTTAATTAAGCAGGAGCTGCAAGCTTCATTTAATTGAAATAAATGTTTAAAGAGATTGTGTAGGCAAAATAAAAATACAATCTGAGAACATTGAGGGTTAAACGTTATGGTCCGAGACTTCTTTGTCCACTCATTTGTGCCAGGTTTGTCTTAAATTATATGTAACCCCCAATCCATAACATCTCTTTTAAGCTTTAACTTGTTAATGTCGTACCGAAAATCATTGAAATACTTTCAAATCTGCAGCTTTCATTAAAATAATACCCGGTGATGCTTCCATGGTAGACCTTGCTCAGGCACTTGCAGTTATGGGGTGACAATGCTCTGTCCTTGACTTCTAATTGAGCTCCTGTGTTGTCACCCTGTCACACAGGCTTCTGATAAAGAATCGCTTTACACAGGCATGGTCCACCATTGTTACTATCAGGAATCCCCCCCCCCCCCCCCCCCAGCTCTCATTATAGTGGGACCTCGTTGAACTGGGGTTATTTCCTCCTGGACAAAAACCTTGCTGCTCCAGACCCAAACTATTTATGCACTCCTCAGCCACCTAATGTGCATTCTCCCTTCAGGGATTGACAACGTAAATATTCAGGTCAAAGATCTGCCTCTTCCAACCCACTACATTCTAGAATCCACTAGAAGGCAGGGGGAAGTAATTGAGCCTACAGCCAGTGAAATCCAGAACAGCCTAAAACAATCACACACGTTCCAACGATGACAGGAGGAGCTATATAACTAGATTTACCTGAGCATTTCTAGCAACCTTTTCTAGGAGGGTGCTACATATTACTAGAACTGTATTAGATCTTATGCAGTGAGCTTAGATACAGTGGACACCAGAAACTATGATGATTATTTCCAGCTGAGGGTCAAAATAGAAATAAAAGTAGCACTTGGGATCAAAGTCTTCCCACTACGCTGGCTGTTGATTATTGTGTGTTTTAATGCTCATAAAACCTAGGGGGATATAATGTAGACAATGCCCTGCCTTACTCTATGATCCAGCAAGCCTCCTCCTCTCAGATTCTGGTAATGATGACCAGACCAGCCCCACTAAGCCATCCTTCTTCTCTAGCCATGTTGCCACCGCTGATGTTGAGGATCTGTTGCCATTTTTGGTTGGTAGGAAATATGGCCAGAACGCTGGCTATCATGACATAGAGGTATAAGGTAAGGCTAAACTAAAGCCCCTTACATACTATTAGATTTTCTGAAGATTTTTGTCTTCAGATTTACCAAAACCACATAATATGAGGTCAAACCTTAAGAGTTTCAATTTGTATGCAAGCAGGCAGGCCCTTGCACTCCATGGTTTTGGTAAATCTAAGACAAAAATCTGCAGAAAATCTAATAGTGTGTATGGGGCTTTAGTTTGGCCTTACCTTATACCTCTATTTCACAATAGCCAGGGCTCTGGCCATATTTCCTACCAACCCAAAATGGCGACAGATCCTCAACATCAGCGGTGGCTGGTCATGCATTGTACATGATGAACTTTGATGAGAAGAGTGGCAACATGCCTAGAGAAGAAGGATGGCTTGGTGGGGCTGGTCTGGTCATAAAAGGCCTGCTGGGTCATAGAGGAAGGCAGAACATTGTCTCCATGTGGGAGAGAAGTAAGAGGATACACAATGACAGGGTGTCCAAACAATGGCCCACGAACCACATCCAACCCATTAAAAGGTTTTATTTGGCCCCCAGGTAGGGTCAGTGGCGTATCCCCCAAACCCCACTGATTACTGTGATGTAAGGATTGCCCAGATGGGGACCTGTTGTAATGAGGGCCAGTGATGGGGACGATGATGTTAAGGGGGACTCTAATGTAAGGGGGGACTTTGATTGCCACCCCAGTGAAAAGGGGACTTTAATGGGGACCCGATGTAAGGGGGAGGATCTGATGGGGACCCTGATGTATGGAAGATGGGGGGGTTCAGAGGTGAAGGGGACACTTCTGATGTGAATGGGGAGGGCTCTAATGTGAAGTTATTTCTTTGAGTATGTTCATTTATTTATAAAAAAAAAAACTTTTTTTCCAGCCCACAAATATCGCTAACATTTTCGATGTGGTACTGAAAAGTTTGGAGACCCCTGCACAAGGGGATAGCTGTAAACTATGCATAGTTCACTTAAGATTGCAGGGGAGACCTTGTGAGATGAGAGGGGCATCCAGGTCCCCTGAGGGGTTGCAAATGAAGTAAGCTACCCCTTTGAATGTTGAACATGAGGCTTGCTCCCTGAAGATTCAAGCCTGGAGTATTGTACTTATTACGTCTACCAAATGTCCTTCAAGGAACGGTTAGCTATTGATCTAAACAACTGTCATGTTGGGCAGTTCTGTGACAATTTCATCAAGCTATTAGTCACAACAAAGACTGAATAAATCATCCAGCCTACCGCCAACCATTTTTTCATTTATATCGCTGGGATGTCGGTAGGTTATCTTGAACCGTTTGATCCTTCCGAAATCTTAAGCTGACCATGGATATAGCCAACAATACTGTTGCCTTGTAACAACTGCAAACGCAGTAAAGTGCAGCTAGTTGTGTCCTGTTTATTTCTGAATGCTTCGTTCTGGCCGCATTAAACTCATTGAGCACATGAGTGTTGAACTGAATTCAATCAGCCTGACTGGCAAACCATTATTTTACATCCAGTGTAGCCTGGACTGATTTCATTTGCCTGTCATGCTTAGTCTGCCATAGTGCAAGTCGCATAAACTTCAGAAAAAAAGTGCCAATTAAACCTTAACATTCACAAAGCAGGGCCTCACGCAAGCATCTTGGCGCTCATTTATGCTCATCTACGTTCATCTGAGGACTGATAACAAACTCTAAACAAATACTGGAGCCATCACCAGTCTCCTGGCTCACGACAAATTCCCCCAGCTTCAAACATTTTGCGTCGAGAGCCGCTATCACGTCCATGTCACCAAAACGACTGGCAGGAAGCAGCCATCCTTGTTTTTCAGATAATGATTTTCTCGCTAACACATTGTTTAGATGCAATCAGCCACAATTACTGGTGCAATTATCACCGCCACGTTTGGATGGACACATCTGAAGCCGAAACCACTTTGCAGGAAGATCTATCACGCTTTTTACGCTCTGCCACAAGCCAACTGAGTCTTCCCATTTCCCTCCTGGCAGAGCCCTTTATAACAACAAGGCTTTTTATTTTTATCTCCTTTACCTGAAAGGCAAATTTGTTTATCTGCGGGAAAGACAATAGATGGCGTTTTTTTTTTGTTTTGTTTTTTTTTTAGGCTCCAGTCATAGGGCGGAAGGATATTTTTATTTTTACTATTAATACTCACCATGTGTTGTATGGAGAAAATAGATTGAAAGACTGTCAGTCACTAGAAGGAAAGACGGAAGCGAGTAAATTATAACACAAGACATTGATGCAGCAAATTCTGTCTTGATTGGATGCTTGCTTGTTCTATAGATGTTTGCATATCCTTTGTTTACATTTTCGGGCCAAGCTGATATTCTGTAAAGTTAAGCTCCAGCTACGTATACCTAAACATTCACCTTGCAGTTGCACCTGCTCATTTAGCCTATGGGGTGATAAATAAGGGGGAAATACTTTTATTTATCATTATAGGTACTTACTCTATATTTAGCGCCATCAATTTATGGAGTGCTTTACAGATATATTGTACATTCACATCAGAACAGGGAACTGAGGCTACAATTCACACAGGCTCACCAAAATTGGACAATAGAAGATTGAAAAAACGTTGCCTGGTCTGATGAGTCTCGATTTCAGCTGCGACAGATGTTAGGGTCGGAATTTGGCGTAAACAACATGAAAGCATGGATCCACCCTGCCTTGTATCAACGGTTCAGGCTGGTGGTGGTGGTCAGGGCCGTCTTTAATATTGACTGGACCCTGGGCAAACATTTTCTTGGGCCTCCTCTTTCTTGCAATTTCACTCTCCACATACAATAAATAGCAGCTAGACTCAAAATCAGTTTACAGAATCAGATCAGGCAGTGATTGCGATTGGTTGCCAGAGGTTACAGTGTATCATTACCGCTCACTGACTGGCTGCTAGAGGTTACAGCACACATTATGGCTCACTGTTATTTTCTAGAGGTTACAGCACATGACTTCTGCTTGTTGATTGGTTGCTAGAGATTACTGTACATCAATACTGTTTACTGATTGGTTGCTAGAGGTTACTGAACATCTATACCACTCACTAATTGGTTGTTAGAGGTTACTGAACATCTATACCACTCACTAATTGGTTGTTAGAGGTTACTGAACATCTATACCACTCACTAATTGGTTGTTAGAGGTTACTGAACATCTATACCGCTCACTAATTGGTTGTTAGAGGTTACTGAACATTATTACTGCTCACTGATTGTTTGCTAAAGGTTACAGCACATCATATCCTCATTGCCTGCCTGCGTATTCACATGCACCAAAATTCAGGATGCTGTGGCACCATATTATTTTGAAGAAGGGTTCCACCTCCAATTTGCTTACTTTTGCAGAACAGGCTGATGTTAGGCTTAATGACCACAGTTGTAGGCAGGACTTTCAAGTGTGCGCCTTTACCTCCCCAGTGGGCAGCATTCAGCAGAAGTGATAGTGGATGTGACCTCAGGGGGACATGATATACATATGAAAGCTGCCTCTATATACATATCAATGCCGCGGTCCATGACTATTTACATATTATTGCCACCACTATTTACATATCAATGCAGGTTATTTACATGTAAACACAAGGTCTGCAGGTGAGTCATCTGAACATAGCAATAGGGCAGAGCTGGGCAGCAGCAACAGAAGTTTACACTGAGATATCGGGACACAGCACGGGACAAAAACTTCAAGGGATAAGGGAATTTAAACTGGGATAGTTGGCAAGTATGAGGCAGTTGATTTGGGCCCCACTACAATGATGGGGCCCAGGGCAGCTGCCCCTTTTTTCCTGCCTTAAAAACGGTCCTGGTGGTGGTGTAATGGTGTGGGGGGATATTTTCTTGGCACACTTTGGGCCCCTTAATACCAATTGGGCATTGTTTAAATGCCACGGCCTACCTGAGTATTGTTGCTGACCATGTCCATCCGTTTATGACTAGAGTGTACCCATCTCCTGATGGCTCCTTCCAGCAGGATAATGCACCATGTCACAAAGCTCCAATCATCTCACCACTGGACAATGAGGTCACTGTACTCCAATGGCCTCCACACTCACCAGATCTCGATCCAATAGAGCACCTTTGGGATGTGGTGGAACAGGAGATTCACATCATGGATGTGCAACCAACAAATCTGCAGCAACTGAGTGATGCTATCATGTCAATATGGACCAAAATCTCTGAGGAATGTTTCCAACACCTTGTTGAATCTATGCCACAAAGAATGAAGGCAAAAGGGGGTCCAACCTGATACTAGCAAGGTGTACCTAATAAAGCGGCCAGTGAGTGTATATTGTACATTCACATCGGTCCCTGCCCCTAAGGAGCTTACAATCTAAGGTCCCTAACTTGCATACATACACTAAGGCCAATTTAGACAGGCACTCACCAGACCTCAATGCTGTCTCAACCAAGAGCACAGCAATCATGCTTACATATGTATATTTAAAATGAGCAGTTATACCTTCTCCACTTCCACTTCCACATTGACAGGTGTGCCATGGGTTTGTGTTTTCTTTACCTTAAAAGCTCTCCCAGTTTCCCATATAATGAGAATTCTATGGACAAATCTGTTTCTTCTTTCACATATATAACTGCTATGCATTCCAAATGATCAGAAAGTATAATCAAAAGTAGGAGGTGGTGTATATCTGCTAGAGAATGGCCACCATCCCTAAAATGTATGAAAAAACTGTTTTCCCCTAAGGGTGGGACTTTAAAGGAACAGATGTGTAACAATAATTTAAAAGATTAAATTGTAATAGTATTAAAAAGATGATAATACATATAGTAGAACACATTACATATAAAAACAATTCAAGCTGAAAGTGCTGAGCTAACACATAAAGAGTATCAGCATTGGATTACGTATATACAATAACATATGGCAATATGATATAGAGAATTGTGCTAGTTGCATACACAGTTCCTACGCGTTTCAGAGTAACTTGGACTCCTTCTTCAGGGTTGCTCCGTTATGCAATTTAGTAAAGCTTATAATCCAAAAGATAAGAAAACATAGTATACATCCATTATACATTAGATGACAAAAAACAAATAAAACTGCGCTGTATAATAAATGTGAAGGAGATGATGATGATATGAAAACTAAACATAAAAATAACAGTGATGTCAAATCAGTGTATTAAATTGATGACAAAATTCAAATGTCATAATGCACCCAATAGGAAAACCTAAAAAATAAATGCACACATATATATTACTGATATCAAATCGGTGCTGTGAATAAGTAACAAAGTTCATAGATGTAGTGAAAAATGAAAAAAGTCCCCTGGTATTCCTCTGTAAAATCCCAGTGAGAAATGGAAGGCGAAATACCCCATGCAAAGTGAACCTCCACCAGCAATCAAAATGCGCTTACCAGATGGGAAGCGCAAATAGGCTCAACTAGGACAACCTCCGGGTAGGGCTGCAGGATAGTGGAGACAATCCTCTGGATACCCTTGTGTATGGTGAGTATATAGACCAGACCCTGGTATGCTGTCTAGGATCTCTCTTCATATGGCATGGCTCCAACCACTCAGCAACCCAAGTTAAGGACATAGGAATGGAGGGAGAACAACCATAGCGTAAATCCGGTACAAAAGTTTATACAAATGGTAAAAATACTTACAAAAAGCAGCAATAAAGGAAGCAAATGCCGGCCAGCAAGCGACCACCCGTTTGTGGTGAGTTGCGATGACGTCAGAGCGTCACCCTCCCAACGTACGTTTCGTCTGTCACTGATGTCGTCTGGGGAACGACGTCGTTCCCCAGATGACGTCAGTGACAGACGAAACGTACGGGGGTTTTCTCTATGGTAGCGCGGTTATTTTTTCTGTTTGTTTTGTATACATTAGATGGCAGCAGAAATGGTAGTGAATGAATTTGTGGTTCACAATTGTGATACTTACAATGCCCACAGTTTCATGATGACAACCAGTCAGCACATAAACGTGTTAAAAGAAATGAGTGGTCCGGAGGATTACGTATATGAAATAACATATGGCAATATGACATAGAGAATCGTGCTAGTCGCATACACAGTTTCTACGCGTTTCAGAGTGACTTGGACTCCTTCTTTATGCCCACAGTTTCATGATGACAACCAGTCAGCACATAAACGTGTTAAAAGAAATGAGTGGTCAGGAGGCCAGAAGAGGTAGATGCACCGAAGGGAGAATGGTGGCTGCAGAAGGAGAGTTTGGTCAAATTGAACTGAACAGAAAACCACAGTCTTACATACTGGGACCAAATGGCGTCCCTGGAAGGGGAGAAACAGTGTATAAAAACTATATTAGTCAAAAACGTTCATATAGGAATATACCAGGAATAAGGAACTCTATGCTACAAATTAGCTTCACGTTCATGTGTGGACATACCTGAAATGGCTGAAAAGTTCCCACTGTGTATTCAATAGAATATTAGATAGTAGCCTCTAATTAGTGATATATTGATGAATCAAAAAACTCATCCCCTGAAGCTTGCCTTGGGGGTCCTGATGGAACAAAAATGAGAAAATACTAAATAGATGTATGCTAGATGATAATATCTCTATAATGAGGTATAGACACAGTGGGAACACAGTGGGAACTTTTCAGCCATTTCAGGTAAGTCCACACATGGAAGTGAAGCTAATTTGTAGCATAGAGTTCCTTATTCCTGGTATATTCCTATATGAACATTAGGGTTGTCCCGATACCACTTTTTTAAGACCGAGTACAAGTACCAATACTTTTTTCCAAGTACTCACCGATACCTATTACCAATACTTTTTTTTAATGTCACGTGACAGTGTTTTTTTTGGGGGGTTTTCTTTTACAATTTTTTTACAATTTTTTTTTGTTTCTTTACAATGCTTTCTTTTTTTTCTTTTTTTTAGAGAGGGAGGGGGTGGATGGTGTCTGTGTGTTTTTTATTATAATATTTATTATTTTTTTTTTTTATTATTTATTGCAATACTTTTTTTTTTTTTTAATCAGCCGTGTTGGGGGGCTTTGTGAGATATCAGGGGTCTTAATAGACCCCTGAAATCTACCCCTTGAGACAGAGAAAGAGATTGAGGATAGAGATTCCCCAGTTCCTTTCTCTGCAGCCTCAGCTGCACTGAAAATGAATGGAGAGAAGACCATTCCTCTCCATTCATAAACTGAGACATGGTAATCACAGGAGATTACAATGTTTTAGTTATGTGAATGGACAGAGTCAGTGATCACTAACTCTGTTTATACATCAAAGGAAGGAGGATGACATGGAGAGGGACAGCAGAACGGAGGGGAACACGGAGGAAAACTGGAGTGGGACAGCAGCAGAAAGGAGGGGGACAGCAGCAGAATGGCGGGAGACACGGAGGAAGACAGGAGGGGGGCAGCAGCAGAACAGAGGGGGACACGGAGGAAGAAAACAGTGGTACAGCAGAACGGAGGGGGCATGGAGGGGGACTGAAGGAGGATGCGGTGACAGTCAGCGGTGATCGTGTGTGGGGGAGTTACAAGCACCGATCACCGCTGTATAGATTTCACTAAAGCAGCTGAAAGGGGGGGAGAAGCTTGTAACTCCCCCACTCAACGATCACCGCTGACTGTCCAGGTATCGGGTGAAGTATCGGGAGCATTTGCCCGAGTACAAGTACTCGAGCAAATGCTTGGTATCGGTGCCGATACCGATACTAGTATCGGTATCGGGACAACCCTAATGAACATTTTTGACTAATAGTAATAGTCTTTGGACACTGTTTCTCCCCTTCCAGGGACGCCATTTGGTCCCAGTATGCATGACTGTGGTTTCCTGTTCAGTTCAATTTGACAATTTGACCAAAATCTCCTTCTGCAGCCACCATTCTCCATTGGGTGCATCTACCTCTTCTGGCCTCCTGACCACTCATTTCTTTTAACACGTTTATGTGCTGACTGGTTGTCATCATGAAACTGTGGGCATGAAGAAGGAGTCCAAGTTGCTCCGAAACGCTTAAGAAACTGTGTATGCAACTAGCTCGATTCTCTATGTCATATTGCCATGTGTTATTTCATATACGTAATCCAATGCTGATGCGCTTTATGTGTTAGCTCAGCACTTTCAGCTTGAATTGTTTTTATATGTACGGTAATTTGTTCCACTATATGTATTACCATATTTTTGATACTATTAAAATGTATTCTTTTAAATGATTGTTACACATCTGTGCTTTTAAAGTCCCACCCTTAGGGGAAAACTGTTTGTTTTTTCAAATGATCAGAAAGTGAAAACAAATTCAAAGGAATTTCCTGGTAAATGACTTAACAATGGACACAAGTGATGTGTTTCAAAGAGTCACTCCACTACAGCTGTACATAAAACACCAAGAAGATCTTCATTCATAGTGTCGCTCTTTCAGTCATGTTCTGCTTTTCATCCTCTTACAATGAATAATCTCTCTTTTTTTTTTTGTTGGTTACCGTCAGTGCATTTCAATTACAGCAAACAACGGCAATCTTCAGCAGGCAAGGCATAATTGTATTTATTTGTCTTGGGTTTTGAATCATCCGACAATTACAGAACCCATTTTCCTCCTTCTCGAGTTAACGCATTTGTGCTCTTTTTATTTTTATATTCTTTTCACTTTTCTTTCAACTACAAATGCCGCAGTCTTTTGTAAGACCCAAAGCCATTTCCAGTTAAAGACCTGTTTACCAGGGACTATGATATGTTTGAAATTGTGTTGTTAACGTAAGTGTCTGCTGAAATTTGCTAAATGTAGAGATGCCTTTCGCCTTTCCTTGCAGTAGAAGAGATGACACCTTAAAACTGACTTTCACATGGTCACCCAAACCGAAGCACCTGGATAGAGTGCAAGCTTTGGTGTCCCACAATGCTTTCAGTGTGCCTGCCCATTGTCAGGATCTGCTGCCATAGCCTCACAAAGATGTTATGCAAATATCAACCACAAAATCCCACATTTTAGAGTTGTAACCAGTGGCGGCTGGTGTTTTTTGTTTGGGGGCCGGCAAACAACCATCCTCCCGCGGCACCTCAACCCTCCCCCCCCTCACTGTCTGCCGGTCCACTGGCACTTACCACATCGAGGATCGGTGGGCACATCGGGCAGCAGTGGGGATCGGGGCATCAGCGGACATCAAGTTGCGGCAGGAATTGGGCAGCGGCTCCTGTGTCTTCTCGCTTCCGCTGTGCGTCTTAAACCCCCCCCCCCTGCTGTCTGCCGGTCCACTGGCACTTACCACATTGAGGATCGGTGGGCACATCAGGCAGCGTTGGCTACATCCGGAATCGGTGGGCACATTGGGCAGCAGCAGGGATAGGGGCATCGACGGACATCAGGTTGCGGCAGGAATCAGACAGCGGCTTCTGTGTCTTCTCTTCCTCGCTTCCGCTGTGCGTCTCAAACCCACCTCCCTCGTTGTCTGCCGGTCCACTGGCACTTACCACATCAGGGATCGGTGGGCACATCGGGCAGCGTCGGGTACATCTGGAATCGGTGGGCACATGGGGCAGCAGTGGGGATCAGGGCATCGGCGGACATCAGGTTGCGGCAGGAATCGGGCCGCGGCTCCTGTGTCTTCTCCTCCTCTCTTCTGCCGTGCGTCTCAACCCCTCCCTCGCTGTCTGCCAGTCCACTGGCACTTACCACATCGAGGATCGGTGGGCACATCGGGCAGCAGTGGGGATCGGGGCATCAGCGGACATCAAGTTGCAGCAAGAATCAGGCAGCGGCTCCTGTGTCTTCTCCTCACTTCCGCTGTGCGTCTTAAACCCCCCCCCCCGCTGTCTGCCGGTCCACTGGCACTTACCACATTGAGGATCAGTGGGCACATCAGGCAGCGTCGGGTACATCCGGAATCGATGGGCACATCGGGCAGCAGCAGGGATAGGGGCATCGGCGGACATCAGGTTGCGGCAGGAATCAGACAGCGGCTTCTGTGTCTTCTCTTCCTCGCTTCCGCTGTGCGTCTCAAACCCACCTCCCTCGCTGTCTGCCGGTCCACTGGCACTTACCACACCAGGGATCGGTGGGCACATCGGGCAGCTTCGGGTACATCTGGAATCGGTGGGCACATCGGGCAGCAGTGGGGATCAGGGCATCGGCGGACATCAGGTTGCGGCAGGAATCGGGCCGCGGCTCCTGTGTCTTCTCCTCCTCTCTTCTGCCGTGCGTCTCAACCCCCTCCCTCGCTGTCTGCCAGTCCACTGGCACTTACCACATCGGGGATCGGTGGGCACATTGGGCAGCAGCTGTTATATTTTCTATATTTTTGGATGCATAGAATGCACTTTTTGGTTAAGTTCTATTGGCAGATAGCATGTCTAATTGTATTTGTTTTCTTTTTTTAACCACTTCAGCCCCGGAAGATTTTACCCTCTTCCTGACCAGAGCACCTTTTGCGATTCAGCACTGCTTCACTTTAACTCACAATTGCGCGGTTGTGCGACGTTGCACCCAAACAAAATTGACGTCCTTTTTTCCCACAAATAGAGCATTCTTTTGGTGGTATTTTTTGCGCTATAAACAAAAAAAGAGCGACAATTTTGAAAAAAACACATTATTTTTTACTTTTTGCTATAATAAATATCCCCAAAAATATATATAAAAACTATTTTTTTTTCCTCATTTAGGCTGATATGTATTCTTCTACATATTTTTGGTAAAACCAAATCACAATAAGCGTATATTGATTGGTTTGTGCAAAATTTATAACGTCTGCAAAATAGGGGATAATTTTATGGCATTTTCATTTAATTTTTTTTTTTTTTTTTATTAGTAATGGTGGCGATCTACGATTTTTATTGGGACTGCGACATTATGGAGGACACATCGGACATTTTTGACACATTTTTGGGACCATTGGCATTTATACAGCAATCAGTGCGATTAAAAATGCATTGATTACTGTGCAAATGACACTGGCAGTGAAGGGGTTAACCACTAGGGGGCAGTGAAGGGGTTAAGCGTGTCCTAGGGAGTGATTCTAATTGTGAGGGGGCTGGGCTTGAACACACAGGACAGTGATCATTGCTTTCGATCACAGAGAGCAGTAGATCACTGTCCTGTCACTAGGCAGAACGGGGAAATGCTTTGTTTACTTAAGCATCTCCCCGTTCTTCCTCTCTGTGACACGATCGCGGGCACCTGGCGGACATCGATTCTGTGGGACACGCGGTCACGAAGACCGTGGCGGGTGTGCGCGCCTCCGGCAGCACGCATGTGCTCGCGACACTGCTTTTTAAAGGGGACAAACCTGTATGCCCTTTTGCCTGCCAGTGCCATTCTGGCAACGTACATCGGTGTGCGCTATTCGGCAAGCAGTTAATGCAGAATAAAAAAATAGTGTAGAATAATGCTTGGCTATGTGTTTTACTTCAAATGACAGTTTGGGAGTCGGCAGTTACATTTTAAAAAATACAATGTAAAATGAACAAGGGACACCAACATAGTTGTATCTTTGATCTTAAAAACGACGGGATAATGGTGTTGTGGTAACTTGCCCAAAAAAAATAAAAATAAAAAAAAAAAAAAAAAAAGCATAATAATATTATTCTTGATATCACTAGAAAAAAATAAAGCCTTTAAAAATTAGTTTGCAAGAACTCCATCAGTATCACCAGCAAAGCAGCTTCATTATTATCCCATTAAAGAAGAAGAGAATTGTGCGCTGCATTTCGAGGTTTCATAATTTGTCGCGTCACGAATGTTAATTCTCCATTATGAACGCTAGTTTACAAGACCGACCGCTTCTGGCTCATCCTTGCTTCCGAGCATGCGTGTTTGTACTTTGGACTTTTGTCTGACGGACTTGTGTACACACGCTCGGAAAATCCGACAACAGACATTTGTCCACGGAAAATTTCTAAGCCTGCCATCCAACATTTGTCGGATTTTCCGCCAACAGTCTGTCATCACACAATTCCCTTCGGAAAATCTGATCGTGTGTAAGAGGCTTTAGTCTTAGGACTAAAATGATATTTCAGTTTTAGTCCCATTTTAATCATCTGCAATTGTTTTAGTTTTAGTTGTATTTAGTCAACTAAATCTCCAGTACATTTTAGTGCACTACAGACCAGTGTTCATTTTGAAGTCAAATTTCAATATAGTTTTAGTCTTATGCCCCGTACACACGAGCGGATTTTCCCTCTGAAAAAACTTGGATGGTTTTTCCAACAGAATTCCGCTCAAGCTTGGCTTGCATACACACGGCCACACAAAAGTTCTCTGAACTTTTGACCATCAAGAACGCGGTGACGTATAACACTACAACGAGCCGAGAAAATGAAGTTCAATGCTTCCGAGCATGCGTCGAATTGTTTCCGAGCATGCGTAGGAATTTTGCGTGTCTGAATTTCGGAATTTGTACAGACGATCGCATTTTCGCATAGGAACTTTTCCCAACCAAAAATAGAGATCATGCTCTCAATCTTTTGCTGGCTGGAATTCCGCCAGCAAAAGACCGATGGAGCATACACACGGTCGCATTTTCCAACACAAGGCTCTCATCGGACTTTTGCTGGCGGAATTTCCGATCGTGTGTACGCGGCATTAGTCTTTTGACTAAAATGCCATTTTAGTTTTAGTCGTATTTTAGTCATCTCAGTTGTTTTAGTTTTAGTCATATTTTAGTCGACTAAATTAACACTGGTGTTGGTAACCTGGTGATACCTCCATAGCTTATTTTACCACAAGCATATTTTTTTTTATTTGGTAAAGGATTTTATTTGGTACAAGATTTTGGGGGGTTAAAAAAAAATATTATTTTTTTTTTTTATTTAAAGTATTTTTATAGAAATGACAAGAAAAACTAGACTGTTACTTACCCAAAAATACTGTAAGAAAATATGAACAAGCACAGAATGACTTTCTCTCCGCAGATTCGTGACATTGAACGATAGTATAAGGATGAAGGGCCATTAGTCCCAAGCAATATCGTACCATTAGATGATTGGTTGTCAGAGCCCTGCCAGGGGATGCAATGTGCTTTATCTAGTAACAAAGCCTTTCAACTAGGGGGGTCCTTCATCTATAAGGGACAGTACATAGGACCAAAAAGAAGTACCGCTCTTGCTCGAGGGCAAAAGAAAAAGGGCATTGCATAACCACTTGCCCACTGGGCACTTTCACCCCCTTCCTGCCCAGGTCAATTTTCAGCTTTCAGCGCTGTCGCACTTTGAATGACAATTGCGCAGTCATACAACACTGTACCCATATGACATTTTTATAATTTTTTTCACACAAATAGAGCTTTGGTGGTATTTAATCACTGCTGAGGTTTTGCTAAAGCAACAAAAAAAAACAAAAATGTGAAAAAAAAACAGTTTTCATAGTTTGTGGCAAAATTTTGCAAACAGGTAATCGCGGGCACCGGATCGCGGCCTCCCGCCGCGATCCGGTGCCCTCCGCCGCATACCGGAGCCATCGGCAGCGGCGGGGGCGATCGTGTCCTGTCAGTAGCTGGGTATGGAGAGGAGTGAGGGGAAGATGGCCCCCCACCCGTCTCCATACAATTGCTGGACGGAAGCGACGTCAGAGCTCTTAAAGGGCCATTTTTTTTAAATAATTTTTTTAATTGACAATTTTTTTATTTATTTATTGCATTTTAATGTAAATATGAGATCTGAGGTCTTTTTGACCCCAGATCTCATATTTAAGAGGACCTGACATGCTTTTTTTCTATTATAAGGGATGTTTACATCCCTTGTAATAGGAATAAAAGTGACAAATTTTTTTTTTTTTTTTAAACAGTGTAAAAATAAAAAAATAAAAGGTAAAATAAATAAGAAATTTTTTTTTTTTTAAAAACACGCCCCGTCCCGCCGAGCGCACGCGCAGAAGCGAAACGCATATGTCAGTAGCACCCGCATATGAAAACGGTGTTCAAACCAGACATGTGAGGTATCGCCGCGATCGGTAGAGCGAGAGCAATAATTCTAGCCCTAGACCTCCTCTGTAACTTAAAACATGCAACCTGTAGAATTTTTTTAAACGTCGCCTATGGAGATTTTTAAGGGTAAAAGTTTGTCGCCATTCCACAAGCGGGCGCAATTTTGAGGGGTGACATGTTGGGTATCAATTTACTCGGCGTAACATTATCTTTCACAATATAAAAATAAAAATTGGGCTAACTTTACTGTTGTCTTTTTTTTTATTCAAAAAAGTGTATTTTTTCCAAAAAAAAGTGCGCTTGTAAGACCGCTGCGCAAATACGGTGTGACAGAAAGTATTGCAACGACCACCATTTTATTCTCTAGGGTGTTAGAAAAAAAATGTATAATGTTTGGGGGTTCTAAGTAATTTTCTAGCAAAAAAAAAACAGTTTTTAACTTGTAAACAACAAATCTCAGAAAGAGGCTCGGTCCTTAAGTGGTTAACCACAGCATATATACTGCGGCAGGGCGGCTCTACTGTGCAAAACGACGTACATGTACGTCGTTACATGCAATAGATAGTATGGGTGCACACGCGCTCCCGCTGCACGGAGGAGGAGCCATTGCGCGTGCCCGGCAGACCCGATGTCGCGGTACAGAGAGGCAGAATGGGGATCTACCTATGTAAACAAGGCAGATTCCCATTCTGACAGGGGACAACATGAAGATCTGCTGTTCCTAGTGATTAGGAACAGCGATCTCTGTGTTGAACCTGTCAGCACTTCCCCCACACAGTAAGAAAATACACTGAGGGAGCATATTTAACTCTTTGATCGCCCCTGTAGTTAACCCCTTCCCTGCCAGTGTCATTTGTACAGTGACAGTGCATTTTTTTAAGCACTGATCACTGTGTTGGTGTCACTGGTCCCCAAAAAGTGTCACATAGGGGTTGATTTACTAAGGGCAAATAGACTGTGCACTTTGCAAAGTGCAGTTCTGTAAGAGCAGTTGCTCCAGAGCTTAGTAAATGAGCAGAAGCTCTGCTGACTTCCATCATCCAATCATGTACAAGCAAATATGCTGTTTTTTTTTTTTTATTTTCCTTGCACGTGATTGGGTACTCTTTGCAAAGTGAAGCCGTACCTCATTTACTAAGCTTTGGAGCAATTGCCCTTGCACTTTGCAAAGTGCACAGTCTATTAGCCTTTAATAAATAGACCCCATAGTGTCAGATCTGTCCGCCGCAGTGTCGCAGTCCCGCTGAAATCGTCACCATTACTATTAAAATATTTAAAAAAAAAATGAAAAGTCCATAAATCTATCCCGTAGTTTGTAAATGCTATAACTTTTGCACAAACTAATCAATATACACTTATTGGGATTTTTTTTACCAAAAATATGTAGAAGAATACATATTGGCCTAAATTGATGAAGAAATTTGTTTTTTTTTGGATATGTATTATAGCAGAAAGTACAAAATATTGTTTTTTTTTTTTTCAAAGTTGTCACTCTTTTTTTTTTTTATAACGCAAAAAACAAAACAAAAAAAAAAGCAGAGGTGATCAAATACCTCCAAAAGAAAGCTCTATTTGTGAGAGAAAAAAGGAAGTCAAATTTATTTGGGTACAATGTCGCACGACTGCGCAATTGTCAGTTAAGGTAACGCAGTGCTGTACCGAAAAAAAATGGCCTGGTCATTAAGGGGGTAAATCCTTCTGAGGATGGTTACAGAAATATAAAAAAAAAATGGAGAAAAAAAAAAAAAGTTTGCTAGTTAGCTTTACATGAAAAGCTGTTTCTAAAAGCTTTATAAAATCTGTCATTAGCCAGAAGACGTTTCATAGCGGGACCGCTCAGTTGGCGGTAGAGTTTTAAGTCTCACTAAAACACCCCAATTATATTAAAGAAACGACTTGCAGCACGATTTCGTAGAATGCGTAACGCTTTAAAAAGTTCTCACCGCCTTCAGTTTAAAAGCAAAACAACACGACCTTGCTGTATTTATCTTGGGGTTCTACCAATTCGTTTGGGATAGGTTAGTGGATTAAGCTGTTTAACTTCTTTAGAAGATTATTTTGGGTTGTTTGTATTTCTTTTTATAGCGGGCTATAATTACCGTAATTCTTATTAGAGGTGTAGCTGGGCTGCAAAGGGAACTTCTGAAAGAGATCTCAAACTGATTCTGAATGAGAGCATTCATTGATGTGTAGCTCTATGGAAGCAGCGTAGTAATGAGCTCCTCTCCCTTATTACCCTGCTTTCTCCTCCAATCAGCATGCTCCTTGTCAGCCCAGAAACTAATTGGCTCCTTGTGCCATTTAAGATACTTACACTTAAAATAAATATGAATTTATTGATGTATTCATGATTATACAGCTGCATTAATATGTTGGTATTAATATATGCCTTTTAAATTGGCCTAGAATTCAGCTTAAAAAAAAAATCTATCTATCTATCTATCTATCTATCTATCTATCTATCTATCTATCTATCTATCTATCTATCTATCTTGATCGATTGATCTATCTATCTATCTATCTATATATCAATCTATCAATCATCATATATCTATCTATATATCTACATATATCTATTGATCTATTTCTATCTATCTATCTATCTATCTATCTATCTATCTATCTATCTATCTATCTATCTATCTATCTATCTATCTATCTATCTATCTATCTATCTATCTATCTATCTGTCTGTCTGTCTGTCTGTATATATATATATATATATACACACTCACGGGCCACTTTATTAGGTTCAATTGCTTGGTAACAGAAATTTCTAATAAGCCAATCACATGGCAGCTACTCAATGCATTTAGGCATCTAGACCGTAGTGAAGCAGTCACAGACTTCCCAAACTGCAAAAACTAATTTTAGGGAGATTTAAAACTCATTTCAGGGAGGCGATAAAATGCAGCCTTACCATTGCCCATGAAATGCAGCCTAATCACACATTGTCATCATTATTGTCAAAACACTCCTTTTTAACATGGCAAACAGGGTGACATACTTGTCCTTTTTATTTCTACATAGCAAAAAATCTATATTCTATATATTTATGTTTGTTTCTAGTACTGACTGCACTAATGATTGTTCACTTACATTCACCATTTTTCATATACGGTATTTATTTAACTGTTCACATATTCAGTCTTTTAATCTTTAATTCTTAATTTTTTATTTTTTTAATATTTAATTTACATACGTTTCTCACATATAGAATCCCCACCAGGTTCCTAATAATTTTTTCCCATTTTTTCCCATATTCTTTTCCCACTTTCATACACATTTAAACTCTCACAGGAATCATTTATCTATAGCATTGGCTATCCACAAACAGGTGCACATGCTTTTTACTGCCCCATTGCACCTGATGCAGATTTTGCCATTATCAAACGGTAACATGATTCCCAGTGGATAATATAAATGTGGTTTTATTCTTCTTATTGTTAGCTATGAGTAAGAGCTTGGTATAAGCGCGAAACGCGTTAGCTGATTGCTTGTACTTTCTGCCACAGTGCTTTGTATACTGTATGCTCAAGAATCTATTACAATAAATAATTTTTGAACCACATCCTCCTGGAGTGCGGCTGTCCGGATTTTCTCATTCACCTTCAACATGACTCAGCATTAGCCAGCACCTGGGGCTCTTTATCCTGGGAGATAACCGAGTTGACACCTGGAAGCAGATCCATGCCTGTGCGGTGAGAATTTTTTCTGCCTCATTTTTTTCTGCTGGTCTGGGGTCCTGGGGTCCGGCTGCTGGTGCTACAGTCTGGCTGCTGGTGTTGGGGTCCGGCTGCTGGTCCTGGGGTCTGGTTTCCTGGTGCTGGGGTCTGTCTGCTGGTGCTGGGGTCTGGTTTGCTGGTGCTGGGGTCTGGCTGCTGGTCCTGGTGTCTGTCTGCTGGTGCTGCGGTCTTGTTTGCTGGTGCTGGGGTCTGGTTTGCTAGGGCTGGGGTCTGGTTTGCTGGTGCTGGGGTCTGGTTTGCTGGTGCTGGGGTCTGGCTGCTGGCCCTGGGGTCTGGCTGCTGGTGCTAGGGTCCGAGTGCTGGTGCTGGGGTCTGGTTTGCTGGTCCAGGGGTTTGGCTCCTGGTGCTGGGGTCTAGCTGCTGGTCCTGAGGTCCAGCTGGTGGTCCTGGGGTCTGGCTGCTGGTGCTGGGGTCTGGCTGCTGGTGCTGGGGTCTGGCTGCTGGTGCTGGGGTCTGGCTGCTGGTGCTGGGGTCCGGTTGGCTGGTCCTGGGGTCTGTCTGCTGGTGCTGGGGTCTGTCTGCTGGTGCTGGGTTCTGTCTTCTGGTGCTGGGTTCTGTCTTCTGGTCCTGGGTTCTGTCTTCTGGTCCTGGGTTCTGTCTTCTGGTCCTGGGTTCTGTCTTCTGGTCCTGGGTTCTGTCTTCTGGTCCTGGGTTCTGTCTTCTGGTCCTGGGTTCTGTCTTCTGGTCCTGGGTTCTGTCTTCTGGTCCTGGGTTCTGGCTGCTGGTCCTGGGGTCTGGCTGCTGGTCCTGGGGTCTGGCTGCTGGTGCTAGGGTCCGAGTGCTGGTGCTGGGGTCTGGTTTGCTGGTCCAGGGGTCTGGCTCCTGGTGCTGGGGTCTGGCTGCTGGTCCTGGGGTCTGGCTGCTGGTGCTGGGGTCTGGCTGCTGGTGCTGGGGTCTGGCTGCTGGTGCTGGGGTCTGGCTGCTGGTGCTGGGGTCCAGTTGGCTGGTCCTGGGGTCTGCCTGCTGGTCCTGGGGTCTGCCTGCTGGTCCTGGGTTCTGTCTTCTGGTCCTGGGTTCTGTCTTCTGGTCCTGGGTTCTGTCTTCTGGTCCTGGGTTCTGTCTTCTGGTCCTGGGTTCTGTCTTCTGGTCCTGGGTTCTGTCTTCTGGTCCTGGGTTCTGTCTTCTGGTCCTGGGGTCTGGTTTACTGATCCTGGGGTCTGTCTGCTGGTGCTGGGGTCCAGCTGCTGGTGCTGGGGTCTGGCTGCTGGTGCTGGGGAGCCATCCCAGTCAGAGAATTCTCCAGCAGGAGGGGATTCAGCAGAGGCAGAGAGAAGACTGGGTGCCGTGATCTGCAGGCTGTAGCAATTAAAAGAAAAAAAAAAAAAAACTTTCCCCTGTCAAGCGGACTCTTTCTCTACTTTCGGCTGCTGCTGTGCAGTGCGACAAGTACAGGACAGTCCAGGTCTGCCCGGAGGATTGATATAGAAGAGACCAGGACTGTCATGTACTTGTCACATAGGAGATCACTGCACAGTGGCAGCTGAAAGTGGAGAGAGAGCCTGCTTGACAGCGGAAAGTTTTTCTTTTAATTGCTAATGCCTGCAGATCACGGGTGGAGCATTCTCCGCCCACCCCCCTCCTTCCCTTCCCTGCTATATTGGCCGGACCGACCCAACCTGTAAAAAAAAGTACCCATGCAGCAGTATTGGCTGTCCCCCCCCTCTGCCTCAGCTCACAGCCTACATCCGCCTGTCACTCAGCCACAGACAGAGCGACCGTACTCCATTCGGCCGCTCGGGCTGCTCTGTCTGTCTGTGGCTGAGTGACAGGTCCAGCCGGGAGATCCCCCTGCACTCGTGGGTGTCCGGGAGCCCGCAGCCAAATGTGGGAGACTCCCGCGGCTCGCGGGAGACTTGAGATGTCTGCAGTCAGTGGGCGCTGTCCCGGCTGGAAGGGCTGGGTTTATAGCTTTGCTCTATTAGGCTTTTCAGGGGGTTCCTGTCTGGGTCTGGCCAACTTTCTCTATGTAATATAAAGAGGGGACTGTGGTCCAGTTCGGAGAGACATCGTCACCGGCTCTGTAGGAGAGAGAGAGAGAGAAGTCAAGGAGTTCTAGTGCAACGCCTACTCCTTTCAGTGGGAGGGAGTTTAAAAGGAAACTCGGCCATTCATTGAAACTGGAAGAGAAATGGTTTAACCTTTCTTTCTTTACTGTCAGAGCAGTAAGGATGTGGATATCCCTTCCACAAGCAGTGGTATCACCAGGGAGTGTAGGGAGTTTCAATAAAACTCTTAGATGGGCATCTTAGCGATCATAACATACAGGGGTATAGGCTTTATTATTGACAACTTACACACACACCACAGGTTGAACTGGATGGGTTGGTGTCTTTTTTTTAACCTTACTAACTATGTAACTGTGGGTTGTGAGACCTGTAAGGGACAGAGACGGACAAAGAGACCCATAGGAGTAGGAAAATGTCACCTTTCATGACCTGCAACAAAGAATTTTAACTTTGGGGTTCTCCCAGAAGACACCAGTGCCTCTGTAGGACTGTAATTGTTGGACCGCATCTTAGCAGGTATGCCTGGGCAGCACTTAGCCTGTAGTTTTAGTTAGGAGTAAGGAAGTATCACGTCTTGCCTGTTGGACTGTGAAAAGTCTATTTCTGCACTTTTGCCAAGTAAGGTATTGAAACGTTGTCCTTGCCTGGTCTGAAGTTACTAAACAGGTGTATCGTAAGTAACTGGCAGACACACAGTTAACAGTGGGTCTTAGCACAGTGGGGTATTAAGACAACAGTACGGAGTGGAGTAATGTAAAGACATAAGTAGCCACCAAGAGTAACAGAGGTTTACCAAGCAGCCGGTCAATAGCACGTACCTATTATAGGTGGCACGGCCTTTAGCAGTCAGCGAAGTGTTGTTGGCTCTCCTTCTGCCACCGGTCTGTCTCACATAGCAATATGAGAATGGATTGCACTGTGGAAGTTCCTCATCCTGTACAAGGTAGTGAAGTTCAAGAAATAAGTTGACTGCACAAGTGGAGCCCGCTTCACTACTGGAGATTGTATTGGAAAACGCTGGACAGGTGGATGTGGACATTGGCTCAGCATGTCCTTCCAAAATGCAAGTTACTTTGAAGGTGTGCATTGTCACGGGGAACCGAGAATTAACTGGAGGACTGGTACAATGTGACGTGGAGATTCTACTATACGTAATCCATGTCTCCTGCGCTAATAAGCGCCCTTTCAGCCTTTTGGTATAATGCATCTTAGTACGACCCTATTTCCTGTGTCTTCCCAAGTAAACAGACATGACCACTATTCTTACATCCTCAGCTCCACAGCTCGACTGTCTGCCCCTGGAGCCCTGTGTCCTGTTTATTTAGAGCTGAAATCATGAACTCTATCCCCGACCATAACAATTCAAAGACTCCCGTTTTTACCGTTGGCATGAATCCTTATTCTGCGTTGTTCAGAGAACATCGCATACCCTGATTATACTAACATTCCTGTGGATGGGAGATTATCTGAAGGGGCACACCATGGACCCGCCATGTGCTGATCAGACACACAGAGACACACGAGTGTACATCCCCTCATAACCGATAATGTCTTTGCAGAGTGAACACAACCCCCCACCAGACGATCGTTCTGTGCATCGCACAGGGGCCCTTCGCTGGCCGACTCTGCAAACACCTCTCTGCAACCTCAGGAAGCTTTTCACTACCAAAACAGGACTCAACTGGCGCCAGTCTGCCCCAATCCACTCTTTAGAGCGGACTGCGGGAGAACTAACACTGGGAGACACTATGACAATACATATTAAATACATCTTCAGAAAATTTCCACAACAAATGTCAGTGTACATGGTGTACGTTTATCTCTGATGCCGCGTACACACGGTCGGACTTTCTGCCAACAAAACCGTGGATTTTTGTTGGAAGGTTGTTGGCTCAAACTTGTCTTGCATACACACGGTCACACAAATGTTGGCCAACAATTCCGAATGTGAGAACGCGGTGACGTACAAGACGTACGACGAGCCGATAAAAAGGAAGTTCAATAGCCAGTGCGGCTCTTTCTGCTTGATTCCGAGCATGCTTGACCTTTTGTGCAACGGACTTGTGTACACTCGATTGGACTTTCCGACAACAAAGTTTTGTTGGCAGAAAATTTGAGAACCTGCTAAGAAACATTTGTTGGCGGAAAGTCCGACAGCAAATGTTCGATGGAGCGTACACAAGGTCGGACTTTCCGATAACAAGCTCACATCCAACATTTCCCGGGAACGTTTGTGCAACGGACTTGTGTACACACGATCGGACTTTCCGACAACAAAGTTTTGTTGGCGGAAAATTTGAGAACCTGCTAAGAAACATTTGTTGGCGGAAAGTCAGACAGCAAATGTTCGATGGAGCATACACACGATCGGACTTTCCGATAACAAGCTCACATCCAACAATTCCCATCGAAAAATCCACCCTGTGTGTATGCGGCATAAGTGTAGAGGTCCACCTTAGGGTTGAGTATTCCCCCACAGCAGCCTTGCCCATAGGCATTGATGAAGATGGCACAAAGAGAAAGGTACTCCGTGTGTGTGTGTGTGTAAAGTGACCCTGTAACAAAGTGCCTAACCTAGTCCAGAAGAATCCACGTGGGGTAGGCCTTCCATGTGACCCAGCACTTGGCACCCAACAAGTAATAGGATAACATGGAGGACATGACTGACATCCAAGCCCATCTGAAAGGCTCCTAGCACATTTTATTTCACAGGCTGTTGCTTGTTTACATTTTTTAAGGTAGCGACAGGGTCCCTTTTAAACTGCGCTCACTGCACCGACCATTGCATTTCTGCAAGCTTAAAAGGAAAGGGATTCCACTTGTTCGGTGTCGCTGGCAATTCTCTCATCTGGAGTGTTCAACTCTATATCAAAGTACCATTAATGAAGCCTTTGGGGAGCGGAGATCAGGCTGCTAATTGCAATCTTTATCACTGCAGAGATTTCGAGGTGTTGGAAAGAGTGTCAGCTTAAACGTGCAAACAGCCTTTAGCTGGAGCAAGCACCAAAGACTTTTGGCGGTACGCAGTACACAAGCCAATCAATCAAAGCAGCAGAAAAACAGACAGTTATTTAGTAATCAAAACAAGTCTCTTTCTAGGTCGTAAAGCAGAATCTAAGTATCTTTTTTTTTTTTTTAAATACAAATGCTTAGCAAGGTAAAAACAGCGCATGCATTCCTGAACCTTTGTGTGAGCTTTTGCGTTATCTTATTTTACATTATCCGTAGGCTATCCTGCACAATCTATACCACGTACTTCATCAGCATTAGCAGAAGGTGATGGAAATGGTGCTACCGTTTTATGGAAGTGATGTAATTATACAATCGTAGGAATAGCTTTTATTCTACTCCAATAATAGGACACTTCTTTCCCCACCCAAATACCCCCCCCCCCCCAGTCTGTTATCAACTACTTACTACTTTCTTTTTTTTTTTTAACTAAACACTTTATCCAATGGGCAGGACTGGGATGAGCCCCAGTGTGCAGTCATGTGCTCCGCCTCCTATGCAAATGTGGAATATAATGACATGCTAAGAGGGATGTGCAGAGCTGTGCAGCTTGCAGGGATCGCGAGGCCATAGATAATTTCAGGTTCTGCTGTTATGCTGGGGTGGATCCAGGGTCTCCAGAGGGGCACTGCCAGAAAATAAGGTGTTGCTTACAGAACTGTATTTAACGTATCATATAGCCCTAACCTTGGTTAAAACAGTGACACGTTTATCCTGTCCCCCACTTGTGTCACCCTCTTCTTCATTACTGTCCCCCACTTGTGTCATCTTCTTCTTCTTTATTACTATCCCACACTTGTCTCACCTTCTTCTTCATTACTATCCCCCACTTGTGTCACCTTCTTCTTCATTACTATCCCCCGCTTGTGTCACCTTATTCTTCATTACTGTCCCCCACTTGTGTCATCTTCTTCTTCATTACTATCCCCCGCTTGTGTCACTTTCTTCATTACTGTCCCCCACTTGTGTCACCTTCGTCATTACTATCCCCCACTTGTGTCACCTTCTTGTTCATTACTGTCCCCCACTTGTGTCACCTTCTCCTTCATTACTGTCCCCCACTTGTGTCACCTTCTCCTTCATTACTGTCCCCCACTTGTGTCACCTTCTCCTTCATTACTGTCCCCTACTTGTCTCACCTTCTTCTTCATTACCGTCTCCCACTTGTGTCACCTTCTTCTTCATTATATCCTCTTCTTGTGTCACCTTCTCCTTTATTACTGTCCCGCACTTGTGTCACCTTCTTCTTCATTACTGTCCCCTGCTTTCGTCACCTTCTCCTTCATTACTGTCCCCCACTTGTGTCACTTTCTTCTTTATTGCTGTCCCCCACTTGTGTCACCTTCATTACTGTCCCCCACTTGTGTCACATTCGTCTTCATTATTACTGTCCCCTGCTTGTGTCACCTTCTCCTTTATTACAGTCCCCCACTTGTGTCAGCTTCTTCTTTATTACTGTACCCTACTTGTGTCACCTTCTTCTTTATTTATTTCCCCCGCTTGTGTCACCTTCTCCTTCAGTACTGTCCCCCACTTGTGTCACCTTCTCCTTTATTACTGTCTCCCACTTGTGTCACCTTCTTCTTCATTACTGTCTCCCACTTGTGTCACCTTCTTCTTCATTACTGCCCCCCACTTATGTCACCTTCTTGTTCTTCATTACTGTCCTCCACTTGTGTCACCTTCTTCTTCTTTACTGTCCCCCGCTTGTGTCACCTTCTTCTTCTTTACTGTCCCCCGCTTGTGTCACTTTCTTCTTTACTGTCCCCCACTTGTGTCACCTTCTTCTTCATTACTGCCCCCCACTTATGTCACCTTCTTGTTCTTCATTACTGTCCTCCACTTGTGTCACCTTCTTCTTCTTTACTGTCCCCCGCTTGTGTCACCTTCTTCTTCTTTACTGTCCCCCGCTTGTGTCACTTTCTTCTTTACTGTCCCCCGCTTGTGTCACCTTCTTCTTCATTACTGTCCCCTGCTTTTGTCACCTTCTCCTTCATTACGGCCCCCTGCTTGTGTCTCCTTCTTCTTCATTACTGTCCCCTGCTTTCGTCACCTTCTCCTTCATTACTGTCCCCCTCTTGTGTCACCTTCTTTTTCTTTGCTGTCCCCCACTTGTGTCACTTTCTTCTTCATTGCTGTCCCCCACTTGTGTCACCTTCTTCATTACTGTCCCCCGCTTGTGTCACCTTCTGCTTCATTACTGTCCCCCACTTGTGTCACCTTCTTTTTCATTATTACTGTCCGCTGCTTGTGTCACCTTCTCCTTTATTACTGTCCCCCACTTGTGTCAGCTTCTTCTTCATTGCTTTCCCCCGCTTGTGTCACCTTTTCCTTCAGTACTGTTCCCCACTTGTGTCACCTTATCCTTTATTACTGCCCCCCACTTGTCACCTTCTTCTTCATTACTGTCCCCCACTTGTGTCACCTTCTTTGTCATTACTGCCCCCCACTTATGTCACCTTCTTGTTCTTCATTACTGTCCTCCACTTGTGTCACCTTCTTCTTCTTTACTGTCCCCCGCTTGTGTCACTTTCTTCTTTACTGTCCCCCGCTTGTGTCACTTTCTTCTTTACTGTCCCCCGCTTGTGTCACCTTCTTCTTCATTACTGTCCCCCACTTGTGTCACCTTCTTCTTTACTGTCCCCCGCTTGTGTCACCTTCTTCTTCATTACTGTACCCCACTTGTGTCACCTTCTTCTTCATTACTGTCCCCCGCTTGTGTCACCTTCTCCTTCAGTACTGTTCCCCACTTGTGTCACCTTATCCTTTATTACTGTCTCCCACTTGTGTCACCTTCTTCTTCATTACTGCCCCCCACTTATGTCACCTTCTTGTTCTTCATTACTGTCCTCCACTTGTGTCACCTTCTTCTTCATTACTGCCCCCCACTTATGTCACCTTCTTGTTCTTCATTACTGTCCTCCACTTGTGTCACCTTCTTCTTCTTTACTGTTCCCCGCTTGTGTCACTTTCTTCTTTACTGTCCCCGGCTTGTGTCACCTTCTTCTTCATTACTGTCCCCCACTTGTATCATCTTCTTCGTCATTACTGCCCCCCTGCTTATGTCACCTTCTTCTTCATTACTGTCCCCTGCTTATGTCACCTTCTTGGTCTTCATTACTGTCCTCCACTTGTGTCACCTTCTTCTTCTTTACTGTCCCCCGCTTGTGTCACCTTCTTCTTCATTACTGTCCTCCACTCGTGTCACCATCTCCTTCAATGATTCCCCCCTCCACCACTTATGTCACCTTCTTCTTTATTACTGTCCTCCTCCACTACTTGTGCCATTCACCTTCTCCTTCATTACTGTATACTACTATTCCATCCAATCCTCACCTTATCCTCTCTCTGCCGTGGATCTGAGCCAGTCCAGCCAGCAGTGCAGCAGCAGCACATGCACTTTTTCACCCTGAAAATCGGGTGCAAATTGTATGTGCATGTTATACGCCGATACTGCAATTTGGGCTGCCTAGGAGGGAACGGGGAGGGGGGCGGGACGTGTGCCGTCAGATTACATACAGCGAGAATCTCCTGTTTACTCAGTGGCCTCTGTAATAGGAAGTCCCGTCTCCTGGGCCGGCCTTGGACCAGTGTTCTGTCTATCATAGAAGCCGGTCCAGGTGCGGGTCCAGGCTGCTGAGTAAACAAGAGATTCTTGCTGTATGTAATCTGACGGCGCTCGTCCCGCCCTCCTCCCCGTTCCCTCCGAGGCAGCAGTAATCTGAGGTGAGGCCGCAGATGGGCATTGATCAGGCTGCAGATGGGCAATGGTGAGGCTGCATTGATGGGCAATGGTGAGGCTGCATTGATGGGCACTGCTGAGGCTGCATTGATGGGCACTGACCCTTATTTTGCTTCAAAGTTCTTTATTAAAAATTTAAGTTTTTTTCCCTGAAACTTCTCTCCTAAAATGAAGGTGCGTGTTAAACGCCGATAAATACGGTAGTTACATTTATTTATTTTTTTGCATAGATTCCGTTTACATAAATGAGTTTATATATTTCTACAGTTGTCAGTGTATTCTTTTATCAATAGACTAATGATCGTTTTTTTAATAAAAAATTCTTCCTCTTTTTTTTTTTTTTCTTTCATGTACTCTTCACTGCTGTTAAGTCATTGATATCTTCTTTCTTAATGCCTTTCTGACAAAGTTCAACCTCAGTCTTAAAAAAAAAAAGTGTAACTCTTCTTTTGTTGAGGAAAAATATAATATCTAGTAGTAGACATGTTCTGTAATGCTGAAGATGTTTGTAGCTTCTCAGGTCACTTCTTCAGTTTTAATGAGTGCTGGGAACATCCCCCAACATTTATATCCACACAGCAGTACAGACATCTTAAAGTGACCCTAAACAAGATATTCTCCTTATTCTCCGAAAATAATCCATACACATTCACTGCTTAACGGCCCTGTAATTTATTTTCCATGAAATCTTTTCTTACAGTGATTTTCTGCCTCCTTGTAACATCCTCCATGAGTTCCTGAACCTCGTCTTTTCCCCATCACTTGTGTTTGTTTGCAACAAGCAGTGCACAGTGTGCACTGCTCTGTCATAGCTCCCAACTGTCCCTGATTTCGAGGGACTGCCCCTGATTTGGAACAAAGTCCCTCTGTCCCTCATTGCTCCTCATTTGTCCCTCATTTTGGTCTGATCTATATAGTTGTACATAAAATGCACTTTTTATCTATCAAAAAGTGTTTCCCAGTACTAAACCTTTCATCTGATTTCTAAATTGCTGCATTTGTAAATTCCAAAAGCCAATATAAAGGAATAGTAGTGGTAAAAAAAAAGTACTTGTGGGTTTAACCAATCTTGTTTTTTTGTACAATTCTCCTTTCAAGGGGGCGTGGCAAGGGGTGTGTCCTATGCCTGCATACTTTTGCTGATAGGTGTCCCTCATTCCCATCTCAAAAAGTTGGGAGGTATGCTCTATGTATGCTGTACAGGACATTTCATAGTCTCTAGTCCATCTTGGGTGCAAGTTTTGAAATTGAATTGTACTTTTACTTTGGCTGGGCTGCAGCATGTGAACAAAATTATGTTCTCCACCCCTAATGCAAATGTAGAGCATAACAACATTGTAAGGGGAGGGGGTGAAAAAATCTTACATCCTCTGAGCTGTGCAGCTTGCAGAGATCAAGCCATGAGCCCATAAAGAATCTCAGGTTCTCCTGCTATGCCTGTACATCCTTGGTTACCGTACTTAGAAAGCCACAAGACACTAAAGCTGGGTATACACCAGTGGCGGCTGGTGCTTAATATTTTGAGGGGGTGGGGGGCAGCAAACAAACCTGGCCCCCTCACTCGCACTAACCCCCCCCAGACAGGTCAGACGGGAAGGTGGCAATACATGGCCTTACCTTGGGACAGTGATGGCGAACCTTGGCACCCCAGATGTTTTGGAACTATATTTCCCATGATGCTCCACTACACTGCAGAGTGCATGAGCATTATGGGAAATGTTGTTTTAAAACATCTGGGGTGCCAAGGTTCGCCATCACTGCCTTAGGAGGACAATGATGAGGTGGTGGTGTTGGTGCTGAATCCAGGGTAGGGCTCCTGAAAGCTGGAAGAGGCTGTTGCTGCCCCTCCACCTGTTACTCCTCGCTGCACATGGCCCGCAGCTAACCGAGGGAAGAGCCGGGGCCATTACTTCTCCTCCTAGCTGAACAAGAAGTGGGTCTTCAGACCCATTTGGCCGGGAGTTCTAGGACTCCCGGGCCAATTGGGTCTCAGGACCCCCTTCTTGATTGGCCTGGGAGGAGAAGCAGGAAGACATTAGCGAATATTCATTTGCTAATTTCACACAACTGGGTGGGCTCAGGGGTGCAATGGTTCCCCCCCCCCCCGACCCCACCCTTTTTGAAGCCAATTAGAGCCTCAGGCTCTAATCATGTGCTTCGGGGAAAAAAAAGGTGATCAAATACCACCAAAAGAAAGCTCTATTTGTGAGAAAAAAAGGACAAAAATGTAATTTGTGTACAGCGTTGCATGACTGCACGATTGTCAGTAACACAGTGCTGTATCGCTAAAAGTGACCTGGGCGTGAAGAGGGGTAAATCTTCCCGAGGTAGGTCAAGTGGTTAATGAAGGAATGTAATGGTGTGACATTTCATTAAGCTTGTTTAAAAAAAAAAAAAAAGTGAACCGTGTGATGCGCTGCAATTGGCACTGCTGTCATCCCACCGCACACCAGCCGTTGCGTTCTTTGTCTCTCTCCACAGGATCCTGACATTGAAATGCAGTTTAGATGTTTCCCACTGTGTGTGTCAAAATCACAGGACTGGCTGAACAAATCTTTTGTCAGGTGGATCAAATCACTTGTATGTATTTCAAAAGTGTAGCTAGCTGCTGGCTGGAGTTCAGCTTTAATCCGGCCATTGACGGTTTAAATCTTGGCCAGTTCTGCAGGAACCAGCTGAGATTGGAACCATGTATGGGCAGGCTGAATGTACCCAAGTTGTTCGATCTACTTGGGTACAACTAGCCTGATGGATTTTAGGTGCGATTATTGCTAGCAGCTGTTACACAATGGGGAGGGACACTGACTGGGTCGATGTGGGAATCAAGCTAATTTCATTCCTGCAACCCATGGTTGCAGAAAAAGAAATTTGCTTCAACTAAGGCCAGCCTTAGGCAGAGAAGGCTGAAAAAAGAACAAAATAACCAAATGCATTTGGCACTACCACTAGCGACATCCTCACTACAGAGATTGCTGGAATCCACCACAACTGCATAAGAGTTCCAGAATCATTCAACTTCCAACCAGGGAAGAGGGGTCACAGAGCACAAAAACCTATTCCATTGCTTAGTTTTCATGTGACAAGTTCTCTTTACGGCCCATTTCCAGAGTCTTTTTTTTTCAATGTTCCCCAACATGCTTCAGCGCCACCCAATGTATACTCCTCTGTGGCCCAACACTGGTCTTCACTTGGGTTGAATGGCACCCAGCATCATTCTACCGACTTCTCGTGAGACCAGAATTCTAGGATATGCCCTCTTGGGGTCCATCATCAGGCCGCCCTGGGCTAACAGGAGAACATTGCCATGACATTACATGGTGCTGTTCTCTGCAGCATTTATAACGCACCCATCCCAGAAGATGAAGGATGAATCCACCACAACTGCATAAGAGTTCCAGAATCTTTCAGCTTCCCACCAGGGCAGAGGGGTCACAGAGCACAAAAATCTATTCCATTGCTTAGTTTTCATGTGACAAGTTCTCTTTACGGCCCATTTCCAGATTCTTTTTTTCAATGTTCCCCAACATGCTTCAGCGCCACCCAATGTATACTCCTCTGTGGCCCAATACTGGTCCTCACTTGGGTTGAATGGCAACCAGCATCATTCTACCCACTTCACGTGAGACCAGAATTCTAGGACATGCCCTCTTGGGGTTCATTATCAGGCCGCCCTGGGCTAACAGGAGAACATTTCAGGGAATAGTGCCATGACATTACATGGTGCTGTTCTATGCAGCATTTATGATGCACCCATCCCAGAAGATGAAGGATGGACTCACAATATCACCAGACCAACAGGAAATGCCAGGAATTGGGCCGAAAAAAATGAGCACCTCAAGGGTAGAATAGACCGGCTTTGCACCTATGCTATGCGGTGATGCTCGTTACATGAACTTGCATTCCACATTGAATGGCACTGCGCTTTCAATGTCCCTGCGGTGGACACCAATGAACAGTAGCACATTACCGTGCGTTCTAATGTGATTCATCAGCAAAAATTATGCAGATTTTTTTTAGGTAATTTGTTCAAACAAATGGGCTGCCTTAATGCAACGCAAATCCTAACACTTATTAATAACACACCACATCATACCACATAGGTGTGAAAGAAGTCTAAAGTTATGACTTCAGGCATAGCCTCTTGTTTGAATGTCTGTAGAACTTTTTTCTCCGAATCACCTGGGTCTAGAGGGGTCACCCAAGGAGGCAGGACATCATATTAGGGTACAATCATTCTTTAGCACTGCTAACTATCTAAGCTCTCCAGTCAAAAAAAGGTCTTTATTTTTTCTGCCAAGCTAACATTGGTATTAATCTAATACACACTCAAATTATTTTGGCAGAAATGTAAGTGCGTCAGAGGTCTCCAGTGGAATTTAAAGTATAGACATCAATAAAAAGGCTAAATTTAGCCCAGTTTTAATAGAAATGTCAATGTTCGCGGTGACTAAACGGTGTAATCAAATGTTATGTTGTCATCTTTTCAGGCCTGCATTAAAAGCTTTTATCTAATAGACAAACCTTAATCATCTCTAAGTAACCTGGGTGCCGTCACAGAATACACTGCTAATGGAAACACAACAGAGGGGTTAAAGGGCCGCTAATCTCACACTTTTCTGTTTGTTAGTGTTCTAAAGTGCTGAGACCGAGGAACAGTAAATTACAATTCATAATGGAACTTTTATCCTAAAGTGGCACTCCAGCCTTTCACCTCATACCTAACATTCCCGTCCTCCACACTGCTGCACCTGTGTCTCCCAGGGGCCCAAAAATGCAGTTATTTGACCTCCAATGTGCATGAAGCTTTAGTCCCCGTGACTCAAGTACTCAAGTCTAGTCATTCTGACTCAGGACTTAGTGGCTCAATCGGATTTAGGTCTCAATTCCTTTTGACTAAGGAATGACTCAATCCCACTTAGAATTTAGGACTTAGGACTCAATTCATTTTATTTAGGACTCCATTCATTTGACTAAGGAAGGACTCAATCCCTGATCTAGAACTCAATTCCTTTGACTCTGACTAATTTTTTCTGACTTAAGACTCAGTTCCTTTGACTAAGGATTTAGTTCTTCAGACTTGCGACTTAGCCCCTTAGGTTCAGAACTCAATTCTTCTGACTCAGGACTCAACTATTCTGATTGAACATTGGATTCCTCTGAACTGAGACTCTATTTATCTGACTCAGGACTTCATCTGACTCAACTCTTCTGATTCAGGACTCAATCCCTCTGACTCAAGACTCAGTTCTTCTGACTCAGGACTCATTTGCTCTGATTAGGGACTCAATTCCTCTGACTGAGGATTTAATTCCTCTATCTCAGGAATAACTCTGACTCAGGACTTTAAATCTTCTGACTCAGGACTTAGTTTATTTGGTTCAGGATGCAATTATTCAATTCCTCTGACTCAAGGCTCAATTCCTCTGACTTAGGACTTAAGTCCTCTGAGTCAGCATTCAATTTGATTGAGGACTGCATTCCTCTGAATTGAGTTTCTACTTATCTGACTCAGGACTTTGTTCCTCTGAATTAACTCTCCTGACTCAGGACTAAATTACTCTGACTCAAGACTCAATTCCTCTACCTCGGGGCTCAACACCTCTGACTCAGGATTCAATCCTTCTGATTTAAGACTCAATTAATCTGAATGAAGACTGAATTCAGCTCCTTTGGTTTCAGACTCAATTCCTCTTACTTAGGACTTAATTCTTCTGACTCAGGACTCAATTAATCTCAATGAAGACTGCATTTTTCTGAACTGAGACTCTATTTATCTGACTCAGGACGTCCTCCAACAACTCTTCTGATTCCAGACTCAATTCCTCTGATTCAGAACTCAGTTTTTCTGACTCAGGGCTCAATTGCTCTGACTGAGGACTCAACTCCTCTGACTGCGGAGTCAATTCTGCCACCTCAGGGCTCAATCATGCTGACTCAGGACTCAAATTTTCTGCCTCAGGACTCAGTTAATTTGGCTTAGGACTCAATTCCTCTGACTCAAGAATCATTTCCTTTGACTCAGGACTCAATTTCTGTTACTCAGGACTCAGTCCCTCTGACTCAGGCCCTTCAGACTAGGGAAACAGTCCTTCTGACTTACATACCTGGGAATTCCTTGGAAAGGGCTGCAATTGGAACTTTGGGATATGCCTTCAGAAAATGTGACATTGGAAGGAGCTGCTCCTCCAACTTTCAGTTTCTGCTACAGATTCCTACTGACAAGCAGTACCAAAACTTTGTAAAAAGTTCCAGGCAACATCCTCTTGGAATAGAAAAATATGAATATATGCTTTGCTGTCAGTGCTCCCTTTGGTCATGGGCACTACCATTTTCTCCAGTTTTGCTTCTGGGTTTCTGACTCTTCAGCAAATTTGCTGGCCGGGCTGCAATGATGTCACTCCTACGCATGCACACTGTGCCCTAATGTACATTAAACTGTGCATGCATTGTTCAATGTACACAAATGCTTAAGGTTTTATATTTAGATTAAATTCCACTTTAAATCAGCAGCTTTAAAATAATACCCGTTAACCCTGCTATTAAGGTCCTTGTTTAGACATTTCTTGTTATGGGGTGACAGTGACCTAGCCTGTTTCCAAAATGTGCTCCTGTGATGTCACCTTGGGGTTGATTTACTAAAAGCAAATACACTATATTACGAAAAGTAATGGCCAAGAAATCATACATTTTGCCAGGGTATGTAAACTTATGAGCACAACTGTATATTTACATTGTCCAAGCTGGACCAATATAGCTATGTAAAATACACATATTACCACAAGTATTGGGACGCCTGCCTGTACATGCACATGAATTTTAATGGCATCCCAGTCTTAGTCCGTAAGGTTCAATATTGAGTTGGCCCACCTCTTGCAGCTATAATAGCTTTAACTCTTCTGGGAAGGCTGTCCACAAGGTTTAGGAGTGTGTCTATGGGAATGTTTGACCATTCTTCCAGAAGCGCATTTGTGAGGTCAGGCACTGATGTTGGATGAAAAGGTCTGGCCCGCTGTCTCCGCTCTAATTCATCCCAAAGGTGTTCTATTGGGTTGAGGACTGGTGCAGGCCAGTCAAGTTCCTCCATCCCAAACTCGCTTATTCATGTGTTTATGGACCTTGCTTTGTGCACTGGTCCAAATTATTATGGTGTGGGGATGTTTTTCTGGGGTTGGGCTTGGCCCCTTAGTTCCAGTGAACTCCTAAAGCGTCAGCATACCAAAACATTTTGGACGATTTCATGCTCCCAATTTTGTGGGAACAGTTTGGGGATGGCCCCTTCCTGTTCCAACACTGTGTACCAGTGCACAAAGCAAGGTCCATAAAGACATGGATGAGCGAGTTTGGGGTGGAGGAACTTGACTGGCCTGCGCAGAGTCCTGACCTCAGTCCTATAGTGTATCTTTGGGTGAACTAGAGCTGAGACTGCAAGCCAGGCCTTTTCTTTCAACATCCGTGCCTGACCTCACATACGTGCTTCTGGAAGAATGGTCAAACATTCCCATAGACACACTCCTAAACCTTGTGGACGGCCTTCTCAGAAGAGTTGAAGCTGTTATAGCTGCAAAGGGCGGGCCAACTCAATATTGAACTCTACGGACTGATGCCGTGTACACACGGGCGGACTTTTCAGCATCAAAGGTCTGACGGACTTTCGATGGACTTGCCTACACTTGATCACACCAAAGTCCTATGGATTTGTATGTGATGACGTACGACTGGACTAAAATAAGAAAGTTGATAGCCAGTAGCCAATAGCTGCCCTAGCGTCGGTTTTCGTCCGTCGGACTAGCATACAGACGAACGGATTTTTCGAGTCCGTCGGAAAGATTTGAAACATGTTTTAAATCTAAAGTCCGTCAGATTTTCGACCGAAAAAGTCCGCTGCAGGTGCGATGAAGCCCACACACGGTCGGATTGTCCGACGGATTCGTTCCGTCGGACCAGTCTGGTCGAAAAGTCCGCCAGCATAAGACTGGGATGCCATGAAAATTCATGTGCCTGCAAAGGCAGGCGTCCTAATAATTTTTGACTATATAGTGTATACTGTGCACTGCACTTGCCCTCGCAGATGCACCCGATCTGAGGGGGAAGCTCCAAAAATGAGGCGAAGCTCTGCTGATTTGTATCATCCAATGATATGCCGTTTTTTTTTTTTTTTTTTCCTTGCATGTTCTCCCTCAGATCTAGAGCAACTGCTCTTGCAGTACACAGACTATTTGCATTTAATAAAGCAACCCTCTTGTGACAAGGGCTTTCAAAACTGTAAGTGGCCACTTCAAACTCACATTACGCAGGTATGTCACCATCAGGAATCTGAGACATTCCATGTAGCCATCGCTGGAGTGCAGGTAGACAATTGTTTTTAATACACAATGGTTTAGCAAAATAAATTTAATTTAGTTATGGTTTACATCTAATATATGACCAAATGTAATGTTTCCAAAGCTTGCAGGGAATCCACTGTACAATGTAGAAGCATTGGTAGTAATCTTGTCAACGTTCAGTGGGCTGTTCCAGGCAAGATTAACAGTTGCTTGCCATGCTGCGCAATTTCCACAGTTCCTATTTTATTTGGTTTTTAGGCTCCTTTTATTTGTTAAGCTGCTTGCCATAATAGCTGGCTCTGGCTGCTGAGTGGGAATGCTGACAGTTAAAAGTCTTGCTATTGAAATGGTGTTAATAATGCATATCTGTAATTCAGGTTAGTGTGAAGGGAGCGTGCAGGCATAGAAGTTGGCATATACTCAGAAATATCAATATTTAAAGTGCCTCGTTGATTTTGCAGCATAAAATAATACCACTGGAAAGGTAGAGTGGGTGGGCTCTGTCCTTGTTTTTTATAAAAAAAAAAGCTTTACTGTACTGATGTCTCCATAAAGAGGACCTGTCACGCTGAATGTACATTCACATAATACCCTTAGGAGCATGGAAAAGCTAGATGGAGAGATAAAAAAGTGATGTAAACAGTTCTCACAGACCGACCGTATATATATATGTGTGTGTGTCGTGGGCCTTAACGCCAAGCCAATATACATACAGTATCTCACAAAAGTCAGAACACCCCTCACCCCTAAATAATAATAAAGAGACTCCGAATGAAAAAACACGCCCCCGGAAAATTCAATTTTTATACCTCCGCTCTGTTCAAGAGCCACGGCGGCTGAAGAACGTTTGCATCGGACATTTTGGCTTGATGAATGCCTGTATCATGCTCTTGCTCTGATTTCACTGCACACTGTGAGCTTCTCACAATGTGTATTAGAAGTTCCAGCAAGGCAGATAGAAGCCTCTTATTCCCTGGCAGGAGGATGCCCAGCATCAAAGGCGTTGCTAGGTCTACAAAAGATCTGGGGCTAGAGTCCATAGCAGCGAAGTAAAGAAAGTCATACGCTTGGGCGGGCATACACATGTATATAATATATAATATGTAAACCTTTTGTACCACCACCCCCTCCCTTTAGAATGTAAGCTCTACGAGCCGGGCCCTCCTGTACCTTTTGTATTGAACTGTACTGTAATTTTGTTGTCCCCCTTATACATTGAAAAAGCGCTGCATAAACTGTTGGCGCTATATAAAGCTCGTATAATAATAATAATTAATAATAATAATGTGTTTGTGTGTGTATATGTACAGTATATCACAAAAGTGAGTACACCCCTCACATTTTTGTAAATATTTTATTCTATCTTTTCATGTGACAACACTGAAGAAATGACACTTTGCTACAATGTAAAGTAGTGAGTGTACAGCTTGTATAACAGTGTAAATTTGCTGTCCCCTCAAAATAACTCAACACACAGTCATTGATGTCTAAACCGCTGGCAAAAAAAAGTGAGTACACGCCTAAGTGAAAATGTCCAAATTGGGCCCAAAGTGTCAATATTTTGTGTGGCCACCATTATTTTCCAGCACTGCCTTAACCCTCTTGGGCATGGAGTTCACCAAAGCTTCACAGGTTGCCACTGGAGTCCTCTTCCACTCCTCCATGATGATATCACAGAGCTGGTGGATGTTAGAGACCTTACACTCCTCCACCTTCCATTTGAGGATGCCCCACAGATGTTCAAAAGGGTTTAGGTCTGGAGACATGCTTGGCCAGTCCATCACCTTTACCCTCAGCTTCTTTAGCAAGGCAGTGGTCGTCTTGGAGGTGTGTGGCCCAATTAGCCATTTTCCCTCCCCACTGTTATGTGACTCAGTGTTACAAGGTCTCAGGTGTGAATGGGGAGCAGGTGTGTTAAATTTGGTGTTATCGCTCTCACTCTCTCATACTGGTCACTGGAAGTTCAACATGGCACCTCATGGGAAAGAACTCTCTAAAGGATCTGAAAAAAAGAATTGTTGCTCTACATAAAGATGGCCTAGGCTAATAGGTGTCCCTCATTCCCATCTCACAAAGTTGGGAGGTATGCAGAGGTGGCCTATGGGATTTGTAGCGCTCGTGTAACTAACATGCATTGCCCGTTCCAAGCAAAATAGTCTACAGGGCCAATAATTTGTGGATGTGTATGGATTATTTTTGGAGAAAAAGGATATTGTTTAGTGTCATTTTAATTTTAATTCCATGAGAAACCAAAATTCAGCCTAACAACCAAAGCAACTGTCAGTTCATACACAAGAAAGACAATTATGAGTGACGTAGTGTATGGTATTCTTTTGTCTAGTGATTTTGTCTAGTGATTGACAGCCACCGTAGATGGTGGGGGCATAAGCCTAACTGAAACAGCAGACAAATTAGCTGCAGGTAATAATAAGTTCTTTTGTCTGAATGTGGAACTGACAGAATTACATTTGAGGATTAGAAATAACTGGAAATGAAGCTACAGTAAATGTAGATATATAAAATACTGTATGTATGTAAAACAGACAGGCTAACCTAAAATGCAGACACTACGGCATTGTTCATGGGGGGGAGAGGGAGGGGGGGTGACTTGCTTCTGTAGACATTTAGGTAACATACACTAAACAGTGCTATGCTCTTTTACAAGAACCAATGAGAGGAAGCATCAAAAACAGCAATTTGTCCAGACAAATAGGGTAAAAAGATAACAAAGGATGCGTTAGAAGATCCCTTAACTCCATTAGCGTAACACCCAGGGCCGGTTCTACCACTAGGCAAACTAGGCAGCCACCTAGGGCGCCCTGCTGCCTAGGGTGCCTGGCCACTGGTGTTCCTACTCTCTTCTTTCTGCAGCAAGCAACTAAGTCCTAGCATCAGCACATAGTGTCAGAGGCGCAGTGGCAGCGGAGGACTGTGTCTGTGTCCTGATTCCTAAATGAATGTAAGCAAGCAAAAATTCATTGATGGGCACTGGTAGGCTGCAATGATGGGCACTGGTAAGCTGCATTTGATGGGCACCAGTGAGGCTACATTTGATGGGCGCTGGTGAGGCTGCATTTGATGGGCGCCAGTGAGGCTACATTTGATGGGCGCTGGTGAGGCTGCATTTGATGGGTGCTGGTGAGGCTGCATTTGATGGGTGCTGGTGAGGCTGAATTTGATAGGCGCTGGTGAGGCAGCATTTGATGGGCGCTGGTGAGGCTACATTGGATGGGCGCTGGTGAGGCTGTATTTGATATGCGCTGGTGAGGCTGCATTTGATATGCGCTGGTGAGGGTGCATTTGATGGGCGCTGGTGAGGCTGCATTTGATGGGTGCTGGTGAGGCTGCATTTGATGGGCGCTGGTGAGGCTGAATTTGATGGGTGCTGGTGAGGCTACATTGATGGGCACTCCTGAGGCTGCATTTGATGGGCGCTGGTGAGGCTGTATTTGATGGACGCTGGTGAGGCTACATTGGATGGGTGCTGGTGAGGCTGCATTTGATGGGCACTGGTGAGGCTGCATTGATGGGCACTCGTGAGGCTGCATTTGATGGGCGCTGGTGAGGCTGAATTTGATGGGCGCTGGTGAGGCTGAATTTGATGGGCGCTGGTGAGGCTGAATTTGATGGGCGCTGGTGAGGCTGCATTTGATGGGCGCTGGTGAGGTTGCATTTGATGGGCGCTGGTGAGGCTGCATTTGATGGGCGCTGGTGAGGCTGCATTTGATGGGCGCTGGTGAGGCTGCATTTGATGGACGCTGGTGAGGCTGCATTTGATGGGCGCTGGTGAGGCTGCATTTGATGGGCGCTTCAGTAAAAAGGTGAGGTTTACATGGGCAGGGGAAAGGGGGTGGAGTCAGGGGTGGAGCCCAGGGAGAGCAGCAAAATGAGGTTTCACCTAGGGTGTCAAAAATCCTTGCACTAGCCCTGGTAACACCCTACCCCCAAACTCTCTCATCCATGAGTCATGAGGGCCAAAGAAAAGAAGGACAAATGAGGAGGAATAACAGAGGGACATTGCTCCAAATTAGAGACAGTCCCTCAAAATCAGGGACAGTTGGGAGCTATGCCTCTGGGTGAGCAAGAGAGGGTGGCTACATTCTTACATACAGGGGGGCCATTGAGAACAAACACAGCCACCCTCCAACAGGAAATCAGATCACAGCTGCAAAAAAAATAAAAAATTGGAGATTTGAAGGAGGCTGAAAGCAATAGAAGGGACTTTTTAAAGAGGAACTGCAGTCTGCTCATATAATTGATTCTGTACTTGCCAAATATGCTGCAGAAATCTCCCTCCACTGAGTCTGGTTGCATCCATTTTAACTGTGGGCAGCTGAAGCTGCTGCCTGTTCACTTCCTGGATTTAAACAGACACACAGAGGCACACCTCCAGCTCTGCAGCTCTCATTGGCCCTCTTATGACTCACCCCCCCCCCTCCCTTCCTGGTAAACTCTCACAAGAGTGAGAGAGCTGTGCATGATGTCATAAGCCTAGGCTAATGACCAGACAGGAAACAGGAAGTGGGCTGTATAAGGTATTTACTGGCAGAAAAAAAAAATGTTTTACTATCCAAAGTTAAAACAACAAGGACAGAAGATTTAATAGATGGAAAGATGAAAAAATGACTGAAGGTCCACTTTAAGTTAGCAATACATACTGGAATAGTGTCAGTTTAGCAATATGAAAAACAACTAGTAGCCGTTAGTGACATTTTTCTAGACTAATGTTGAAGTTTTGTAGTTTACCCAAGCTACTTCTTCCGCTCTAATGAGTGTGGGGAAAATACTCCAACATTTATGTCCACACAGGTAGTACAGACACCTTAACCACTTGAAAACCGAAAGATTTTACCCCCTTCGTGACCAGGCCATTTTTTTTTTGTTATTTGGCACTGCGCTACTTTAACTGGTAATTGTGCAGCCATGCAATGATGTACCCCCAAAAAAATTATCATTTTTTTTTACACAAATAGAGCTTAAATTTGGTGGTATTTGATCACCTCTGGGTTTTTTATTTTTTGCAATTTAACCGCTTGCCGACCGGCCGCCATCATTATACTGCGGCAGGTCGGCTCGTTCCCGTAGCTGTACGTCAGTCCCTTTAACAGCTATAGCAGTCGCGCATGTGGCCTTTTTTTAATATTTTAAATATGACATTTTTGTCCTTTTTTTCACACAAATAGAGCTTTCTTTTGGTGGTATTTAATCACCCCTGGGTTTTTTATTTTTTGCGCTATAAATAAAAAAAGACCAAAAACTTTGTAAAAAATGCATTTTTCTTCGTTTCTGTTTAAAAAATCTTATAATGTTATAAAATTTAGCAAATGTAGTAATTTTTCTTCATACATTTTGGCCAAAATTTATACTGCTTTATATCTTTGGTAAAAAATAACCCAAATCAGTGTATTATATTTGGTCTTTGTGAAAGTTATAGAGTCTACAAGCTATGGTGCAAATAATTGAAAATTGATCACATCTGATGTACTGACGGATCTCATTTCTTGAGACACTAACAAGCCAGAAAAGTACAAATACCCCTTTTTGGGAAGGTATTTAGTAAGAGGCATGGAGAGTTTTTCGAAGTTGTAATTTTTTCCCACAATTCTTTGGAAAATGAAGATTATTTTTCTTTTTCACACAATTGTCATATTAGCAGGTTATTTCTCTCACATGGCATATGCATACTTACAATTACATCCCAAAACACATTCTGCTGCTCCTCCTGAGTACAGTGATACCACATGTGTGAGACTTTTACACAGCCTGGCCACATACAGAGGCCCAACATGCAGGGAGCACCATCAGGGGTTCTAGGGACATAAATTACACATTTAATTTCCTGACAACCTATCACACTTTTGAAGGCCCTGGAGCACCAGGACAGTGGAAATGCCAAAAAAAAAAACATTTTGGAAAGCACCCCAATGTATATTCTATGAGGCATTATGAGTATTTTGAATATGTCATTTTTCTCCACAAGTTTTTGGAAAATGTGGAAAGAAAATGAAAACACATTTCTATGCATTTTTTTACTGTACTGACAGGCGCTGATAAAGATCCACTGATAGGGGGGCACTGATGAGCACTTACTGTTGAACACCACTGGGCACTTTAGTGGGCACTGAGGGGGCACTGTAGAGCACAGATGTGGCACTGGTGACGCACAGATGTGGCACTGTAGGGCAATGTAAAGCACACATGTGGCACTGATGGGACACAGATGTGCACTGATGGGGCATTGCTGGGCACTGACGTGGCACTAATGGGGCACAGATGTGGCACTGATGGGGCACTGTCAATAACTGATGGGGCACATATGTGTGCACTGCTTGGCACAGATGTAGCACTGCTGGGTACTGATGTGCACTGATGGGGTACTGTAGAGCACTGCTGTGGCACAGATGTGGCACTTCTGGGGCACACATCCTGGATTACATAGAGACAGAATTAGGTGATTCTTTCCCTGCTTAATATTCGTTGCTTGCTTGCTCAGTATCCTAAAATTGTCTTGGAAAATAGCCACGCATTTTTTTCTTACTCTGACTTGAGAAATACTTTTCTTACACTGTGTTTTTGTAAAGATTTTATACTGGCATAAGAAGCCTATTCCATCCACAACATTCTGCAAAAAATGTTTCCTTGGCAGCGTTGTTCAAGCTGTGAGCAATAATGCTTCGGTCAACTACCAGAGCACACTTTCATTTACAATAAAACATTTACTCAGTGCTGGTTTACCATTGCTCTTGGCTTATTCTCTAAAATCACCTTGTGTAGTTTACTCCCAAAAAGTTTTAAGCTGACATAAGTGGCCTATTCTAACTACACACATCTTGTTTTTTAGCTTCAAATAAAATTTGACTTGAAGAAGAGAGAAGTGTAAATGACACAATTCAGTCGGGTTATATTTACACTGACGCTGAGAGTGCTTATATATAGATGCCAACCTTCCTGTATTTCTGGGAAAGTGCCATATCTTGACCCGTTGTCCTACTGATGTTGTATCCCGGACCATGACCTGGAATCACATCATCAACCGTATTTACGTTACTGCACAGGCATAGTAACTCAAAAAGTCCATAATTGCAGGATATGGGGCTGTGATCATGCAGCCCCCGCATATTTAGTTGTCAGGATAACATGTTAAGTTAACATGATGGAAAGTCTCCACCTGTTTAGAGGTGGAGTTTAGGCGGGACAAACCCATAAAGTGGACATGATTTGGGCAAGCCCACCTGGAAAGTGTATATGCAGAACATAAGCAAGATTCCCGAGTTCTGTGATCATGATGTTGGCAAATATTAGATAGATATATATATCTATCTCTATGTGTATGTGTGTGTGTGTGTGTGTGTGTGTGTGTGTATATATATATATATATATATATATATATATAATAACAAAGTGACATAGTGCCAGAAATAAGTTTTAATTGGCTCCAGATAGTAGCAGAGGAGGTACCCACTTTACTTTGGTCATAAATATGATAAAGTGGTCATTCTGGAGACCACGTTGGTTCCAAAAAAAGTTATGGTTACCTTTTTAAACCTTTGTAGCGCTGGTAGATTTTTAATCTACCGCTGATAGGTAAATCTTGTGGGTTACTTGTTAGGTGAAGTTAGATTTGCCTCTGTTCCAGCTTGGCTGAGTTGCGTGTAGTTCCAAACTGTGTCGGTGGGTGTTGTTGTCACCATTGGCTGGTGTTGGAAAGGCAACGTGTTGAAGCGTATAGGTGCTCCTCTGTCCCGGAGATAACTCGGTGGAGGTGGTCCTCCGAGTTGCATTCTGGGAGAGGGTATTTATGGGACAGAGGCCATGTTTAGGGGTTCGTTTTCAGCCACCTGCTGGCCCTCCTGGCCGACAGGTATGTGTTAAGAGTACCACCTCGTGGTCCTCCGTTCCGGAGGCCCACGTCGCTGCGGCGTGTGGGTGGGCCCAGAAGCCTGTCTGCGGCCTACCACAGCAGCAGAGGAATGGTCCTGAGCTGTCTATCCAGAGAGAAGAAGCTGGACAACCGAGGAGATCCCAGGGGAGGACCCGTCATGGAAGGATCACGCAAAGTGCTGGTCTAGAGAGGGGCCTGGTGACTCGGTTGGAGGACATATCCTGAAGTAATCTTACTGCATATTACTGCCGGGTTGGCTTAAAGGCTCAAGTACTGTGTCTGACATTCATCGCAAACCATTACATCCTGTGGCAGAGGATCGTACGGGTTTTATTCCAAACAAGTCTGTGGCAGAGACTTTTGTTCGTGCTGCGTACTGTCTGCTAGGCAAGTGAGAGAGGCCTATCCAGGTGGGCAAAGATTGAATTCCACAAGGGGAGTGCATTCAACTACAAGTGTTCAATTTCAAAGAATGTCCTAAAGAATACTGAGGAAGGGTATTTGAGCTTCCCTGCAGCTTTCCTTCTGCCTCTTTCCTGCTACTTCCTTTATTACTGGTTCATTAAAGCATTGGAAAATATTCTCAAGTGTTTGGTGCTTATATCGTCCAGAGGTAAACTCAACGGGACCCTAGACCCGATGCCGGTGAAACAGAGGTATCGAGAGTGAAGGTAACAGCCCGCTTTAAACCAGCAGCTCCACCGAGAGTTAGTGCTACACCTTTAATAAAGAATTCAAGGTATGGATATTTTATACATAGATCTGAGTCTGCAGCTCCTCGAGGTTGTAGCTTCAAAGTCTTTCACCTATGTAACTCTATTTGCATTACACAATAGAATGTCTTCAGCAACTGATTTGTCTCATGGTCGCTCGGCCCCTCCTATGCGTTATTGCGATGTTTTGTGCAAACTTTCAAGGGCTCTTATGCAATTTAATTCTGTCTGGCAGTGAATCTCTTTTTAGAAAGTACATGACACACTCTGGGCTAAGTCTGGTCTGATTAGCATTTCACAGCCACGAGCACTGTCCAAACCGAGACTACTTAATAAGCCATAAACGCTGCAAGGAATACAAGTAAATACAAGGAATACAAGTACATTTAGGATCAAATAATCCAAGTTTTTTTGCTTTTTTTGTTTTCAAGAAGAAAGTCAGTTAACTCAACAGACTGAATAAAAGTTACAGGAAGACTTTGTATTAATGAGAGTATAGGTTCACTTTAATGCCCTCTAACCAGCAGCATATACTCACCTTTACTTCACTCCCTCGCTGGCTCTGCTGCATTCAGCCACTAAGAGTGAAGACAAATTTCCATTACTCCTGAGTATGTCAAGGCATGGGATTACTTCTTGTGACAGTGAAGGTGCTTGGTGATTGGCCACTTGTAGGAAGGTTGTCAGTCTGTGCCCCCATCTGGGGGGGGGGGGGGGCCCAGTTGGGGCTCCCTGGGGGGCTGGGAACCTGAGGGCTTTGAGGACTTACTACCTTGTGGATTACTGCCAGTCATGCACTCTAAGGGACTTACATTATTTCTTGTGGATTATTGGCTTTAATAGAGACTTGCCCCTAAAGGACTATGGACTTGCTGTTATTCAGGTATGATTACCTTATGAGCATTAGAACACCTCTGTACAGGAATATGTGTGAGAAGCTGCTTTACAGAAACTGTAAAATGTTTGTTTTCTTCAGTAAAAAATACAGTTAACTGTTAATTGCCTGGTCCGAATTTCTCGAAGGGGTGCATGTACAGTGTCCCTAAAGAACAGGGCTAGCAATACAACAAGGGGACTGAGCTAGAGGAAGATGCAATACATGGGTCTAACACCCAGAGTTGTATACAAGGTACATGCAGCGCTGATAAACTTAGGGATCAGTAAAACAAGTGATAAAGAAACTAAATTTCATTGAAGAAAAACAAGGTAAAAAAAGAAAACTAAGGCAAAGTCCCATTGGGATTAAAGTCCATATAATGAACAATGAACGTCCATCCAAATAAAAGGTGACAGTTTGCAGTGAAAAAATCCGTGAAGAAATCCTTCATATAAGTGCTTCCAGTTCCACACCCAGGTGAAAAATAATCTGCTTACCAGAACACCATGATCACTAATCAGTGATCTCACCAAACATAGGGAATGATTAGGTCTCCCCAAGACCACGAAAAGGCTGCCTGGAACTGTAGCTGGTGCTGATGGTACTCAAAAAACATAAAAAGAAAGGCTCCCATTGCATAATACTGCATAAAAAGGGTTTAATAAAACAAATAGATTTACAAGGTAGAGGCTGTTTGAAAGCGATACAGTGTTTGTTGGTTAAAAACGGAATTGCAACATCTCTAGAAACTTCTGCTCACTTCCTGTGTAATTCGCCCATCCACCAGAGGAAAAAACGTGATGACGTCACCGTCGTAGGGTTCTCCCTACGTGTTTCGTCACTAGCGGACATCAACTGGGGAATGGCCATTCTAACGCTTCTAATGGAATTCTAATGCCCTGTACACACGATCAGAATTTCCGTCAGAAAAAACTTGGATGGTTTTTCCGACGGAATTCCGCTCAAGCTTGCCTTGCATACACACGGTCAAACAAAATTTCTCTGAACTTTTGACCGTCAAGAACGCGGTGACGTACAACAGCGTCGAATTGTTTCCAAGCATGCGTCGTTTTTTGCGCGTCGAAATTGCATACAGATGAACGGAATTTCCGATAGGAACTTTTTCCGATAGGAAAATAGAGAACCTGCTCTCAATCTTTTGCTGGCTGGAATTCCGCCAGCAAAAGTACGATGTAGCATACACACGGTCGGAATTTCTGACCAAAAGCTCACATCCGACTTTTGCTGGCGGAATTTCTGATCGTGTGTATGGGGCATAACACACAGAGTACTGTCCAGTGGAAGTGAATGTGTTGTTGCTAAGGACTACAGTGTTTGTGTCATTGCAAGGCAACCAATCAGTCAGAAGACGGGTGGCACCTTCACTAGTGGGCGGTTCCCCACTCTTTGGGACCGGTCCCATGGCACAGAGGACCTAGGGACCCAACCTGGAGTCATGGAAGAGAGTGTGTGGAGGGGTCCCAGGAGAAGAAAGCAACGTAGATATTTGCCAGCACACCAAGGTGGTGTCCAAACGGGTAGTTTATTGCATGATCACAACACAAGAAAGGTGCAACATTTCGGGGTCACGCAGGACCCCTTCATCAGGCTGCAGCACCCAAACCTTGAGAGCTTATACCAGGAATGTGTGCGATGGGAATATGAAGTATTACCAGGAGAAGAAAGCAAACACGGAGGTTGGAGAGAGATAGCATTTCCTGTTTCCCATTGCAACCGTGGGATGTGTCACTGGAAGAGAGAGGAGTTGAACTGCTGGATTGGTGGAGCCCCGTACAGGCTTACAGGCTCAGTGGGCCTCCAAATGCTGCAAACCTGGGAGTGGTGTCCTCTAATCATGGGAGTGTCTGAAGTGTACAAGTGTCACCAGTCTAACGGAGTCAGCATAGAGAGCAAGGAGTTACAGTGTCATTGGAGCTCACTTCTAAGTCCAGGAGACCTGCCTTAATGTTAATTGTCATATGACCGCAGCTCCCAGCATGAACTTCAGGCATTAGTGAGTGCAGTTTCACTTGACCCCAAACTTATGGATCCAGCCCTGTCACATAGGGGTGGGGAGAGATTCTCCATTCCTGTATACCTTGGAGCTTTCATAGGGCTTCCAGCTTCCTTTCTTTACAGGGAAGGGGGGGGGGGGGGGGAGCAGGGGGTGTCAAGGAAGGGGAGTGAGTATGGGAATCTGGATGAGGAAGGGGTGCTACTAATGTGAGCCTTTTGCTTTTCCCTGTATGGGCAAAGTCAGGTGGTAAAAATAACATTTCCCTGCAAGAGAAGACGTAGTATACTAATCCCTCTGGAGGCCAATATTTCTCTAACCTCCTGCCCATTCTTGTGCTGCAACCTTTGCCAGTCTTTACAGCATTCAGCACTGCTGGGAGTGCCCGATGCCTACGTCCCCCACTGCACGCTGTGGTTCTTGTTTGGTCCATACATAACTACAGTACTAAGGAGTAACATAGGGGGTGGAAGATGGACCAAAACACACTTCAGTGGGCACAGGCATCCGACACTTCCAGAAGTGTCAAATCCTGAAGAGACCACCAGAGGTTGTAGAGTGGGGATGGTTGTAGAGTGAAAGCCGTCCACGGCTTGTATTGCACCCAGACCCTGACATGTAACATTCCAGATTTCACTTTATGATCCCCCTTTTATGGAATTTCTAATAAGACGGAGTCTCTTGATATAAGTGTTCCAAGTCACCTGCAGATCACGGGATTGATATTCGGGGGCCCCAGTGGTCACTGAACTCCCCTTGGCGGGATCGAGGATCCAGACTCCCCTTGCGTGGTGAGAACCGCAAATGCTTTTAAATACTACGGCTGTTTCTCTTAATGATTATTGTTGATTATTCAAATTGATGTGAACTGATATCCCAAACACCCCTGAAGAAGGATCTATATGTTTCTGAAACGTGTTGGGTGGAATTAGAATACACCATACAAGTTTGCATCATTTTTGACAATGGGTATGATTTACTAAAGACAAATCCACTGTGCACTACAAGTGCGGTCTAAAGGGGACAATCTAAAATGAAGGGAAGCTCTGCTGATTTTATCATCCAATCATGTACAAGCTAAAATGCTGTTTTTTATTTTCCTTGCATGTCCCCCTCGGATCTACAGCGACTGCACTTCCAAGTGCACTACCAAGTGCAGTTGCAGTCCTCTTGTAGTGCAACGTGTATTTGCCTTTGGTAAATCAACCCCCTTGTGTTTTTTTTTTTCAAAATTGTCGCTCTTCTTTTGTTTATAGCGCAAAAAAGAAAAACCGCAGAGGTGATCAAATACCACCAAAAGAAAGCTCTATTTGTGGGGAAAAAAGGACGCCAATTTTGTTCAGGTACAACGGCACATGACCGCACAATTGTCAGTTAAAGCAATGCAGTGTCATATCGCAAAAAATGGCCTGGTCATTGAGTGGTAAAAGTATCTCATCCACCGCACAAGGTCACCAGGCTGTAAATAAAACCAAGCCAATAAAAGAAAAGGTTAAATATAGCACTTATAGTTCCAGTGGCCCTTGAGTTAAGTGGATTTAAACCCTTACATATACCCAGTGAAGTGACTGTCCTCAGGTGATACACAGGAATGAACCAAATCCTCCTACAATAGTTGTACCTGTTTATCTGCAGTCTGCTCTTTTCTACATCTGTTCAAAGTCCAGAATTTATGAAGCTTGTCTGAGATGTCAGAAAAAAGATAGTGGGGAGCTGAAGTTACACACTGCAGAGCTCAGTGAGGAGAGCTCTGAGAGCTGATTGGAGGGAGGAGACACCCCCTCCCTTCACACAGCACACAGGAACAGAGCCAAGGCTGTCAATCAGCTTGAGGTCCCTCCCCTGTCACCATTTTTCTCTTGGTGTCAGGAAAACTTGTCAGAATTGACTCATGCTGATAGCAGATTAATGAAGCAGCAGGGAAAAAAAATTAAATGCACACTATAGAGGGATATACTTTGTTCATATTTCATGTCTGAGGTTTATAACCACTTTAAAATGCCTCCACTTTTGTTGCTTTCTGGCTGTGGCAGTTGTATACCATTTCAAGGTGAGTTAAATGCCTTCTCCCCATTGCTGTGGTTCCTCTTGCCAGCACAGTTGCTATGTGGTGAGCACAGACAGCGGGTGGGAAGTTGCGGGGGGCGTTAGTGCCGCGCCGCGTGGGGGGGGGTGGTTGGGGCAGTTGTGCTAGTGTTGCTCCACTGTGTCCCGGGGGGGAGGTGGGTTGTTTGCCACCCCACCACCCAAAAAAACCCAACCAGCCACCACTGCTGGGGTCATTGGTTTGTATTCCAACCATGGCACTACCTGGAGTTTGCATGTTCTCCCTGAGTGGGTTTCCTCCAGGTACTCAGGTTTCCTCCCACACTCCAAAGACATGCTGGTAGCTTAATTGGCTCCTGTCTAAATCGAATGATAGGAAAAATGGACTTTAACGGCACGTATAGAAAAATATAACAAATTTTAATAGTTAACATACATTACAAACATATACAGTGCACATTTAATAAAACACACTTAGATATTAGATGCATAACAAAGGACCCATTGATTAACTCAAGAAAAGGTGCCACTTGTATACTTCCTGTGGGGCTATACCAATGCCCCGTACACACAATCGGACTTTCCGCCAACAAAACCGTGGATTTTTGTTCAAAGGATGTTGGCTCAAACTTGTCTTGCATACACACGGTTACACAAATGTTGGCCAACAATTCCGAACGTGAGAACGTGGTGACGTACAAGACATACGACGAGCCGAGAAAAAGGAAGTTCAACAGTGCGGCTCCTTCTGCTTGATTCCGAGCATGCGTGAACTTTTGTGCGACGGACTTGTGTACACACGAGCGGACTTTCCGACAACAAAGTTTTGTTGGCGGAAAGTTTGAGAACCTGCTCTCAAACATTCAGGCACTGACACCGAGGAGGACCGCTACACACAGGACCCCCACTTTCACAGGACACGTTCAACCTGGGACTGCTGGATATTATCCGCCCGCTATGTAGCCTACACCTAAAGCTCTAGCATTTTTCTGTCCCAAGCACTTTCCATAAGCATTCATTGTTTTTTGGTGCAACCTCATATCGGCCAAGCACATTTTATTACACAGATGTTGTAAATGCATTTCAAGCCTCCTACTATTCTGGTCTGGCGTCCACTTGACACTCGTCTTGGTCTAACTGCCCCCTATGAACATGGAATCACTCCAATTGAATTAAAACATATGTATACATACTCAACTCTCAACCCCTGATGAAGGTATCTTAATACTGGAAACGCGTTGGGTTTTGGGGTACACCACCCTTCGGAGAGTACATATGTTATTGTGCATTTCATTTTTTGTATTGGTGTTCTGTTTTTTGTTTGATGTATTTATGTGATGTGTAGACGTTATACGTGTTTTTATCTTTACCATTAAAGGATGTTTTTTTTTATAATTCAGAGCTGGTGGTCTTTCAAAGTCCCATTCAGGGGGTATTTCTTTTTGTTCTATTGCACCAGGGGTGGGACCACCATACTCTACATCTGACATGGTGGAGGTCTTTCTCTCTTTTCCTGCTCTCAATCATTTGTGTGCGGAAAGTCCGAAAGCAGATGTTCGATGGAGCATACACGCGGTCGGACTTTCCGACAACAAGCTCACATCCAACATTTCCCGTCGAGAAAATCCGACCGTGTGTACGCAGCATTAGTGTATGTCAGAAAAAGCCCACACTATGATATGGCTTTTACTGTTTGGGTGTTCAAAGATCCGTGAAGCGTTAAAAAAAAATGCTCAACGTGTTTCGCCACTGTAGTTGTCGCTTCTTCAGGAGCTCCTGTATCTCTAATTAGAGAAAAAGATTGCAGTTAGAATAAAATATAAACATTTACTATATATATATATATTTATTTATATATATATATATATATATATATATATATATATATATATATATATATATATATATATATATATATATATATATATATATATATAAATATATATATATATATATATATATATATATATATATATATATATATATATATATATATATATAATACAGGCCTTTTTTTCAGGGGGAACTAGTGGAACTCAGTTCCACCACCTCTGGCTCAGACCCTTGGGGGGGCTGCTCAGCACAATCACTTGTAAACAAAGAAGTCCGGTTTCTGTGTTTACAAGTGACAGCTCTGCACTTTGTGTGTAACCCCCCTGAACTCTGCACCCTGTATGTAATGCAGTCCTGGTATTTAATGCCCTTTAAAGACCCTCCTACTGTTCGTGAAATTTGACTGACCACACCCACTATTTGATGTGATTTGGAGGGTGTGTGTGGATGGAGGGGTTTTTGGGGGTCGTGGTTGAGTTCCAGCACCTATTGTTTGAGAAAAAAAAGCATATATTTTTTGGGGATGGAGGGGTTTTTGGGGGTCGTGGTTGAGTTCCAGCACCTATTGTTTGAGAAAAAAGTATATATATATATATACATGCATAACCATATACATACGTTTTATGAACTCACCACAATTGGTGTTGAAGAAAATCTTAACGCTCACCCCTACCAGTGGGACACGTCTACTGAACAAAACGCCTCTGCAGGTGGAAATTGGCCTTAATATATAAATGTGAGTTAGGGTCCTTAGATTGTAAGCTCCTTGAGGGCAGGGACTAATGTGAATGTACAATGTATACAGTATGTAAAGCTCTGCATACATTGAGCACACTATATAAGTACCTGTAATAAATACGCCCCTGCAGGACATGCAAGTCAGCGGGAGGAAGCACAGCATGCGGTTGGGGTAAGCATCTGACACCGATGAATCTAATACCCGTGGCAGAGATAAGTACCTAGCTTCTTTTAACCCTTGGCAACTCTATCCCAAAAAAAAAAAACAGTCTGGGGTTCCCCTTTAAATGATATATTATCCAAACATCTGGCCACTTAGAAGAAGAAAATGGTTTTGCTGCTGCTGAGGTGTAACGAATTGCCTACCTAGCGCCCCTCTGTGCTGCAGTATTAAACTCTCTCCCATGCTGCAATCATTGAAGTGTAAATCCTGTGAATTTTGCATTCTCTGTGTGCTGCTTATTAGCGCTGAGAAAGTAGACACATGTGAATGTCCCCGGGGGCCTGTTTTTTTTTTTATCATTAGGAAGCTATATTCGACTCTCCCTCCGCAAAGATCTATAGCCCCCCTTATACAGAACGCTGTTCATGGCTGCCCTGTGCGTCTATTCTGCAGACAATGGCTCTGGGCCATTCATATTAATAGATTTTTTTTTTTTTTTTTATCTGTATCTGCCGGAATGCACAGACCGCGCTTCACTGGACAAGAATCAGACCATAATCTCTAATGATCCATACAAGGCTATTGATTATTATTGACATGTTACCACAGTAGACTAACATGGCTGCGACGGTACATCAGACAGATTGATGGTTTGATCGTGTGTGCAACATGGATTTAAAGGGGCACTACAGTGGAGTTTCAATGAGTGCTTATTTTGGGATATGATTTACAATAGGAATATTGACTGTAAACCAGGGTGGATAAAAATCAATGATTTAAAAAAAAAAAAAAAATCTGATTTTTTTTTATTTAGCCGATTCAGCCCCGGAAAGAATTTACCCTCTTCCTAACCAGGCCATTTTTAGCGATACGGCACTGCGTCACTTTAACTGACAATTGCGCGGCCGTGTGACATTGTACCCAAATAAAATTGACGTCCTTTTTTTTTCCCCCCACAAATAGAGCTTTCTTTAGGTGGTATTTGATCACCTCTGTGGTTTGCAGGCTCTATAACTGTCACACAAACCAATCAAAAAACACTTATTGGGAATTTAAAAAAAAAAAAGTATGTTAAATACATTTTGGCTTAAATTTATGAAGAAATATGGCAGAAAGTAAAAAATGTAGTTGTTTTTCAAAATTTTCGTTTTTGTTTAACCACTTACAGACTTTCCCCCTTAATGACCAGGCCATCTTTTTGTGATACGGCACTGCGCCGCTTTAACTGACAATTGTGCGATCGTGTGCGACGTTGTACCCAAATAAAATTGACGTCCTTTTCTTCCTCCCCCCCACAAATAGAGCTTTCTTTTGGTGGTATTTGATCACCTCTGCAGTTTTTATTTTTTGCGCTATAAACAAAAAAAGAGCGACAATTTTGAAAGAAACACAATAATTCGTACTTTTTGCTATAATAAATATGCCCTTTTTTTTAAAAAAAAAAAGCTAATTTTTTTTCAGTTTAGGCCAATATGTATTCTTCTACATATTTTTGGCAAATAAAAATCACAATAAGCGTATATTGATTGGTTTGCGCAAAAGTTATAGCATCTACAAAATAGGGGATAGATTTATAGCATTTTTATTTATTTATTTTTTTACTAGTAATGGCGGCGATCTGGGATTTTTTTATTGGGACTGCAACATTATGGCGGACACATCGACACTTTTGACAATTTTTTGGGACCATTGACATTTATACAGCGATCAGTGCTATAAAAATGCACTGATTAGTGTATAAATGAGGCTGGCAGGGAAGGGGTTAACACTAGGGGGCGATCAAGGGGTTAAATGTGTTCCCTGGGAGGTATTTCTAACTGTGGGTGGAGGGGACTGACTGGGAGTACAGAGAGATCCCTGTTCCTGATCACTAGGAACAGACAATCACTCTGTACATCCCTGTCAGAACGGGGATCTGTTTGTTTACATTGACAGGTGCCAGTTCTGGCTCTCTGTGGAGCGATCGCGTGTGGCCAGAGGACATTGTGGACGCCTGCTATAGCTGTTAAAAGAGACTGACGTACAGCTACGGCGATTCGCGGGAACAAGCCGACCTGCCGCAGTATAATGATGATGCCACATGATGGCGGACACTTTTGACACATTTATGGGGCCGTTGTCATTTATACAGCGATCAGTGCTATAAAAATGCACTGATTACTGTAAAAAAGCCAGTGGCAGGGAAGGGGGTTAACACTAGGGGGCGATCAAGGGGTTAATTGTGTTCCCAAGTGTGTGTTCTAACTAAAAGGGGGAGGGGACTTTCTAGGGGAGATGACAGATCGCTGTTCATACTTTGTATGAACGCATGATCTGTCTCTTCTCCCCTCAGAGAACCGCAATCTGTGTGCTTACAAACACACAGATCGCGGTTCTCGGTGTGTCACGAGCGATCGCGGGAGCCCGGCGGTCGTCGTGCCCCTAGTGGCCACAGGGCGAAGCGGCGTAACAGAACGTCGTTTCGCCCAGCCGTGCCATTCTGCCACAGTAAAACTGCGGCGGCTGTTCGGCAAGCGGTTAAACTACAATGTTGATGCTGATCGAGCTGGTGCCGGTCTGGGCACCCCGACATGTAAGCGCATATATTTGGGGATTGGTTTTAAAAGGGAACTTTTTTAATAAAACTGTGTTGCACAATTGCCATGTTTATCTTCTTTTTGGGTGATTGGTGTATATCCTGCTGAGGAGAAGGAGCGTCTGTGAGCTGGAAAGGAGAAAACTTGGAACCCCCATGCTGGGAGATTGTAATAATATCATTAGACACGCTTTGTGGTCCAGCGGGCCTTTGGGCTCTGGGGTGTGAGCATTTGCATTATTGGTGGTGCAGCACGTTTGTTCTTGGAATCATATAAAGATGCACGGTGGATTGGAATCCTTTAGGTGAAGTGCAAGGATTTGGAAATGGTCACGGTTCAATAAGGACTTCAACCTGCATATTTTTACAGCACTTTCCATCTTTGATGTGTATATGCACTAAGCGCTCACTGATAGAACACTGGTATTAATATTTGGAATTTTTTTCACAGCATCTTTGTGGAATTTTTTGTGTGACTTTTTTGTGCATTTTTTTTTGTTTTTGGCATTGCACAATAGTGATTATCACATTATTTCAATTTTTAATGTTTATGCACTGATAGAACACTGGCATTAACGAAAAAGGTTGTTTTTTTTTCACAGCATCTTTGTGGAATTTTTTGTGCGACTTTTTTTTTGTGTATACTTTTGTTGTTTTTGGTATTGCACCATAGTGATTGTTATAGTGGGTGTAAATCTTTATTACCTAGAACATGTTAATTTTAGGATGTATGTAGTTTAACCAGTTGCCTACGGGGCACTTACACCCCCTTCCTGCCCAGGCCATTTTTCAGCTTTCAGCGCTGTCGCACTTTGAATGACAATTGCGCGGTCATGCAACACTGTACCCAGATGACATTTTTATAATTTTCTTCACACAGCGGTGGTATTTAACCACTGCTGGGTTTTTTATTTTTTACTAAAAAAAAAAAAAAAAAAAAAAGACCAAGATATTTGAAAAAAATTTTTTTTTACTTAGTTTATGTCAGTAAATTTTGTAATTAAGTAATTTTTCTCCTTCACTGATGTGAGCTGATGAGGCGGCACTGATGGGCACTGATGAACTGGTGGGCAATGATGAGGTGGCACTTATACGCACTATAAAAAATATATCGCTGCAATAATGAAATATATAGTATGCCAAGAAAACTACTAGTACAATAAAATGCAATATTATGTGCAAAAAGATAAAATAATGCAGTATATATAATGTGCAAAAAGATAAAATAATGCAGTATATAGAATGTGCAAAAAGATAAAATAATGCAGTATATATAATGTGCAAAAAGATAAAATAATGCAGTATATAGAATGTGCAAAAAGATAAAATAATGCAGTATATAGAATGTGCAAAAAGATAAAATAATGCATTATAAGGTGCAATATACCCGATGCTACAGTATAATGTGCAAAAAGGTAGAATAATACAGTATAAAGTGCAAAAAGGTAGAATAATACAGTATAAAGTGCAAAAAGTCCCATGATAAATATATGGAGAATCCGTCGCAGTGATATTTCTTCTTAAAAGACTCTTTATGCTCTTTATGATTAAAAGCATAGGAAAAAAACAAATCTGAACAGTCTCACTCAGTGTCGATCAGTTCACCGCCAGGCTCCACCTCCATGGGCGTCCGCAGGTATAGGCAAGGAGGGTCAATTGCCCCCCCTGGAATCAGGGATTGGATTGGCACTGTTAAATTCAGCACAGTGGCGTCGCTATGGGGGTGCGGGCAGCCCGCACCCTGGTGCCATCCACCAGTCAGGTGACACCATCAAGGTGCTGTCAAGCCCCCCCATCAGTGTAGTGTGTAGTGTAGTGTCACTGCGGGTTCTTTTCCCTGCTCAGGCAGCAGGTGTCACTAGCTTTCGCCGCCCAGCTTCCTTTCCTTCCCCATTAGCCATAACTGAGGGCCAATCAAAGAAGACTAGGAGAGGAGAGCATCATGGGACATGTAGTCCCGAAGATTGGCGGCTCCATTTTCCACAGGGAGGAGGCTACAGCTTGATCAAGAGAGAGGTTGAGAGACTGCAGCCTGGAAAAAAGCTGAGGGAGTGGGTGCTACAGGACAAAGAACGAGGAGTGTGCTGGGCGGAAGCCAGAGAGAGAGAGCCACGCTGCCCAGCGCCACCAGAGAGAGAGCCACGCTGCCCAGCGCCACCAGAGAGAGAAAGACTGAGCCACTGCCAGGGTACAGACATGCTACACTACTGACCAGAGTCTCCCCCGGGGAACCCAGAGTGAGCGATCGTCCAGCCCGGAGGGATCACTGCTGTAGTTTCGCTGGGTCTGGTAAGAGGGCCTAACGGTCATTATCCATTGCTTATCATAGGGACAGTACTACGTATGCAGTCTCTGACCATGATAATGTGATAATGACATTGTCGAAAAAGAGGGGCGCATGGGTGACCCTAAAATGATGCCCTCTCCCCCCTGAAAAAACTTCGCCCATGTCCACCTCTACTAGTTTCGCCACCTCCCAAGTGGCTTCATCTGGTGGAGCCTGGCGGTGGACTGATGGACACTGGGTGAGACTGTTCAGATTTGTTTTTTCCTATGCTTTTAACCATTTTAATAAATGTGAGTTTAATGCTAGCTGGGGTGGAGAGGTTTCATTATTTAACCCCTTCGCATACTGCACTATAGGAGGCACCTTTTTCTTGTTCTTCCAAATGTATTTCCACATCCATTGGTTTTAAACGTGAAAGCAGCACAGTAGATTGAACTTATGCTGGCCATCGATCGTGTTGTTTGAGCAGAATAAAGATTACAGAGGATTCCTTGAAGAGTTTATTGGCACTAAGTGCAAAGGCGTGTTTGACCCCTTGGGGTCGCATAAAGGAGGTGAGCGGCCATTGCATGCGGTGGTGGGAGCACTCAGGATAAAGAGTCTTTTTAGAAGAAATATCACTGTGAAGGATTCTCCATATATTTATCATGGGACTTTTTGCACATTATACTGTATCATTGGATATATTGCACCTTATACTGCATTATTTTATCTTTTTGCACATTACTGTATATTGCATTTTATTTCAAATAGAAGCTTTCTTCTATATATTTCATTATTGCAGCGCTGATACACTTTTTAAATTTTTTTTATGGTCACTTGTGGGAGCACATTAGTGACAGCTGCAGCAAATCTCAAATATAAATTTTGTATTTTTGTATTGTTATTTACCAAAGTCTTCACATATTAGCGCGCCGCTGCTTTACTTTTACTTATAGGCACTGATGAGGTGGCACTTATGGGCACTGATTAGGTGGCACTGATGAGTAGGCACTAATATGCCGCACGTATGGGCACTGATAGGTGGCACTGATGAGCACTGATAGGTGCCACTGATAGGCACTAATAGGTGGCACTGATGGGCACTAATAGGTGGCACTAATTGGCGGCACTGGTGGGCACAATGTGGGTGTCAGAACATTGCCCCTTTGTATAAAATCTTAGGTTGAAGCTATTACATATTACATTATATATTACATAAAGAAATTCATAATATACATTATATATAATGTATTGCTAAGGTTGAACAAAGACATCAGTCCACCTAGTTCAATCTGTGTGGGTGTGTATGTCTAAGTACTATCTCCCAACCATTTCCCATATCCCTGAATATTGTCTTCAATAAGATGTCCATCTAAGGATTTTTTTTTAATTAGCTACATTACCTGCTCCAACCACCAATTGTGGAAGGGAGTCCCACATCTTTACTTCTCTAACAGTAAAAAAAAAACCTTTACTCATTTCAAGGATGAACCTTTTCTCGTCCAACTTCATTAAGTGGTCACGTGTCTTCTTGAGTGACCTGGGACTGAGTAGCTTCCAAATGCTGGAATCACCAATAAAATACACTATATTGTCAAAAGTATTGGGACGCCTGCCTTTACACACACATGAACTTTAATGGCATCCCAGTCTTAGTCTGTAGGGTTCAATATTGAGTTGGCCCACCCTTTGCAGCTATAACAGCTTCAACTCTTCTGGGAAGGCTGTCCACATAGTTTTGGAGTGTGTCTATGGGAATGTTTGACCATTCTTCCAAAAGCCCATTTGTGAGGTCAGGCACTGATGTTGGACAAAAAGGCCTGGCTCGCAGTCTCCACTCTAATTCATCCAAAATGTGTTCTATCGGGTTGATGTCAGGACTCTGTGCAGGTCAGTCAAGATCCTCCACCCCAAACTTGCTCATCCATGTCTTTATGGACCTTGTTTTGTGCACTGGTGGGCAGTCATGTTGGAACAGGAAGGGACCATCCCCAAACTGTTCCCACAAAGTTGGGAGAATGAAATCGTCCAAAATGTCTTGGTATGCTGACATCTTAAGAGTTTCCTTCACCTTTGTTAAAAAAAAAAAAAAAAAAAAAAGAGTTTCCTTCACTGGAACTAAGGGGCCAAGCCCAACCCCTGAAAACCAACCCCACATCATAATCCCCTCTCCACCAAATGATTTGGACCAGTGCACAAATCAAGGTCCATAAAAACATGGATGGTGGAGGAGCTTGACTGGCCTGCACAGAGTCCTAACCTCAACCCGATAGAACACCTTTGGAGTTGTTTTTGTTTTTTTTTTAAGTTGGGCTTTTTTTTTTTTTTTGTGTTGTTTTTTTGTGTTGTTTTTTTGTGTTGTTTCTTTTTTTCTCTTCTGTGAGGCACAGTGGAGAGATGATTGATATCATTAAAGGAAGAGGATATGTTATATTAGTAAATTAGGCACAGGATGGGCAACACGTAATGGAATCACATAAAGAAGGGTAGATTGAAATGAAAGGTGGAGAGGTATAAAAAATGAACTAGTAGAGTGCGATTATATTGAATGAAATGGATGACACGGAAATAGTAATTTAAAATTATACACTTATATATATATATATATATATATATATATATATATATATATATATATATATACATATTTTTTTTACTACTTATTTTATTTTTTTGTATTGTAGGTTGTTTAACACATGTAATGGAGCACTGTAAGGCTCCCTTCTTAATTATACTTTGAATAATGTTTTACACAAAATGAGTTTTGGTTATGGGTAGGTAAGCGGGTGGGCTTTTTCCTTTTTTTTTTTTTTCCCTCTCTTTTTTTAGGAGGACATGATCAAGGATCCGTTTGTGTTTTTTCAGGGTGGGGTGGGGGGGGGGGGGGGGGGGGGGTTAGTGCGGTGCATGTTAATGAAAATATTTATTTAGATATATTGTGCAATGTGTATTTCTATGTTGTATGTTGAAAGTTGTCTTAATAAAGAAAAAGTGATTATAAAAACAAACAAAAAAAAGAACACCTTTGGGATGAATTAGAATGGAGACTAACCTCACAAATGCTCTTGTGGAAGAATGGTCAAACATTCCCATAGACACACTCCTAAACCTTGTGGACGGCCTTCCCAGAAGAGTTGAAGCTGTTATAGCTGAAAAGGGTGGGCCAACTCAATATTGAACCCTACGGACTAAGACTGGGATGCCATTAAAGTTCATGTGCGTGTAAGGCGTCCCAATACTTTTGGTAATACAATGTATACCTGAAATTTATCTTTAAAAGAAAAGAGAGAATGAAAGGAAAAGACAAACAAAATTAAAAGGTGGGGAGGTCGGAGATATACATTTAAGTGAGATTTTTTTTTTCTCTCTCTTCTGTGATGAAAATAACGCCCCCGATTCTGTAAATCATATGTCCCAATACGAATTACATCACAAGTCAGCCAGAAACTTCTTGGCAGTCGGAAAAACCCGAATACGGGTCAAGAACGTTACTTGAAAGCAGGGCCGGACTGGGTATGAAAACCAGCCCTGGAAAAAATGTCATACCAGCCCCATAGCATCATTATACCAGCCCAACAGCATAACGTCATTATTTTCTTGTTCATAAAGTGGAAAACCATGCATTTTAAAGCACATTTAAAGAGTGCATTATATATAGATAAGACACATATAAAAGCACATAGGGCTTTATATATATATATATATATATATATATATATATATATATATATATATATATATATATATATATATATATATATATATATATATATATATATATATATATATATATATATATATATATATACACTGCTGTGTGTTCGCTGCTTACACAGTGGTGTGTTAGGAAATCAAATAAATCGCTTCCCTAACACTGACCCGCCTCTCAGCCAATCAGATGCACTGGGTCTGGTTACCTGTCACCTGATTGGCTGAAGCGACAGGCGCTGTGATTGGATGCCTATCGGAGGGTGCGTGGAGCAACGCGCTGACCTGAGACAGGTAAGTGCCGAGCGGGGGGGACACTGGCAGGATTTGATAGGCAAACTGGTGGCAATTGATGGGGCAAACTGGCGGCAATTGATGGTTACAGTGGCTGCGTTTGATGGGCACAGTGGCTGCGTTTGATGGGCACAGTGGCAGCGTTTAATGGGCACAGTGGTGGCGCTTGATGGGCACAGTGGTGGCGCTTGATGGCACAGTGGTTGTGTTTAATGGGCACAGTGGCTGAAATTGATGGGTACAGTGGCTGCGTTTGATGGCACAGTGGCTGTGTTTGATGGGCACAGTGGCGGGAATTTATGGGCACAGTGGCTGCGTTTAATGGGCAGAGTGGTGGCAATTTATGGGTACAGTGGCTGTGTTTGATGGGCACAGTGGCGGGAATTTATGGGCACAGTGGCTGCGTTTAATGGGCACAGTGGTGGCAATTTATGGGTACAGTGGCTGTGTTTGATGGGCACAGTGGTGGCAATTTATGGGTACAGTGGCTGCGCTTGATGGCACAGTGGCTGTGTTTAATGGGCACAGTAGCGGGAATTTATGGGCACAGTGGCTGCGTTTATTGGGCACAGTGGTGGCAATTTATGGGTACAGTGGCTGGGCTTGATGGCACAGTGGCTGCGTTTAATGGGCACAGTGGCTGTAATCGATGGGTACAACAGTTCTTGAAGATAAAAGATAAAAATGAATATCCCTTGCCTGCATCTAACAATATTATGGACCCCATTGCCTGGTTTGGACACACCTCAGCCACCTGGTTTTGCCACTTGACACGTCCATCTATAGTCAAAACTTTTTTTTAGTTTTGGGTAAAATAGCAATGGATTGAAACGCTTCTCAGGTTTTATTGAAGTTGAAGGCCCAATTAGAAAGATTTCTTCACTTCCTGTCAGGTAAAAAAAAAATTGTCCCTAGAATAGGAAGTGATGACAAATCTCTCAGAACTCGACCAGAAATAAAAAATGTTGAATTTTTTTTTTAATGTAGAGCAATGAGAGCCTCCGTCAGTATTTTATGTTGTTCATTCCCCTGCTGCAGATTTTCCTTTAGTTCCTGTCTCATAAAAGGTTGTCCCAGAACAGAAAGGGGAATCTCTTGAATACAGGCTTAGATCGCGGTAGAACCTGACAGGGGTACTCACTTTTCCTTATTCTATCCAAAAAATAAATAAAACGTTTATAGTATAGATACACTTCAAATTCTGATGATTGTGCTCTCCTACATACTCCTGACCACCGCACATTGTAAGCAGCTGTGCTGTAAACTATATAGTCTTGACCACAGCAACGTCTACATTTCTTTTCTGACCGTCATAATTATTTGTTTCATTTCATGATTACTTAAAAAAATAAATAAATTGTAGTAAAATTGGGGGGAGGGGGGTTTATGTGCTTGGGTGTACCTTTTTTCCTTAAGTTATTTTTTTTCATCACATAGGGGACAAAAAGTCCCCCATGTGATGATTTTAAGGTGACAGGAGGCGGGATGAAGAGAAGAGGCCTGGAGTGCCGGTGGGGGACCCCAGAAGAAGAGTCTGGGCTGTTCTGTGCAAAACCCTTTGCCAGAGCAGGTAAGTATAACAAGTTTGTTATTTTTATATAAAAAAAACAACAACATTTACAACCAATTTAATCTACAATGCTATTTAGAATATGCAGCATGGAGGGGGTTAATGCATTGCTATTGGTCACTGATGCACTTGTGACCAGTGTCAGTGCTAATTAACCCCTTCATGCTGCAGCAATTAACACTGACACCACTGCTGCTAATGCAGCACAAAGAGGTTAATTAACTGCCACTGGTCACTAATGCATCAGTGATCAATAGAAATACATTAACCCCCTCCATGCTGCATATAACAAATATCATTGTAGATTAATTAACCCCCTACCCCAAGTTTTTTTCCTCCTCCAGGCCCCATTAGAGACTACAAAGTAGTATAATGGAACCCGAAGGGGGCCTCTTTCTAACAGAGTGTACAGTGAACACCTTCATTCACTCTGGTCCTCATGGGACCCTCTTCTTGTACCATGACTCTCACCCCTGTACATTACACACTCCTGACCCCTGCACCCTGTAAAATTACATACTCCTGAACCCTGCACCCAGTACATTAAATACTCCTGACTACACACAGAGGCCCCCCCTCTTACATCAGAGTCTGCACAGAGGCCCCCCCTCTTACATCAGAGTCTGCACAGAGGCCCCCCCTCTTACATCAGAGTCTGCACAGAGGCCCCCCCTCTTACATCAGAGTCTGCACAGAGGCCCCCCCTCTTACATCAGAGTCTGCACAGAGGCCCCCCTCTTACAGAGTCCGCACAGAGGCCCCCCCTCTTACATCAGAGTCCGCACAGAGGCCCCCCTCTTACATCAGAGTCCGCATAGAGGCCCCCCTCTTACATCAGAGTCCGCATAGAGGCCCCCCCTCTTACATCAGAGTCCGCACAGAGGCCCCCCTCTTACATCAGAGTCCGCACAGAGGCCCCCCTCTTACATCAGAGTCCGCACAGAGGCCCCCCTCTTACATCAGAGTCCGCACAGAGGCCCCCCCTCTTACATCAGAGTCCGCACAGAGGCCCCCCCTCTTACATCAGAGTCCGCACAGAGGCCCCGCCTCTTACATCAGAGTCCGCACAGAAGCCCCCTCCCGTACATCAGAGTCCGCACAGAGCCCCCCCTCTTACATCAGAGTCAGTACCGAGCCCCCCCTCTTACATCAGAGTCCGCACAGAGGCCCCGCCTCTTACATCAGAGTCCGCACAGAAGCCCCCTCCCGTACATCAGAGTCCGCACAGAGCCCCCCCTCTTACATCAGAGTCAGTACCGAGCCCCCCCTTACATCAGAGTCCAAACAGAGGCCCCCCTTACATTAGAGTTCTCACAGAAGCCCCCTTTACATCAGAGTCTGCACAGAGCCCCCCTTACATCAGAGTCCGCACAGAAGCCCCCTTACATCAGAGTCCGTACAGAGCCCCCCTTACATCAGAGTCCGCACAGAGCCCCCCTTACATCAGAGTCTGCACAGAGGCCCCCCTCTTACATTAGAGTCCACACAGAGCCCCCCCTTACATTAGAGTCCGCACAGAGCCCCCCCTTACAATAGAGTCCACACAGAGCCCCCCCTTACATCAGAGTCCGCACAGAGCCCCCCCTTACATCAGAGTCCGCACAGAGCCCCCTTACATCAGAGTCCGTACAGAGCCCCCCTTTACATCAGAGTCTGCACAGAGCCCCCCTTACATTAGAGTCCGCACAGAGCCCCCCCTTACAATAGAGTCCGCACAGAAGCCCCCTTTACATCAGAGTCCACACAGAGCCCCCCTTACATCAGAGTCCGCACAGAGCCCCCCTTTACATCAGAGTCCGCACAGAGCCCCCTCTTACATCAGTCTGCACAGAGGCCACCCCTTACATCAGAGTCTGCACAGAGGCCCCCCTCTTACATTAGAGTCTGCACAGAGCCCCCCCTTACATCAGAGTCTGTACAGAGCCCCCCTTACATCAGAGTCCGCACCGAAGCCCCCTTTACATTAGAGTCCGCACAGAGCCCCCTTACATCAGAGTCCGTACAGAGCCCCCCTTTACATCAGAGTCCGCACAGAGCCCCCTCTTACATCAGAGTCTGCACAGAGCCCCCTCTTACATCAGAGTCTGCACAGAGCCCCCTCTTACATCAGAGTCTGCACAGAGCCCCCTCTTACATCAGAGTCTGCACAGAGCCCCCTCTTACATCAGAGTATGCACAGAGCCCCCTCTTACATCAGAGTCTGCACAGAGGCCACCCCTTACATCAGAGTCTGCACAGAGCCCCCCTTACATTAGAGTCTGCACAGAAGCCCCCCCCTTACATTAGAGTCCGCACAGAAGCCCCCCTTACATCAGAGTCCACACAGGGGAGCTTTGTGGAATCTAATGTAAAGGGGAGTTCTGGGAAACTTGATTTAAGGGGGCATGCTGTGGATTCTGGTGTAAAGGGGGTCTCTGCTCACCAAAGCCTGCCCCCCCCCTCCCCTTTAACAAGGTCCACAGAGCACCTCTTTTTGTACAATAGTAGGCAGGAGGGAGGGTGAGCTTACCAGGATGGAGGCTGAGGCACAGTCTGCCTGCCGCTTTTCTGGGTTCAAACTTCCTGCTCAGTGCCCACACATGCCCGGGGAGTGTGGGCGGAGCAGACCCAGAAGGAGGCGGAGCAGATGAGCTTTATCTCTCCTCGCGTGTGTGTAGAGAGAGAAGGGGATCTGTCAGCGCCGGTGTGCTCTGAGGCTGAGCTATGTGTGAGACGAGACATAGCTCAGCACTGCAGCCATCTACCTCGAAGCTGACACAGGCACGGCCGCACAGCGGGAGGTGAGCGGCGGCCGTGACCTGTGTTAGCTCTGAGTTCCAGCAGGCAATATTCGTACCTGCAAACACAGCGGGCTGGGCCAGGGGGCAGGGTGGCAATCTTCCCCCGGGCCGCTTGGTGAAAAGGCTGCACTCAGCTGGGTAATGAGGCGGGGCAAGTGACACTATGCACAGCCACCGGCCGCTGCTAACCAAATGCTGGCGGCGCCGGATCGGAGGAGGAGACACAGGCATTGCAATGCATAGTGCGGCGGCCGCCGCTGCACTATGCATATAGCTGACACAGGCAGCCAGCCAAACTCTGAGGCAAAAGCGGCCTCAGCGGTACTAAATGCAGCCAGCCTACCGGGAAATATCCCGGTATCCCGGTACGCCAGTCCGGCCCTGCTTGAAAGGCTCTTGGCCTCCCACTGAACTCTCTTTAATTTAATTAGGTCAGATTTTACACCTCCATAAGCATTCTCCTTGAAGATACAAAATGTAGCAGGCTTTGCAGTTTCTCGGAGTTTGTCGACGAAACAAAAGAGGCCACATTTGATCTATTCTTAAAATGACACTGGAAAGTATAATAATTATCTAAAAATAATACCAGGGTGGCCAGAGAACGGCAGGATCACTCTTGGCTCCAGAAGACACTCAAACATGACGTAATTCTTCACTAATGAAGAAGTGTGCCATACCTACAGCCCACCATCTGCTCAAAGAGCGCCCGCTAGCAGGCACTTCCTGATTGGGGATGGTAGCCTGCATTAAAAAAAAGCAGACCTGCTTAAATCTCAAGTTCACTTTTTTGCATTTAACCGCTTCAGCCACAGGAGAATTTACCCCCTTCCTGACCAGAGCACTTTTTGCGAAACGGCACTGCGTCACTTTAACTGACAATTGCGCGGTCGTGCGACGTTGCACCCAATCAAAATTTATGTCCTTTTTTTTCCCCACAAATAGAGATTTCTTTTGGTGGTATTTGATCGCCTCTGTGGTTTTTATTTTTTTGCGCTATAAACAAAAAAAGTGCGACAATTTTGAAAAAAAAAAACAATATTTTTTACTTTTTGCTAAAATAAATATCCCCCAAAAATATATGTAAATTTTTTTTTCCTCAGTTTAGGCCGATATGTATTCTTCTACATATTTTTGGTAAAAAAAAATCGCAATAAGTGTTTATTGATTGGTTTGCACAAAAGTTATAGCGTCTACAAAATAGGGATAGTTTTATGGCATTTTTGTTATTATTTTTTTTTTATTAGTAATGGCAGCGATCTGCGAGTTTTATCATGACTGTGACATTATGGCGGACATTATGGCGGACACTTTTGACACTATTTTGGGACCATTGTCATTTATACAGCGATCAGTGCTATAAAAATGCACTGATTACTGTGTAAATGACACCGGCAGGGAAGGGGTTAACCACTAGGGGGCGATCAAGGGGTTAAGTGTGTCCTAGGGAGTGATTCTAACTGTGGGGGGGATGGGCTTCCGCTCACATGACAGCGATCACCGCTCCTGATGACAGGGAGCAGTGATCTCTGTCATGACATAAGGCAGAACGGGGAACTGCCTTGTTCACATAGGCATCTCCCCATTCTGCGGCTCCGTGGCACGATCGCATTCTACGGGCACGGTCACATGCGTCTGCTATCCCCGCTTCTTAAAGGGGACGTACAGGTACGCCCATTTGCCCACCGCTGCCATTGTGCCGACGTATATCGGCGTGCGGCGGTCGGCAAGTGGTTAATAAGTGCAAGAGACAAAGAGAGAGACAATGGCAGTAAGCTCAAAAACTGATATTTGGAGGTGAACATGAGAGGTACAATTTGCTGCAAGTGAACCTAATTAATCAGCATTCAAGATGAATTCTAGGCAGATAGACACAAACTAAAGTGATTGCAAAGCTTCCGTTATGTTTTTACCACTTACAGACCACTTAAGCCCCATACACACTATCAGATTTCTGCTGATTTTTGTCTTCAGATTTACCAAACCCATATAATATGAGGTCAAACTTTAAGAGTTTCAATTTGTATGTAATCAGGCAGACACTTGCACTACATGTGTACGGGGCTTTAAAGACACTTTTTTTTTTTTTACTTAGAACCTCCAAACGTTATATATTTTTAGTACAGAGGCTCTAGAAAATAAAATGATGGGTTTTGCAATTTTTTATTTCACTCAGTATTTGCGCAGTGGATTTTCTAACACAATTTTTCGGGAAATAATACATTGATGAACTTGAATGCATGCAAACACAATATACATAGATACATAGTTACATAGTTACATAGTAATATATATAATACACAATTTGTTGGTAAAGTTTGGAAAACATGGGGGTTGATTTACTAAAGGCAAATTGACTATGCACTTTGCAAAGTGCAGTTGCTCCAGAGCTTAGTAAATTAGCAGAAGCTCTGCTGACTTCCATCATCCAATCACGTGCAAGCAAACATGCTGTTTTTTTATTTTCCTTTGCATGTGATTGGGTGCTCTTTGCAAAGTGAAGCTTTACCTTATTTACTAAGCTCTGGAGCCATTGCACCTGCATAGTGCAACTGCACTTTGCAAAGTGCACAGTCTAGTTGCCTTTAGTAAATCAACCCCATGGTGTTACGCCAAGTAAATAGATACCCAACATGTTACGCTTTAATACCACTTCAGCCCCGGAAGATTTGGCTGCTCAATGACCAGGCCATTTTTTTCGATTCGGCACTGCGTCGCTTTAACTGACAATTGCGTGGTCGTGCGACGTTGCAGCCAAACAAAATTGACGTCCTTTTTTTCCCACAAATAGAGCTTTCTTTTGGTGGTATTTGATCACCTCTGTAGTTTTTATTTTTTGCGCTATAAACAGAAAAAGAGCAACAATTTTGAAAAAAAAAAAAATATATTTTGTACTTTTTGCTGTAATAAATATCCCCATTTTTTTTTTTTAAAAAGCTACATTTTTCTCAGCTTAGACCGATAAGTATTCTTCTACAAATTTTTGGTAAAAAAAAATAAATCGCAATAAGCGTATATTGATTGGTTTGCGCTAAAGTTATAGCGTCTACAAAATAGGGGAACAATTTATAGCATTTTATTTTTTTTTTTTTACTGGTAATGGCGGTGATCTGCGATTTTTATCATGACTGCGTCATTATGGCGGACACATTTTTGGGACCATTAACATTTATACAGCAATCAATGCTATAAAAATGCACTGATTACTGTAAAATGTCACTGGCAGTGAAGGGGTTAACACTAGGGGGCGGTCAAGGGGTTAACTGTGTTCCGTGGGAGGTGATTCTAACTGAAGGGGGAGGGAACTGACTAGAGGAAGTAACAGATCGTGGTTCTTAGCTAATAGGAACACACGATCTGTCATTCCTCTCAGAACAAAACATAGATTTGTGTGTTTACACACACACTTCTGTGTTCTGTTCCTCCTGCTCGCGATCGCTCGTGGCCGGCGGTCATCGCGAACGTCGGCCACGAGCATCGGCACCCCCGCCGCGTGCGCCTGCTATCCCAATCCCGCGAGCTGATGTATATCTACGACGGTTCACGGGATCATGCAGACCTGCCGCAGTATAATGACGGTGGCTGGTCGGCAAGCGGTTAAAGTTGTGGAATGGCGACAGACTGCGGTATTTAAAAATCTCCATAGACAACACTTTGAAAGCCTTTGCAGGTTACCAGTTTAAAGTTACAGAGGAGGTCTGGTGCTTGAAGTATCGCTCTCGCTCTGACGTTTGCGGCAATACCATGTGTATGCGGATTTCGCCTCTGTGTGCAAGCATGGAGGGACAGGGGTGCTTTTTTAAACATTTTATTATTTATTTTTTAAACTGTTTCTGTATTATTATTATTATTTTTTATCACTTTTATTGCTGTCAGAAGGAATGTAAATATCCCTTATGACAGCTATAGGCACTGATCGATGTCATCAGAGGCTTTCACATTTTAAAAATGGTGCTGTTTACATCCAGGGAAACTGGAAGTGACACTAATGCCGCGTACACACGATCGGACTTCTCGTCGGAAAAACATATGACGGCTTTTCCGACGGGATTCCGCTCAAGCTTGCCTTGCATACACACAGTCACACAAAAGTTCGCTGAACTTCCGACCATCAAGAACGCGGTGACGTACTACAATACGACGAGCCGAGAAAATAAAGTTCATTGCTTCCGAGCATGCATCAAATTGTTTCCGAGCATGCGTAGGAATTTTGCGCGTCGGAATTGCTACATACGATCGCATTTTCGGATAGGAACTTTTTCCGACTGAAAAATTGAGAACATGCTCTCAATCTTTTGCTGGCTGGAATTCGGCCAGCAAAAGACTGATGGAGCATACACACGGTCGCATTTTCCGTCCAAAAGCTCTCATCGGTCTTTTGCTGGCCGAATTTCTGATCCTGTGTACGCGGCATTAGTGTGGGTTCACACTGGGGTCAAGTTGACAGGCGACTTAGAGAAGTCGCGCTCCACTCAGTGCAATGGACATGTTCTAATCGGAGCGACTCAAGTCACTCCGACTTATAAAAATGTTCCTGTACTACTTGGGGGCGACTTTGGAGTGGCTTGCATTGACTTCTATTAAATAAGTTATTTGCAAGCCACGCTGAAGTGCGGGGCAGCTTCAGCGTCGGGCGACTTTGAAGCCGCCCCAGTGTGAACCGAGCCTAATACCTGTTACTTTGGGTTTCCTATACAATAGAGCTCATCGGAGACCTTCGACGAGCTCTATGGTAAGCCAGCGGACACTGGGACGGTAGAGCCCAGAGAGGCAATGGCTAATTACCTGCTAGGATGGTTTCTACATAAAATCCGATTGTCTCACCCTCTTCTGGGGTCCCTCACCAGTGCTCCTGGCTCCTCCTCTCGACGAGTGACCCCCATAGAAAGCCACATTCTATGGGGGCACTCATGTGGACTCGCTCCCGAGCCCCGCTGCCTGTGTCTATAGACCCCCCCCGCTCCCTCGTCATAGGATTTGATTAACAGCAACAGGAGACAATTGCTCCCACTGCTATCAATCTGTCCAGTGAGGAGGAAGAGAGCCAGGAACACAGGATTAAGGTCCAGGTAAGTATAAGGGGGGCTGCGGATCCTTTGCAACAGAAGGTTGTTTACCTTAATGCATAGAATTCTAAGGTAAAAAAAAAAAAAAAAAACCTGAAGCCTTTACAACCACTTTAATACTCTCTGTAAATTAAATGTACCCATAGACAAGTTGTAATACTGAAAGGGATATACATTATATGTGACAGATACTGAGAAAACATACAACTCTGTTTTGGATTTATGTTACGGGTTGTTTCTACTGTATATAATGTATTCTCATTGTGTTATGACACTTCTGTATCAGATATATGATGTATGCCACCAATCATCTGTTTATGTTGAACAAAACAATAAAAATTGACTATACTATATATATATATATATATATATATATATATATATATAGAATAATAATAGTATATATAAATAATGAATAATAATAGTAATAGTATATATAAATCATGAATAATAATAGTAATAGTAATAGTATATATAAATCATGAATAATAATAGTAATAGAATATATAAATCATGAATAATAATACTGTAGTAATGCCCCGTACACACGGTCGGACATTGATCGGACATTCCGACAACAAGATCCTAGGATTTTTTCCGACGGATGTTGGCTCAAACTTGTTGAATACACACAGTCACACAAAGTTGTCGGAAAATCCGATCATTCTGAACGCGGTGACGTAAAACACGTACGTCGGGACTATAAACGGGGCAGTGGCCAATAGCTTTATTAGCTATAAACGGGGCATTATAGTAATAGTAAATATAAATCATGATTAATAATAGTAATAGTAATAATATATATAAATCATGAATAGTAATAGTAATCGTATATATAAATCATGAATAGTAATAATAATAGTATATATAAATCATGAATAATAATAGTAATAGTATACATAAATAATGAATAGTAATAGTATATATAAATAATGAATAGTAATAGTATATATAAATAATGAATAGTAATAGTAATCGTATATATAAATAATGAATAATAATAGTAATAGTATATATAAATCATGAATAATAATAGTAATAGTATATATAAATCATGAATAATAATAGTAATAGTAATAGTATATATAAATCATGAATAATAATAGTAATAGTATATATAAATCATGAATAATAATAGTAATAGTATATATAAATCATGAATAATAATAGTAATAACAATAATAATGATATTCTTTTATATGTGTGACTGGTAAGTGTTCCTAAACTGCAAAAAAAAAAAATCATATGTGACTTCGATATTATTATGCCATACTGAGGGCTGCCTGTGAGGCAACTAGATGTGCACTAGATAGGTGTCTGATCGATGTCTTGCTTGATAAATCCCCTTGATGTCCAATGTCCATCTTTTCTATCTGTTCCTTAAAGCTTGTTTTATTTTTTTTTATTTTTTTATTTTTTTTAAACTTTTTCTGAAAATAGAGGGAGAGGTAGAACACCTACCCTTTTGGATGTGTTTTTTTTGGATCACATTGGTTAAAGAAAATGCCTTTTCACTGACATTGTGGTGGTTTTCATTGATATACAATGCTGTTTAAAAACCACTTCCGGAGCGCCCACCGTCATTATATGTAGGTACTTTGAAGAGGAGTATCGTTTTAATGGCACCAGCTAGCTACCATAACCCCCAGTATCCTCTTCTTCAGTGAGCGGTGCAGTTTCAGTTAAAAGTGGTCTCTGCAGCGTATTCACCGCAAGATCACTTTTATCGGCGGTGGGAGAGGCCCCCCTCCCGCCGCGCTCCAGTGCCCTCCACCGCTTGCCAGAGCAGCCGACAGAGGCGATCCGATCTTCACCTTTGCTGGGCATGGAGACTAGTGAGCGGAAAATGGCCCCCACCCGTCTCCATAACAATGCAGGGTGGAAGCGACATCGACATTTTTTTTAAATAATTTTTTTAATGACAATTTTTAATTTTATTTTTATTGCATTTTTGTGTAAATATGAGATCTGAGGTCTGTTTGACCCCAGATCTTATATTTAAAAGGTCCTGTCATGCTTTTTTCCTATTACAAGGGATGTTTACATTCCTTGTAATAGGAATAAAAGTGACATTTTTTTTTTAAACAGTGTAACAATAAAAAATTAAAGGTAAAACAAATAAGAATTTTTTTTTTTTTTTAAACGCGCCCGGTCCCGCCGAGCTCACGCGCAGAGGGGAACGCATATGTGAGTAGCGCCCGCATATGAAAACGATGTTCAAACCACACATGTGAGGTATTGTCACGATCGGTAGAGCGAGAGCAATAATTCTAGCCCAGGACTTCCTCTGTAACTCAAAAAATGCAACCCATAGAATTTTTTAAAGGTCGCTTATGGAGATTTTTAAGGGTAAAAGTTTGTCGCCATTCCACGAGCGGGCGCAATTGTGAAGCGTGACATGTTGGGTATCAATTTACTCGGTGTAACATTATGTTTCACGATATAAAAAACATTGGGCTAACTTTACTGTTGCCTTTTTTTTCAAAAAAGTGTATTTTTTCCAAAAAAAGTGCGCTTGTAAGACCGCTGTGCAAATACGGTGTGATAGAAAGTATTGCAACGACCGCCATTTTATTCTCTAGGGTGTTAGAAAAAAAAATGTATAATGTTTGGGGGTTCTAAGTAATTTTCTAGCAAAAAAAAACTGTTTTTAACAACAAATCTCAGAAAGAGGCTCGGTCCTTAAGTGGTTAAATTTTTTGGCTTCTAAAAAAAAAAAGACAAGGATGTTTTTCTACACTGCACGATAGGGAATCAGGAATGCATAATAGCAAATATTTATAATCCACCACCTTTTAAATTAGAAATTTTATATAACCTGTTGGAGTTTGTTATAGACAAACCGAGGACCCCTGTCATTGTAGTAGGGGATTTTAATGTAGTGATAAATAAAGAATTAGATAAATTTCCCCCAGGAAAAACGGGACAGAGCCCATGTGGGATCCGAATGGGACAGTTCCTGGAAGAGGCTGGGCTGATGGACCTGTGGAGAGTGAGAAATCCTGGAGTACAACAGTTCTCGTGTCACTCTAGTACCCATTCCTCCCTGTCGAGAATAGATTTAGTTTTGGGAAATGACATGGCCGCTCTATTGGTCAGGGATATAACCTATCACCCAAGAGGAATCTCGGACCACACACCGGTTACAGTTATGATGGATATCGGGATAAGGAAACAGTGGGGTACCTGGAAGCTGAACCCAGTGTGGCTCGAGATTCTTGAGGACCCGGAGGAAACCATGGCAAAAATGAGAGAATTTATAATGTTAAACGAGGGCTCAGTGGCAAAAGGGGTGATGTGGGATGCGTTGAAGGCATACATGAGGGGAATATTGATCCAGCAGATATCAAGAGTAAAGAGAGCATCAAAGGCTGTGGAAGAGAAGGCTAGAGACGAGATCCTGGTAGCAGAAAGGGAGCTAGTGGAAAACCCATCCCCGGAAAAATATCAAAGGTGGGAAAATAAGCAATCAATATATAAAGAGGTAATGTCTAGGAAAGCCGAAAATAAAAGAACATTCCAAAAACATATAATGTTTGGAGAGGGGGAAAGAGTAGGGAAGATATTAGCCCATATTGCTAAAGTGGATGCCCCCCCCCCCAATAATTCCTGCCATTAATAATAGGGAAGGTGAAATTATATATCAACCAGATAAAATAAATGAAATATTCAAGAAATACTATGAAGAACTATATAAATCCCAGGGGCCAGTGGCAGGAGAGATAATGGAAAGATTCTTTAGGAAAATAGAACTGCCCTCCCTGTCTGAGCTGGAGGTTGAGACCCTAGAGGCCCCAATCTCATTAGAAGAGGTTAAAGCTGCCGTAAAACAACTGACTAACCAGAAATCTCCAGGTCCGGATGGTCTTCCGGCAGAGATATACAAAAAATATGGGGAGATACTGATACCGGAACTTCTCAATGTGCTTGAGGGGGCATACCAGGAAGGAAGGCTGCCCGATTCAATGACGGAGGCCACAATTGTAATGATACCAAAGGAGGGGAAGGATCCTTCGGAACCTGGATCATACAGGCCTATTTCCCTGTTGTGCTCAGATGTAAAAATCCTGGCAAAAATTTTGGCCACCAGGCTTCAAAGGATAATTCATAGCTTAGTTCAACCGGATCAAACAGGTTTCATCCCCCAAAGGTCAACAAGCGAGAATATAAGGAGGCTATTTTTGAACCTGCAGATTCCAACAGAGAATACGGGTTCTAGAGCTATCATGATGTTGGATGTAGGGAAAGCTTTTGATAGCCTTGAATGGGGATTTATCTGGCAGGTTCTGAAGGTGTACGGTTTCGGACCCTCATTCAGGAGGTTGGTGAAAATCCTATATAGCTACCCCATAGCTAGGGTTAGAACTAACAATATACTATCTAGCAAGTTTCAGTTGGAGAGAGGGACAAGACAGGGGTGTCCCCTTTCACCCCTGATCTTTGCCCTAGCTATGGAACCAGTGGCCGCTGCGATAAGACAAAATAGGATGGTAGAGGGGTTTCAGAGAAGGACCAGGGAGGAGAAGATCGCGTTATACGCGGACGATGTCCTTATTTTCCTGGGGAACACGGAAGGGTCACTAAGGCAGGTGATGAGTGTCTTTGCAGACTTCGGGGAGGTCTCGGGCCTCACTATAAATTGGGAAAAATCGGTCCTGCTGCCAATAGACCCCATCAAACAAGGCACCTTCCTGGAAAAAACCCCATTAAAAATAGTGGAGAAAACCAAATATTTAGGAATCCAGGTAACAAGGGATCCAGATCACTTTTTAAATAATAATATGGCCCCATTATTGGAGAAACTTAAAAAAAAGGTTGATATATGGAAAGGCCTCTCCTTGTCGGCAGCTGGAAGATGCAACCTGGTTAAAATGCTGTGGATGCCCCAACTATTGTACATCTTACAGAATTCACCAGTTTGGATAGGTGGCAGATGGCTCAAAAAAATAGATATGCTGTTTAGAGGGCTTGTGTGGAGGGGGGGGGCATTCAAGGATAAGTCTACAGACCCTACAGCTTGCAATAGGTGAGGGGGGCATGGCGGTCCCGCATCCACGCTGCTATTTTTTGGCGGCCCAACTGCAACACCTAAGGACAGGCGGTGGATCTATGGGCAATAATAATCTTGGTATAATGACTGCAGGTGCACCCCATAGACGTGTGCTGGAGGTATTGGAGGCAAATTCGTTTGCATATAAGACCCCCACAGTCAAATTAATGCTAAAAGTTTGGAAAAACATTAAAAGCCTGAAAGGTATGGAGGGAATTGTGAGAGATATGCCTCTTTGGGATAACAAACGTCTTCAAGAATTAATAAAGATAGGAAAAATTAAGTCATGGGAGGCAAGGGGGATAACTAAACTAGAACAATTATATAATGGCAATACTTTGAAATCCTTTGCCTCCCTAGAAGAGGAGTTTGCTGTCCCAAAGCAGTCATATTTTGGGTATATCCAAATTAGGCACGCACTGCAGGCTCAGTACGGGGAACAAGGTCCGAAATGGAGCCAATCACCCATCCCCCGGATGATAGAGAGTTTTGAGGGGTCAAGAGGATTAATAGCAGAACTCTACCAGCATATCTTCAGAAATAGCAGAGAAGGATCAAATAAACTTAGGTGTAGGGGGAAGTGGGAAAGAGATCTGGGGGCAATATCGGATGCCCAGTGGAGGGAGGTGTTGAAGGGGAGCCACCAGGTCTCAGTCTCGCCAGCTCAGAAATTTTCACACCTAATGTTACTGCATAGGGCATACTATACCCCCCAAAAATTGTTTAAATGGGGGAGAAGAGTAGATCCCCAATGTCCGAGATGCCAAATGAATGGAGATTTGCTACATATGATATGGAAGTGCCCTAAACTAGCCCGTTATTGGGTAGAAGTGGTTGAGGATATAAATAGGTTTCTTAAGCTGAGTCTTAAACTAGACCCAAAGTTATGTATTTTGGGGGTGGGTGGGGACTTGGGTGATGGGAGAGACAAAATAAAAGCAGTGCGGAGATGCCTATATCAGGCAAGAAAGGGAATAACTAAGAGATGGCAAGCTGAGAAACCCCCTTCGGCTGCTGACTGGCGTAGAGAAGTCTCGGAAACAATAGGAAAAGAAAGGACAGTGTTCACAAGGGCAGGAAATTTAAAGGAATTTAAAAAAATATGGAATCCCTGGCTGATGAGTGTAGCCAACCCGACAGACTAGCAGAGTAAGAAGAAGATGGAGAGGATATTGTTCTTAAGATTGGAGTAGTAGTAATATGCCTGATGTTCTATATAAGGAAAAGAGTTTGGTACAAGGAATATATAAGGGTGTAAGGGAGGGGGGGGTGAAAAATAAAATTGTATTTTTTTTATTTATAGTGTGAATCTACATGTTACATCGGGTATTAGAAGATTTTATTACTGTCCGGTAATCTGTATATTGAGTATTGCGATGTATTGTATTTAATTATGAATAAAAATTATCAAATTTAAAAAAAAAAGGATGTAGGGCAGATTACTGTGGACTGTTTCATTCCATCCAATCTTTTTTATAGTTTTTTTTTAATTTAAATCTCATGGAAGGCTTTTAGAAATGTCACAAGTGCCAAGCGTATGGCCAGTTAAAAATCTCGCTCCTTCTATGACATGAAGCAGCCCAGCGTCTATTACTTTTTTTATGGATTCCCAAGGCGGAGCTGTGTCTTCCCATTTGAACACATTGAGATTCTGAGCAGTGCCATGTCATACCTGGAGAATGCACAACAGCTATCTGAGTGGTGGCAGATGAGGATTAGTGCCAATCAGCAGCAAGGGATGGGGAAGCTTGTGAGTACATTTTTTACATTTATCCTGAAAGTGTCCTTCATCTGGGTGTAAACTTGAAGAACACTTTAGATCAGGATGTTGGGCACTGCATATTTATTTGAATGTAATAATAATAATATTAATAATAATAACTCCTAAAAGGAGAATTTAAAACATGAGAGCTCCCATTCAGCATTGCACAGCTCTGCTCAGTGCTTGACAAACCTATTTGGCAGTGAACAGTTCTATTCTGCACTGGGCAGCTCCATTCGGCACTGGGCAGCTCCATTCGGCACTGGGCAGCTCCATTCGGCACTGGGCAGCTCCATTCGGCACTGGGCAGCTCATTTCAGCACTGGGCAGCTCATTTCAGCACTGGGCAGCTCCGTTCAGCACTGGACAGCTCCGTTCAGCACTGGACAGCTCCGTTCAGCACTGGACAGCTCCGTTCAGCACTGGACAGCTCCGTTCAGCACTGGATAGCTCAGTTCAGCCCTGGACAGTAGATAGTAGGGATCGGCTGGGAGTTAGAGTCGAACGCAAGTTCGACTTGAACATCAGGAGTTTGTTCGTAGAATGGGACGCTCGGGGGAAATTCGCCCGCCAGGGAGCGCCCCATATTGCACTGTGAGATCACAGTGCATTGATGGCTGCTTATTGGCCAAAGCATGCACCTGACCTGTATGTTTTGGCCAATCACAGCGCGATGTGCTGTGAGAGCCATGATTGGCCAAAGGCAGGGTGCCTTTGGCCAATCGTGGCTTAGGGGCTAAGTCCACACCCCACACTATATAAGGCTGCTGCTTAGATGGTGGCCATATATATTGTATGAATAAAGATTAGGCAGGGTAGTTAGTGTAGTGTGTAGTCAGTCAGTGTAGAGAATATATAATACAGTGTAGTAAAAAGTATATATAATACAGTGTAGTGTAGAGAATATATAATAGTGTAATAAAGAGTATATATAATACAGTGTAGTAAAGAGTATATATAATACAGTGTAGTAAAGAGTATATATAATACAGTGTAGTGTAGAGAATATATAATACAGTGTAGTAAAGAGTATATATAGTACAGTGTAGTGTAGAGAATACAGTATATAATACAGTGTAGTGTAGAGAATATATAATACAGTGCAGTGCAGAGTATATAATACAGTGCATTGAAGCGGTTAAAGGGAACCATATGACAGAATGAAGAAAAAAAACAGCATGGGGTCCCCCCAAACCCAAACCAGGCCCTTTGGGTCTCGTATAGATTTTAAGGGGAACTCCATGCCAACATTTAGGGGCCCCCCAAAATCCATACAAGACCCTTATCCGAGCATGCAGCCTGGCAGGCCAGGAATGGGGAGGGGACGAGCGAGCAGCCCCCCCCCCCCCCCCCGAACCATACCAGGCTGCTTGCCCTCAACATGGAGAGGGTGCTGTGGGGTCAGCTCCATGCAGCACCTCACAGCACAATTCAGCACTTGACCTTTTTAGCTAGGTAATTATGAAGAGAGTGAGATGTGAGTTGTCCCGTACACCTAGCCAGACCTGGCGGGGATCTGCAATAGTTTCTTATACTGAAAATACTGCTGCATTCCCTTTGTTAATTGGGTGCAGACCCTGCAACAGTTTCACTCTGAAAAATAAATTGGCATGGGTGGCACAGATAGAATTTAGGTCTATCTGCTTAGTTAATATAGATCACACCAGTTTAATAATGGTGCAGGAAGTACAGTTAATCCCCACCACTGCGTCCAAGTTTATATTCTCAAAAACAAGCCATAAGAAAGGATCACCTCTGCAATAAATACTCCAAGGGGTTAGGAGATTTTTAAGCTGACTCACCTGTGTTCTAGGAATCCTTCCTAATTTATTAAATGTTATGTTGTACAACAAAGATTGTATACAGTAAATTTAGCACAAAAAAAAAAAAAAACAGACGTAAACAACAGTATAAAAATAGGGTTGCACCGATACTAGTATCGGTATGGGTGCCGATACCGAGTGTTTGTACAAGTATCGGTACTCGTGCAAATGCACCAATACCTGAAAACAATACTTTCAGGCTCGGTTCTTTGAGCTGTCAGTGGGTCTTCCCTGTTGACAGCTGAAGTGTTAAAGAAGTCCGGTAATTGGAGCTGTCAAGAAAAAAAAAGCAGCCAGCAATGTTTATTAACAACATTGCTCAGCTGCTGAAACACTAAAATGAAAAGAAACATTGTTTATTTTTGTATCTTTCTGTTTCTTCATCTGCAGATCAAAGGGATAAACAAATGTTCCTCTGTTTAACCCCTATTAAACCTTAATTTACTCTAATCAGCCTTAATTAACTCCCTATTCTCCTCCATTTAATTATTATTTTCCTGCTTTTTTTTTGTTGTTCACGTCTATTTTATAAACGATAAACAATGAAAACTTTTTTTTTTTTCTTTGCTTTTGCTAGAGCCCTTTCACACTGGGGCGGGGGCGGCGTCGGCGGTAAAACGCCGCTATTATTAGCGGCGTTTTACCGTCGGCATGGGGTAAAACCGCCCCGCTAGCAGCCGAGAAAGGGTTAAATACCACCTCTGCAGAGGCGCTTTGCGGGCGGTATAGCCGCGCCGTCCCATTGATTTCAATGGGCAGGAGCGGTAAAGGAGCGGTATACACAGCGCTCCTTCACCGCTCCGAAGATGCTGCTGGCAGGACTTTTTTTACCTTCCTGCCAGCGCATCGCTCCAGTGTGCAAGCCCTCGGGGCTTGCACACTGGAATGAAAGTAGCGGCACTTTCGGGTCGGTTTGCAGGCGCTATTATTAGCGCAATAGCGCCTGCAAACCGCCCCAGTGTGAAAGGGCTCTTAGTGAATAATTTTATACATATATATTAACATATATTTACACATTTCACATTGAAAAAGCGCAAAATTAAAAAAAAAAATCTATTTCATTTGTCAATAACTTTTCAATGCTTTGTACCCCATTGTTGACAGCTGAAGTGAAAATAAAACAGTGGCGGTAGATATCGGTAATTGGTATTGGCGATTACTAAAAAAAAAAGTATCAGTACTCGTACTCGTTGTAAAAAAATGGTATTGGTGCATACCTATATAAAAACATACAAAAAGTAAAATAAAATAGTAAAAAATAAAGAAATAATATTGTATAGTATAGCTTCTCTCAAAACAAGCAGCTTGTTAACTTATTTTCTATTGATCCTGGAAGAAGTACATGTAGAATGTTTGCTGAAATAGGCCTCTTTGTTGCTGCGCCCACAGGCACTGGGCTACTGGTAAACCTGGGTCTGATTTTTAGCGTTCACTGACAACGCATACCTGCTAACATCACGAGGCGAGTTTTGTTTCCTCGCCTCCATGCACAGTAGCGAACACTTGTCAATATTTCACCCAAGGCTAATGTCAGGTACCATCTGATAATAGCAGCAGTATTGAACTACTGATTGGCATGGTTTGTGAACCCATAGACAAGCAGAGATTGTATTATTTTTTTTCACATTTATAATTTATAATCACTCTGCAGTTTAAAACAGAAGGTTCACACATCTCGTTTTCTGTCTATTTGACGGGTGTCAGGCAGAAGAGGAATTGATAGAAGTTCTGCCCACTCCCTGCCTGCTTTACAGGTGCCAAACAGAACAGGACATCAGGGACACGGGCAGCAAAATATTATTATTTTCTAGTATAGCAATGGAATTAAAGTGTTTGCAAAGTCTCCTTTTTTTCTATTAAAATAACAAACATGTTATACTTACCTGTCCTGTGCAGTGGTTTTGCACAGTGCAGCCCAGATCCTTCTCTTCTCGGGTGCCTGGCTGGAGCTCCTGGCTCCTCCCTCCTGTTGAGTGGCCCCGCAGCAAGCAGCTTGTTATGGGGGGCACCCAAGCCAGGTGGCAGCTCATGTATCCATTCAGACACGGAGCCACACCTAGGCCCCACCTTCTCTCTCTCCTCATTGGCTAGGTGATTTTTATTGACAGCAGCTGGAGCTAATGGTGCTGCTGCTGTGTCTCAGCCAATCAGAACGGAGACTGAGGCATTCATGGACCTCGCTGGTTCAAGACTGGGCTCAGATAAGTATTAGGTGGGCTTCTGCATAGAATGCAGTAAGATAAAAAACCTTCTGCCTTTACAACCACTTTAAAGAGGAGTTCCACCCAGGGGGGCCGTCAAAAAAAAAATTAAAAGTCAGCAGCTACAAATACTGCAGCTGCTGACTTTTAATTGGACACTCACCTGTCCCTGGGTCCAGCGATGCGGGGGATCGAGGCCCCGCTCGTCCCCCCCCTCCGCTCGGCGGCACCGGCATTTCAACTGTGGGCGCCGGGTTGTGGCTTCACAGCCTGGCACCCATTGCGCATGCGCGAGCGGCGCCGCGCGCCATGATTGGCCGCTCAATCACCTGGGACCTGTAATGGGTCCCAGATGATTGACAGGAGGGAGGGAGCAGAGCGGAGCCCTTCCTGTGCCTGGGGGGAAGTGATGTCACCAGCCCAGACAAAGGAACAGGCAGACTACGAGGGACCACCAAGCAACAGGCATTTAGAGGTAAGTGAAAAAAAAAAATATCCAAATGTTTTTTTCGTTTTTTTTTAGATTTTTTCCAGGTATTTTTGTTTTTTGGGTGGAACCCCACTTTAAGAAACATTAAGGATATTATTGCTGTCTGTGTTCCCATAAGGGAGATTTTCCTTCACTTCCTGTCCAAACAACAACTACCAGAGACACATTTCTTCTTTGGACATCATTGACCAAATATGGCCATGGCTCAGTTGGTTGCGTTGACTTCAGTATTAACTTTTGCAAATTGCAAACTTTAGGGCACATTGACCACAACACACGTTCACCTGACACTATTCTACAATCCCAGGTATTTATACTGGAACCTCAGCGACTTGCTTCCACCTGCCGATTCATGTGTCACTACAAAATGTATGAGTTGGCAGGAGTACCCACGGTAGGTGGAACAAGTATTAAGATCATCTGGTGGTTAAATACATGAAGCAGCAGCTTTTCATTATATGGGCTGTTGTAAAGGAAAGTATGTCCATGCTGCTACTACAACATACTGCCAACTGTCCCAGATTTGCCCGGTCAGTCCCCAATCTTGGTGCTCTGTTCAATGATGCTGTGTTCTGGGTTGTATCCTGAAATCAACCTTATATGAATTACTAAGTATGCTTAGCTACTCATAAAATGGTTTTAACTGAGGGGATCTCATCCGCAAGTGGGCAGTTCCAGTATACTCAAATTAGGGGTGGGACCACTCAGAAAGTGTGTTTGATATGGGCATATCACCCAGAAAGTGGATGTGATCAGGTCATATCACCCTGAAAATGGGTGTGATCTGGCCATACCACCCAGAAAGTGGATGTGATCTGGGTATACCAGCTAGAAAGTGGGTGTGATCTGAGCATACCACCTGGAAAGTGGGTGTGATCTGAGCATACCACCTGGAAAGTGGGTGTGATCTGAGCATACCACCTGGAAAGTGGGTGTGATCTGAACATACCACCTGGAAAGTGGGTGTGATCTGAGCATACCACCTGGAAAGTGGGTGTGATCTGAGCATACCACCTGGAAAGTGGGTGTGATCTGAGCATACCACCTGGAATGTGGATGTTATCTGGGCATACGACCCAAAAAATGGGTGTGATTTGGGCATGTCACCCAAAAGGTGAGGGGGTCCTCAAACTACGGCCCTCCAGTCATTCAGGAACTACAATTCCCATCATGCCTAGTCATATCTGTGAATGTCAGAGTTTTACAATGCCTCATGGGACTTGTAGTTCTGCAACAGCTGGAGGGCCGTAGTTTGAAGAACCCTGGTGTATGTGATCTGGGCATACCACCCAGAAAGTGGATGTGATCTGGGCAAATGACCCAGAAAATGGATGTGATCTCGGCAAACGACCCAGAAAATGGGTGTGATCTGAGCAAGACCACCCGGAATATGGCATGTTGAATGTGTGCTGCAAACAGGGGTTACACTATCTTGGGGACTGTAAAAAAACAAAAAGCTCTGAAAATCATTGGGCAAAAAAAATTTAAAAATGGTGTAGCATGGATTAAAAATGACTGATTATTAGATTATTTCAAAAAAGGCAATTTTCTCTAGTTCTGATCTTTTGTTCTAGTGACGTACCTGTCCTAGGAGGAAGCCAAAGACAAGGTCATAGACCAGCAGTGCAGCTGCTAGTAAAATAATAAGCTCACATGGGGTGAAGGGAACAATTAAGATTCTCCTCCACTCTACAGCTATATGTCTTTCTATGGATGCGTAGATTCGTTCTGTCATAAACATTGCACTATTAGAGGTCGGGTATATTAAACTGTCTTTCTCTAAGTGAATTTAATTTTCATAGCAAAGAAAATTTTCCCAGTCGTCAATGGTAAAATATTGTGGAGAGAAAGCAGCTTTATTTTCTAGAGAGATTTGCAGAAGGCTTAGCTCCGGGAAGGAGTGCTTGTCCTGCAGTTTGTTTCTGTAAATAGTTTTCAGTGGATTAAAATAAAGTGAACCTGTGCTTTACCCACAAAGGACTTAGAAGTGGGTTCACTGTAATGTCTGCAGCTGCACATATTTACCTTTAGGGTCTGTGTGGATGGGATGTGTTGATTTGTTCACTTCAAATCAGTTTTGCATTACTATATTTATTGCAATGCAAAATCTACTGGAGGTGAAATGCTTCTTTTAATGCATTCTGAATGATCTCAGAAACCTCTTAAACTGATGTCAAATGGATTCCATAGACACAAGATTAAAGCTTGTCCACATGGGGCCCTCACTTGTCTTCCATATCACTCTATTCAGTGACCAGGAGTGAGGAAATGAAGACCTGTGTAAGCTCTGAGTTGCGTCATTTGAAGCTCGCACACAGATCAGGACTTTCTACTTTCATCCATTCTTCCATCTTTCTTTCATCATTACTTCTCTCATTCTCTCCTTCTATGTGGTCTTCCTTCCTTTCTTCTCTCCTGCTATCGTTTCTTGCCCTCTGTTTTCTTCCTTTCTTCTTCCCCTCTATCCTTTCTGCCTTCCTTTCTTATTTCCTTGTATCATTTTTTCCTTCCCTCTTGTTCCTTCCTTACTTATTTTCTTCCATCCTTCCTATTATTCTTCCTTCCCTCTTGTTCCTTCCTTACTTATTTTCTTCCATCCTTCCTATTATTCTTCGTTCCTTCCTTCCTTCCATTTCTTTTTTCCCTTCTATCCTTCCTTTTCTCTCCTTGCATAGCTTCTTTCTTTCTTTCTTTCTTTCTTTCTTTCTTTCTTTCTTTCTTTCTTTCTTTCTTTCTTTCTTTCTTTCTTTCTTTCTTTCTTTCTTTCTTTCTTTCTTTCCCCTCCTACCCATCTATCATTCCTTCCTTTCTCCTTGCATTCTCTCTTTATTATGGTATTTGTTTCCTTCCTTCCTTCCATCCATCCCTCCTCTCTTTTTGTATACTTTCTTCGTTCTCTGTTTTCTTCCTTTCCTTTTCCCCTCTATCCTTTCTGCCTTTCTTGCTTTTTTCCTTCCCTCTTGTTCCTTCCTTACTTATTTTCTTCCATCCTTCATATTATTTTTCCTTCCTTCCTTCCTTCCTCCTTTCCTTCCTTATTTTCTTCCATCCTTCATATTATTCTTCCTTCCTTCCATTTCTTTTTTCCCTTCTATGCTTTCTTCTTTTTCTCTCCTTGCATAGCCTTTCTTTCTTTCTTTCTTTCTTTCTTTCTTTCTTTCTTTCTTTCTTTCTTTCTTTCTTTCTTTCTTTCTTTCTTTCTTTCTTTCTTTCTTTCTTTCTCTCTTTCTTTCTCTCTTTCTTTCTTTCTCTCTTTCTCTCTTTCTTTCTTTCTCTCTTTCTCTCTTTCTCTCTTTCTTTCTTTCTCTCTTTCTTTCTCTCTCTCTCTTTCTTTCTCTCTCTCTTTCTTTCTCTCTCTCTTTCTTTCTCTCTCTCTTTCTTTCTCTCTCTCTTTTTTTCTCTCTCTCTTTCTTTCTCTCTCTCTTTCTTTCCCTTCCTACCCATCTATCATTCCTTCCTTTCTCCTTGCATTCTCTCTTTATTATTTATTTCCTTCTTTCCTTCCATCCCTCCTCTCTTTTTGTATCCTTTCTTCGTTCTCTGTTTTCTTCCTTTCTTTTTCCCCTCTATCCTTTCTGACTTCCTTGCTTTTTTCCTTCCCTCTTGTTCCTTCCTTATTTATTTTCTTCCATCCTTCATATTATTCTTCCTTCCTTTCATTTTTTCCCTTCTATCCTCTCTTTTTCTCTCCTTGCATAGCCCTTTCTTTCTTTCTCTTTCCTTCTTTCTCTCCATCCTTCCTTCCTTCCTTCCTTCCTTCCTTCAGTGCTTCCATCCCTTCTCTATCCCTTTTTGTATCCTTTCTTCATTCTCTGTTTTCTTCCTTTCCTTCTTTCCTTTCAATCCTTCTTAATAACTTCCTTCCTTCCCCTTCTCCCTATCTATCATTCCTCCCTTTCTCCTTGCATCCTTTCTTTATTCTCCGTGTCCTTCCTTTTTCTCTTCCATCCTTTCTCTTTTTCATATCCTTTCTTCATTCTGTTTTCTCCTCTCTTCCTTTTTTCCCTTCCATTATTTCTTTTCTTTTTCTCATTCATTCCCTCCTTGCTTCTCTCATTAGTTCCATCTGTCTCTTCTTCCTATTTCTCCTTCTTTCCTTTCTTCTCTCTTTCCTTTCTTGACTCCCCCCCCCCCCGTTCTTTTTTCTATTTATTCCTTCCTTCTGTTCTTTCCTTTCTCGAAAGCCAAGGCACACACTCATGTGGGCACAGTCAGTTGGATGCATAGAGAGTGGGCAAACAAACTCTCTGGGGGTTATTTACGAAAGGCAAATCCACTTTGCACTACAAGTGCACTTGAAATTGCACTGAAAGTGCACTTGGAAGTGCAGTCGCTGTAGATCTGAGGGGGACATGCAAGGGAAATAAAAAACAGCATTTTAGCTTGCACATGATTGGATGATAAAATCAGCAGAGCTTCCCCTCATTTCAGATCTACCCCTCAGATTTACAGCGACTGCACTTCCAAGTGCACTTTCAGTGCAATTTCAAGTGCACTTTGCACTTGCAGTGCAAAATGGATTTGCCTTTCGTAAATAACCCTCATAGTCACAGAAAATCCAGATAGAAGTATATGTACAATCAGGCTCCAGTGGCAATCTCAAGGGGTGCTGACTATGGACAGCTGCAGGCTCGGGTTCAGGCTAGAAGAAACTCTGTAGAAATGCAACACAAAAGAAAGAGCCAGGGGCGGTGCTACCACTAGGCAAACTAGGCAGCCGCCTAGGGCGCCCTTCTGCCTAGGGCGCCCGGCCACTGGTGTTCCTACTCTTCTCTTTGCAGCAAGCAACTAAGTCTCAGCATCAGCAGGCAGCCACTGCTCCATTCGCAAATAGTGTCATAGGCGCAGCTGCGGTGGAGGACTGTGTCTGTGTCCTGATTCCCGAATGAATGGAAGCAAGCAAACATTCATGGATAGGCACTGGTAGGCTGCATTGATGGGCACTGGTAGGCTGTATTTGATGGGCGCTGGTGAGGCTGCATTATTGGACACTGGTGAGGCTGAATTGATTGGCGCTGGTGAGGCTGCATTTGATGGGTGCTGGTGAGGCTGCATTTGATGGGCACTTCATTAAAAAGGTGGGGTTTACATGGGCAGGGAAAGGGGGGTGGAGTCAGGAGTGGAGCCAGGGGGGGGCGGCAAAATGAGGTTTCGCCTAGGGTGTCAAAAATCCTTGCACCGGCCCTGGAAAGAGCAGCGCCATTTAAGTGCAGCAATAGGGTGACATTTATTTCCAGAGATGACAAATAAAAAACTCACAGGATCAGTAAGGTGACAGCGCCTATGAGATTACAAGGTGGTTCATCCACTCCCAGGGAGGGCGGGCTGCGAACAGAAGAAGAGGAGACAAATGGTTCCGGCAGCGCTGTTGGCTCCCATAGTTTCCAGAGACTCCGATGAACCCAGGTGCAGTTCCAGTTGGTTGATGAATCAGCACCTGGGTTCACCTGAGTCTCTGGAAACGGGATATTTATTATAGCAAAAAGTAAAAAATATTGTGTTTTTTTTTTTTCAAACGTATCACTCTTCTTTTGTTTATAGCGCAAAAAATAAAAACTGCAGAGGTGATCAAATACCACCAAAAGAAAGCTCTATTTGTGGGGAAAAAAATAAATAAATTTAATGTCATTTGGGCGCAGTGTTGCATGACTGCGCAATTGTCATTCAAAATGCGACAGCGCTGAAAACTGAAAATTGGCCTGGGCAGGAAGGGGGTGAAAATGCCCGGTATTGAAGTGGTTAAAAATGTAACAGCAATAGTAATACTCACAAAGAAACATGATAAAAAGGCTTGTCAGTACTCCAGCAAACGGACCCGTGTCTCTAGACATCTGCCACCTGGACCAGATGTTAGGGACATCGCAAAGGGCTTACGCGTTACGAGGGTGGACCCTCTTCCTCAGAGTCTCAGCGGTAAAAGGGTATGCATGTGACTTTTCAGACTATCTTCTAATTGCAGTCTCCGACATGATCTGTATTTCTTGGACAGAAGAGAGTTAAAACCTGAAAGACCATATATAAAAAAAAAATCAATAAATAGTAAAACTTTACTATATTACTATGTATTTAATTTTAAAATGGAAACCTCACATAGACAATATCCTGCAGTATAGAAATCCCACAAAAAATATTACTGCCTGTAAATACGTCTTTGACAAAAGTGAAGCTGGAGTGAGAACAATATATTCTTGTTAATGTATTTTACTTTCATTCAAAGCGTTTTGCGGCAGAATAAAATAATTGTTTATCTAATCTTTGCCATGGAAACTACTAGTTTGCTCCAAGCTCTCGGGGAAAATTCTAATCTTCAACACGTAATTTTACAAATCCATGTGTCTGAGAATACCATCAAGTTTGAAAAAAAAAAAAAAAATGGTAGCATTTTCATCCTTGTGTATTTAAAAGGCTGCAAATAATGTTTTTAGCTGTAGCACAATCGCCATCACTGCACTTGTCCAAATGCTCCATGTTCTTTGCTATTGACCCAACATTTGGATTCCCCATTTTTCAGCACTTGGCAACATTTGCCAGATGTATAACTTGTACTCTAATGCTACATTTGTCGGTGGCAGGGCTTTTTTTTCAGTGGGAACACGGGGGGACGCAGTTCCGGCACCTCCAGCACTGAAAGTATGTAATAGCATGGGGTGTGGGGTGTGTTGGAGGGTCTATTGATGTTGGCTGCTGGGGGATCTATTGTCACTGGTGGGGATCTGATTTTGTGCGAGGGTCTATTGTTGCTGATTGGGAATCTATTGTTGCTGGGGGGAGTCTTATGTTGCTGGAAGGGATCTACTGTTGAGGGAGAGGTCTATTTTTATTGGCTGCTGGAGGATCTATTGATGCTGGCTGCTGGGAGATCTGTTGTTGCTGCTGGGGGGTCTAATGTTGCTTGGGTGGATATTTTGTTACTGGGTGGGATATTTTGTTGTGGGTGGTTCACTGTTGTTGCAGGGAATCTCTTGTTGTTGGGGTGGAATCCATTGTTGCTGGGGGAGTCTATTGTTGTGTGGGGATCTATTGCTGGGATTCTATTGTTCCTGGCTGCAGGAGATCTATTTTACTGCTTTTCTTTTTATCATTAACATGATTTAGCACCACAAAATGATACTTGGTTCTGTATTCTCTAAAAGGGGCAGTACTGGTAGGTGGGTGGAATCAAAGGAGGGTGGTCAGAGGTGGGTAGGGGGCAGAGACAACGGGTGACTCAGATGGGGGGAGTTCCTGCACCTATTCTCCGAGAAAAAAAGCCTTGGTCGGTGGTAATCACTTTTCATCATTTGGCTTTGTTTTCTGTAAGTGATCTACCAGACATTAGAGACCCCGTTGCACCTATATCGGCGGGGCTTAGGCGCCCGTGTGGGGACAAGTGGAACTGCACTCACTAATGCCTGAACTTCCCGCTGAGAGCTGTGGTCATGTGACAGTCAACATTAAGGCCCCTTTCACACTTATGCGACTTCAAAGTCGCGCGATTTCGCGGCCGTGATTTGCCGCGATTTTACTACGATTTGGGAGCAGTACTACTTTGTACGACTTTGCCACCTTTTTGGCATTAACAAATGAAAACATACAGTAGTTGGTATGAATCATAAGGGGGAACTCCACGCCAAGTTTTAAATAAAAAAATTGGCGTGGGTTCCCCCCCAGGGGCATACCAGGCCCTTAGTTCTGGTATGGATTGTAAGGGGAACCCGCGTGGGGGTCCCCCCAAAATCCATACCAGACCCTTATCCGAGCACGCAGCCCGGCCGGTCAGGAATGGGGGTGGGGACGAGCGAGCGCCCCCCCCCCCCTGGACCGTACCAGGCCGCATGCCCTCAACATGGGGGGTGGGTGCTTTGGGGCATGGGGGGGCGCCCTGCGGCCCCCCACCCCAAAGCACCTTGTCCCCATGTTGATGAGGACAAGGGCCTCTTCCCGACAACCCTGGCTGTTGGTTGTCGGGGTCTGCGGGGGGGGGCTTATCGGAATCCAGGAGCCCACTCTAATAAGGGGGCCCCCAGATCCCGGCCCCCCACCCTATGTGAATGAGTATGGGGTACATGGTACCCCTACCCATTCACCTAGGCAAAAAAGTGTCAATAAAAAACACAGTACACAGGTTTTTAAAGTAATTTATTAGGCAGCTCCGGGGTCTTCTTCCGACTTCGGGGGTCCTCTTCCGACTTTGGGGGTCTCTCCGGCGTCTTCTCCTGGTATCCGCATCTTCTGCCGCTCTTTTGCCAGCGGTGGTCCGGACTTCTGGATCGTCTTCTTCCCTCTTCTCTTCCAGAGATGTTGACACGATGCTCTCTCCAGCTGCAATGGTCTCTGAACGCTCCGCAACGGACTTATATAGGCGGTGACCCCGCCCCCTTATGCCGTCACAGTCCCTGGGCATGCTGGGACTGTGACGTTTTAGGAGGCGTGGTCACCAGGTGATGACCACGCCCCCTTATGACGGCACAGTCCCAGCATGCCCCGGGACAGTGACCTCATAAGGGGGCGGGGTCACCGCCTATATAAGTCCATTGCGGAGCGTTCAGAGACCATTCCAGCTGGAGAGAGGGTCGTGTCAACATCTCTGGAAGAAAAGAAGAAGGCAGAAGGCAGAAGTCCGGGCCACCGCTAGCAATTGAGCTGCAGAAGATAGCGGAGGAGCTGGCAGAAGATCAGGACACCGGGAGGAGACGCCGGAGAGAGCCCCGAAGTCAGAAGAAGACCCCGGAGCTGCCTAATAAATTACTTTAAAAACCTGTGTACTGTGGTTTTTTTTACACTTTTTTGCCTAGGTGAATGGGTAGGGGTACCATGTACCCCATACTCATTCACATAGGGTGGGGGGCCGGGATCTGGGGGCCCCCTTATTAAAGGGGGCTCCCGGATTCTGATAAGCCCCCCGCCCGCAGACCCCGACAACCAACGGCCAGGGTTGTCGGGAAGAGGCCCTTGTCCTCATCAACATGGGGACAAGGTGCTTTGAGGTGCATAGAATGCACTTTTTGGTTAAGATCTATTGGCAGATAGCATGTCTAATTTTATTTGTTTTATTTTTTTAATGCACAATAAAAAAATTGTGGAGAATAATACTTGGCTATGTGTTTTTGTTTGGGAGTAGGCAGTTACATTTAAAAAAAAAATACAAGGTAAAATTAACAAGGGACACCAACATAGTTGTATCTTTGATCTTAAAAACTACAGGATAATGGTGTTGTCGTAACTTGCCCCAAAAAAACAAAAAAATACAAGCATAATAATATTATTCTTGATATCACTAGAAAATAAAAGCCTTTTAAAATTGTTTTGCAATAACTCCATCAGTATCACCAGCAAAGCAGCTTCATTATTATCCCATTAAATAAGAAGAGAATTGTGCGCTGCATTTCCAGATTTCATAATTTGCCGCGTCACAAATGTTAATTCTCCATTCCGAACGCTAGTTTACAAGATCGACCGCTTCTGGCTCGTCCTTGCTTCCGAGCATGCGTTTTTGTACTTTGGACTTTTGTCTGACGGACTTGTGTACACACGATTGGAAAATCCGACAACAGAAAAATTTTAAAGCCTGCCATCCAACATTAGTCCGCGGAAAATCCGACAACAATTGTCCGATTGGAGCGTACATGCGGTCGGATTTTCCGCCAACAGTCTGTCATCACACATTTCCCGTCGGAAAATCCGATCGTGTGTACGAGGCTATAGAGTCCATGATTGGTAGTAAGCCCATGGTTAACAGTCTATAAGGTCCCAAAGCTTGTCACACTCTCCAGGAACCCTGATTAGGTACCTATTCCCCCCCCCCCAAAGGGGGTGACCTCGCTAGCAGAATAACCAGCTACATTATGGCAGTATTTCCCCAGACACCACACTAGGGGCTTGGAGGTAGCCCCTTTTAAGTTGGTTGACTGTAGGGGGCGGTAACCTGGCTTAAAATGACGAGAAAAGCGTTAACTCGTACAGACTGGTTACCTCTAGCGCTCAGGTCAGCCTAAGGACAACGGAAATTATCAAAAAAGTGTAACATTTGGTGCCTTTCTGGCTCAGCAGCATGAGGAAATAAGCGCAGCCAGGGGAAATAAGTACTTTCACAGAAAGACAAGTTCTTTTTGGTTATCAACGCATTTATTAGCTAGAGTTAAAAAGCTGATTTGAATATGCCAACATAACATGTGTCCAGAGAAGGAATTCCAATACATTTTAATTAATAGCCAGTCAACGCAGTTGAGTCCAGCCAGGTGTCTGTCTGGATTTGACCACTTTTTGCAAATATGGCTAAATATGTAAGGAAAGTACAAAAATTTAGGCCCCATTTACACATGAAAAAATCCCAATAAGTGTATTTTTATTGGTTTGCGCAAAAGTTATAGGGGATTATATACTAAAGGCAAATCCACTTTGAACTACAAGAGCAAACTACAAGTGCAAAGTGCACTTGAAATTGCACTGAAAGTGCACTTGGAAGTGCAGTCGCTGTAGATCCGAGGGGGACGTGCAAGGAAAATTAAAAAAAACAGCATTTTAGCTTGTACATAATTGGATAATAAAATCAGCAGAGCTTCCCCTCGTTTCAGGTCTACCCCTGAGATTTACAGCGACTGCACTTCCAAGTGCACTTTCAGTGCAATTTCAAGTGCACTTTGCACTTGTAGTTTGCACTTGTAGTGTAAAGTGGAGTTGCCTTTAGTAAATAACCCCCAGTGTGTTCTACAAGGGCAGTTGCCCCAGAGCTTCACTTTGCAAAAAATACCCAATCACATGCAAGGAAATTGAAAAAAAAAAACTGTATTTTTGCTTGCACATGATTAACCACTTCAGCTCCAGAAGATTTTACCCTCTTCCTCACCAGAGCACTTTTTACAATTTGGCACTGCGTCGCTTTAACTGACAATTGCGTGGTCGTTCGACGCTGTATCCAAACGTCGTCCCCCCCCCCCACAAAATAGGGATTTTTTTGGTAATTTGATCACCTCTGCTGTTTTTATTTTTTGCGCTATAAACAGAAAAAGAGCGACAATTTTGAAAAAAAAAAAAACTATATTTTTTACTTTTTGCTATAATAAATACCCCCAATTTTATTTTTAAAAACAAATTTCTTCATCATTTTAGGCGAATATGTATTCTTCTACGTATTTTTGGTAAAAAAAAAAAAAATAATCGCAATAAGTGTATATTGATTGGTTTACACAAAAGTTATAGTGTCTACAAACTATGGGAAAGATTTATGCCATTTTTATATATATTTATTTTTATTTTTTTTACTAGTAATGTCGGTGAGCTGCAATTTTTAGCGGTACTGCGACATTGCGAAGAACAGATCGGAAACTTTTGACACTTTTTTGGGACCATTGGCATCTATACAGCGATCAGTGCTATAAAAATGCACTGACTACTATGTAAATGCCACTGGCAGGGAAGGGGTTAACACTAGGGGGCGATCAAGGGGTTAATTGTGTGTTCCCTCAGTGTGTTCTAACTTTGGGGGGATAGGATTCACTAGGAGAGGAGACATATTGTTTTTCCTACTTAGTAGGAACAAACGATATGGCTCCTCTCCCCTTACACACACAGAAATGCTCGCGCACACGATCGCGCGTGGCCGGAGGCGATCGTGCCCGCCGGCCATGCGCATCGGGTCCCCCCGCCCTGCAGCCTTCTGGTGGCCGCTAAAGGAATGGACGTACCCATATGGGATTTCGCCCAGGGGATCCAATTTGCTGCAGTATATCTGCGTGAGCCAGTCGGGAACTGGTTAAAGTGGATGTAAACCGGATTCATGAAATCTGAGATGGGCACATATATCTGCAGTATTTTGTTATCTCTCTTCATAGCACTATGTCATGTAGCTTTCTCCTGCTCAGTTCTTCTGTTATCAGCCTGATAACTCCTGACAAGTTCTCCATCACATATGATAAAGGCAGCTGGAGTTTTTTGTTGGGCAGGTTGCTATACATAGGTTAGCAGAGCCCTGAACTATTCAATGATCAGCTCTGAAAGTCTCTACCTATGAGGAGAGGGGGTGTGTGCCTTTCCTCCAATCAGCTGTCTTGGCTGTATGCCCAGACTTCACTGCAGTGTTGAACAGGAAGAGACAATCTCTTAACACAATCTGAACTTTCTAAACAGTATATAAGCTGAAGACAGAAGATATACATGTAAAGTTTATGTAGGAAGATTTGTTTTATCCTTGTGTATCATCTGAGGCTGTTTACTTCACTAGGTATATGTGAGGTTTACATCCACTTTAAATGATGGAGGTCAGCCGAGCTTTCCCTCATTTACTAAGCTCTGGAGCAAATGTCCTTGCAGAGTGCAGCTGTACTTGAAAAGTGCACATTCTATTTGTCTTTAGTAAATCAACCCCACTGAGCTGGCAAAAATGGTGCATGTCCAATTTTCGGCACGCTAGAGTGCATTGACAGCCCATTCATCTGAGTAATATATACCTGGAGGTGTTACATTTACATTTTACTTAACATGAAAAAATATATATCCGATGCTAGGCCAACTTTAATGACATTGCTCGGGATTATGTGCCTGTAGTAGGAAGTCCAGTGATTTAGCTGGTAATCCACAAGGGACACAGACAATAAAGAAAGCTTCACAGGTGGACTGGAAATGGTTCCTTTATAAGAAGATGTAGCTTGAGGCCAGGTCGTACAGGTCACTTCTGAGAGAGCAGATACATACTGCAGGTCCTGAGGGCAGGATAAAGCAGATTTTTTTATCAGGTACATAAAGTGGAATCGTGACAACATTGCTAAACAGCAGCTGTAAGAAACAAATACAATTGGTCAGTGGAATGCTAATGCTCTCCAGCATAAATGCAGCTGTGCGTAAGTCAGAAGGTTCATGTCATGGATGGTTGGGGATCTTTGATTTTACCAGTGGTAAGCCTGGGTTCCCCAAAGGCATAGAGTCTAAGCAGCCTTTCTCAATGTTTTCAACACAGAGGAACCCTTAAAATGACCTTCTAGTCTCAGGGAATTACTATATCTACATAATCACTGTGTAATTCTGTTGATGTGCAGTACACTGTTTATGGAGACACAATTCTAGTCCTTGCATGTAGGTGGTAACAGTTTGGTGAAGGCTCTTTTCTGCTCCAGCATGACTGTGCCTCTCTATACAAAGCCAGATACATAAAGACCAGGTTTGATTAGTTTGATGTGGAAGAACTAGAGCAGGGTTTCTCAACCAGAGTATCATGGAACCCCAATTGTTCCTCCAGAGGTTGCTAGGGGTTCCTTGAGAAATTAGCAATTTCTGCCTTTCAGTCAAGTTCCCGCTGACACCATTGATCTTTTTAGCTATCTGTAAGGAAGTATTCCTTCCCGATGACCACAATTGTAAGGAGCCTTCTTCCTACTGACCATCACACTAATGTATCATGAGATGTAGATATAGCAACTTTTAGCAGGGTTTCTCTGAGACCAGAAAGTTATTTCAAGGGTTCCTCCATGTTGAAAAGGTTGAGAAAGGCTGATCTGGAATGACTTCAACCCTACTGAACACCTTTGGAATGAATTGAAACACTGATGATGAGTCAGTGCCTGGCCTCACAAATGCTTTGTTGGCTGAATGGAGCAAATTCCCACAGACACACTCCAAAATGTTGTGGAAAGTCATCCACAAGAAATGCGTTGGCTCTTTTATGAAGTCTTTTTGATCTGGCATTGGAATACATTTTTTTTATCTGGACTAATAACTCTTGTGCCGCGTACACACGATCGGACTTTCCGACGGGAAATGTTGGATGTGAGCTTGTTGGCTGAAAGTCCGAACATTTGTTGTCGGACTTTCCATCAACAAATGTTTGCTAGCAGGTTCTCAAATTTTCCGCCAACAAAACTTTGTTGTCGGACTTTCCGATCGTGTGTACACAAGTCCATCGCACAAAAGTTCACGCATGCTCGGAATCAAGTACGAGCCGGAAGCACTCGGTCTTGTAAAACTAGCGTTCGTAATGGAGACATCACGTATGTCTTGTACGTCACTACGTTCGTAATTGTTAGCCAACATTTGTGTGACCGTGTGTATCCAAGACAAGTTGGAGCCAACAACCTTCTAACAAAAATCCATGGTTTTGTTGTCGGAAAGTGCGATCGTGTGTACGGGGCATTGGTGTGATCCTTCAATCACAGATCCATTTATTTACATTGTAATCACCTTGGCAGTTTTAGGGCTGGTGTTGATGGACCTTTTGTGTGCTGTTCTCAGCATACAAGTCTATGGGCACGCCTCATAGGCTTAACTTGATGAACCCGCAGCTGGACCCTACCTGTACTAGGTGTAAAAGAGATCACGGGAGTCTTATTCATATTCTGTGGCGATGCCCCAAATTACATACCTATTGGGCAAATGTAGTGACTACGGTTAACTCAGTATTTAAGGTCTCCCTTCCACAGGATCCGAGAGCTTGTCTTTTGGGTGCTCTGGAGGAATACGAGTGGGAAGAACATTGCAGAGAGGCCATACAGAGAGTTTTATTCCAGGCAAGAAAATTAATTATGGTACATTGGAGATCTGAGGCTCCCCCCATCACGAAGGAATGGATTGAGAATATAGGTGCAGTATTGAGAATGGAAAAACTGGTATACCAACATAGAGGCAGTACACATAAATTTGAGAAGTTGTGGGCGTTGTGGTTAGATGTACCAGGACTGGCCCCACTAGACCTGGTGGCAGACAGATTACTGGGAATAAATGTTGGTTGATGAAGGTGATATGTGAATTAATAAAGTGGAACGAGTGTCATTAGGCCTGTAGGCTTCACAAATAGGCGTTTCCCTGGTTGATCTCAGTAATAATTTGATGAAACTGTTTGTTATATAACGCAATGCATAAGACAATGAGCAAAATGTATGTAATGTACCTTTGGAAAATGAATAAAAGTTTGTTGGATAAAAAAAAAAAACAAGTCTATTGGAATTCAAAAACAACAGAATCATATCGAAATGCAAGTTAACTGCACCTGCAATGAATCCAGAATGATCTAAGAAGAGCCTCAATTTGATGTCAAAATCATGCTGCATTTTCCCATTAAAGCCCATTGACCCAGACCCTTATAAAAGTTCATCCCAATTACTGTCAATTTGACTGGACAGCTTTGCCTGCATGTAAATGTGGAGAAAAATACAAATGAAGGCATTTGAAAAAAATATGTATTAAAAAACCCCCATACAAACACATAGACAGATGCGGATGGAAGAGGGACAAAGAGTTGTTTGACTCTATGGGAGAACAAGAGCTGTAAAATAATTTTGTGATTTCCAGGCAGTTCTGGGACTCCGCCACGTGCCGATAAACTGCGCAGTCAGATAAATAAAGAATTGCGGGGAATGAGGTGGTAATAGACTTGGTAGAGAGCTGCTTCACACATCAGCGGTTTGATTTGTCAAGGCTTGTAATGTTGCTATAGAGCTCTGTGGCTATTGATGCCTCACAAAAGGACTAAAGGCCGTTAGAAGGGAAACTCGGCAGATTGTCAGCGGCTGCTCATTCCGGGCTCTCATTGTAAATGCTTAACTCATTTCAGATGTGACTTTCACCATTTTCCTCTTCTGCCATGCTGGATTTGCTTGATGATACTTAATGCACACATCTGTAGGTTCTCCTTTATGCCGCGTACACACGAGCGGATTTTTTGACCGGACTGGTCCGACGGTCTATCCGACGGACTTTCGGCGGACTTCCGATGGACTTTCCGAATGAACGGACTTGCCTACACACGATCACACCAAAGTCTGACGGATTTGTACGTGATGACGTACGACCGGACTAAAATAAAGAAGTTGATAGCCAATAGCCAATAGCTGCCCTAGCGTCGTTTTTAGTCCGTCGGACTAGCATACAGACAAGCGGATTTTTCGACCAGACTCGAGTCCGTCGGAAAGATTTAAAACATGTTTTATTTCTAGGTCCGTTGGACTTTTGGGGAAAAAATGTCCGCTGGAGCCCACACACGATCGAATAGTCCGACGGAGTCCGGTCTGCCGGACCAAGTCTGCCGGAAAGTCCGCTCGTGTGTACGCGGCATTAGAGTGATCATGCGTATCTCAGACATTGCAATCGGCGTGGTTAGCTGTTCATTGACTGCTGCTGAAAACTGGATGGGCTCCTATGGGCAGAGCAGGGCCTGGGTTAGGGGTAGTAGGCTCATGCTTGCCAACATTATGGTCCTCAATCCCAAGACACTGTTAACACCACCCATGCATTTCCTTCACCCACTTACCAGGTGGGTGCACTTAAATTTTGCCCGCTTCACAGGATGGTCCCACCCAGACCCTGCCTCTAAATATGCAAAGGCTACCAATCATGCCCACTTCTTGGGATGGTTTCACTCAGAACCTGCCTCTAAATACGCTGGAACCACCCACTCCCAGCAATTAATACCTTTTTGAGTTACTTCACATGTGTAGTAACTCAAATAAGGTTGATGCTGTGATCCCAGGACATGACCCACGGACACAGCATCAGTAAAGACAGATGGTCAAAATTCAGGACAGCTCTGGCAAATTTGGGACAGTTGGCATCTATGCAGCCTGTATGACTCGTGCCAGGATGTTGTCATTTAGGGCAGAGAGGCAGTTTTTTTTTAAAGCTATATAAACTCTATACAGTGGAATCTTGGTTAACGACTAACGCAGTTAACGAGCGTTTTGAAAGACAAGCAACTTTTTTTTAAAATCCTGATTCGGTTTGCGAGTGTTGTCTCGCAAAACGAGCAGAATTCAAGCTAGTGTGCAGTACTGCATTTGGCCAGAGGTGCAGGGGCGCTGGTGACACTCGTAATGGTTTGGAGCCGTTCGGAAATACTCGGAATCACTCAAATACTCGGAAACACTGGGAAATACTCTGTTACCGAGTGTTTCTGAGCCTTTCGGGGGTTTCCGAGTTCAGCTGAGCTGTCCCCGAGTATTTCCGAGGCTCTCCGGCGCCCCTTCCCCCTCTGGCCACATGCGGTATTGCATGCAATAGAAGTCAATGCGGAACAAATTATCTTTGTTTCCATTGACTTCTATGGGGAAACTTGCTTTGATATACGAGTGCTTTGGATTACAAGCATTCTCCTGGAACGGATTATCCTCGTAATCCAAGGTTCCACTGTATTCATTATTAATATGTAATTTTTTTCAAACCGCATAAGTACGTGATTTTGACATGTCATCAGCCTTCTGCAATCCCTGTACGGCAGAGCTGAGACAAGGAGAGGATGGAGCAGCACAAGGCGCCAATCAGTTGTGTGGTCTAAGAGAGGAAAGAACAGAGAGAAGAACTTCAGTCTTCTTCTTCTCCTTATATTGTTGAGTCATAAGCCTTAAAGGGGGGTTCCGGCCGCAATATTTTTTTTTTAAAGTCAGCAGCTACAAAAGCGGTAGTTGCTGACTTGTAATAAGGGCACTTACCTGTCCAGCGAGCCCGCGATGTTGGCCCCCCGAGGCCGATCCGTCCATCGGATCAGCCGCCGGCGCCTCCATCTTAACGAAGGGAAACAGGCAGTGGAGCCTTGCGGCTTCACTGCCCGTTTCCTACTGCGCACGCGCGAGTCGCGCGGCCCTTTATGAATGGCCCCGTAGTTTTCTGGTACACACACAGTTCCCAGAAGGCAACGGGCCACTCGCGGAAGAGGAGGAAGCGCCGCGGAATAGGAAGAGGCAGATTAGGAAGACTGCCTAGCAAGGGTTTCAGGTAAGTTAAAAAAATTTTTTTTTTCAAATGGTTTTTTTTTTATTTTTTTGAAGCAATTTTTTATTTTAGGGTGGTCCTCCACTTTAAGTAACACCTTTAAGGGTTACTTAAGTCTGGCTTCACACTATCTTCACGTGCGACTCACAGCAGGGGTCCGGTGCATCCCCGTTCACCGTTTCAGGTCCGATTTCAGCCCGAATTTTCAGCTGAATCAGTTGAAACGGACCAAAAGACGCACAGGGCTTCTGTGCAAATTCGCACCTGAGTCGCAGCGGAGATATGTGTACCGGCTCTATAGAGAGCCGGTCAAAATCTCCTGCTATTGCTAACACGCATCCAATTCACAATAGTGCGGACCCAGCCTAAAATGTATGTATTGCCAAAATCTTTTTTTATTTTGCTTTAGATCATGTAATGTCGTTAACAGGATTTGTACACCCAGGGGCGGGGGGCAGGATGGATTGGCAATCATGTGACTACTCTAATTGGCTGCCACAGCGGTCGCAGGAGCTGGTCCCCCTGGCCACTGACCAGTAGTGCGGCAGAGACTGTCTGACAGCTCGGTCCCTATGTTGGTGGCATGCAGTGAGCACGCTCTCAGCACAGAAACCTCTGCCTCCCATTGACGCATATGTGTGGCATGTGTGTATTAAAGCCCACCCTTTTTGCTACTGCACATGTGCTAAAGTAAAAGTCCAGTCTAAACATATCTAAGCTTACACCTTGATAGATGAACACCTTGTGCCCTCCACCAATTACTTAAGAGCCTCTTACCAAATGGTATTGATCCCTTATACAAAAGAGATCAATACAGCATATTACAGATAAGCCACTGCCAGGAGCGCTGCAGTATTCCAATGCACGCTGTCCACTGTCAGATCCAATACACCCAAAATGGTCAGCACACCAGGCCGGCATCACCATACTTTTAAAAAGAAACAGAGATCCGCATAGTGATAGATGAACACCTTGTGCCCTCCACCAATTACTTAAGAGCCTCTTACCAGATCGTATTGATCCCTTTTATAAAAGAGGTCAATACAGCATATTACAGATGAGCCACTGCCAGGAGCTCTGCAGTATTCCAATGCACGCTGTCCACTGTCAGATCCAATACACTCAAAATAGTCAGCACACCAGACCGGCATTGCCATACTTTTAAAAAGAAACATAGATCTGCATAGTGTAAAACGGCTAAAATTGGATTTATTGTAGATAAGCCAGGTAGTTTACACTAGTGTAGTATATAAAGTGCACAGAGAGTGCGCCACACCACTACAAACCGGCGGGCGTAATGATGTCACCAGTCAAGCTCCGCCCACCGCGTTTCACTGTCAATCAGCGTCATCAGAGGAACATGAGCACAATAGGGCTTAGAATGAGGGATGTAGCGGGTCAAAGGTTAGACCAGACTTCTACTTTAAGCGGGTGGCAAGTGGTTAAAAATTGTTGAGGGTTTAATGCTACTTTATCCTTAAAAAAAGGGAAAGGTCACCATCCTGGCTGTGTGGTCTGGCAGGTCTGTGTAAATATTTTGCTGGACAGAAGTATAAATTCAGGTAGAACAACCCCCCCTATGTATTTCCATTGTGTTTCTAGCTGTTTGCCAGGAGTTTTGTTTTAATTGAGTTCGCAGGCAGCAGACAGTTTTATGATACCAATCACCCCCATGGTTAGCTCTCTCAATAAATACTTGTTGTGCTGAACAATAGTTGTTGTAAATTAGTTTTCAGTTTCTGTTCTGCTGTAGAATGTCTGGGCAGCCTTATCTCCCGCTGAGCTCAGCCCGACTCTTTTCCGGTTGGGTTATTGTCATGCAGGGAATATTCAGCAATCTCAACAAACCATGGCTGGGCTTCAAATCAGATAGAAAGCTTTGTGTTTGCTTGTTTTTTTTTTGTTTTTTGTTTTTTGTTTCCTTTTTTTTTTCATTTATTTTTAGTTTATTGGAAGATTTGTTGTCACTAGGACCATTTTATAATCCCATTTGTAATTTTATAGGCTCAAACAAATTGCGTTATCGCAGTTGACATCTGGAGTTATGGTTTTTTTTATGACTGCGTTTTTCTGATTTTATAATATTGGCCCCCTTGGAATAAACGTAAACCAGTCGCAGACAATGGCCTGGGTTAATTTTATGTGAAATATCTGCCAAGGCAGTCAGAATGAAATGAGATTGCAAGGAATACAATGATATGTTTCCAGCATATACTGGTTTTGAGTTAATGTTGTAAGGTTTGCCTGAGAGTAGTTTGCTGATGGGATTTTCAGAATATGACTTATATTTGCTGCCCCTGTTCACTTCCTGGATTTACACAGACACCCAGAGTCACACCTCCAGCTCTGCAGCTCTCATTGGCCCTCTTATGACTCACCCGACCCCCCCTCCCTTCCTGGCAAACTCTCATGAAAGTGAGAGAGAGAGCTGTGCATGATGCCTAGGCTTATGATCAGACAAGAAACAGGAATTTATTCATAAACGACCTGGAGGATGGGATAAACAGCTCAATCTCTGTATTTGCAGACGATACTAAGCTAAGCAGGGCAATAACTTCTCCGCAGGATGTGGAAACCTTGCAAAAAGATCTGAACAAATTAATGGGGTGGGCAACTACATAGTAAATGAGGTTAAATGTAAAATAATGCATTTTGGGTGGCAAAAATATGAATGCAATCTATACACTGGGGGGAGAACCTCTGGGGGAATCTAGGATGGAAAAGGACCTGGGGGTCCTAGTAGATGATAGGCTCAGCAATGGCATGCAATGCCAAGCTGCTGCTAATAAAGCAAACAGAATATTGGCATGCATTAAAAAGGGGATCAACTCCAGAGATAAAACAATAATTATTCCGCTCTACAAGACTCTGGTCCGGCCGCACCTGGAGTATGCTGTCCAGTTCTGGGCACCAGTCCTCAGGAAGGATGTACTGGAAATGGAATGAGTACAAAGAAGGACTACAAAGCTAATAAAGGGTCTGGAGGATCTTAGTTATGAGGAAAGGTTGCGAGCACTCAACTTATTCTCTCTGGAGAAGAGACGCTTGCGAGGGGATATGATTTCAATATACAAATACCGCACTGGTGACCCCACAATAGGGATAAAACTTTTTCATGGAAGGGAGTTTAATAAGACTCGTGGCCACTCATTAAAATTAGAAGAAAAGAGGTTTAACCTTAAACTACGTAGAGGGTTCTTTTCTGTAAGAGCGGCGAGGATGTGGAATTCCCTTCCACAGGCGGTGGTCTCAGCGGGGAGCATCGATAGTTTCAAGAAACTATTAGATAATCACCTGAATGACCGCAACATACAGGAATATACAATGTAATACTGACATATAATCACACACCTAGGTTGGACTTGATGGACTTGATGGACTTGGTGGACTTGGTGGACTTGTGTCTTTTTTTGACCTCACATACTATGTAACTATGAAGTGGGCTGTATAAGATATTTACTGGCATAAAAAAAAATGTTTTACTATCCAAAGTTAAAACAACAAGGGCAGAAGGTTTAATAGATGGAAAGTTGAAAAAATGACTGAAGGTCCGCTTTGTAAGGATTATTTTGTATTCTGGAGATTATTCTTCAGCCAGAATAGAATTCCACTTTCTAAATTAACGTAAAGAGAATATAGTGGTCCAGGATGAGTAACATTGAGAGTTTTGAATAAGAGTTAATGGGAAACATGGAATTAGGATGGTCTTTGGTGGTTTTGAAGGGTGCAATGGATGGTAACATTCGAGTGGCCGTTGGTGACTAGGAGCCGTGGCCAAGTTTAGCATGTTTTGGTTAACTTAAAAGGTATGGCATTTTTTACATGATTACAGTGGACCAGCTTGGACCAATGTATCTATGCAAATACCATACTGTGGGATCTCTATAGAAGCTGGAAGTCATTGTAGTAGACACAGCTGCTCCAGTGATCTCCGCTAGATTCTGGGTCCTATGCCAAGCAGATGCTCTGCTGCATTGTGAACACAGGATGTCAGTAGCTCAGCATGGGTGCCCCTCAATCTCATCCAATTAGAGAATGCTTTGAATTCATTGAGAGAATAAAAAAGCATTTTCTGAATGGCGCCCGTGCTGAGCAGCTGACCTCCTGTGCTCACAATGCAGCAGGGTAACCGCTCGGCACGAGACCCTAGTGAGGACCCCGGAAAGGCCGGCAGGAGGAACCCCAATGCCTGTAAACCAGTGGCGGCCCTTCCTTAAGGGACGCAGGAGCGCTGCCCCCTAATCCATGCGCCCAGCCCCTAATCTACATACAGGGCGCTAGACGCATGGATTTCAATGGGTTTTTTTTTTCTGATCACCCCCCAAGTGTTAACCCCTTCCCTGCCAGTGACATTTACACAGTGATCAGTGGCTATTTTTAGCTCTGATCGCTGTATAAATGTCAATGGTCCCAAAAAAGCAATGTCGCAGTCCCCCTAAAAAGCGCTGATCACCTCCATTACTAGTAAAAAAAAAAAAATAATTTTATAATAAAATGCCATAAATATATCCCCTATTTCTATAACTTTTTATACATTTATTGCAATTTTTTTTTTTTACCAAAAATATGTAGAAGAATACGTATCGGCCTAAACTGATGAAGACATTTTTTCGGATATTTATTATAGCAAAAAGTAAAAAAAAAAATATATATTTTTTTTGTTTATAGCGTAAAAAATAAAAACCGCAGAGGTGATCAAATACCACCAAAAGAAAGCTCTATTTGTGGGAGGAAAAAAGGACGTCAATTTTGTTTGGGTGCAGCGTCGCACGACCGCGCAATTGTCAGTTAAAGCGACGCAGTGCCGAATCGCAAAAAGTGCTCTGGTCAGGAAGGGGGGTAAATCCTTTTCGGGGCTGAAGCGGTTAAAATTCCACTTTAGAGAGTGCCTCCAAACTGATGTCACAATGAAGCCATTGACACAAGCCTTGAAGCAGGGCCCTTGCAGGCTCAATTCACAAGGACGGGTATCTTTATTTTAGGTCATGTGCATTTCAAATCTCATCCGACCGTAGCTTTGTGAATTGAGCCAAATCTCTTCTTTTACAGGCTGTTGTAGTTTTCCCTATTTTTTATTTTTTTTTTTTTGCAATGTAATGACAGGGTCACTTTAATTCATTCCCAGTGAGGAATGAGGGGAAGTGGCTCATCAGCACTTGCATAAAATTCTCTACAGCAGCTAATCCGCAGCAATCTAGGTCAGTGTCACATCCAGACAAGTTCGCTTTGATGGAGCTGTCAGGCGCTGTCCGGGCTCCATGGTGTTAATGGGACCGGTTATTTCGGCTTGCTAAAAACCGGTGCATCTTCCTGCTATATCCGGCATCACTATTCTTACCCATACTTCCTTTTCCTTTGTTCACATTAGGCAAATGCGGGGTGAAATTTCTGTCCTTGCTTTGGGCATTTTTTTTTTTTTTTTAAGAATAGTCTTGGTTGCCGTAGAGACGGTTTCCACGGCAACCTTGCCGTAAATGTCTGTGTGTACTGTACATCAGATGTCAGAAAGAGCAGCAGTGAATTACAGTGGCAAGAGACAGATATCGTGCAAGTTTGGGGGGTTTTTTTAAGTTATTGAGGAATTTCTGCTGCTAAAAAAAAATGATAATGGCTACAGGCCAAGTTGTGTTTTCTTCCTCCCCATCCAGCCTTTTTCCCCTGAATGGAGATACATTGCCCTAAATAGGGAGACCATATTTTCTGAGCTTGCAATTATTTCTCTGTGATGTTTTATCTCTAAAAAAATAAAAGTGCCTACTTTGTTCGGCAACATGGTCCTGGGATAGAGATTGTCAATTAAAGGGAACCGGGAAGCTAACTGTATTATTAGATAAAGTGGATGCAAACCATAAATTAATGGCATGTATCATACTGTAAATCAAATTGCCTATTATTTGAATACGTCAGGACTGATATCCTGTTACCTCTTTACAGCCCTTTCCTGTTTACATGAAACTTCAACAGTTGTTGCATGGCATTATTCACAGCGGGTTTCTTGATGGTGGCAACAGTGGGCCGCTCCATATATGTGTTGAAATATCAACTTGCATTTTCTATTGGAAGCCAATGTGAAAGGGTGGCAATACAAGAGCAGAATAGAGTAGAAGGGTCATACAAAATAGAAAAGACTTGGCATCCCTTGCTGCTCTTAAAGCCTGTAATCCCTTGCTTCTCTAAAACCTGGCATCCTTTGCTGCCGCGAAAACCTGGCATCCTTTACTTCTCTAATACCGGGCATCCCTTGCTTCCTTTAACCCTGGTATTCCTTGCTGCCCCTAAAACTTAGCATCTCTTATTTCTCTAATACCTGGCATCCCTTGCTTCCCTAAAACTTGGCACCCCTTGCTTCCCCCAAAACCTGGAATCCCTTACTTATCTAAAACCTGGCATCCCTTGCTTCCCTAAAACCTGGCACCCCTTGCTGCCCCTAAAACTTGGAATCACTTTCTGACCCTAAAACCTGGCACCCCTTACTTCTCTAATATCAGGCATCCCTTGCTTCCCTAAAACTTGGCACCCCTTGCTTCCCCCAAAACCTGGAATCCCTTACTTATCTAAAACCTGGAATCCCTTGCATCCCTAACCCTGGCATCCCTTACTTCTCTAAAACCTGGCATCCCTTGCTTCCCTAAAACCTGGCACCCCTTACTTCTCTAAAACCTGGCTTTCCTTGCTTCCCTAAACCCTAGCATCCCTTACTTCTCTAATACACGGCATCCCTTCCTTTCCCTAAAACCTGGCCTCCTTTGCTGCCCCTAAAACCTGGCAGTTCTTGCTGCCCTAATACGCAGAATGCTTTGCTTCCTTGCCCATCTGAATCTCCATTTCAGTCACTATTTGGTGCTTTGCAAATGTCCACTTGTAGTCTTCATCGGGTACTCGTGTGACAGGGTCACAATGCAGGAACAAAGCTGGGAAACAAGGGCAGAGTGGTGTCACCCTAAGGCTAGGTTCACACCTATGCGTCCAATTAACATAGTTTCCTATGTTACAAGTTCACATCTATGCGTTTTTCAGCCGCTGCATTTTTGGAAAGGGTCAGGAACTTTTTCCTGCAGCAGACTGCATTTTGCGTGTAATAAACTTCAATTGATCAACACTAAAAACGCAAGTGTTGCGTTTTTGATTCGTTTTTACATGCTTTTTTTTTCTTCAAACATTCTTACATGTTTTTTTTTTTTTCTTCATAACAAACTGTAAAAAGCCGGTTGTTAAGCCGGGTATCCCGCTGACAGCTGAATGTAAAAAACATGTAAAAAATAGAACTGCCGGCAATAAAGAAATGGCGTGGGGGTCCCCCCAAAAAACCCATACCAGACCCTTATCCGAGCATGCAGCCTGGCAGGTCAGGAAAGAAAGGGGACGAGCGAGCGCCACCCCCCCCCCCCAAAAGCACCATAGCCCAAAGCACCTACTGACATTACCGGGTGGTCTCACCCCCTAATTAGGAACTGGCAGATGGTGGAGCTGGCAGACGACACAAGCCTTTGGTGGGAACGGACTGTTTTTTTTTTTTCTTTTGGGACGGCGGTGGCAGCGGGTGTTGTGATTAACCACTTACCGCAAATCGCCGTAGCTGTACGTCGGTACTTTTACGCTAAATACCATTGTTATGGCAGCAGCTAGCTGCCATAACCCCAGTATTTTTACAAACGGGGGGGAAGGTTCTCTTTGGGATTAAAGTGGTCTCTGCAGCAGATTCGCCGCAAGATCACTTTTATTGGAGGCGGGAGAGGGCCCACCCCCCCTCCGGCTGCGCTCCGGTCGTCTCCACCGCTTACCGGAGCCGTTGGTAGCGGCGGAGACGATCGCATCCTCTCCCCTGACAGGTCTGGAGCCGAGTGTGGTAAAGGTGGCCCCCACTCGGCTCTATAACATTAAACATCAAACGTCCCTTCCGCCCAATGGTCTTAAAGGAGAATTTTTTTTTTGCAAAAAAAAAAATGACATTTAATTTTTTTTATTTTTTGTTCATTGGATTTTAGTGTAAATATGAGATCTGAGGTCTTTTTAATCCCATATCTCATATTTAAGAGGTCCTGTCATGCTTTTTTTCTATTATAAGGGATGTTTACATTCCTTGTAATAGGAATAAAAGTGACCACATTTTTTAAAGACAGTGTAAAAATAAAAAGTAAAATAAATAAGAAAAATGTAAAAATTTAAAGTGCCCCGTCCCGCTGAGCTCACCTGCAGAAGCGAGCGCATACGTAAGTCGTGCCCGCATATGAAAATGGTGTTCAAACCACACATGTGAGGAATCGCCGCAATCATTAGAGCGAGAGCAATAATTCTTGCAAAAGACCTCCTCTGTAACTCAAAACTAGTAACCTGTAGACATTTTTAAACGCCGCCTATGGAGATTTTTAGGAGTCAAAGTTTGTCGCCATTGCGGGCGCAATTTTGAAGCGTGACATGTTGGGTATCAATTTACTCAATGTAACATTATCTTTCACAATATAAAAAAAAAAGTGAGCTAACTTTACTGTTGCCTTATGTTTTAAGTCAAAAAAGTGTATTTAAAAAAAAAGAAAATTTCGCTTGTAAGACCGCGGCGCGAATACGGTGTGACATAAAGGATTGCAACGACCACCATTTTATTCTTTAGGGTGTCTGAAAAAAAATAATATAATGTTTAGGGGTTCTAACTAATTTTCTAGCAAAAAAAATAATATATATATATATATATATATATATATATATATTTTTTTTTTTTTTTTACCTTGTAAACAACAAGTGAAAAAAAGAGGCTCGGTCCTTAAGTGGTTGGATTTAATTTGGGGGGGGGGGGGCACTGTTTTTTTTAAATAAAGGAACTGTCAAAAACTTCCTATTGTCCTTTTTTTACACTACACCTATTTTTTGGGTGAATGAGTAGGGGTATGTACCCCTACTCATTCACATGGGGGGGCGGATCTGGGGTCCCCCTTGTTAATGGAGGCTTCCAGATTCCAATAACCCCCCCCCCACAGAACCCCACAACCTCCGGGCGGACTCCCACGTCATTTTTTTCCCCGATTTTTTTTTTTTGACTGCCAGCAATCCTTTTTTTTACATTTAGCTGTCAGTGGGGAAGGCCGCTGACTGCTGGCGACTCATCGGTTGTTAAGGACGTGGCGGCCACCCGCTCCTTAACAACCGGCTGTTCACAGTTTGTTAAAGAGAAAAAAAAAGTGAAACTCATGAAGACGGCGTGCAAAAAACACTTTAAAATTGCGTGTTCTAAAATGCAAAGCGAGCCGGAAAACTGCATCAACCGCATAGATGTGAACCTGGGGTGAAGCAATAAGAGCCTGAACAATGGTATTGATGGCAATCTATTGTTTTAATGCTGATTAAAAATATTGAAGCTTACTTTAACCGCTTGCCGACCAGCCGCCGTCATTATACTGAGGCAGGTCGGCTCGTTCCCGCATATCGCCGTAGCTGTATGTCGGTCCCTTTAACATCTATAGCAGGCACTCGCGCGCTGCACGGCGGGGAAGCTGATGCGCGTGGCCAGCGGCCCGCGATGTCCGCCAGCAACCCATGATCGCTCCGAGAGAGCCTGGACGGGGATCTGTCAATGTAAACAAACAGATCCCCTTTGTGACAGGGATAATCCTAGTGATCAGAAACAGCGATCTCTCTGTACTTCCAGTCAGTCCCGTCCCCCCCACAGTTAGAAACACCTCCCTAGGGAACATTTAACCCCTTGATCGCCCCCTAGTGTTAATCCCTTCCCTGCAAGTGTCATTTACACAGTAATCCATGCATTTTTATGGCACTGATTGCTGTATAAGTGTCACTGGTCCCAAAAAAGTGTCAAAAGTATCCGATCTGTCCACCGCAATATTGCAGTCCTACTATAAATTGCTGATCGCCACCATTACTAGTAAAAAAAAAAAAATGATAATAATAATGCCATAAATCTACCCCCTATAGTAGACGCTATAACTTTAGCACAAACCAATCAATATACGCTTTTTGCGATTTTTTTTTTTTTTATTACCAAAAATATGTAGAAGAATACATATCGGCCTAAACTGACGAAGAAATTTGTCTTTTTTTTTAATTAGTTTTTTGTATATATATTATAGCAAAAAGCAAAAAATATTTGTTATGTTTTTTCAAAATTGTCGCTCTTTTTTTGTTTATAGCGCAAAAAATAAAAACCTGCAGAGGTGATCAAATACCACCAAAAGAAAGCTCTATTTGTAGGGGGGAAAAAAAGGATGTTAATTTTGTTTGGGTACAACGTCGCACGACCGCGCAATTGTCAGTTAAACCGACGCAGTGCACGTTTTGCAAAAAATGGTCTGGTCATTAAGGGGGTAAATCCTTCCGGGGCTGAAGTGGTTAACAAATACTATTTTAAAGCTTATAAAATATATATAAATATATATCAATGGGGTTTACACATACTTTACTTATTATCACATGATAAAGCAGCACAAAGAGAAAGAATGATGTACAAAGTGCACTGACATATAGGAGCCAATCAGATTTTAGTTACCTGCCGTTATGTGAGCGAAGGGTGATTTTTGATTGGTTGTTTTTGGGTTTCAGCTGTTTGCTCTTGGCCTTATGAAGTGCTGGATGCCTGCTCTCTTCTCAGCCTTTTTCTAAGCCATGAAGAGGGAAGATGAGATCACCCAGCAGGCTTGCTGTCTAATCACCGAGATAATTGGAATCTTAATGGTTCATCTTTTATATCAAGCACAATGAGGTATTACTCACATGAAGTATTTACTTCATGATTCCAATTAGCCATATTGACAGCGCAGGTGATAATGGCTCCTCGCCATAATGTTACAAACGACTACAGTCTCAGGGGGCACGAGGAATAAATCAGTTTAGCGTTACGCCGCTGGTGCCTCACACAATACGCCCTTATGTTCATGCATCTGAACATGTCTACAAATAATAATAATAATAATAATAATAATAATAACATAATCTTAATTACAGATTATCAAACTTTTAAAAATATCTGATCGAAATTTGAGTAAGGCCCCTTTCACACTGAGGAGCTTTTCAGGCGCTTTCGCGCTAAAAATAGCGCCCGAAAAGCTCCTGAAAAATGCTTCCCATTCATTTCAATGGATGCTTTCACACTGGGGGCGGTGCGCTGGTGGGGTGGTGAAAAAAGTCCCGCAAGCAGCATCTTTGGAGCATGTTTGGAGCGCCTCAAAAAACGCCCCTCTCTCCATTGAAATGAATGGGAAGCGCTTCAAAAGCGCATGAAAAGCGCTCCAAATGTTTTATTTTTTAGACACGTGACCTTAACAAAAAAAAACACTCCGCTAACGCCGTAAAAGCGCCGCAAAAGCACTGCAAAAACGCCCGGCGTTGTTATGGACAATTTTCTAGCGCCTCGGTGTGAAAGGCTACTTTCTCACTGAGGCGCTTTTCAGGCATTTTAGCGCTAAAAATAGCGCCTGTAAAGCGCATCTCATGCCTCCCCGGTGTGAAAGCCCGAGTGCTTTCATGCCCCGGGCGGTGCACTTGCGGGACGGGAAAAAAAGTCCTGCAAGCAGCATCTTTGGGGCGGTTTGACACCGCTCCCAAAACGCCCTGCCCATTGAAATGAATGGGCAGCGCTGCCGAAGTGCCTGCAAAGAGCTTCAGCAGCGCCGCAACGCGGGCGCTTTTAACCCTTTCTTCGGCTGCTAGCGGGGAGCTTTTAACCCCCACCAAGACTAACTGCCCCCCTTAAAGCCTTAAAGTGAAAGTAGCCTAAAAGGTAAGAAAACTTTCCTTCAACCCCTCCCTTCCCACTAAGTTCACCCTACCCTTCTTCTTCTTCACAGATCCATACTTACCTAGTACTTGCAGTCTAATTAGTAATTATGTCCTAAAGCAATGTTCCCCTCCAGCCGGGCACCTGTGGAGTCTGTGGAGTTCTACTGTGCAACACACACAGATCCCGGTTCTCTGAGGGGAGAAGAGACTGATCATGTGTTCATACAAAGTATGAACTACGATCTGTGATCTCCCCTAGACAGTCCCATCCCCCCTTCAGTTAGAACACACACGAGGGAAAAAACAATATTTTTTACTTTTCGCTATAATAAATATCCCCCCCCCCCCCCCCAAAAAAAAAAAAAATTTCTTCAGTTTAGGCCGATATGTATTCTTCTACATATTTTTGGTAAAAAAAAAAAAATTGCAATAGGTGTATATTGATTGGTTTGCGCAAAAGTTATAGCGTCTACAAAATAGGGGATAGATTTTTTTTTTACTACTAATGACGGTGATGTGCAATTTTTAGCGAGACTGTGACATTGCAGCGGACAGATCGAACACATGTAAAATGAGTGATAGCAGGAATATACAGCTCAGCCCGACCGGTTTCGTTGACAAAGGGACTTCTTCCAGGGCTAAGTACTGTTTAGCTCTCCCCTGCGGAGCACTAGATTAAGAGACCCAAGGATTGTGGGATATGAGATTTCCTCATAGGAAGTGTCAGTTCTCAGACTACAGACAGAAGTAATGCATTAACCTGTGCAGTGCCATGCCATGTGCCTCATGTTTGAACACAAATAGAAACATCTGACTTCGAAATGTGAGGATTTGCTCTATAATAGGTTGCGTGTACAGGGCAACAAATGACACCATGATATTACTTGATCGATGCACATTGTATGCAGATAAAAAGCATAAAGTGCAGGTAGGAAGGTTTATAAGTTTATAATGCCTTTAAGTTGGGGGGAGGAGAGGTGGCAAAGAATGGTGGGGATCCCAAGAGGGGGCTTTAAAGAAATAATATCCATTCACAGCAAAGTGACAGGTTGTTTTAAAGTAATAATCTATTAATACTCATCTTTCCCATGCAAACGCCATGCACCCATTCAGATTACAGATTTTATTTAGGAGGGAGATTCATCTGTGCAGACTTCTGTGTTGAATCTAGATCAGTGTTTCTCAACTCCAGTCCTCAAGGCGCCCCAACAGGTCATGTTTTCAGGCTCACCATTATTTTGCACAGGTGATTTGATCAGTTTCACTGCCTTAGTAAATACCACAGCTGTGTCATTTGAGGGAAATCCTGAAAACATGACCTGTTGGGGCGCCTTGAGGACTGGAGTTGAGAAACACTGATCTAGATCTAAATGAAGTCTTGACTATGGTAAGACAGATGCAAGCTGGCCTGATAACTTTGCACATACCTAACTATTATGTTTACCATCTTAAATAACCAGACGACACCCTTTTGAAGTAAACTTGGCCATACAAGCCATTTGAATAACAATTAACCATAAACATTACTTTTCCAGATCAATCGTAACCATGTTGTAGATCTTTGAAGGCACTGGAAAGACCACAAAATTATATAGTATCAGCGTGACACACCAGGTCCCCAGTTGCAGCATGCCGACTCGGGGACAATACCAACTCTTCAACTTCCAACGCTGATACCCCTATCCAAATGCCCAGTTAAACCTCGATTAACTGGCATCTTCCCGAGGATCCCATACCAAGATGGTTCCCCACTATGCCATATTGGTCTTAATTTAGAAGGCCTCCAAAGACCCCAACCGCTATATATATAATAATAATACAAACAACAGGACGGGAGGGTAGGAGCTGTTTCTTCGTCTGGTGACTTCCAACTGACCACCGGACACTGGCCCCTCCCTAACTATGCTGCATACTATTCTGGCCACCCCCTCTACACTGACAAACTGAAAAAACGTAGTTAACCCTTAATTGGCAAGCTGGCCCTGCTACCCTGTCATGCCAGCCCTGCGCCTATTCCTGCGTCTTTTGCTACAGGCTTCTCTATATGTGAATGGAAAAGGGACAGGGTGATTTGGACAAATGGAGGAACAATTGGGGTATTGACATGCAGATCAGGAGTACATTTCAGCAAACGATGAAATCCTTTTCCTTATTGGCCGGAATTACACATTGAGATTTAAATCACGTTGGCTATAATAACATCAGGCAGCAAAATAATACTGCATACATCTGTGTCTCCTACTCAGGTCATAAATAACGCAAGATAAATTACCTTGAATCATTTTCATCACGGCTTTTCAAAAAGACATGAAATGCATATAAATTCTGCTCTATAAATAACAATCTGCTGTGCCAGCCAATAAATAAAGGAAAGAGCTTCGGTCTCCACTGAATAAAATGGAAATGGATCCTTGGGCACATTGTTTAACTTTGAAAGAGATTTGATAAGCTTTTAAGTCAACGTGATCAGATTCATGTACATAAACTCATCAGCCTGTGAACTCCCAATCTCTTACTTGCTCCGTTTTGGAATGGTAAAGATACCACTGAAAGTGTGTTTTATAATATATATATATATATATATATATATATATATATATATATATATACACCCAATGAGGGCAAAAAATTATTTGATCCCCTGCTGATTTTGTACGTTTGCCCGCTGACAAAGAAATGTATAATCATTTTAATGGTAGGTTTATTTTAACAGTGAGAGGCGGAATAACAACAAAAATATCCAGAAAAACACATTTCAAAAAAGTTATAGATTGATTTGCATTTTAATGAGTAAAAATAAGTATTTGACCTCTTCGCAAAACATGAATTAGTACTTGGTGGCAAAACCCTTGTTGGCAATCACAGAGGTCAGACGTTTCTTGTAGTTGGCCACCAGGTTTGCACACATCTCAGGAGGGATTTTGTCCCACTCCTCTTTGCAGATCCTCTCCAAGTCATTAAGATTTTGAGGCTGACATTTGGTCACTCGAACCTTCATCTCCCTCCACGTATTTTCTATGGGATTAAGGTCTGGAGACTGGCTAGGCCACTCCAGGACCTTAATGTGCATCTTCTTGAGTCATTGTCATGCTGGAATACCCATCCACAACCCATTTTCAATGCCCTGGCTGAGGGAAGGAGGTTCTCACCCAAGATTTGACGGCACATGGCCCTGCCCATCATACCTCCGATGAAGTTGTCCTGTCCCCTTAGCAGAAAAACACCCCCAAAGCATAATGTTTCCACCTCCATGTTTGACGGTGGGGATGGTGTTCTTGGGGTCATAGGCAGCATTCCTCCTCCTCCAAACACGGCAAGTTGAGTTGATGCCAAAGAGCTTGAGTTTGGTCTCATCTGATCACAGCACTTTCACTCAATTCTCCTCTGAATCATTCAGATGTTCATTAACAAACTTCAGACGGGCCTGTACATGTGCAGGGGGCCCCAGAAGGGCGCTGCAAGATTTCAGTCCTTCGCGGCATAGTGTCTTACCAATTGTTTTCTTGGTGACTATGGTCCCAACTGCCTTGAGATCATTGACAAGATTCTTCTGTGTAGTTTTGGGCTGATTCCTTACCATTCTCATAATCATTGAGATCGTGCATGGAGCCCCAGACCGAAGGAGATTGACATTTATTTTGTTTTTCTTCCATTTGCGAATAATTGCACCAACTGTTGTCACCCTCTCACCAAGCTGCTTGGCGATGGTCTTGTAGCCCATTCCAGCCTTGTGTAGGTCTACAAACTTGTCCCTGACATCCTTGGTCAGCTCTTTGGTCTAGACCAGGGATATGCAATTAGCGGACCTCCAGCTGTTGCAATACTACAAGTCCCATCATGCCTCTGCCTCTGGGTGTCATGCTTGTGGCTGTCAGAGTCTTGCTATGCCTCATGGGACTTGTAGTTCTGCAACAGCTGGAGGTCCGCTAATTGCATATCCCTGGTCTAGGCCATGGTGGAGAGACTGGAATCTGATTGAATGCTTCTGTGGACAGGTGTCTTTTATACAGGTAACAAGCTGAGATTAGGAGCACTCCCTTTAAAAGAGTGCTCCTAATCTCAGCTCGTTACCTGTATAGAAGACACCTGGGAGCCAGAAATCTTGCTGATTGATAGGGGATCAAATACTTATTTCACTCATTATAATGCAAATAAATGTATTACTTTTTTGAAATGTGTTTTTCTGGATATTTTTGTTGTTATTCTGTCTCTCGCTGTTAAAATAAACCTACAAAAAAAAAAAATTATAGATCGATCATATCTTTGTCAGTGGGCAAACGTACAAAATCAGCAGGGGATCAAACACTTTTTCACTGTATATATATATATATATATATTTAAATATATATATATATATATATATATATATATATATATATATATGTATATATATATATATGTATATATATATATATATATATATATATATATATATATATATATATATATATATATATATATATATATATATATATATATATATATTTATAAAAAAAAATATTTTTCTCTTTTTGAAAAAAAAAAAAAGCCTGTTGATCTTATTGGAAATGCAGAGCAGTCTTGAGCTCTATGCTCACTTTATGTGTTATAATATACACAAATACCCAGTGCTGTAGCACCATAAATCCCATTAATTCCCCCCACACAAGTAAAAACCAATGGCAATGAATTATAAAACACTGTGCAAAAATTATATGTAACCACAATAACCAATAATGGTGTGAAATAAAAACATATGAAAAAAAACTTCTTTATACAGTCCAAAAAAATAAAAAAATAAAACAGTCCTTTAAATTTGTGTTTTCATGATAAAAAAAACAAAAACAAAACAAAGACAAACAAACTGATCCACTCAGTGTGCAATCCTTCTTCAGAACATTTTTCACCTCCGTGCAAAGTGCTTGAGACATGGCTTACTCCATGACCACACATTGCTAAGCAGGTCTAAACACACCGCATGCTGCCAGTTTAAATTGATCGTTTTTCAAGTGTTAGCATGATGTATTGCTTCCTTGTGTGGGTTAGCACCCTTTGTGGCTGGAGGCCAAAATATACCTCAGGCCCCACAGTGGAAGGATAATGTCTTTTCACCTACCAGTGACACCTGTCCCACCACTGACTACAGAGTCATTTTGAGGGAGTTAGCATAGTTAGCATAGAGCACTGATTTTCCTCCACTAATTCTTTACATAGATTATACTTTACACTTTACTTTTCAGCCAAAAGACATGGGGGCAAGTCACTGTATACTTTGCAAGGTCTAGACCAAGTCCCTAGGAGGGTTCTGCTATGCATAGGCCCAAACATAGGGTCCCTGCCACTTAAAGGGTGGACCATACAGCCACCAGTCCACCCCTTTGACAGAACCACCATCACAGGCCACCACTACCTCCTCTCCCAAACTGGTTGCTTCTCCTTCCATTTACTTGTTACTCCAGCACTCTGAAAGTTTACGCTTTGTTCCCCATTCTCATTCACTTTAGGAGCATTCTCTCTCTCTCTCTGCTTTAAGTAACCGAGACCAGACGATTCACTTAAGCAGCAACTTATTTTACTGAACAAAATGGTATAATGCAAAGTTCCTCGTAATTTCCTATTTACTGTTGTTCATCGGTCACGTGTGCATTGCAACAGGTTACTGTTAGAGCGATGTTCCTCTTTACACAAGCCATACCTGACTGCGAGCACGAAACCGCTATTTTATTGAGTTTTTGTTTGCCCACGGACGGCGGACAAAGCGTTCCTATCCTGAACCCGGCAGGAGAGGGAGGTTTAACCTCACCTGAATACAGCAGCTCCTAAAGTCTGCTAAAAGCATATGTGTACATGAACATGTAGGCTTTTTTTTTTTTGGAGTAGAGTTTTAGGAGCTCTGGCAAAAAAATTCCAGCTTCTCTGTAATAATTGGAGCAGCATTTATTTCTTTAGGCTGTTCTAGGTCTTAAAGTTTATAGGTTTGACTCCTTCCCTTTACATTCTGGAAGGTTCCAGAACACAGGTTTGGAAGAGTCAAATGGACAGCTTGAATATTTTTTGTGCTTCAGCCAATCCCTGGGGAGGTGTGTCCAGTTGGTGGCTGGGGAGAACATAAATAGCCTGGGGTCTGGAGCAGACAGGAGCTTATCCTGATGGAGAAGTTCCACAGCCTCAGTTCCACAGCCCCCTTTGGGGCAACTCTACTGGAGTTTGCTGGTGATCGTCGAGGTCCCAGCTGCTGCAGAGTTGGGGGCCTGTTCAGAAGTATCTTTAGAGCCAGTTAAGGGGCTTCACCTAAGGATCTGGCCTGGATAGCTCACTGAAGAGTGCTTGGTGGAAGCTAGAAAGTGTATAGATGTCCAATGGCATTGTGATTATTAACCACTCCCTCACTGAAGAATGTCCGGTGAAAGCTGGGAGTTAGTCACTATCCAGCAGCCAAAGAGAGCCTGGAGTAAGCTATGAACTGTGCAGTTGTCCTGTGACATAGAAATGTGTGATGGAAACTGAGAAGTGTTCTGCTGCCCTGCGACATTGTGAGCACTGACCTGAGCCCTAGATCCCAGCGACTGTGTACTGTCTTATTTTTGGGGTGATAAGTGCCAGTGGTAGCTCTCACTGATAGGGTTCTTACAAGGTCGCAGTTCTGGCCTTCCCCCTCTGTTCCTGACACCCAGGCATATAAAATGTTCAGAGAAGCCTAGCATAGCAAAGTGGGTTCTCCTGCTACTACTCGGCGTCCTGTTACAAGTTCTGCAAGCAATAAATTTAAAAAAAGACAAACCCCTAGACCAGCCTTTCTCAACCTTTTAACCCTAGAGGAACCCCAAAAATAATTTTCAGGTCTCGAGGAACCCTTAATAAAACCAATTTATCAGGGGTCAATAGGAACAATGCCCCTTATACTGGTAGCCAATAGATAGAATGTCCCACTTAAAGTGGTGCTCAGAATGCCACCCTTAAAGACAGCTAAAGAGATATTTGGTGTCATGCTGCTGGCTTTGCTAAGCGAGGCTGAACTTTGAACTCTGTAGGCACCACCAAAAAGGTGGTTCATCAACCACAGCTCAAGGAAACCCTAGCAACCTCTGGAGGAACCCCAGGGTCCCACAGAACCCTAGTTGAGAATGGCTTCCGTTTGACCGACTGGTGGACTTTGCGCTGTTTGGGGAAAGAACCAGGTAAAATCAGGGACTCCTGTGAGGGTAGCTCTACACATTAAACTGCAGCGATGGTGGGAGATGGAGAATAGACCAATGATCAGAGGAGGACACAAACATTCGACAGCTCACTTAACTTTATTCAGGCAAATAAAAGATTAGTGAATCAGCACTTCTAATTGTTTGTTGATTTTGTGTCTCCTGACCTTGCCCAATTTTTTCCAATCCAACAAATCTGCTGATTTGGCAGCCATTGTTATATATGTATGCCACCTGCTATTTTGTGTTAAAGCCCAACTCCCGGCAAAAATTTTATTTGGTCCTTTTTGGGTTGAGATGACTGTGTAGGACAGCCTTTCTCAATGTTTTCAACAGAGAGGAACCCTTGTAATAACTTTTCGGTCTCAGGGAACCCCTGCCAAAAGTTACTACCCTGTTTCCCCGAAAATAAGACCTAGGGCGATTGTCAGTGATGGCTGCAATATAAGCCCTACCCCCCAAATTAACCCATAGTTAAAATCCGTGTAGGTCTTATTTTTTAGGGTAGGGCTTATTTTCGGGGAAACAGGGTAGGGCTTATTTGGGGGGTAGGGCTTATATTGCAGCCATCACTGACAATCATGCTAGGTCTTATTTTTGGGGAAACAGGGTATATCTACAACTCATGATACATTAGTGTGATGGTCAGTGGGAAGAATGCTCCTCACACTTGTGGTCATTGTGAACCATTGCTAAAAAATTGTGTTGCGCCTGCAGGTCATATGTACATGTAATGTTATATATATATCATATACAACTCAATATTCCTATAAACAAGTGCTAAAAACAATGTGTGAGGAACACACATTGGGTGATTTGCAGCAGATGGCCCCTTAACACTTGCTTTCATTTATTATCATTACTTATTCTGGCAGCACACAGGTTTTTCTTTGTATATGCATTGAGAATAATTACCCCCTTACAGATAGCTAAAAAGATCAGTAGTGTCAGTGGGAATTTATCTGAGAGGCAGAAATTGCTCAATCCTCAAGGAACCCCTAACAACCTCTGTAGGAACCCTAGGATTCCATGGAACCCTGTTGGAGAAACCCTGGTGTAGGACCTGGATGAGGGTCTCTAATGGTTGGAATAGAAATTGTGATAATTGTGACAATTATTGTTACACAAGTAAGGGGGTGACTGACCACCAATGTAAAAAAAAGTATCTTTTTTTTTTTTTTCATAGTTGACATTGTCCCTTTTTTCCTAGAACCAGTTAAAAAAAGCAACCTTTTTAATCAAAAAAGTTGAAGGGTGACATGTTCTCTACTGAATCATATAAAGCGTGATTGTAAATGGAAAGACAATTTTTAAATATCGCCTCATTCCCTGCAAGCTGATATAAAAAAAAGCATGAACAAGTTATGCCAGCGGTGTAGTACAGCAGCAGGGAAATGCCATTTGACTCCGATTTGTCATTTCCATTCAGACTGGAGCTTACCGGGGCCTCACACATCTGGTAGTGAAATGCAAGATAGTGTAAAGGATTGTCAGGTCACGTGTACCGTAGAGGTTAATTCTAGGTGACGTATGGCTAATAGACCTCACTGTGCACAGAATGAGCACGTTAATTGGCCGCTGCTGGGTAACATTCGTCTGCAGCGTCACTGCTGGAGCTCTAGTGCTTAGTTAAAGCCATATTAACCTACAGTATCTTTCTTTTGTTATTGTGGCCTTGGCAGGGAAATCTATACAGTGCTTAATGTTTTGTACAGTTTTGAGGCCTGTTTTACTTTCCACTCTTCCTTCTTTTTTTCACATTTACAGATAAGACTGTGCAAAGGGAAAGATGGAGGGTGTTATTGCAGACCTCTACTGCTAAAAATGCAGACTGGCTGTTTTTCATGATGGCTCCCATACTTGTACTCTGAGATACTGACCCAAAAAGGTATAGACTGGACATCAGGACCTTTGACTTTACACCAGGGATATGTAATTAGCGGACCTCCAGCTGTTGCAGAACTACAAGTACCATGAGGCATAGCAAGACTCTGACAGCCACAAGCATGACACCCAGAGGTAAAGGCATGATGAGACTTGTAGTTTTGCAACAGCTGGAGGTCTGCTAATTGCATATCCCTGCATATCCCAATGTTCATGAGCTACATACTTGTTGTGCATCAGTACCAAAGTCATTGGGTTGGGTTTAGGCTATACATACAGTATATATAACAAAAAAATTCCGCGCTAGAAGCAAAAAAAATAAGCAGCAGTGAACAGTGCGACAACACCAACAGAACAAGGGAAATAAATAAACTGCGCTAAACAAAAACTTATATGTTGGAGTGAATTGATAGTATGACCTAACACCAGCAAATATTATAAAAATATAATAGATATAATAAATGTATACAGTCCAAATCTTCAAATTAGTAGAGTATTCAGTGTGAATATAGATGATAATCCAAATGAGCTATGATTGCTCTATAAAATATAGATCGCCGGCCGGCATACAAACATGGAAGCGAAGCTCGTCCTACTTCCTGGTCTCGTGGTAGCGTCACTACGTGCGTACCCAGTGACACTACCACGAGACCAGGAAGTAGGACGAGCTTCGCTTCCATGTTTGTATGCCGGCCGGCGATCTATATTTTATGCGATACAAGTGCTTTTATCCTGTAAGTGCATTACTTTACCTATTAAATTCGATTTTAAACGTACTTCACCATGGAAAGCTTATCATTTATATTCTGGGTTGTGTATTGATGATGTGGACTTCGGGCTAATGTGGACGAGTCAAAGTGTTCCTTGTCAACTTTTTGTCAGCTCCTAACCTACTAAGAGCCTGCTTATCACCGTGAGTCGGTAAGCACAATCTACAGCCACGGTGGTGGGGTTTTTTTCACTTCCCTCCCCCCTGTTTTGGTTGTCGTTATGTGCACACCAGGGTGTTTGGTATGTCTGTCTGTCCATGTCTAGCATTTAACATACTACACTATGGCCAGTTTCTCTTCTGTTTGCCTTTTTTCCTGTATCCATTGAGGGGATTTTGATCTGATTACGGACGGTGCTGACTGGTCCATCATCCCAAAGGCCCTGGCAGGGTTTTTTGCCATCCGCTTATATCATTGAAGTTCTGGTAAGAGCAATCATAGCTCATTTGGATTATCATCTATATTCACACTGAATACTCTACTAATTTGAAGATTTGGACTGTATACATTTATTATATCTATTATATTTTTATAATATTTGCTGGTGTTAGGTCATACTATCAATTCACTCCAACATATAAGTTTTTGTTTAGCGCAGTTTATTTATTTCCCTATACATACAGTATAACTGTATATGTAATATATATATATATATATACATATCTTTATCTATCTATCTATCTATCTATCTATCTATCTATCTATCTATCTATCTATCTATCTATCTATCTATCTATCTATCTATCTATCTATCTTTCTTTCTCTGTATAGATAGATAGATAGAGAAAGAGAGAGAGAGAGATAGAGAAAGAGAGAGAGAGATAGAGAAAGAGAGAGAGAGATAGATAGAGAGAGATAGAGAAAGAGAGAGAGATAGAGAGATAGATAGATAGATAGATAGATAGATAGATAGATAGATAGATAGATAGATAGATAGATAGATAGATAGATAGATAGATAGATAGAGAGAGAGGGAGAGAGATAGATAGATAGATATAAAGATAGATAGATATACACACACACACTGTAAAACCTTGGATTGCGAGCATAATTTGTTCCATAAACATGCTTGTAATCCAAAGCACTCTTATATCAAAGCAAATTTTCCTATAAGAAATAGTGGAAACTAAAATGATTCATTCCACAACCATGTATTAATAAATTCAGTTTATAGTCCATATTAAAAAGATTATAGCAATGCGATCAGGTTGTGTAACCATAAAATCTCCATTTACAAATGGAAGCCTCCACAAAGGGGATTAGAAGCAAAATCCCGCAGGAGGTACAGAGTATAAAAGAGAAGAGAGGCGCCTCTAAGTGTAGCAATATGGTTACATTTAGTGAAGGTACAACATTTAGCAACTCACATGATTGATGATTAAAAGAGGCACATCTAAGTATGCAGCATCTGGGGTAAAGCTGTTCACATAGACCATCCTCCGCACCGTCGGCTCTCACCACTGTCAGTCTGCAATCGTGAGCGGGAAGACTACCCTGCAGTAGAGCGATCTGCAAGTGAGGCTTGAAGCGCTCGTGGAGTGTAGCATGGAAGAGATGATGTATATGGCGGTGAGGTGGATGGTCTATGTGGACACCTTTACCCCGCATGCCTGCATACTTAGATGTGCCTCTTTTAATCATCAACCATGTGAGTTGCAAAATTTTGTATCTTCATTAAATGTAACCATATCGCTACACTTAGAGGCGCCTCTCTTCTATTTTATACTCAATTGTGATATGATGCTACATGTAAATCAAGACATCGCTTGTATATAAAGTCAAAATTTATTTAACCACTTGCCAACCGCCGCACACAGATGTACGTTGGCAGAATGGCACAGGCAGGCAAATGGGCGTACCTGAGATATAAAGGTATCCCCGTGCCACACAATAAATGAAACGTATACTGCTGCAAACACTGAAGGTAATATCAGAACCCTAGTATAAATATGCAATAAAAAATAGTGCTGCGCTGTAATCAAATAAACAATATGGTAAAATAGTGCAAATGTGCAAAATAAAGTGACCAAGTGCAAAATACCAAATACTCATAGATAGAGGCGATGCATGTAACTGATCAACAATAGGTAACCTTAATTGTTGATAAAGGCAGCAGGTATACAGTACGGAAAGGTGTCACATACTGTCCTAATTCTTCTCATATGTGAAACACTAATAATATCAAGCCGTATAATGCAAAATCCTCTTTTCATACAGTCTGAGAAAGTGAAATAAAGTGCTGATATATCCATGGCAGTCTTTTTCTATAAGGTGCAAAGTAAACAGTGACTGTATATCTTTAGTGTCAAACATTCATGTAAGGTGCAGGTGATTACTTTCTTGAATGGGGTGAAAATAACTAGTGACTTCCTGTCTTCGGCGCAATGTAGTATATGGGTGTCCCCTTACCTTACTGCTGTTAGGTAACAGCATATAAGTATATCTTTATGGGTGACCAGTGTATTCCCTGTGGATCGGGATGCCTGGCAGCCTCCAAGTCTGGCATTTCCGGATATGCTGGTGTATGTCTGTGTCTGCAAAAAATGCTCTGGTTTCAGGAAGGGGGTAAAATCTTCTGGGGCTGAAGTGGATAAACATTTTGCTTGTCTTGCAAAACGCTCTCAATCCAAGGTTATATATATATATATATATATATATATATATATATATATATATATATATATATATATATATATATATATATATGTATATATATATATATATAGTATATTTGAGGGTTGTACTGGAATTAGAAACATAGAAAAGTGGCGGAAAAAAAAGACAGAGTAGTCCATCGAGTTTTTTTTGTTAACTTTATTGTCTATTGTCCATTTGTTTATTGAGTATAGATCTTTTATTGCAGGTACATAATAGATTCTAAGCAGATGCAACTTGCCATCATTGAGTTCTTGACGAAGGAGGGATACAGGCTTTCCAACATCCACAGAAGGCTACAGGCTGTTTATGGAGATGACACCATTAACAAGAGTAATGTCTTGTATTTGTTGACTCTAATTAATTGTATCATCTCCATAAACATTCTGTAGCTAACTGTGGATGTCGGACAGCCTGTGCCCCTCCTTCATCAAGAACTCAATGACGACATGTTGCTTCTCCTTGGAATCGATTATTTACCTGCAAACAAATAAAAGAAGAAGGGGGTTACTATAGAACAGTGATGGCGAACTTTGGCAACCCAAATGTTTTAAAACTACATTTCCCATGATGCTCACCTACACTGCAGAGTGCATGAGCATCATGGAAAATGTAGTTGCAAAACATCTGGGGTGCCAAAGTTCGCCATCACTGCTATAGAGGAAGAATTTCTCTACCAACACGTGAAATTTGAAGACTAAAAGCTATCTTTGTGCCCTTGTATATATACCTAGAGACCTGCTAATTTTCCCCAGCCTCTCCCTAATGTTCATCCCCTTCCCCCAAATGCTTTGAAATACCTTGAGCCCCAATTTGCAGACCTTCACTGTACAACCCTGCTTAACATCACAAAGCCCTAATTTTTAAATAGTCCCAGCAGAGCCATGCACTAACTTTTGCCATTGCCCTGCTCATCCCCTTACAGTCCAACGTATTGGTTTTACTCCTCTTGATGGCTGTGTCCACCATCAGTTTGGCCCCTTCCATAGTTAAACTTTTCTTTAAAACAGACCTCTACACAGTAAAAAAAAAATCTTTAGTTGTAGCTCAAGTGTGATTAGATCCAAAAGATCCCTGTCAAGTGTTTGCCGATGCCTGCAACCTCTGTAATCTCGACCAAGAGTCAGATCATTGTCCCTGCTGAGACAGAATCTGACTGATGGGTAAGATATTTCAAGAGGAAAAGATCCTCTTTTTAATATGCATGTGACGCATAAAGGAGCCCCTCCCCTCCAAAAGCACACATACAGCACGCAAAACCCAGCTACTGTTTTGGCTAAGCTCAGCAACCTTGAAATGATTATGAAGAATCAGCAGACTGACTGCTCAAATGTTCAGTAGCATAAAATGATTCTCTTGTTGACAAATCCCTTGCATGCAGTACAATACAATGAGCCGGTCTCATAGATTTAAAGTCAATGTGGTCATTAAGAGTGAAGCCTGTCCAGCAACTGTGGGCCACAACATGGACACTTGGGTTGGGTATGCATGCCTGTGGCACAGGGGAGTGAAGGCCTGACACCTCTGCTGCCAGATATAAGACCTGGTCTTCTAACTTGTCTGCTTGGTCTTAAACCAAGATCTATCAACTGGATATATCTGAACTTGAAATAGTCAACCTGCTTGGAAAATGACCAAGTCACCTTTGAGCCAAAGTCTGTCCGTGTTATCCAACAGTAGCACATCAGATTACTTATTTTATTCCTCCACACTTCAACAGGGAACACATATTGGATTTAGAAAACTAACCCTTAACACTCAACCACAACATTCATATTAAAGTGTAAGTCCAGTCTTGGATAGCTTGGATATGGTTTAGATTTAGAACCTCTGTGGGGTTATAAATGAGATTTTTTTTCTCTCTTGCTTCCCTCTTGACAACAGTTTTAACAGACAGAATGTGAGAGTCAATCTTCAACAGCAACCAGACAGCAACAGACATGACTGACGGATACAGATGTCATTATTCCCCTAATACCAAACCGCCTCCATTTTTACCCCAATAACTCAAACCGCACCGAGCTTGGAGTATAAAAGGCCGTAGTGGCCTAATTTATTTAACAAATAATTTTATATAAAAATATAACATATAAAACATTATCAATCATAAATAGAAAAACATCAACAACAAACAACAACATCTGTTAAAACAACCTGTTTGATCATCAAGCGTTGGTCTGAGCAATATCTTAAAAATCCTCCGTGTCCATAACAGGACTAGCACTGCGGTCCCATCAAATCTATCCAAAATAGGCCTCAAGCCGACAAGCTGGCTCAGAGACTAGCAATGACCGCAGTGCCCCATTATCACTTCCCGGTTAACCTCCGTTAACCGGGAACCACAATCCTGAGCCATAGCAACGCTAGGCTCCCAAAAAGACTCTTACTTTTTATCATCCACCTTCTTTTGCCCAGACCAACGCCCGCCATCTCTTTTCTTTTTTTTTTTTTTTTTATTTTTTAATCTAAACCTTACTCAGATCTACTCAACCGTAATATATCAAAAAAGGGGAGGGTGGGCGGGAACTTTCTCCAACCTCTGTTACTCCCCCCTGGGCGGGGTTAACCTATAAAGCCCTGTTTGCTACCTCCCCCTCGGTTACTTTTTTTGTACCCACCCCTTAAACTATTAACTCCCCTGTTACCACAGTCATGTATGCCCTCCGCTATGCATTACATGCTGTTGCTGCGGGCTTCTCTTGACTGACGGATACAGATGTCATTATTCCCCTAATACCAAACCGCCTCCATTTTTACCCCAATAACTCAAACCACACCGAGCTTGGAGTATAAAAGGCCGTAGTGGCCTAATTTATTTAACAAATAATTTTATATAAAAATATAACATATAAAACATTATCAATCATAAATAGAAAAACATCAACAACAAACAACAACATCTGTTAAAACAACCTGTTTGATCATCAAGCGTTGGTCTGAGCAATATCTTAAAAATCCTCCGTGTCCATAACAGGACTAGCACTGCGGTCCCATCAAATCTATCCAAAATAGGCCTCAAGCCGACAAGCTGGCTCAGAGACTAGCAATGACCGCAGTGCCCCATTATCACTTCCCGGTTAACCTCCGTTAACCGGGAACCACAATCCTGAGCCATAGCAACGCTAGGCTCCCAAAAAGACTCTTACTTTTTATCATCCACCTTCTTTTGCCCAGACCAACGCCCGCCACAGCACCCAAGAATAACACCTTAATCTTGGGTGCCCCTCCACACCCGAAGTGCTCTCTGTATGCCATCTTGTAGCCCCAAGGCCCACAAATCAATTCCAACCTCATTCAAATGCACTCCATCCGCTCTTAAATATCGCCATGTCTCGAACTCGAGTTCCAAATGCCTAACCGCCAGCCCACCGTTATTTACTACAAACTTGCTAACTTCCCTATTTATTTTTTTACGTGCCCTGTTGACCCCCTCAACCGATCTCGCCATCCTCCAGGAAGTCCGGGCCACCATGTCTGACCAAACAATCACCATTTTCGGAAAGGCTTCTCTCAACCGCAAAACATCCAACTTGATGTCGCGCTTCAGGTCCACCATAGATCTAATACCCAGGTCATTACCGCCAGCATGTATTACCAATACATCCGGCGGCCTATCGCGCTGTGCATAACGATGCACCTCCGGCACCAATCTGACCCACAACATGCCTGGGATCCCCAGCCACTTTATGCACGCTTCCCTCCTGCCAAAGCCCAATTGCCTACCCTCATGTCGGGCGTCCCCTCTCCGGGCCCCCCACGCCACATAGGAATGACCCATGATCCAGACCATCCCAGGCAGCGAATCTGAAATAGACAAAAAACACAGGAAACCACACTATAACCAACAACCCTGTTAACACTTACCGACCCAAACCCATATCTCTATTACACGTCAAATACTTAACCTACAAACTAACCACCAAATTGGGCCGCACATAAGATTGAAACCTCCTGGATTCCCATCTACCAATCTTTTTTACCATCTCCTCCCCCAATCCATTCCTGGCTGCTTCCGTGGCTGCTCCTATCCTGAAGGAATGTGACGAGAAATCCTTCTCGGTCAGTCCTAAACCCCGGATACATTTTGAAAAGACTGCCCCAAATTGGAATCTGGATAAACATTCTCCACCGGAATGTACCAAAAGGGGGCCCATTCCCGCCGGGCGCAAACTCAAAAACTCCCGCACAGCCCCAACTGGGCACAACACCGAACCCACAACCGGATACACCCTAACGATTCTGCCCCTTTCCAGTTGATCGGTCTTTGATTTTCTCAAATACAACTGTAAGACTTCCGTCTCACACTTCACATCCTGATAACTCAGCCCTCCCTGTACCCTCTTAGAAGGGCTAACCAACTCCCCTATTCTAAAGGCCCCAAAAAACGCTAATAAAAAGGCTACCTTGAACAACAGCACTTCATAACCTGAAGAGCACACCCTCTCCAGTTGCGCTATAACACCCTGCAAAATTTCGAATGTCACCGGCCTTCTCTCATCCTTCCTAACCCACGCCTTTCTGTAACCCTTCATTGCCTGCCGAACCCAGAAGTCTTTCGTAAAATCCATCTGACCCTGCAACTTAAAAAGAAAGGCCAACCCAGATACATTCTTATTCACTACAGCTGCAGACACACCCTCCTCCATCTTCCTGGCAATGTAGTATATCAAGAGCAACCGCACCTCTCCACCCACCGGCTCTTCCCCGATTTCATTCACAAAATCCATCCATTCCTGCCATACCCTGGTGTAAGCCGCCCACGTGGACCCACTTACCGAGTTCTTTATCCATCCGGCGATGAGGCCAATGCTATCCCCCACAGCCAGTCGGGACAAGGAACCCCGTGTTGCTCCGCCTCCGGCGCCAACTCCCGGAACCTTTCCCACTGGAAGCGAGACAACGCATCAGCTATAACATTTTCCACCCCTGGCAAATGGACCGCATGAATGAAAACATTCAGTTGCAAACAACGTAGTACCAGATGTTGTAATAGCCTAATCACTGGCGGAGATGATGCCGTGTTCCTATTAATTACCTGTACCACGCCTAGGTTGTCCCCGTGGAAACGCACCTTCAGGTCCCTGAATGATGCTCCCCATAACTCCACCGCCAGCACCACCGGAAACAACTCCAGCAGCACCAGGTTTTTTGTAAATCCTGCTTCCAACCACGACTGAGGCCAAGGCCCAGCGCTCCATTGCCCCTGAAAAAATGCCCCAAAACCGGTGGAACCTGCGGCATCAGTGAACAGTTCCAAGTCAAAATTGCTGACTGGACCAGCCATCCAAAAAGCCCTCCCGTTAAAAGCTTCCAAAAAGGTGTGCCACACCCTTAAGTCCGCTCTATGTGTTTCTTTTAATCGAACGAAATGCCTTGGCGACTTTACGCCGCTCGTGCTGGCCGACAACCTGCGACAGAAAACCCTCCCCATTGGTAATATGCGGCATGCAAAATTAAGCTTACCCAATACCGATTGTAGCGTCTTCAGTTGCACTTTCCGCAAACCCATGAGCCCCGCAATTTCCCTCTTCAGGTCCTCCAGTTTATCGTCTGGCAATCGGCATTCCATTGCCTCCGTGTCTAGCACAATGCCCAAGAACGTGATGACCGTGCTCGGTCCCTCCGTTTTGTCAGCCGCCAATGGAATGCCGAATTTGTCTGCGATATGTTCCAGCGTAGCCAAAAGCACCGCGCAGATCCTTGAATCAGCTGGGCCCATGCAGAGAAAGTCATCCAGGTAATGAATTATAGAATTCACACCTGACACCTCCCTAACAACCCACTCCACAAACGAGCTGAACTGCTCAAATATCGCGCACGATATAGAGCAGCCCATTGGTAAGCATTGGTCGACATAAAATTCGTTGTTCCAATGACATCCCAACAACCGAAAGCTGTCCGGGTGTACTGGCAGCAGTCGGAAAGCTGATTCCACATCTGCCTTCGCCATGAGAGCCCCCTTTCCATACCGTCGCACCCATCCCACTGCCGCATCAAATGATGTATAGGTCACGGAACACTCACCCTGGTCGATCGCATCATTGACCGATCCCCCTTTTGGGAACGATAAATGATGGATTAGCCTGAATTTTCCTGGCTCCTTCTTTGGGACCACACCCAGAGGTGACACCACCAAATTATCCAACGGCGACACCGAAAAAGGGCCCCCCATCCGACCCAACGCAACCTCCTTCCTTAGTTTCTCAGAAACTACCTCCGGGTGTTGCATAGCTGACTTTAAATTAGGTGACACAGGCGGGATAACCGACAGATTGCACGGTATCCTAAATCCCACTGAGAAACCTTCATCCAACAATTGCGCTGCTTTCCTGTCTGGGTACCTACCTAGAAACGGCCGCATCTTTTCCACTCTCACCGGGGTCCTCCCTTTTGTTTGCAGTTTCTCCTTGCCTACCCTTTCCTTGTTTGAAACATCTTGACCCCGGGTGAGATCCCCCACATCCTGAACACTCGTGTTTGTACTTACATGAGGTTCCGAACCTGCAGGTCCCGGTGTTGTATTGCCAACAAACCCCCTTTTTGTTTCCGACCGTATGTCCCTGGGTGGAAGGTCCACCGGTCCCTCCTGGAAAAAACTGGTTGGGGGCCCTCGTCGTCGTCGTCATCAATCTCATCCATAGGCTGATGTCCTTGTGATCCCAACGGAGCGCCGGTCTGATTGCCCTCCGTTGACGGAACTGTTCATCATACCTCAACCACGCCGTGCCCCCATAAACCCTGTACGCCTCTCCGATAGCATCTTGATAGCAAAATAGAGCTGAGCAATGCTCCGGGTGCTTCTCACCTATCACACTTGCCATAATCGCAAAAGCCTGCAACCAGTTTGCAAATGTTCTAGGGATCAGCCTGTACCTCCTCTTCTCCTCGTCCTCCTTCTTTGAATCATCAGGTTTCACCCTATCCAGATTAAATTTCTCTAACGGCAGTAAGGAAAATATCTCAACATATTCACCCTTCCACAGTTTTTCCCGCACTTCTTGCTTCAGGTGCGCGCCCAACGGTCCCTCATAGCATACATACACCTCGCACCTGGCTGCATCAGCCAATCTGATTATATCCTGCCTGCTTGTAGTCTCAGCTGTCTTGTCCGTCCCCTGCGCCACCGTACTCCCGGGCGTTACCGGTACAGGCGTGGCCACCGCCGCCGTGACCGGAGGTACCGCCGTTGTTCCTCCCGTGAGCCCTACCGCCCCGGTGCCTCCAGCCGGAGGCGCCCACGCTGTTGCAGGGCCCGAGGGAACCGTCCCTGCTCCTTCAAAGCGCTGAAGGAGCTCCCTAATGCCTGCTAAAAACCCCCCCAATGCTGTAGCCCCCCCACTGGCCGACACCCCCGATCCACTGCTGCTCCCGCCCCCCACTGGAACCCCCATCCCCCCCACTCTGGCCTGACTGGAATTAAGGGATAAAGTACTGGACTCACCAGGCTGCACAGGCGTAGCCTCATCAGCCGGAACAGGGATCTCCACCGCTGTCGTTCTCCTTTGCTGGGGTACCGATTCTTCCTCCGACCCGGACCATCCACCTGCTCGATCGCCACTTCTCCCGTCTTCTTCCTCAGACGAAGGCCCGCCCGGCCTGGCCGCCGGGGTTGCCGCCATGACTGTGGCAGTACGCCCCCGCCTCCGCGTGTCACATCTGCCCGCTGACTTGCAGGTTGCCTTGCCCGGACCGGTGTGCCTGACCTCAGTCCTGCCGCCTGGTACATGTGAAGCCCCGCTGGGCCGACCCCTCTCGATCCTCCTGTGTGCCCCTGCCGTGGAACCGGACGGCCCAGGGCTCCCTGCACGTGTCCTCTCCCTTGCTTCTGGCTGACTCCTGCGGGGGGCGGGGCTCACACTCCTCAGTCTGCCCGCTCTGTTAGGCCGCGCCGCCACTTCCATCCCTTCCAAACGATCGCTCCTCCGGGTCCCGTCGGCGTCCGCTCTGCCGCCATCCGCTCCGGCCATTCTCTTTGGCGGTGGGCCCACCGCGGGACCCGCAGGAGTCCCGGGTTGCCGCTGTCCAGAAATCCGCTGGTCGGGGGAGAACCGCTCAGGCGGCCGGGACCGCCGCGTTCTGGCGCCGCTAGACCTACCCAGCGCCTCAGGCTGACTTTTCTGCAAAGCCGCAGCTATAGTCTCTTGCAGCCATGCTGCCCCACGAACCACGGCCTCCTCCCTAAGCTGCTCCATGAGTCCGTCCAGCTCCATCTTCAATGAACTTTCTCCAACCTCTGTTACTCCCCCCTGGGCGGGGTTAACCTATAAAGCCCTGTTTGCTACCTCCCCCTCGGTTACTTTTTTTGTACCCACCCCTTAAACTATTAACTCCCCTGTTACCACAGTCATGTATGCCCTCCGCTATGCATTACATGCTGTTGCTGCGGGCTTCTCTTTCTCTTTTTTTGTAAAGTGGAGGAAGGCTAGAACCATAATTCCCAACTTTTTGAGATGGGAATGAGGGACACCTATCAGCAAAAGTATGCAAGCATAGGACACACCCATTGCCACGCCCCCTTAAAGGAGAATTTTACAAAAAAAAACAAGATTGGTTAAACCCACTAGTGCTTTTTTTATTACTTCTATTCCTTTATATTGACTTTTGGAAATTACAAATGCAGCAATAGGAGCATGGGGCGGGGGGGAGGGGGGGCATGGCCGGTCAATGGACAAACAGAGTGTGCCTCGGAAATGAGCCTGCACGAGTGCCCTCCGTGTAAGCGGCTTGCCCTGGGGCACTCAGTGTGGGGAAGGAGCCAGGAGCACCGACGGAGGACCTGAGAAGAGGAGGATATGGCTGCTCTGTGCACCTCCATTGCACAAAGCTGGTAAGTATAACATGTTTGTTATTTTAATTTAGAAAAAAAGTGAGCATTTACAACATTCACTTTTCCGCAACACATCAAAATCGAAAACCCATGCATGCAAACCGATTGCAGCGTGTATGTTAACGACACCCCAGAATCAGTTTGCAAAACGCCCTGCAATTTGCAGAATCAGATGGCATGGGTGTGGAACCCATGCCATCCAATTTTGGCGTGGGCAATAAAAGGGTCCTGCACGAGTTTGGTGCAAATGCAGTGCGATTTGAGCCATATAAATCCATGGCTCAAATCACACCCCAGACACACTGCAGGTCATTCGTACAGGAATGTACTGCAATTCCTGTGCAAATTACATGCGGTGTCCCATACTGCATTCAGTGTGAACCCGGGCTAACCTGTTGCACGTAACACATACTGTATGAGCATGAGCGAAAGGGTGACATGTAACACCCACGCGCTGCACAAATGCATCACTGGGCAGATGATGTTTCTGTGCTGAGAGCGTGCACACTGCATGCTCCCAACTTAGAGACCAAGCTATCAAAGACAGCTCTCGGTCCCCACTAACAATCGGTAGCCGGCGGGACCGGCTCCCGATCATTTGACCTCTGTGACAGCCAATCACAGTGGTCACACGATCACCAATTCTTCCTGCCCCTCCCCTTCCTGGGTGTTCAGACCCTATTAAAGGGATGCTGGGGCAAAGTGGGAAGGGGTTAAAAGTGATTTTCTCTTTATTTGTCTTTCTTTGATCTATTTAATAAAGAGGTATAAAGTGAAAAGCAGGCAACTCGTTCTTCCAAAAAAGTCACTTTATTACATCAAGTGGATGCTACAAAGTACAGTGGCTTACGCGTTTCGGTAATAAGCCTGTAGCATAGCCTATGCTACAGGCTTATTGCTGAAACGCGTATGCCTCTGTACCTTGTACACTCCACTTGATATACTAAAGTGGCCTTTTCAGGAGGACAAGTTGCCGGGTCTTCGCCTTGTACCTTCATGTTCTATTAGTTCTGGGAAAACACTCTGTGCAGGAGCACCGTCAGTCCACTGCTGTGGGAAATATGTCTGGGCGTTGCATTTCTCTTTCCATGTTTAATAAAGGCCTTTGGGTTGAAAAACATTATCTAAGTATAATAAAGTTTTTTGCACCTGCTTGATTTTTTTTCAATTAAAGAAATAAAATGACGTTCAATTAAAGAAATGAAATTATCTTCAAATGGGAGAGTTGATCTTCCTTTAAACAATTGGGTGCTTTTTTGTTATTATTATATTATACAGAATTTATACAGCACCTACAGTATTACACAGCACTTTACAATATAAAAGGGAGACAATACAGATACAATACAATAAAATACAAGAGGAATAAGAGTGCCCTGCTCAGAAGAGCTTAAAATCTAAAAGGGTGGGGCAGGAGGTACAAAAGGTTGTAACTGTTGGGAACGAGCTGATGGAAGTGGTAAAAGATTAGTTGGAGGTTTGATATCTCTTCAGGGAAGCCTGAGTTTTCAGGGATTGTCTGAAGGCAGCTAGAGTAGGAGATAGCCGGACAGATTGAGGCAGAGAGTTCCAGAGGATGGGAGAGGCTCTGGAGAAGTCATGGAGACGCGCATGGGAGGAGGAGACATGGGAGCTCGAGAGTAGGAGGTCATAAAAGAAGCAGAGAGGACTGTGTGGATGATGTTTGGAGTTGTGAATGGCTTTGCATGTTGTGATTAGTATTTTTAATTTACAATACAAGTTTAAGGTGCCGCGCTAAGTAAACATAAACAACATAAATCATCAGTGCATAATCATGTGCAAAATTCAATAAAAAAAGAACAAAAATAGTAGTAATAATAATAATCAATGTGATGAAGAGACATAAGCAGTAAGTCCGTGCGACATTGAAAGTGTTATAAGTTCATATATATGTGCATTATATAGAATAGAACTTGTGAGCTGCTATGCAAGTATATCTTATACTGAGAGAGATATTAATAAAGTGAACAAAGAACAGCTGCTACCATTCAATAAGTGAACTCACACTCATAAAATATACAAAATAAAGGTGCGCTTAGTCAATATGAAACTGTGAGGCGTTAGTAAAAATCTTCAGCTGGAATAAATAAAGTGCAAAAACTTGATAATAAAGTGCAACAATTTCAACAAAAACAGCTCACACATGCTCCCCCCCCCCCCCCCCATGGGTATAGGCTCACCTCTTGGGAGTGCGACCCCTCAACGAAGCTGGGTCAATAACAGTGGTGGGTGCTACAAACACCACCCCCCCCCCTGCCGCACCTCAAACACCCCCTCCCTGTGCTGTCTGCTGGTCGGTCCACCGGCACTTACCCCATCTAGGTGGTGGGCATCGGAGGGGTTTGGGCATCGGCCGGCATCCGAGGAGCAGCGGGCATCGGGGCGCCATGCAGCGACGAGGATCAGGTATCCGAGGAGGGGATTGGGCATCCAAGGAACGGCGGGCATCGGGGCACCATGCAGCGGCGAGGATCAGGTATCCGAGGAGGGGAGGGGATCGGGCATCCGAGGAGCAGCGGGGATCAGGGCATCAGCGGGCATCCAGGCATCGGCCAGCGGCTCTTCTCCTCCTCGCTTCCACCGTGCGTTTCCTCCCCTCCTACTAGGCGTCCAATAGGAGCGCCTGTCCCTTCAGCCAATCAGGTGACGGGTGTCAGACCCGCTTCCCGACTGGCCGGGAGGAGGATTAGTGTTGCAACAGCAAATATTCATTTGCTGTTGCAACACACCTGGGTGGGCCCCGGACACTACGCTCTGCGCCCACGAGCCCACCCTATTTTGTAGTCTATTAGAGCTTCATTTTTATTGAATTTTGCACATGATAATGCACTGATGATTTATGTTGTGTGTGTGTTTAAACTTGTATTGGAACGTATTTGCACATGATTATGGGTATGTGATTAGTGCTGGGAGCTGCTCTATAAAACCTTACGTGATTTCTTCTCACTTTGGTGAATACATATAGTAACTCTCGAGGTTTTTTTCTTTCTTTTATTACAATTTCAAATTTAATTCGCTGGGTGATCGTGGGCCAGTGTAGGGATTGGCGGAGAGGGGTGGCAGACACTAAGCGGTTGGTAAGGTGGATAAGTCTGGCAGCCGCTTTCGTTATAACTGTTCAACAAGGGCAAACAAACACCTGTATAGGTCCTGCAAGAAATATTATCAGCTCATAACTCCCTGTGTTCTCTACTTGTCCACCATCCCAAGAATTTCTGTGAACTACAGAACACTATTTTATGGAGAAGAGGCGACAGGTGTTCTGTAGTCTTGACCTCGAGTGACAACGCTGCTTCTCTATAAACACAGTACAGTGAGTGAGCGTTGTCACCCCTAAAACAGTAAGTATGTTACTGTAATACTGACATATTTACCACCTACATTACTTTTTGATTTTGCATAAGACCCCAGAATGTGGCAGATAGGGGGGTGGTGGAACAGTTTCAGAAAAAGAGAGCAATGGAACATCTAACACTCATAGCGGCAACATTTGTTTCTTGGCCATTGTTGCATTCAAGCCATGAACACCTCTTCTACAAAGTGATCTATTACTTCAACAGCAGAAAACTTTATTTTTTTTAACTCCTAGCTCAGACACAGGAACTGCATCTGACATCAACTATTGCTTTTTGTGTATATGAAGAGTGACATCTTGTGGCCAAAATGTAATATGCACACATGAAATTTCCTAATAATCCAGCACACTAAGCATGTATACCTTTATTATTATTATTATTTATATTATTATTTTTATTTTTATTATTATTATTATTATTATCATACAGGATTTATTTAGCGCCAACAGTTTGCACCGTTCTTTACAAAATAAGGACAGACATTACAGCTACAATACAATTTGGTACAAGAGGAATCAGAGTTAATATTATTGTACAGGATTTATATAGCGCCAAAAGGTTCATAGTGTTCAAAGGTTAATGCTGGGAGCTATTGTTAATTATCTAATTGCAAAAAATTTATTAATCAAATATGATAATTACTGACCCTATATTAAAAAGACAATGTGAGTACCAGTTGCAGCCCATCCATATGCCCTCCTAATCCATGCGCCCTGCCCCTAATCTACATGCAGGGCGCCAGATGCATGGATTCCTAATGTTTTTTTTTGTTTGTTTTTTTAGGCACATAATTAGAACCTGGGGCTCTAATTGGCTTCAAAAAAAGGGTGGTCTCTGGGCTAGGGTTGCCACCTTTTCTTCGAGCCAAACCCGAACACTTCAGCGGGGCTTGGCATTTTTTTTGTAGCATACACTATGAGATTGTAAAATACCTGGGACACCTCTGTGTGCCCTAGGGGAGTAGTAATGCGGCACGCGCAGCAGTGAACAGTGGGTGTAGACAATTGCATATAGTGCAGGCGTGCGTAATGTACAATATAGTGTATATGTAGTGTGTAATGTTTGGTGGGAAGCCTCCCAGTGTAATATTGGGGGGTGGTCTCCTGGTGTGTGTAAGATAGATAGATAGATAGATAGATAGATAGATAGATAGATAGATAGATAGATAGATAGATAGATAGATATATGGTGGTAAGGACTGTATGTATGGGGGAACTCTGATGTAAGGGGGGGGGCTCTGGTGACGAGATCGCCTTATATCAGAGTCCACTGCATTCACCTTTACATCAGAGTTCCCATTTATGTAATTGTCCACAGAGTTCCAACTTGCATTTAAAATGAAACTCTAATGTGGGGGGGGGGGACTCTGGTCACCATAGAACAGTGGTTCTCAACTCCAGTCCTCAGGACCCACCAACAGGCCAGATTTTAAGTATTACCTTGGGGGGATGCAGACTAGAATACGGCAATCACTGAGCAGCAAGTGATATCACCTGTGATGTATTTCAGCTATCTTGCAAACCTGGCCCGTTGGTGGGTCCTGAGGACAGGAGTTGAGAACCACAGCCATAGAGCATCTTCCACAGAGTGAATGCACTAAGGTAAGGTGGGGGGGGGGGTTACTGATATAAGGGGTAACCTTTATATCAGTGCCCCTTTACCTTACTGCATTCACTGCCCCCTACATTAGTGATCCCCCCTCAGACTGGCCTTGCTACGCTGTCACTGACCACCACTCAGGTGCACCGTGCAGGGCTCAGTCAAATGGTCCTCTCTGGGCTCCAGCTTGGTGGCTCTCATTTCAGCCTATTTTACACTACGAGACTGTGCGGCCATAATACAAGAGATGATCAGAGGCTACAGACATAATACAAAAGATGGTCAGAGACTGCAGACAAAGTACAGGAGATGTTAAGAAACTGCAAACATGATACAGGAGATAGTCAGAGAGTGTGCGGACATCGTACAAAAGATGGCCAGAGACTGCAGACATGATACAGGAGATGGTCAGAGAGTGTGTGGACATGGTACAGTAGATAGTCAGAGACTGAAGACATGATACAGGAGATGGTCAGAGACTGCGGACATAGTACAGGAGATGGTCAGAGACTGCAGACATAGTACAGGAGATGGTCAGAGACTGCAGACATGGTACAGGAGATGGTCAGAGACTGCAGACATGGTACAGGAGATGGTCAGAGACTGCAGACATAGTACAGGAGATGGTCAGAGACTGCAGACATAGTACAGGAGATGGTCAGAGACTGCAGACATAGTACAGGAGATGGTCAGAGACTGCAGACATAGTACAGGAGATGGTCAGAGAGTGTGTGGACATGGTACAGTAGATAGTCAGAGACTGAAGACATGATACAGGAGATGGTCAGAGAGTGTGTGGACATGGTACAGTAGAAAATCAGAGACTGCAGACATGATACAGGAGATGATCAGAGACTGCAGACATGATACAGGAGATGATCAGAGACTGCCGACATGATACAGGAGATGATCAGAGACTGAAGACATGATACAGGAGAGGGTCAGAAACTGCATACATGATACAGGAGATGGTCAGAGACTGAAGACATGATACAGGAGATGATCAGAGACTGAAGACATGATACAGGAGATGGTCAGAGAGTGTGCGGACATCGTACAAAAGATGGTCAGAGACTGCAGACATAGTACAGGAGATGGTCAGAGACTGCAGACATAGTACAGGAGATGATCAGAGACTGCAGACATAGTACAGGAGATGATCAGAGACTGCAGACATGATACAGGAGATGATCAGAGACTGCAGACATGATACAGGAGATGATCAGAGACTGAAGACATAGCACAGGAGATGGTAAGAAACTGCATACATGATACAGGAGATGGTCAGAGACTGAAGACATGATACAGGAGATGATCAGAGACTGAAGACATGATACAGGAGATGGTCAGAGACTGCAGACAAAGTACAGGAGATGGTAAGAAACTGCATACATGATACAGGAAATGGTCAGAGACTGAAGACATGATACAGGAGATGATCAGAGACTGAAGACATGATACAAGAGATGGTCAGAGACTGCAGACAAAGTACAGGAGATGGTAAGAAACTGCATACATGATACAGGAGATGGTCAGAGAGTGTGCGGACATCGTACAAAAGATGGTCAGAGACTGCAGACATAGTACAGGAGATGGTCAGAGACTGAAGACATGATACAGGAGATGATCAGAGACTGAAGACATGATACAGGAGAGGGTCAGAAACTGCATACATGATACAGGAGATGGTCAGAGACTGACGACATGATACAGGAGATGGTCAGAGACTGACGACATGATACAGGAGATGGTCATAGAGTGTGCAGACTTGGTACAGGAGATGGTCAGAGAATGCAGACATAACTGGGCTGAAATTGCACCCGGGTCACATATGAATCGCACAGAACGCACAGCGCGTTCCTGTGTTTTCATAGTGTGAACCTGTCCTGTGACCTGGAACCCACACTTTGCTCCACTAACTCGCTTGGAAGGGGGGCACTAGTATGGGCACCTGGAGCAATTTTCCACATCTCTTGTGGGGTGCCAAGGGCCACCCCCTCTGTGGCAGACATCATCTCTTTAATATTGGGGGGGAGAGGATATGTGCCAAGAGGTCTGGATTTCATATCCAAGCCCCCTTGTAGCACAGGTTCTAAAGTGCCCCCTAGAAGATACCCCCCCAAATTACTCAAAGTGAACTGTAGGCTAGTTTCTCCCTCACCCTCTTGTTCATGCCCCCCATCCTCTGGAAGACTCACTGTGGATTAGTTGATAGATGATCTCAGTCCAGCAGCGTTGTCGGCAGCATGGAGAGCTTTCCCCTCCCCTCCTCCTCCTCCGTGTACACAGGAAAACAACACAGCAGGAGGAGGAGGGGCGGGTTCACTCCACAGCACTCTCTCTGCACTGTGTATATGTCCTGCAGCTGGGGACAGCGGGGAGAGATGTCGGGTCTGCGCTGTCATAAAAAGTGGAGCTCATGGGCGGTGTGCCGTGCTGGAACAAAGATACCCCGCATAAGCTGCGGGAATTCCATTACTATGATTCGCCGGGGAAGTTAATTAGAGAGCCACCTGTGGCCGCAAGGCATGCTGCGCAGGGAGCCACAGACGGGTCTGAATAATGTGCCCGGGTCTCAGGTGGCCAGAGACCCGGACACATGTTTCAAAACCCGTACTGTCCGGGTGAACCCCGGACAGGTGGCAACCCTACTCTGGGCGCAGAACACTGCGCCCTGAGCCCACCCAGTTGTGTGATAATACATAGCTCCCATCTGTCCCTGATTTGGATCAATGTCCCTCTTTCCCCCTCATTTGTCCCTCATTTTGGTCTGATCTATATAGTTGTCTATAAAATTCACTTTTTATCTTTTAAAAGTGTTTCCCAGTGCTGAACCTTTCATCCAAAATGTAAATTGCTGCATTTGTAAATTTCAAAAGCCAGTATAATAGTAGTGGTAAAAAAAAGCCCTTGTGGGTTTAACTAATTTATTTTAGGCGTGTCCTATGCCTACATGCTTTTGCTAGTAGGTGTCGCTCATTCCCATCTCAAAAAGTTGGGAGGTATGGTTAAAGGGGTTGTAAAGGTAATTTTTAAAAAACAAACAAAAAAAAAAAAACATGTTATACGTACCTTCACTGTGCAGCTCGTTCTGCACAGAGTGGCCCCGAATCTGCTCTTCTGGGGTCCCTCGGCGGCTGTTTCAGCTCCTCCCCGCAAGAACTAACCACTTTAATGCGAGCTCCCTCGCATGGTAGTTAGTTCTTGCGGGCGCTCTCCCGTGATACAGCCGGCGGCTATAGCAGCTCACTGTATCACTCGGCCCCGCCCCCGGCGCGCCGCATCATTGGATGTGATTGACAGCAGCGCGAGCCAATGGCTGCGCTGCTTTCAATCCATCCACTGTAGCCAATCAGCGGCCAGGCTGAGCGGCGAAATGGATGTCGGGAGCGAGCGGCTGACTTTCGAGGGGTCAGGTAAGTAAGACGGGGGGGGCTGGGGGCGGCGGTATTGTCGGAAGTTTTTTCACCTTAATGCATAGAATGCATTAGGGGGAAAAAAATTTTACCTTTACAACCCCTTTAATGTGATCAGCACAGGGCCAATCAGCGCCATCCACACAGAGAGTCAGCAGCGTGATTGGGTGGATCTGTGGATTCTGCAAAAATTTTAATGTCATAGAGAGTGCAAACAGCATACAGTTTTTAACCACTTGCCGACCGCTGCACGCCGATATACGTTGGCACGTGGGCAAATGGGCGTGCCTGTACGTCCCCTTTAATTGGTGGGGCTAGCAGGTGCGCACGTCGCGTACAGCGTGACTGTGCCCGCGGAACCAGCGGACTCAATGTCTGCTGGTCTCCCAGCGTTCGTGTCACGAAGCTGCAGAACAAGGAGATGCATATGTAAACAGGGCATTTCCTATTCTGCCTTGTGACATGACAGAGATCACTGCTCCCTGTCATTGGGAGCAGTGATCGCTTTCATGTGAGTGGAAACCCATCCCCCCCACAGTTAGAATCACTCCCTAGGACACACTTAATCCCTTCATCGCCCCCTAGTGTTTAACCCCTTCCCTGCCAGTGTCATTTACACAGTAATCAGTGCATTTGATAGCACTGATCGCTGTATAAATGACAATGGTCCCAAAATAGTGTCAAAAGTGTCCGATGTGTCCGCCATAATGTCGCAGTCACGATAAAAATCGCAGATCGCCGCCATTACTAATAAAAAAATTAATAATAAAAATGCGGTAAAACTCTCCCCTATTTTGTAGACGCTATAACTTTTGCGCCAACCAATTAATATACACTTTTTCATCCACTATCCAGTGCACAGTCCAGGGGCAAAGTCATCCAGTGCCCAGGGCAAAGATACCAAACTGCGCCCCCCCCCCTCCCTTAGGGTTAGGATTAGCAGTGATGGCGCTGTCACTACTCCTGTCAGCCTTGTAGCAGAAGCATCTGGCACAGGGCTCCCCCAACCCTGCAATAAACCATTGCACCCAGGGCAGTCGCCCCTCCTGCCCACCCCTTGTCCCGGGCCCTGCCTGTGCAGCTGAGGCTGCAGAGAAAGGCATGTGTGTGTTTGGGCTTTGTGGTGCACACCCTAATACAACAGGCTGCACACACCTATGCCCACACTCGTGCAGGAAAGACTCCTTATCAGAGCAATTACATTTTGCCCTGGTGAACTCTCCCACAGGTATTGCCTTAACATACCTCCCAACTTTCTGAGAAGGGAATGAGGGACACCTATCAGCAAAAGTATGCAGGCATAGGACACACCCCCTGTCACGCCCCTTAAAGGAGAATTTTACAAAAAAAACAAGATTGGTGAAACCCACCAGTGTTTTTTTTACCACTACTATTCCTTTATATTGGCTTTTGGAATTTACAAATGCAGCAATTTAGAAATCAGATGAAAGGTTTAGCGCTGGGAAACACTTTTTTATAGATAAAAAGTGCATTTTCTATACAACTATATAGATCAGACCAAAATGAGGGACAAATGAGGAGGAAAGAGGGACAGAGGGACATTGCTCCAAATCAGGGACAGTCCCTCGAAATCAGGGACAGTTGGGAGCTATGCCTTAACGGTGTGGGACGGGTGACAGCTGTAAACTGTTTTTCCCCCAGGATTGTTTCATTGGAGTCTTTTAAAAGCCGCCTAGAAGGGGTAAGCGCCGGTGGACCGGCCGGCAGACATGGGGGGGGGGCATTAGGGGGTTTGAGGTGTCGCGGGGGGTGGTTGCTTGCCACCCCCCTACCCAAACAAAAACCACCAGCTGCCACTGGTATCTGCCCATGTGTGTAGGAAATAATTTTAAGAAAATATAGAACAGGCAGCATATGACATTTTAAGTCTCATCAAAAATTGCCCATTAAGTCAATGTGGGGGCTTTAACTCGCAAGTTCGGAAATGGGAACTTACATGATGAATAAATATTTCTTTATAGGACATTCTTCTCATCTTCTGAAACAGGTATAGAGTGCCATCTAGTGGAATTAGTTAAAATTGCAGCGAATAGCTGACTTGTAAGGTTTTAGGAAGGGAAAAGGGAAGAGGGGTATTTTAAATGACAAAAAAAAAAAACATTCACACATTTTCTGGTTGGATTTAGCACATCTTTGCATTCCTGTTGTATGGATCAAAAAAAAAAAAGACTCAGTAACATCACTTGTATTTACAGCAATGTTTCTTTTGTCTTTCAACTGCAAAATCATTTTTCTTAGTGATTTGCTATAGATTCTTATGGAAGGTAGAACATGGGCAGATCATGAGTTTTCAGGTCTCAGATTCCAATGTAGAAATATGATCTATCGGTGCTGACAGGTCTACTTCTGATAGCAAGCTGCAGAATTGGTAAAACCACTATTGGGGTAATAATCAGGTAAGGTCAGTTTTAGGCTCAGGGGGGTCAGTTTATCTGTTAGGGCTGGGTAATGCGTTAATGGGCAGGTAAACTGTCAGGGGTTAATTTTAAGGGTTGTATTTGGTGTTAGGGCAAGGGTTAAGTGTTAAAGGATAAGCTCACCATTTTCGATAAATAGGCAATACATTCAAGGGGCTCTCAAAAATATATATATGAAAAAAAAGGGCAGTTTTGTAGTATAGTCCTCACTTTTATTCTCATACTTGTAGGCTATAATAATAATAATAATAATAATAATAATAATAATAATAAAAAAAAAACTCAGGAAGCTCACCCCAACACTACAGAAATGACACATCCTAGACAGGATGTTGGCATTACTAACTGGTAGTTTTTCGGCCAGGCTTCCAGGGAGCTCAAATGGCCCTAAATGAATTAACATTTTATACAGCTGCACATTTTTTTCAATCTCTGCTGGAGCCCCTTGACTGTATAGGCCAGTGATAGTGAACCTTGGCACCCCAGATGTTTTGGAACTACATTTCCCATGATGCTCATGCATTCTGCAGTGTAGTTGAGCATCATGGGAAATGTAGTTCCATAACATCTGGGGTGCCAAGGTTCGCCATCACTGGTATAGGCACTTACAAAACAGTAGATTCTGGTGGTTTTGTTTAACCAGTTGAGGACCAGCTGCCGCAGTTGTACTGTGGCAAGTTGGCTCCCCTGAGCAAATAGCCGGCATTCTACGTCGGCTGCTTAATGGCCACTAGGGGCGCACGCGCAACGGAGCCGATGTGCATGGCTGGCGGCCGTGATGTCCGCCAGCCTCCCGCGATCGCTCCTGAGAGAGACAGAACAGGGATCTGTCCATGTAAACTAGTGATTAGGAACAGCGATCTCTCTCCTCCTCCAGTCACTACGCAGCCCTCCTAGTTAGAGACACCTCCCTAGGGAACACTTAACCCCTTTATCGCCGCCTAGTGTTAACCCCATCCCTGCCAGTGACATTTATACAGTATTTAGTGGCTATTTTTAGCTCTGATCTCTGTCTAAATGTCACTGGTCCCAAAAAAGTGTCAAAAGTGTGCGATCTGTCCGTAAAATATATATATATATATATATATATATATGTATATATATATATATATATATATATATATAATATATATATATATATATATATATATATATATATATATATTGTAAATTGTCAGTCTTTTTTTGTTTAAAGCTCAAAAAATGGCCCGGTCATTAAGGGGGCAAAATCGAAAATCGTTCCAGTTAATCCTTCCTCTGCAGAGGAGATGGTCTTCAACACAGAGGATACTAATGCTGGAGAGCTGAGTATGAAAAAGAGATTTTGGTATAGGACATTGCTCTCGGTGCTTTTTTTTTATATTAAAGTAATTTAAAAATATTGCATATATTTTTTTATTATTATTTTTTTTTTCAACTCTTTTCTTTTAGCTTGTTTAACTTTTTTTTTTTTTTATTATTTACTTTTTTTTCTTTTTTGTTACATTTCAGAATAAAATATTTTTATCCTTTTCAGATAGAAAGGTAAATATAAAATATTGCATATGCATATTTTATAATTACATTTCCAGCTAGAAGGAGGTGATGGCACTAACGATCATACAAGATGATTTGCTTTATAACACTGAATATGGCAAATTTCATTGGAGCTGTGCGAATGTGTGTCACATTGGTTCAACAAACTTTTCAAACAACCTATAGAGTTGGAGAGAAAGCAAACAATTTCATCGTTGCTCTCTGTTTACAAAACTCATAATGCTCTGGTAGTCCTTTGTCTTGGGTCATTCCTGTATTAAATGTTTATTTTTAAATTAAGATAAATAATAGTAAATAAATAAATAATGCATGATATAAAAAATAGTAATGCATGGTAGAGCTGCATGATTCTGGCTAAAAGGAGAATCACAATTTTTTTGCTTAGAATAAAGATCACGATTGTTGACGTAACATCATCTTTCACATGATACAAAAAAAAATTGGGCTAACTTTACTGTTTATTATTTTAATTCACTGAAGTGTAAAATTACGTTTGAAAGACTGCTGTGCAAATACAATGTGACACAAAATATTGCAACAACCACCATTTTATTCTCTAGGGTCTATATATATATATATCATGTTTGGGGGTTCTAAGTAGTTTTCTAGCAAAAAATCCTGATTTTAACTTGTAAGCAACAAGTGTTAGAAAAAGGCTAAAGCCCTGTACACACGATCTGACTTTCCGATGGGAAATGTTCGATGTCAGCCTGTTGACGGTAAATCCAACCGTGTGTATACTCCATCGGACAATTGTTGTCTGACTTTCTGCGGACAAATGTTGGATGGCAGGTTTTCACATTTTCTGCGGACAAATGTCTGTTGTCAGATTTTCCGAGTGTGTGTACACAAGTCCGTCAGACAAAAGTCCAAAATACAAACACGCATGCTCGGAAACAGAAGCGGTCGGTCTTATAAACTAGCTTTCGTAATGGAGAATTAACATTCGCGGCAAATGATGAAATCTTGAAATGCAGCGCACAATTCTCTTCTTCTTTAATGGAATAATAATGAATAATAATGAAGCTGCTTTGCTGGTGATACTGATGGAGTTATTGCAAACTAATTTTCAAAGGCTTTTTTTTCTAGTGATATCAAGAATAATATTATTATGCATTTTTTTTATTATTTGGGCAAGTTACCACAACACCATTATCCTGTAGTTTTTAAGATCAAAGATACAACTATGTTGGTGTCCCTTGTCAATTTTACATTGTATTTTATTTAAATGTAACTGCCGACTCCCAAACTGTCATTTGAAGTAAAACACATAACCAAGTATTATTCTACACAATTTTTTTATTGTGCATTAAAAAAAGAAAACAAATAAACTTGGAAAAGTGCATTCTATGCATCCAAAAATTTAGAAAATATAACAAATCAAATCATTATTATTCAACCAAAAAATAAAATAAAAGCCTCATGCATGTGTCCTGCTTCTTAATATAAGGGGTCAACAATGCCAAGAGTTGGTGAAAGCAGGGGTCCGACATCCGGAGATAATTCCGAAAATCATCTGGATTATTCTCTTGGAGTGCCCGCAGCAAAGGCATATTACATAATTGGTCACGATTATTAAAGCAACCAATTTCTGGTCCAAGAAATCCTCCTCCTCCTCCTGTTCCTGGACTGGACTTGAGTCAAAGCAATAACTCCAAGGCCAATAATAAATAACACGTTATCTCCTCCGATTCTGCAACATGTCTGGTTGACAGACAGCCGTTCAGAAACAAACTGAAAAGCACAAAATGAAAAGCGCAAACTGAAAAACGTGAAATGAAAAGCGCAAAATGAAAAGCGTGAATCATCACTCACCAAACTTCTACTAACACGAGATTAGCAGAGGGAGCCAAAAGGGTGGCGCTAAAGAGCTGAAAAACCACGTAGTACGTCACTACATTAGTGTTTGTTGGCCGACAATTCCTCGCCATTTGTATGCAAGATAAAATCCAGGCACATGCCTTCGGACAAAAGTCAGAGGTTTTGTCTGCGGAAAATCAGATCGTGTGTACGAGGCTTTAGTCTTTAAGTGGTTAAACTGACCTAATTTACAGACTGAAGTTCATTCCTTTGACCTAAAAGAACTAAATGATACTTTGTTTATAATTATCTCAGCACTGAGGAATGTTGATAAACATTTGCAGGCTTTTTTTTTTGACAGCAGAGAACGTTCTGCACTTGTTACATAGAACCGAGGAAATGCCGGATTCAGACCCCTTTCACACTGCCAGCGTTTTTCAGGCGCTACAGCGCTAAAAATAGCGCCTGTATAGTGCCTGAAAAAAGCGGCTCCATTCACTCCAGTGTGAAAGCCTGAGGGCTTTCACACTGGAGCAGTGCGCTGGCAGGGCGTCATAAAAAGTCCTGCCAGCAGCTTATTTGAAGCAGTGAAGAAGCGGTGAACTCACCGCTCCTCCACCGCTGCTCCCCATTGAAATAAATGGGGCAGTGCTGCATTACCGCCGGCAAAACGCAGATCTGGCGGCGTTTTGTGGGTGGAATTAACCCTTTTCAGCCGCTAGAGGGGCGGTTTAGCGGTGGAACAGCGCCGCTAAAACGACGGTAAAGCGGCGCTAAAAATAGTGTGAAAGCCGTCTAAGACCGTGATGGGGTTGAAACGAGATCACAATTTTTTTAACAATTAATCGTGCAGCTCCAATGCATTGTTTAAGACAAAAATAAATAAAATACTTTGATCTGTGTAGCTTGTAGTGCCGCTTGAAGCCAGTAAACAAAGATCTCCCTGCCGGAGATGCAGAAAGTGGAAGCAGGCATCCATACACTCTTCAGATGCGTGAAAGTAGTAGTGATGAAGGAGATAGGATGCTACTCAACAACCTGATGCTATGGTAGTGTGTGACCTCAGCTAGTGCTACTTTGACCACGCCCCACCAACAGGGGCTTGGTCACACCGGGGCTTGGTCACACCGAGGCTTGGACACACCGGGGCTTGGACACACTGGGGCTTGGTCACACCGGGGCTTGGTCACACCGGGGCTTGGACATACCGGGGCTTGGTCACACCAGGGCTTGGACACACCGGGGCTTTGTCACACTGGGGCTTGGTCACACCGGGGCTTGGTCACACCGGGGCTTGGACACACCGGGGCTTGGTCACACTGGGGCTTGGTCACACCGGGGCTTGGACACACCGGGGCTTGGTCACACCGGGGCTTGGACACAGCAGGGCTTGGTCACACCATGCCTTGGTCACATTGGGGCTTGGTCACACCGGGGCTTGGTCACACTGGGGCTTGGTCACACCGGGCCTTGGTCACACCGGGGCTTGGTCACACGGGGGCTTGGTCATGCTGGGGCTTGGTCACACCGGGGCTTGGTCACACGGGGGCTTGATCACACTGGGGCTTGGTCACGCCGGGGCTTGGACATATGGGGGCTTGGTCACACGGGGGCTTGGACACACCGGGGCTTGGTCACACTGGGGCTTGGTCACACCGGGGCTTGGTCACACTGGGGCTTGGTCACACTGGGGCTTGGTCACACCGGGGCTTGGTCACACTGGGGCTTGGACATACCGGGGCTTGGTCACACCGGGGCTTGGACACACCGGGGCTTTGTCACACTGGGGCTTGGTCACACCGGGGCTTGGTCACACCGGGGCTTGGACACACTGGGGCTTGGTCACACCGGGGCTTGGTCACACCGGGGCTTGGACACACCGGGGCTTGGTCACACTGGGGCTTGGTCACACCGGGGCTTGGACACACCGGGGCTTGGTCACACCGGGGCTTGGACACAGCAGGGCTTGGTCACACCATGCCTTGGTCACATTGGGGCTTGGTCACACCGGGGCTTGGTCACACTGGGGCTTGGTCACACCGGGCCTTGGTCACACCGGGGCTTGGTCACACGGGGGCTTGGTCATGCTGGGGCTTGGTCACACCGGGGCTTGGTCACACGGGGGCTTGATCACACTGGGGCTTGGTCACGCCGGGGCTTGGACATATGGGGGCTTGGTCACACGGGGGCTTGGACACACGGGGGCTTGGACACACTGGGGCTTGGTCACACTGGGGCTTGGTCACACCGGGGCTTGGTCACACTGGGGCTTGGTCACACTGGGGCTTGGTCACACCGGGGCTTGGTCACACTGGGGCTTGGTCACACCGGGGCTTGGTCACACTGGGGCTTGGTAACACCGGGGCTTGGTCACACCGGGGCTTGGTCACACTTGGGCTTGGACACACCGGGGCTTGGTCACACTGGGGCTTGGTCACACCGGGGCTTGGTCACACCGGGGCTTGGTCACACTGGGGCTTGGACACACCAGGGCTTGGTCACACTGGGGCTTGGTCACACCGGGGCTTGGTCACACCGGGGCTTGGTCACACTGGGGCTTGGTCACACCGGGGCTTGGTCACACCGGGGCTTGGTCACACTGGGGCTTGGACACACCGGGGCTTGGTCACACTGGGGCTTGGTCACACCGGGGCTTGGTCACACCGGGGCTTGGTCACACTGGGGGTTGGTCACACCGGGGCTTGGACACACCGGAGCTTGGACACACCGGGGATTGGTCACACTGGGGGTTGGTCACACCGGGGCTTGTACACACCGGGGATTGGTCACACTGGGGGTTGGTCACTCCGGGGCTTGTACACACCGGGGATTGGTCACACTGGGGCCAGAGCAGCATTGGCTGCAGGCCACATACTATCACAGCACCGGGTTGGTGAGCGGTGTCTTATCTCCGTCATCTCTACTGCTTTAACGCGTCAAAACTTAATTTTTTTTTTCTATTTTTTTTTTTCCTTCTTTAGTATTTAGTGAGAGGCTGGGATTAGACATTTTTGACAGACAATCCCTTTGCTGCACATTAGATTCCCTGTATATAACGGTGTTGGCAAACAATTTTGCAATATTAAAGTAGCACGTGAAAAATGCATCTGTCTATATTATTTTTTCTTTCTTTTTTCCTGTAGAAATACCGCTATCAAGATGAGGACACCCCTCCACACGATCACTCATTGCCAAGACTCACCCATGATATCAAGGGCCCCGAGCTCGTCCACGTGTCCGAGAAGAACTTATCGCAAATAGAAAATGTCCACGGTTATGTCATGCAGTCGCATATATCCCCTCTCAAGGTAAGCCTGACGGGTTTACTTTACATCAACGATGGTCCTTATAATTCTGTGCTATATGATCTGAGGGGGGGGAATGAGGCCCAACCGCCTTTTTTTCTAATGCCAGTGTGAACAGGGCCTTACCGACTGGATAGGTTTCACCACCGAGGATTACATAGGGCACATTTCTGTCTCACTACACTAGTAAACATTGGAGAAATAGGAAATCAGAGTGTACAAGATCTATATACAGCTGGAGGGTTCTAAATAGGCGTCCGCTTAGTAAATTGTTTGCTTTGACCTCTGTTGGCGATACATTGATGTAGCGAGCCTCATTCATGAATGCGTCCCCCAATAGTTCCCTTGCTTTAGAGGGTGCATGTTTGTTCTAGATCAGTGACATGTTGGGGGGGGGGGGTAAACCAAGCATAAGCATCTGAACTCAAGAACAAGAAAATTAATATATTGCAGTAAAATATCTATCTATCTATCTATAACTTAGTTTTAAAAAAGTGCAGAAACTTTTTGAAGAACCTATATTTATACAGTGTATATATATATATATATATATATATATATATATATATATATATATATATATACATATATATATATTTATATATATATATATACATACATACATATACACACACACACACACATTATATTACCAAAAATATTGGGACGCCTGCCTTTAAACACACATGAACTTTAATGACATCCCAGTCTTAGTCCGTAGGGTTCAATATTGAGTTGGCCCACCATTTGCAGCTATAACAGCTTCAACTCTTCTGGGAAGGCTGTCCACAAAGTTTAGGAGTGTGTCTATGGGAATGTTTGACCATTCTTCCAGAAGTGCATTTGTGAGGTCAGGCACTGATGTTGGACGAGAAGGCCTGGCTTGCATTCTCCACTCAAATTCTACTGGGTTGAGGTCAGGACTCTGTGCAGGTCAGTCAAGTTCCTCCACTCCAAACTCGCTCATCGATGTCTTTATGGACCTTGCTTTGTGCGCTGCTCCAAATCAGTTGGTGGAGGGGGGATTATGATGTGGGGTTGTTTTTCAGGGGTTGGGCTTGGCCCCTTAGTTCCAGTGAAGGGAACTCTTAAGACGTCAGCATACCAAGATATTTTGGACAATTTCATGCTCCCAACTTTGTGGGAACAGTTTGGGGATGGCCCCTTCCTGTTCCAACATGACTGCACACCATTGCACAAAGCAAGGTCCATAAAGACATGGATGAGTAAGTTTGGGGTGGAGGAACTTGACTGGCCTGCACAGAGTCCTGACCTCAAACGCGTTAGAACACCTTTGGGATGAATTAAAGCGGCAACTGCGAGTTGGGCCGTCTCGTCCAACATCAGTACCTGACCTCACAAATGCCCTTCTGGAAGAATGGTCAAACATCCCCATAGACGAACTCCTGAACCTTGTGGACAGCTTTCCCAGAAGAGTTGAAGCTGTTATAGCTACAAAGAGTGGGCCAAATCAATATTGAACCCTACAGGCTAAAGCCTCGTACACACGGTCGGATTGTTGGCCAACAGAGCATCAGACTTTTGTCTGAAGGGCATGTGCCAGAAACTTGTCTTGCATACAAACGGCACACAATTGTCGGCCAACAAACACGATCGTAGTGACGTACTACGTGGAATTTCAGCTCTTGAGCGCCATCCTTTGGGCACCTTCTGCTAATGTCGTGTTTGGTGAGCATTGATTCCGAGCATGCGTGTTTGTACTTTGGACTTTTGTGTGACGGACTTGTGTACACACGATACGAAAATCTGACAAAAGACCGTTGTCTGCCGAAAATTTACTAGCCTGCCATCCAACATTTGTTGGCCAAAAGTTGGACAACAATTATCTAATGATCGGATTTTAGGCAAACAGCCTCTCATCACACAATTTTCTGCCGATAAGGCTGGGATGCCATTATTTTTTTATTTTTATTTATATATTTTTTCTATAGGATTCCCGATCAACCAATACAATCTTTGATGTGTGGGAATACTGTTACACCTGTTGTTCTGTTGTTCTGAGATTGTATTACATTATATTGTTCACCATACGTTTTTGTTCACTGTGATCCATTGATTAATTGATTCAAGACAGACTGCTTGATTGCTTAATAGATTACAGATGATTTCTCTATATATATCGTACCTTGTATGTGGTCATTCATAGGCATGAAGGTTTGAAGAAGGGCGTGATCTATATTAGCCCGCAACTTTTACTACTATGACTGCCTGTATATTTTGGATGTTTTTTTCATTAAAACACTTTTTTTGTGCGGCAATCCCTCTTGATTTTTTATATATATAGTGGAACCTTGGATTACGAGCATAATCCGTTCCAGGAGAATGCTCGTTATCCAAAGTACTCGCATATCAAAGCGAGTTTCCCCATTGAAGTCAATGGAAACGAAAATAATTTGTTCCGCATTGACTTCAATGGCATGCAATACCGTATGCGGCCAGAGGTGGGGGGGCGCCGGAGAGCCTTGGAAATGAACGGAAAGGCCCGAGGAAACCTCGGCTGACTTCGGCAAACCTTGGAAAGACTCCGTTCCCAAGGTTTGCCGAGGTCAGCTGAGCTGTCCTCGGGCCTTTCCGCGCATTTCCAAACGGCTGCGATCGGCGCCGCTCGGCTACGGCGCCCCCCCACCTCAGGCCAAACGCGGTATTGCACACGCTTTGGCAGGAATCGTGCTTGTATTTGGAGACAACACTCGCAAACCGAGTTACAATTTTTAAAAATACAGTGCTCGTATTGCGAAACGCTCGTTAACCGCGTTACTCGCAATCCGAGGTTCCACTGTATATATATATATATATATATATATATATATATGGCTTTTTTTCCCAGTGAAAAAGTGCAGGTACTTCCCCCCCTTTTAAGTTACCCCTTTTCTCCCTCCCCTACCCACCTCTGAGCACCGTCCCTTGGTTCTACCCCCCTACCTACTGCCCAATACTGCCCCTTTTAGAGAATACAGAACCAAGTATAATTTTGTGGTGTTAAGGTATGTATATGAAATTTGTTAATGATAACAAAAAAGGCAGTAAAATGGATCCCCTGCAGCCAGCAACAATAGATTCCCCCCCAAGAACAATAGAAACCCCCACAACAATATACCCCCAAGAAACAGTAGATCAACCCCAGCAACAAAAGACCCTACTAGCAACAATAGATCTCCCAGCAGCCAGCATCAATAGACCCTCCAGCACACCCTAGCACCCCTTGACATTACATACATTCAGTGCTGGAGGTGCCGGAACTGCGTTCCCCCACGTTCCCGCTGAAAAAAAGCCATATATATATATATATATATATATATATATATATATATATATATATATATATATATATATATATATATATATATATATAATATATATATATATATATAGGTAATGGCACCCCCAGGCATCTGCAAACTTGTTTGCATTTTCACCTGCGCCTGCACTTAGTCGCACCTGTAGGTGTGAACCAAGCCTAAATAAAATAAATAAATAACCAATTAATTAAATACATGAATAAATAATTAACAATATAAATAAATAAATAAAATAATTAAATAAAATAAAATTGAAGAACAAATATTAAACTCATTCATTTATTATTAGAACCAACTAGGCTTTTCTAAGCAGGCCAGTGTGCAGGACGAGTCGACGTGGATCTAATCCATGCCTTGATATGAACTATTTGTGTTTTGTATTGAAGTTTTATAACTATTATCCAATAATGGCCATATTATACAGTAGTAGAGCAAGTACATAAAATCTGAGATTTACATTGAAAATTAGAATTCGTAAAAAAAGACAACAGTGTCTCAAATAGTGCGCTTTAAAAAAAAAATAATACGCTGTGCTTTCTCTTTAAGTTCTGAATAATACAGTAATAGGCCAGCAGTCAATCTTCCAGATAAACGAGGTTGGACCAGATAATTGGAGGCCGACTTACATATTTCTTTATCCTCCTGGACTGCAATTATATTTCCCACCCGGCACCCCCACCCCACCCCCACTGACAGCACTGCTGAAGGGTAACGCACACCGCGGTCGGCTAATGATGCGTTTCTGTGATTCACTATCATTAGTATGTACAGGATGATGTGCCCCGGCAATGTATCATCAAAGGGACGCAACCACCCAAGCTGGGAAATTCTACACAACTCTATCCTTTGCTCAGAGCTACAGCTGCTCACCCATGTCTGCATTTCTCTTGTAATAAAACTATGAATAAACCTTTATTTATCAAATTAATCCCCATATCCAAACAACATTTTTTTTTTTCTTCTGTTTTCTAAATCTAAAATAGAATGGGGAAGTGCTAGTACACGACAAAAAAACAAAACAAAAAAAAAACAACGTTTTTTGTTTCTGATTCATTCGTTAGGTTAATCATTTTGTTTCATCACATTCGTTATGAAAGAATAATTCGTTTTCGGAATTTGTTTCTTATATTCTGATTAATTTCGTATATTGGTTGTTCTGAATCAATTCGTATTATGGAAGTTATTTTGGAAGATTGGCTATATTCATTTTAATGTGTTCATTTGTTATTTCAGGAGATTATGTATGCAGTGCACTCTGTTTGGGTTGCAGGTAGGTGGATCCATCAGAATTTCCTTAAATCATAACATAACAAATGGAATGAAATTAATTTCGGATTTATTTGTTATAAATTGGAGATTCTAATGGATCCACCTCCATCCAACCCGATCACAATAAGTAGGAATCATCTTATGTCACTTTTATACCTTACAGTATTTATTGCCATATCTTTTTATTTCATATGTAGTGCATTTTTATATTGTTGAAAAATGTTAATGCATCTTAAAAACTAAATGGATCAGAATCAATTCTGATCAATCGTCATGTCGTTACGCTGTTTCGGATGTTTTAAACAATAATAAAGGCCCAAAAAATCTGTGCTGGAGCATATCAAGTCTTAAATAAAGTAATAAAGCAGCCACTCAAGCAGTCGTTGCACCAACAGCAAAATATTATAAATAACAAAAAAGTAGTACTAAATCAAACATTAGTGCAATGATCCATAAAAAGTACAAGCCGGCAACTCGACAGCTTCTCCATAGAAAATGCTATTGTAGCATTATAGCAGTAACATCATCCAAAAGGCTGACGCGTTTCGGCCTAAGCCTTCATCAAATGCTTTTGAATACTAGCTGAACATGGCCTATATGCTAACATACCACAAAGTAAAATTCTAGAACAGGGTATCTGTGGCTCGTCCCACTATACGATGAGGGGGGCACCAAAGGTTTACAGACTCAGTCCAAACAATCTTAACGATGTACACTCTGAATGAAATGTGGAAACCCATGTTCATCCGACTAACGTGTTGCGGCCTAGTTACATCATTAGAAATAGGCTATACAATCCAAACACAAGGCAGGCTACCATGAAGTAAGGGATATCAAGGACAAAAGGGAAAGAGAAGGACTAAGGAGAGAAAGATTAGACAAGAAGGGAAAGAAGGAGAAGAAGTGAAATTCCTCGAACGTAGTGCTTCTCCTGATGAGGCATCAAGTAGAGCACACAGTTGTGTTCCTATTACCATGGCAGAAGTACCATTACTTCAAAATCTGGCGGTAGACAGCATTTAATCCATGGCCGCCATATTTTTATTTCAATATATTTTTTATTGCAAAATGCATAAGAAAAAGGTTACAAACAATATGCCAGCCGACGTGGTTACTGAACAAAATAGACAAGTCAATCTGTGAACTGTATAAAGATGGCAGGATATAACCTCTAGCAGCATACATTGCTACAGATTTAAAAAAATGCATTACTAGTGCAGGCTTCATGCTCCCGTCCCATCATGACCTATACCTCAATATATATTTTTACTTGTTGTTACAGACATCAGATATACACATCAGCCCCTGAAGAAGCGAGTAGAGCTTGCGAAACGCTTCGGGTTAGAGATGTATGACGTATATCTGTACCCTAATACTTTGTGATATTATAGCCTTTGGTTATGTTTTTAGAGGACTACTACGTCATATTGCTGTTCTTATGTATTTGTCACTTCTGCTCATGTTCTGTATTGGACGATATGTATACCATTCAATAAACTTTATGCTTTTTATACCTATACTCCTGTTTACCTGGTGATCATCATGGACACCTCATTTAAAGTCCCATGGACGATTTCCTGTCTCCACATTGCTACAGATAAGGCACCAATTGGTTGTAAAGCATTTTTTTGTTAAAAATACATTAAAAAAACAAAAGGATAGAAAAGAAAGTAAGTAGAACACAACATAACTAGGCATGAAGCCAATACAGTCTTGTGGTTACAAATGCTCATTTAACTTTGTTTTGAGCATGCCAGTCAAGCCATGGTTTCCAACGTAAAACTGGTGGCTTGGTATCTTCCAGAAGAGGATGCAAAGAGCAACTCGGAAGTGGCGTGTGTGTGGTGTGTATGATTTGAATTAATTTAGTAAAAGAGGGGGGTTGGTGGTCCCTCCAATATCTGACCAATGACAGATGGGCTGCTAATAGTATGTGAATTACCAGGGTCTAGGGAGAAGAGTGTCATTCCTGCTGACATTGGAATTGCCAACCTGAAAATTTGATTGATCAGCCGCAAAACACAGCTACCCACAGGAAGGAAACTGAAGGGCATGTCCAAATGATATGGTAGAGTGTACCTGTGGCTCCACACCCCCTCCAGCATATTGGGGAGGTTAGTGGAGCAAATTTTGAGATTCTGTATGGGGTTAGGTACCAGCGCAGCAGGATCTTCTGGGTAATTTCCCATACATTTATATTTTTTGTGGCAATGTAGGTTGAGCATAGTGCTTTTTGCCATTTTTCAAGAGGGCGTGTCTTCCCCAAGTCAAGCTCCCACGTGTTTATGGGTGTTGACTTGATAAATATGTTTTTATTGTTAATTATATCGTAAAAGAGGGATATACCCTTGATATTGGAATTAGAAGAGGTGTAGACTTGCACCACTTGCCAGGGCAAGGATATTTTTGGGGGTAGGCTGTGTTGGAGGAAGTGTGTGTGCGATTCTTGTGTAGCTATAGAGATCATGAGACGGCAGATACAACTCAATTTGTGTGTCTGCCATATGTTATCAAATTTACCAAAGTGGTCTTTTTAAAGGGCTTATATCTTTGCACGCAGAAGGGTGCGATTCATTCTGTGTTTAGTCTCAGCCACAGTCAAGGTCAGAGCTTTCCATGCCTTAGCCATTGTCTGTTTCGCGGCTGTAAAGAGCCGGGTCAAAAGTTTGAATTATTTACGTGTCAAAGATTCCGGCCTCAAGTTTAGAAGGGCAGTTGTCGGATCTGGTGGGAGAGTGAGTTCGAGCACCTCAGAGGCAAGTGCGAAAATGGCTTTCCAGAAATCCTGTGCCACTGGGCAGCTCCACGCTGTACTAAAATTTTCATCCAATTTCCATATTATTGCATTTGTTAAGGAAATATATAGGAAAATAGGGGTCAAAAAAGCATTTGTGTGGCTTAGGCAATCATTTCCTGCATATTAGTTCTTTGTGGTGTGTGCACCCGGGGCCATGACTACATACTGTATGCTAAAAGTTGTCCCTCTTTATCATTTCACAAGATTGAGAGGTATGTAGAGGGCCTTACACACGACCCGAATGCCGGGCAGCATCGGCTGGGTCAATAGAAACCAGCTAACCTTCGGTCCGTGTGTACGGCAACCTGCTTCTGTTGAACGGGCATGACCGCAAAAGGTCTGCAGAATGGCAACCTGGGCTTCCATCACACCTCAGCAGTGCCACAGGCTGATCACCTCCATGCCACGCCGCATTGATGTAGTAATTCATGCAAAAGGAGCCCCAACCAAGTATTGAGTGCATACTATACTGTACACAGGGCCGGATTTCCCACAAGGCCACCGAGGCCAGGCCTCGGGGCGGCAGTGGTACAGGGGTGGCACCGCCGCCCCCCACACTAACATCAGCATGTGATGCAGTGCACCCGGGCGCCAGAGAGGTGGGGGCGCTGAAGCGCTAGAGTGCTCCTCTCCCTCCTCCTCCTCTCTGTGTCCAGACTAAGGCGGCTCCCTCCGCCGGTCACCGCCGCCACCGCTGTGTTTTTCGCTGCTTCTCCTGTCAGAGAAGGAGAGCAGCCGCCGAAGATCGGAGCGGCTGATCTCTGTGCGGCGGCGGCGGGGGGGGGGCGTGTTCTCCTCTGTCTCTCACTCCCGAGTCCCGCCCAAGCCTGTGCCTGTCTCCATCTGTTCTATTGTACACACTTGGAGGGGAGGTTGTCCTGGGGGGGTTGTACTAATGGAGGGGGGGGGGGGTTGTCCTGGGATGTCTGTACTGCTGAAGGGGGGGTTTGTCCTGGAGGGGTTGTACTAATGGAGGGGGGGGGGGTGTCCTGGGATGTCTGTACTAGTGAAGGGGGGGTTTGTCCTGGAGGGGTTGTACTAATGGAGGGGGGGGGTTGTCCTGGGATGTCTGTACTGCTGAAGGGGGGGTTTGTCCTGGAGGGGTTGTACTAATGGAGGGGGGGGGTTGTCCTGGGATGTCTGTACTAGTGAAGGGGGGGTTTGTACTAATGGAGGGGGGGGGGTGTCCTGGGATGTCTGTACTAGTGAAGGGGGGGTTTGTCCTGGGGGGGTTGTACTAATGGAGGTGGGGGGTTGTCCTGGGATGTCTGTACTAGTGAAGGGGGGGTTTGTCCTGGGGGGTTTGTACTAATGAAGGGGAGGTTTTGTCCTGGGGGGTTTGTACTAATGAAGGGGGGGGTTTGTCCTGGGGGGTTTGTACTAATGAAGGGGGGGTTGTCCTTGGGGGGTCTGTGCTAATGGAGGAGGTGGGGGTTGACCTGGGGGGGGGGTTGTACTAATGGAGAGGGGGTTTTCCTGGGGGGGGTTGTACTAATGGAGAGGGGGTTTTCCTGGGGGGGGTTTGTACTAATGGAGGGGGGTAGACCTGGGGCGGTTTGTGCTAATGGAGGGGGGTTGTCCTGGAGGGGGGTTGTACTAATAGAGGGGCGTTTGTCCTGGGGGGTCTGTACTAATGAAGGGAGGTGGGTTTGTTCTGGGGGGTCTGTAGTAATGAAGGGAGGTGGGTTTGTCCTGGGGGGGTCTGTACTAAGGGAGGGGGGTGGGTTTGTCCTGGGGGGGTCTGTACTAAGGGAGGGGGGTTTTTTCTGGGGGGGTCTGTACTAATGAAGGGAGGGGGGTTTGTCCTGGGGGGGTCTGTACTAATGAAGGGAGGGGGGGTTTGTCCTGGGGGGGTCTGTACTAATGGTGGGGGGTTTGTCCTGGGGGGGTCTGTACTAATCGAAGGGGTAGTTTGTCCTGGGGGGGTCTACACCCAGGAAAGTACACCCAGGGCTCCAGAGGGAGAGGGCAGTGCTCAGGGAACACCATCAGAGAGAGAACCCCACTGCCCTGCCCCACCAGAGGGAAAGCCACACAGCCTGGCGCCATCCCTGGCGGAGAAAGGAATGGAGTCATTGCAGGAATACGGATCTGGGTGCTGCCCAACGGAGTCGCCACGGGCAATTCAGAGTGAGCTGACTCCTGATCAGGGGAAGCATTGCTGTATCGCTGGGTCAGGTGAGAGGGCCGATCGGCCATTATCTACTAATGTCCATAGGAACTGCAGTCTCTGACCATCTCCTGTATCATGTCTGCAGTCTTTGACCGTATGTCTGGGGGCTCTTTCTGGTGGTGTGGGGGGGGGGGGGCGGCATTGAAGGGCATGGCCTTGGGGCGGCAAAGGGAGTAAATCCGGGCCTGACTGTACATGGACATACTTTTCAGTAAGCCAACATTTCTGTATTAAAAATCATTTTATTATTGGTCTTATGTAATATTCAAATTTTCTGAGATACTGAATTTTGGGTTTTCACTAGCTGTAATTCATAATCATCAAAATTAAAAGAAAAAAATGATTGAAATTGATCACTCTGTGTGTAACACATCTATATAAAATATAGGAGTTTAACTTTTTGAATTGAATTACTGAAATAAATTAACCTTTTGATGATATCTCGTTTTTTGAGATGCACCTGTAGCTGCAAAGAGGGGGCCAACTCAATATTGAACCCTACAGACGAAGACTGTGATGCCATTAAAGTTCATGTGTGTGTAAAGGCAGGTGTCCCAATACTTTTGGTAATATACTGTGTGTATATATATATATAGATGTCCGATCAATGTCCGATCGTGTGTACAGGGCATAAGAGTATAATAATTGGTTTGTGGGAAAGTTTAGGTGTCTACAAACTATGGGATATATATATATATATATATATATATATATATATATATATATATATATATATATAGATATATCTATATATATAGATATATATAGATATATCTATATATATAGATATATATAGATATATCTATATATAGATATATATTTATTTATCTATATATATCTATATATATCTATATATAGATATAGATATATATATCTATATATAGATATATATAGATATATATAGATATATATATCCCATAGTTTGTAGACACCTAAACTTTCCCACAAACCAATTATTATACTCTTATGCCCTGTACACACGATCGGACATTGATCGGACATTCCGACAACAAAATCCATGGATTATTTCTGACGGATGTTGGCTCAAACTTGTCTTGCATACACACGGTCGCACAAAGTTGTTGGAAAATCCGATCGTTCTGAACGCGGTGACGTAAAACACGTACGTCGGGACTATAAACGGGGCAGTAGCCAATGGCTTTCGTCTCTTAATTTATTCTGAGCATGCGTGGCACTTTGTGTGGCGGAATTGTCCACACATGGTCGTAATTTACGCAAACGGATTTTGTTGTCGGAAAATTTTAAAGCCAGCTCTCAAACTTTGTGTGTCAGAAATTCCGACAGAAAAAGTCCGATGGAGCCCACACATGGTCGGAATTTCCGACAACACAATCCGATCGCACTTTTTCCGGTGGAAAATCTGACCGTGTGTGCAGGGCATTATTGGGATTTTATTTTGGCAAAGACATGTAGCAGAATACAGTTGGGCCTAAATTCATGAAGACATTTGATTTTATTGGATATGTTTTAGAACAGCAAATAGAAAATATTGGGTTTTTTTTGTTTGTTTTTTCAAAAGTGTCGGTCTTTTTTCATTTATATAATAAACAATAAAAAACCCAGTGGTGTTTTAATAGGCAAATAAGGTGAAACAAATGTCAATATAAAAAAGACGGACAAATAATTCCACAGTAGCGCACTAAATTAATCTACAAATCTCCTAATTATTAACATTGTGAAATGATCAACATAAAACACCCATATATAATGAAAAGTGTCCATATAGCATATCCCCAAAAAAAAAATATCTATGCTCCAACATATGCAAATCAATGCAACTTAAATTGATGAAAAGATAGTGAAACGAGATGCACCAAAATCCTTCACCAAAGTGATGTGTGCCAATTCCACTCCCTTAAGAATAAAGCTCACCAGATGCTGTTGCCATTCACTCTCGCATCTGGCAAATATCGCCTTATTAGATGTTATTGAAGAGCCGCTTATACACGCCAATCTCCATCCAGATTAATAAAGATACTCTCCACATGGGGGGATAGAAATTGAGACAGAGTCTCCAATAGTGTAAAAACACCTTAAGGTAATCGGTTTATTAAGAGTAATGTACTTACATCTTAAAAGATTCAAAATCGCCTTGTTAAAATTCCAAATATGCCAGGTCGTACACGTGGACTCACCGTCTCAGTGTTGCCGTGTAGCCACGCCCCAACGCGTTTCGTCTGTGTTTAAATACCACCAAAAGAAAGCTCTATTTGTTTGAACAAAAATTATATGAATTTTATTTGGGTACAGCGTTACATGACCACGCAATAGCCAGCAATAGCAGTGCTGAATGGCAAAAAATCTTCCGGTCATGAAGGGGATACAATCTTCCACAGCTCAAGTGGTTAAGCCTTTTGGAATATTTCTCTAAAACTTAAAAGCATATTATGGAGGTGGTGCCTAAAATTAATGATTACCATCATTTTATTCTACAGGGTCTCTATATGTTTTGGGGTTCAAAGTGTGTTTTAATGTACATTTTAGAATGCATGTACAAAATGAAAAAAAAAAATCTCAGGGGGTGAAAGGTGTAAAGAGGCCCTGTCACTTTACTCATTGAGTCTCTTTAAATAAATGTTTGATTATATCACAATTTGTGTATCTCACATTTATCAGCTTTCCTGCTATAAATTCACCTCATATTTGACTGTTTGTATTCATCATAATTTCTCTCTTGGTAGCGGTCAGTGGCGCGCTCTGAAAATGTCACGCAGGGTAGTAGAAAAGGCCAGCGCGCCATTGTCACGCAGCTTGTAACTTGTCATACCGTTGTACAATCCACTCTGACCCATCTTATACCACGCCGTGTACGCATCTATGCATCTACAGTAACCCCCGATGTTCTTCTCTGCGTTACCATGGTGACTGTACAGTGATGTCTAACATATTGTCCATCTGAGTGTTTCTGCAATCAATGGAATGATCCTTGTAGAGGTTTTCATATCCTAATTTAGGATAATGAAAACATGGATTCCAAGACTGCAACTTTTTTTTTTTTATGCCCATAGCATGTGAAACACACTCAAAAACTTCACCCAGTGCCAAAAAAATGTGCACACACATAAAGAGTGAAACACAAAAATGTGCAACGGGTGTACACAAGCCCTCTAAAATCAGAGGGCCTTGCCCTGATCCCCCAGGGCATTATGCTCCAGACGGGGACTTGGGTACTTTACACCTGGTCCATCTGCCCATAACCAGATGGACCCCCCTCTCTGGAAGGTCTGCCGAAACAGACCCAACCAAGTACTTGATAGGGCTCCCCCGAGGTGAGACCCCATGAGAGAGAGTGAACCAAGCCAGAAGGCCGTGTCCACCCCCTCCCAAGACTTTCAGGGCAGGCCTGAGGACCTACACCCTACCAGTCACACATGCAAAAACCGTGTACAAACATAAAAATACAAAAAGTGACAAACAAGGGCATAAATAAAAGAAAGTGGGGGAGAAGCAAGTGGAGAGGAGAGTGAAAAGTGGTCATTGTGTGAAACAATGACCAGGCCCTGCGGCCAGGAATAAAAAATTCCTCCGGTCCCAGCCAAAAGACCCGACCCAGGAGGCAGGTGAGAAAAAAGTGTGGTATGGTGCAGTGACCGTGGTGCCATAAATTAAAGTGACCCTCACTCACAGTGACTTTATGGCACCCCTGGACTGCCACTCCAGGGGCACATACACCATGGGATTCTTTCTAATAGGGATGAGCCGAACACCCCCTGGTTCGGTTCGCAGCAGAACATGTGAACAGGCAAAAAATTTGTTCGAACACGCAAACACCATTAAAGTCTATGGGACACGAACTTGAAAAATCAAAAGTGCTAATTTTAAGGGTTAATATGCAAGTTATTGTCATAAAAAGTGTTTGGGGACCCGGGTCCTGCCCCAGGGGACATGTATCAATGCATCAATGTTTTAAAAACGGACGTTTTTTCGGGAGCAGTGATTTTAATAATGCTTAAAGTGAAACAATAAAAGTGAAATATTCCTTTAAATTTCGTACCTGGGGGGTGTCTATAGTATGCCTGTAAAGTGGCGCATTTTCCCGTGTTTAGAACAGTCCCTGCACAAAATTACATTTCTAAAGGAAAAAAAGTCATTTAAAACTACTCGCGGCTATAATGAATTGTCGGGTCCCAGCAATACAGATAAAAGTCATTGAATATTAAGTCATTGAATATTAAGAGGAACCCCGAACCCAAATTTTTAAAAAAATTGCATGGGGGTCCCCCCAAATTCCATACCAGGCCCTTTAGGTCTGGTATGGATATTAAGGGGAACCCTGCACCAATTTTTTTTTTTAAATGGCGTAGGGGTCCCCCTCAAAATCCATACCAGACCCTTCAGATCTGGTATGGATTTTAAGGGGAACCCCGAGCCAAAATTTTTTAAAAAATGGTGTGGGGGTCCCCCCAAAAATCCATACCAGACTCCTATCCGAGCACGCAACCTGGCAGGCCGTAGGAAAAGAGGGGTGGATGAGAGAGCGCCCCCCCTCCTGAACCGTACCAGGCCACATGCCCTCAACATGGGGAGGGTGCTTTGGGGTAGCCCCCCAAAGCACCTTGTCCCCATGTTGATGGGGACAAGGGCCTTATCCCCATAACCCTTGTGGTTGTGGGGGTCTGCGGGCGGGGTGCTTATCGGAATCTGGAAGCCCCCTTTATCAAGGGGACCCCCAGATCCCACCCCCCCTGTTTGAAATGGTAACGGGTACATTGTACCCCTACCATTTCACAAAAAAAGTGTCAAAATGTTAAAAAAACACAAGACACACCTTGGGACAAGTCCTTTGTTAAAAAAAATAAAAATGTCCCACGAAGTCCATTCATCTTCTTCTATCGCTCCGCCAATGGACCAAAAAATAAAATAAAAAAGATCTGCCTCCATGGGAGGTACCCACTGTATGACACTTCAGCGCTGATGACAGTTCTTTTATAACTGAGGGCGGGGCCACACAGTGACGTACCCGGGTGACCCCACCCCCCTCTGACGCACTTCCCAATGGCTTCCCCGTGGCGTCAGAGGGGGGTGGAGCCCCCGGGTACGTAAACGTGAAACAATGTGTTTCTTTGGTGCGCAAGTACGGAGGGATAGGCGCTTTAGTGCACAGCCTGCCACTGGTCACTCGTTAAATTACATGAGCTTCTTCTGGGGCAGAGTTGAAAATTTTGGCCCCAATGGACTTCATTCAACAGGAGTGCCAAAAAATGTTACACGTTTTTGTACATTCAGCCAGCAGCAACTATAGTCTTTTTTGCTCACACATTTTTTTATTTTCACTTGTACACCCGTCTTTTTTTGGGCATTTTTAGGCTTGAGTGTTTTCATTTTGGCCAATGGAAGGATAGTTACTAGCAAAAGGAGAGGCAATAAAATGCAAAAAAATATGCGTTGTTTTTTCTATTTGAAAGGCACATTCATTGACGTCTAAAGGGGCCAAAAATTGCACAGTTCTGCCTCTAAGAAGCTCATGTACTTTTTCAAACTTCAGGCAAAACGCAACACTCAGGTGTGAACGTCCACCATAGAATCCAATGAAAATCCACATGGCAAGTGTTGACACGCTTCTAGAAAAGGTGTAAACCAGAGCTAAGGGTTACGTAAAGGTCTTGTACACTTTCAAATCTTTTCATTATTATAACTAGGTATTAGTTGGATTCCTTGTGTTGTTTGTTTGCCTATCTTGTTATGATGGGCTCACATGTTGTGGCTGAAGTTCGTAGTGTCATGGCCGATCAGTTCCCCTATGTCCATATATTCATCCACCTACAGTGGGGCAAAAAAGTATTTAGTCAGCCACCAATTGTGCAAGTTCTCCCACTTAAAAAGATGAGAGAGGCCTGTAATTGTCATCATTGGTATACCTCAACTATGAGAGACAAAATGTGGAAACAAATCCAGACAATCACATTGTCTGATTTTTGAAAGAATTTATTTGGTGGAAAATAAGTATTTGGTCAATATCAAAAGTTCATCTCAATACTTTGTTTTATATCCTTTGTTGGCAATGACAGAGGTCAAACGTTTTCTGTAAGTCTTCACAAGGTTGTCACTAGGGCTGCAACTAACGATTATTTTCATAATCGATTAGTTGGCCGATTTATTGTTTCGATTAATTGGTTAATAACCTTAAAAAAAAGTGTGGTGTATAATTTAGTTAATATGTAAAGTTTACAAAAAGGCAATTTATTCCTAAATATCTTTATACGCAGGGGTAAATATTAATGACCAACTATATGGTTAGGGAGTAAAATCTTTAATCCTCTCTGAGAATAACAGACAGAAGAGATATACTCTATATACTATTGGAGGTTGAATCTGGTAAATATCATCAGACTCAGATCAAATTTTTTTATTTAAAGAAAAAAATATTCTAGACTGTTTTGCAGATTTTCAAACAGAACTGTAATATTACATGCTTTTCTGCAGCTTCTCCATTGGAGTATATTGAACCAAAAAAGCACTGTTTGGCATTGAAAAAGGTCCTTGACCCTTTCCAAATATACAGCAGCTGAAAAAGCATAGATGTGAACGTTAAATGAACTGTAGTGCATTTCTGCAAAAAGCACCAAAAAACACATGGGTGGGAACCAGGCCTAAGACATTTAGTAACATAATGGAGTTAAAAAAAAAATAAAATAGTTTTTTTACTGTGCAACAGTGAAAGTAATATTTAAAGTAGAGATTATTTGCTCTTTTTGAACTATTTACGGCTAATTTTAGCTTTTTTAACCCCATTATGTGACTGGCCGAATAATCGATTATGAAAATAGTAATCGATTAATAATATAATCGATTAGTTGTCGATTAATCGATTCGTTGTTTAAGCCCTAGTTGTTACACACTGTTGCTGGTATGTTGGCCCATTCCTCCATGCAGATCTCCTCTAGAGCAGTGATGTTTTGGGGCTGTCACTGGGCAACACGGACTTTCAACTCCCTCCAAAGGTTTTCTATGGGGTTGAGATCTGGAGACTGGCTAGGCCACTCCAGGACCTTGAAATGCTTCTGATGAAGCCACTCCTTCGTTGCCCGGGCGGTGTGTTTGGGATCATTGTCATGCTGAAAGACCCAGCCACGTTTCATCTTCAATGCCCTTGCTGATGGGAGGAGGTTTGCACTCAAAATCTCACGATACATGGCCCCATTCATTCTTTCATGTACACGGATCAGTCGCCCTGTTCCCTTTGCAGAGAAACAGCCCCAAAGCATGATGTTGCCACCCCCATGCTTCACAGTAGGTATGGTGTTCTTTGGTTGCAACTCAGCATTCTCTCTCCTCCAAACACGGCGAGTTGTGTTTCTACCAAACAGTTCTACTTTGGTTTCAACTGACCATATGACATTCTCCCAGTCCTCTTCTGGATCATCCAAATGCTCTCTAGCAAACCTCAGACAGGCCCCGACATGTACTGGCTTAAGCAGGGGGACATGTCTGGCACCGCAGGATCTGAGTCCCTGGCCGCGTAGTGTGTTACTGATGGTAAACAAAAACAAAAGTGTCTTGAAGCGCTAAAAGGCGCAGTCCATAAGAAACAAATTCATGTCATAAAAATAATGTAAAAAGGAATAGCTTGAGTCCAGTGCAGCTGCCAACCACTGGGAAGGTGGACAACAGGACAAAAAAACAACAATAGCAGCGCTCGATGGGACAGCACAAAAGTTCTAGACAAATGGTGAATTCAAGCAAGTTCATTTATTGGATGCACTTTAAAATTAAAAACAACTGTCAATAAGACTAGAACGAGCAAAAATAAATTGGTAACACCAAGCTCATAGTCATTGTGGAAGCACTTTGATAACTGATGTTATATACGATACCGCCAGATGACGAAGGGTTAACATCAGAAGGCTCCAAGTTCCGTATCAAAATTGGAAAACCCCATTGCCCGCTCAGCAAGAGAGATATCCAGGTGGGGAAGCCCGGGTCTCAAAGCTGTGGCAATGGCTGTGTAGTGAGTATCGGACCTGCCGCGGGAGATGTATTGTGGCCCGCACTCCTGGATGTACCTCTCAACGGGCTGATCAGGCTGGCTGAGGCTGAAGTAGGTGTCATACAAGTGGCGCCCTGAATGGCGCTGACGTTCAGGCCGGATACGGAAACCAGAGCCGAAAAGGAAGAGAGCTTCAGATGAGGGGCGGATCGTAAACTCGTTGTTGCCGTGGCGACCGTGGCTTACATGTTTCGCGAGCATGTGCCTTATCAAAGCCCTTTGATCATCTGAAGCTCTCTTCCCTTTCGGCTCCGGTTTCCGTATCCGGCCTGCACGTCCGCTCCATTATTTTGAGCAGGTAGGAAGGTGTACAATGCATTTAACTGCACCAGAAAAAAAAAACAGGTCTTCTGTCCTTTCAGGGTTGAGTTGTGTAGCAGAGCAGTGTAAATCTAAGGGATAAATAGACAGATGCACACACTCTTTTTAGGGTAAAACAGCTCCCTTTTAAGCAGTTCCAAGACAAGGTCATCTAGCACCCAGGGCAAAGATGATGTATTGCGACCCCCTCCCCCCAGGTGGAGTCCCCAGTGGAGTCCCCCTTTACATCAGGTGTCCCCAGTAGAGTCCTCCTTTCCATTAGGTGTCATCAGTAGAGTCCCTCTTTGCATCAGGTGTCCCCAGTAGAGTCTCCCTTTGCATCAGGTGTCCCCAATGATGTCCCATTTACATCAGGTGCCCCCAGCAGTGTCCCCCTTTACATCTGGTGTTCCCAGTAGAGTCCCTCTTTATATCAGGTGTCCCCATTAGAGTCCCTACTAACATCAGGTGTGCCCATGCTTCTGAGTTGTTGCCCCTACCTTGTTCTCCTTTGTACTGGCAGATCGGTACTCACTGGAACTGGCAGATCTATACCCAGAGTCTCCTTACCCCCTCCAGTCATGCGAAGTTCTCTGTCTCAGCGCCAGCTCATTCCGGTCTATGAGGGCTGGAGGGAGGAGAAAGCCGAATTCTCCCTCCAGCAGCAGATATCGACTGTTGCTCCTTCTGACAGGAGTGACACTGCAATCACTTGTGTCAGTGAGGAGCAGGATGAGTGGCCAACTCTGCAGCGCCCTGTCCTTAACACAGCACCTGGGGCAAGTGCCTGATCAATTACCCCCCCCGTCCCGCATATAATTATTTAATCAGTCTACAGTAGCTATAAGTTAGCCAGTAAAGGATTTTACTTAAACTCAATGCTTTTCACATTGATTGATGACTTACTCAATACAACATTCTACAAGCGTGTGTGTGTTGTTTTCCAGTGTATTTGACATGCATTTCAAGAGCAGGTCATCAAAATCCTATTGACTTTTGTTGAGCAGTACCCATGACTGTTCAGCGGCTGTGCTTGGCTTGCATTGCTTTTCTTTGGATTTAGCACGTCCTATTGAAATGCATTTGAACTGCTGACAAAGCAAGTCAATGGCAGCCCTATCTTGCCAAACTCTGTGTTTGCCATTCGAATGCATACATTCAGGGGCGTAACTAGAAATAGCAGGGCCCCATAGCAAAATGTTGTATGGGGCCCCCCTGCAAACAGCCCCCCCCCCACAGCTGCCCTAGTGTCAATGCAGCCTGTGCCACATATAGCATGACCTGTGCACAATGCAGCGTGACCTGTGCCCAATGCAGCGTGACCTGTGCCCCACAGAGTGTGACCTGTGCCCAATGCAGCGTGACCTGTGCCCCATACAGCGTGACCTGTGCCCCATACAGCGTGACCCGTGCCACATATAGCGTGACCTGTGCCCCATACAATGTGACCTGTGCCCCATACAGCGTGACCTGTGCCCCATACAGTGTGACCTGTGCCCCATACAGCGTGACCTGTGCCCCATACAGCGTGACCTGTGCCCAATGCAGCATGACCTGTGCCCAATGCAGCGTGACCTGTGCCCCATACAGCGTGACCTGTGCCCAATGCAGCATGACCTGTGCCCCATACAGCGTGACCTGTGCCCCATACAACCTGACCTGTGCCGAATGCAGCGTGACCTGTGCCCCATACAGCGTGACCTGTGCCCAATGCAGTGTGACCTGTGCCCAATACAGCGTTGCCTGTGCCCAATACAGCCTGGTCTGCCTGTGCCCCATACAGCCTCACCTGTGCAGAGGAAGAAGCAAGCCACCCAGATCAGCAGAGAGCGGGATTGCCCGCTGTAATAGCTTTCATTTGAATTTCCCGTCTTCCCGGGGCTCATCGTCACATAGCCCCACCTCTTGGCTTGATGCCTTTGATGACGTCACACGTCCCGCATTGGATTGGCGTTCTGTCTATCAAAGGCGCCGGGCCAAGAGGTGTGAGCTATGTGACGTGAGCCCCGGGAACACTGGAAGTTCTAATGAAAGCTCTTACATCGGGCAATTCAGCTCTTGGCTGATCCGGGTGGCTTGCCTCTTCCTCTGCACAGGTGAGGCTGTATGGGGCACAGGCAGACCAGGCTGTATTGGGCACAGGCAACACTGCATTGGGCACAGGTCACAGCTTGCCTCTTCCTCTCCTCTCTCTTCCCCTGGCTGGGAGACTGTGCCGGCGGTGCTCTCATCCTCACTGGGCCCCACTTGACTGCGGGCCCCATAGCACCCGCATGGGTCGCTATGGTGGTAGTTACGCCCCTGCATACATTGGTGTATTTGAATAGCTAACATTATGTTTGAAAAAGAACGTCTACTGACATGAGCCCAACTACAGCTAATGGTGAACTGCAGACAGTTGTTACAAACCATATAGTGATCCCACTTCCTATTCTCCTTGTTCCTTCCCAAATTCCTCGGAGTTCTGACACATAACTATAAATGTGCACCCTGCCTCCTCCTTCACCATGATTGGCAGCATTGTTCTGGAAGCAGGCATGTTTATGTGTGTCTGTCATTTGAACATGAGGGATCGGAGTCAGGCATGTTTATGCAGGAGTACTGAGAGCTTGCTCGCTGAACCGTGATGGAGAAGTCTTGGCTTTTTAAAAGGTTACTCTTTGTGGTTTCAAAGGTTATTCTTCAAGGATTTTTTTTTTGTATTTTTTTTTTTGTTTGTTTATAACTTCTGTATCCGATCATAGACAACACACTGCCGCAGACAGAACAAGAAAGAGAGAAATAAAAGAAAATCAAGCAAAATATACTAAAATTAAAATGTATGTTGCTATATATATATATATATATATATATATATATATATATATATATACATACATACATATACACATACATACAGTGGGGAAAATAAGTATTTGATCCCCTGCAGATTTTGTACGTTTGCCCACTTACAAAGAAATGAAGGGTCTATATTTGTTATCATAGGTGTACTTTACATGGTAGGGACTGATTATCAAACAAAAATACAGAAAAAAAACAATTGATACAGATTTTATCAATTGAGTTGCAGTTCAGTGTGTAAAATAAGTATTTGATCCCCAAGAAAAACATGACTTAGTACTTTGTGGAGAATCCCATGTTGGCAAGCACAGAGGTAATGCCGCGTACACACGAGCGGACTTTGCGGCGGACTTTGCCCGGCGGACTGGATTTCGTCGGACAATTCGATGTGTGTGGGCTCCAGCGGACTTTGTTTTCTCAAAAGTTGGACGGACTTAGATTTGAAACTTGTTTCAAATTTATCCGTTGAAATCGAGTCCGGTCGAAAAGTCCGCCGTCTGTATGCTAGTTCGACGGACAAAAAAGCCACGCTAGGGCAGCTATTGGCTACTGGCTATGAACTTCCTTGTTTTAGTCCGGTCGTACGTCATCACGTACGAATTCGACGGACTTTGGTGGATTGTGTGTAGGCAAGTCCGTTCATTCAGAAAGTCCGTCGGAAAGTACGTCGAAAAGTCCGCCGGGCAAAGTCCGCCGTAAAGTCAGCTCGTGTGTACGCGGCATAAGACGTTTCTTGTAGTTGGTTAGCAGGTTTGCACACATCTCAGGAGGGATTTTGGTCCACTCTTCTTTACATATTTTCTCGAAATCCTTAAGGTTTCTTGGCTTTTGCTTGGCAACTCGAAGTTTCAGCTCCCTCCCATACATTTTTTGTAGGATTAAGGTCTGAAAACTGGCTAGGCCACTCCGTGACCTTAATGTGCTTTGGGTCATTGTCATGCTGAAAGACCCATACATGACCCATCTTCGGTGTTCTGGCTGAGAGAAGAAGGTTCTCATCCAAGATTTTACAATACATGGCCTTGTCCATTGGCCGCTCAATGCGGCAAAGGTGGCCTGTTCCTCTAGCAGAGAAACAGCCCCAAAGCATAATGTTTCCACCTCTGTGCTTGACTGTAGGGATGGTGTTCTTTGGGTCATAATCAGCATTTTTCTTCCTCCAAACATGGCGAGTCGAGTTAATGCCAAAGAGCTCAATTTTGGTCTCATCTGACCACAGCACTTTCTCCCAATCCTTCTCTGAATCGTTTAGATGTTCATTGAGAAACGTCAGATGGGCCTGTAAATGTGCCTTCTTGAGGAGGGGGACCTTGCGGGCACTGCAGGATTTTAATCCATAGTGGCGTATTGTGTTATTAATTGTTTGTTTGGTGGCTGTGGTCCCAATTGCCTTGAGATCATTCACAATCTTCCCCCATGTAGTTTTGGGCTCATCCCTCACTTTTCTCATGATCATCCTTACCCCATGAGGCAAAATCGTGCAAGGAGCTCCAGACTGAGGGCGATTGATGGCTATTGTAGTATTTATTCCATTTGTGAATAATCGTTCCAACAGTTGTCTCCTTCTCACTGAGCTTCTTGCTGATGGTCTTGTAGCCCATTCAAGCCTTGTGCAGGTCTACAATCTTGTCCCCGACGTCCTTTGACAGCTCTTTGGTCTTGCCCATGATGGTGAGGTTTGAATGGAAGAAAGGTTCTGTAAACAGGTATCCTTTATACACATAACGAGTTGTCGTTAGGAGCCCCTTCTTAAATTGACAGGACCACATGAGAACATACTGTAGCCAGTCTGTGGGAGGCAGAATTATTGTTGGTTGGTGGGGGATCAAATAAATACTTATTTTACTCACTGAACTGCAACTCAATTTATTGCATTTGTATCATGTGTTTTCTCTGGATTTCTGGTTTTTGTTCTGTCTCTATCATTTAAAGCGGAGTTCCACACAAAAATGGAACTTCCGCTTTTCAGAACCCTCCCTCCCCCCTCCGGTATCACATTTGGCACCTTTCAGGGGGGAGGGGGGTGCAGATACTTGTATAATACAGGTATTTGCACCCACTTCCAGGCATAGACCCTGGCGGGGGGGTCTAAGCCACTTCCCGCCCCCCCATCTCTGCTAGAAGACACACGGGTCCCAGAGACAGCAGGGATCATTTGGATTGCGCAGTACGACTCGCGCATGCACAGTAGGGAACCAGGAAGTGAAGCCGGAAGTGAAGTAAACAACTTTTGCCACTGGGTGTCCCCCATCCCACCCTATAAACATGTCCTGAGTCCTGCATCGATCTAGCACTGTGCCCTTCTGGCTGTCAGTCAAATCCTGTGAGCAGAGAGCAGAGGGTGTGGCCGAGCCAGGCTGTGTGCATCTATAGACACACACAGCCCAGCTCAGGAGCCAGCCTACAAGTCTACCCCCATAGCAAGTGGCTTGCTATGGGGACAGACACAGAAGAAGTGGAGCCAAGATCACTGGAGGGGGGCCCCAGAAGAGGAGGTTCAGGGGCTGCTCTGTGCAATGCCATTGCATAGAGCAGGTGAGTATAAGATGTTTATTATTTTATTAAAAAAAGAAAAAAAAACCTTTAGAAATATATTAAATGAGCTGTCAAACCCTACAACAGACCTGTTAAGAAAGATACAAAGAGAGGAAGGAAGGAAGGAAAAGAAAAGAGAGGAAAGAAAGACAAGAAAAGAGAGGAAGGAAAGGTCGAAGGAAAAGTAAAGAGAGGAAGGAAATGCCGAAAGAAAAGAAAAAGGAGAAGAGAGATGACCTGGAACCTTTTTTAACAAGGTTGGCCACCAGATGACAGGAAGAAGGAAGGAAGGAAGGAAGGAAGGAAGGAAGGAAGGAAGGAAGGAAGGAAGGAAGGAAGGAGAAAAATAAAGGGAGGAAGGAAGGAAGGGAGGAAGGAAGGAAGGAAGGAAGGAAGGAAGGAAGGAAGGAAGGAAGGAAGGAAGGAAGGAAGGAAGGAAGGAAGGAGAAAAAGGAAGGAAGGAAGGAAGGAAGGAAGGAAGGAAGGAAGGAAGGAAGGAAGGAAGGAAGGAAGGAAGGAAGGGGAAAAATAAAGGAAGGGAGGAAGGAAGGAAGGAAGGGGAAAAATAAAGGAAGGGAGGAAGGAAGGAAGGAAGGAAGGAAGGAAGGAAGGAAGGAAGGAAGGAAGGAAGGAAGGAAGGAAGGAAGGAAGGAAGGAAGGGGAAAATAAAGGAAGAGGAAAAATAAAGGAAGAGAGGAAGGAAAGGTAGAAATAAAGGAAAGAGAGGAAGGAAGGAAGGAAGGAAGGAAGGAAGGAAGGAAGGAAGGAAGGAAGGAAGGAAGGAAGGAAGGAAGGAAGGAAGGAAGGAAGGAAGGAAGGAAGGGGAAAAATAAAGGAAGGGAGGAAGGAAGGAAGGGGAAAAATGAAGGAAGGAAGGAAGGAAGGAAGGAAGGAAGGAAGGAAGGAAAGGTAGAAATAAAGGAAAGAGAGGAAGGAAAGGTAGAAATAAAGGAAAGAGAGGAAGGAAAGGTAGAAATAAAGGAAAGAGAGGAAGGAAAGGAGATGGAGAAGGAAAAGGAAAAGAGAAGATAGATGACCTGGAACCTCTTTTAACAAGGTTGACCACCAGATGGAAGGATCGATGACATGGAAGGAAGGAAGGAAGGAAGGAAGGAAGGAAGGAAGGAAGGAAAGGAAAAAAGAGGAAGGAAATGTAGAAATAAAGAAAAGAGGGGAAGGAAAGATAAAAGTTGGATGATCTGGAACTTTTTTTAACAAGGTTGGCCACCAGATGGCAGAAACGATGACATATAAAAAGAGGAAGGAAGGAAGGAAAGAAAAGCAAAGAAAAGAGAGGAAGGAAAGAAGGAAAGAAAAGAAAAGCAAAGAAAAGAGAGGAAGGAAAGAAGGAAGGTAAAGAACAGAGAGGAAGGAAAAGGAGATGGAGAAGGAAAAGGAGAAAGAAAAGAAAAGAAAAAGGAGAAGAGAGATGAACTGGAACCTTTTTTAACAAGGTTGGCCACCATATGGCAGGATCAATGACAGAGGAAGGAAGGAAGGAAGGAAGGAAGGAAGGAAGGAAGGAAGGAAGGAAGGAAGGAAGGAAGGAAGGAAGGAAGGAAGGAAGGAAGGAAGGAAAAGGAAAAAGAGGAAGGAAATGTAGAAATAAAGAAAAGAGGGGAAGGGAACGTAAAAGTAAATGAAAGAGAGGAAGCAAAGGAGATGGAGATGGAAAAGGAGAAAGAAAGAAAGAAAGAAAAGAAAAGAAAAGAAAAGAAAAGAAAAAGAGAAGTTGGATGATCTGGAACTTCTTTTAACAAGGTCGGCCACCAGATGGCAGGATCGATGACATATAAAAAGAGGAAGGCAGGAAGGAAGGAAGGAAGGAAGGAAGGAAGGAAGGAAGGAAGGAAGGAAAGAGAGGAAGGAAAGAAAAGAAAAGCAAAGAACAGAGAGGAAGGAAAAGGAGATGGAGAAGGAAAAGGAGAAAGAAAAGAAAAAGAGAAGAGAGATGACCTGCAACCTCTTTTAACAAGGTTGGCCACCAGATGACAGGATCGGTGACATAGAAAGAGAGGAAGGAAGGAAATAAAGAAAAGCAAAAAAAGAAGGCAGGAAGGAAAAAAGGAAGGAAAAGAAAGGAGAGGAAGGAAGGAAAAGAAAAGAGAGGAGGGAAAGAAGGAAGGGAAAGAAAGGAGAGGGAAGAAGGAAGGAAAAGAAAAGAGAGGAAGTAAATGTAGAGGTAAAGGAAAGAGGAAAGAAAGAGAGGAAGGAAAAGGAGACAGAGAAGGAAAAGGAGAAAGAAAAGAAAAGTAGAGAAGAGAGATTACCTGGAACCTCTTTCAACAAGATTGGCCACCAGATGGCAGGATTGATGACATTTTAAGTCACCATTTACCAGATGTATCAGATATTGTATGTTTTGTATTATTATTATTATACAGTATTTATATAGCGCCGACAGTTTACGCAGCGCTTTACAACATTAGGGCAGACAGTACAAGTACAATACAATTCGATACAGGAGGAATCAGAGGGCCCTGCTTGTTAGAGCTTACAATATATTCCTCATTTTTACTCCACAACTTTTGGGTGATGTACAACATTAAGGACTTGAATGTATTATTGGGTCTAGCAGTCATCATTGTGTGTCTATGACATGGACATAGAATGGTGTAAAGTAAAGACTTCATAGTTACCAACATCATTTTCAGATACACAGCTGCATTTCTAATCATCAAGAATACTGAATCTGTCAATAATAAACCCAAAGTTTTTTTTTTATAAAGGTGGACTTTACAAATTGTTAATGCTCTTCTGCAATTAATGCTCAAGGGACATTAATAGAAACACATAAATGATTTAACCTGCTAAGAACAATAACATGGGGCATTTTTACTTTTATAAACTCTTACATTGACCATGTTCAGATGGACATTCATAGGCAAGCTTGGCAGTAATTATTTTCTTTTTTTTTCTGCTGACTCCCCTTTCTTCTCTCCATCTGAGCACACCCAATGAACAGTGCCATAAATATAACCTTAGCAGCCCACATGGCTAGTGAGGCAAATTAAAGTGGTGTTCCGGCCGAAATTATACTTTTTAAATAAAAATACCCCTGTAATACACAAGCTTAATGTATTCTAGTAAAGTTAGTCTGTAAACTAAGGTCTGTTTTGTTAGTTTATAGCAGTAGTTTGTTATTTTATAAACTTACAGCAGGCCATGGCCATCTTAAGTGTGGGCATCTGAAGCCAGACTGTATTTCTTCCTGGATCTCATCCTTGCAGATCTCGCACATGCTCAGTGCAGCACAAGCAGTGTAATAGGTTTCAGGTCAGGTTTCCATAGCAACAGCAGTGTCAGAGGAAGTTGCCTCCCCTTCCCAGAAGGCATTGCAAACAGGAAATGATGCGATGGGCCGCGGCCAGGGAGGAGGAAGTGAAAAATGAATACAGGAGATATACAGTAGGTGCTGAGGAAAAAAATTAAAAAAATATCCAATTCGTTTACAGTGCACAGTTTAGTGAGGGATGCTGAAGAGTTGTAAAAGTGGGTGAAACTCCACTTTAAGCATAGAAAATCTGTTGGCATGTTATAGTAACATGGTGGATGAAGTTGACCCTGAAGCCCTGTGAAATCTCCAGACTGGAAGAGCTGACATCAGGAGGCGTCATCCAGATTGATTGTTACCAGTCACAGATCCCCCTTGCTTTGTCTCTGCAGTATGTATACACGTGTTAACAGTGTAGCTAAGATGTTAAAGTGGTTGTAAACCCTTCCAACACACTTTTTGCTACAGGTTAGCCTATAGTAAGGCTTACCTGTAGCTACCCTGGATATCTCCTAAACCTGAACGGTTTAGGAGATATCCCTTGTATTTGCATGTGCCGACGTCATTGGGATCCGTTCTCCCAGTGATCGCCCCAGTGGAAGAGAGCATGGAGGAAGAGGAGAGCCACAGGGTCACCAAGCGGTATAGCATGCTATTAAAGCTTACATTGAAATTGCCTCTGCTCTGCTCGCCGTCACATACAGCCTCGCCTCCGCCTAACCCTGTGCCTGTGAGAATGCGGGTCCAATGCTGGTTCTGTCTTTCACAGGCGCGGGGTTAGGAGGAGGTGGGGCTGTGTGTGATGGCGAGCAGAGTGGAGGCAATTTCAATGTAAGCTGTAACAGCATGCTCTACTGCTCTGTGAACCCGTGGCTCTCCTCTTTTTCCAGTCATGATCCGGCCACCCTCTCTCTTCCTCCGCCCTGGCGAGGCTGCAATGTTGGGCACAGTGAGTCTGCAATGGAGGCACAGTGAGTCTGCAATGGGGGCACAGTGAGGCTGCAATAGGGGCACAGTGAGGCTGCAATGGGGGCATGGTGAGGCTGCAATGTTGGCACAGTGAGGCTGCAATGGGGGCACGGTGAGACTGCATTGGGGGCATGGTGAGACTGCAAGGGGCACAGTGAGGCTGCAATGGGGGCACAGGGAGGCTGCAATGTTGAGCACGGTGAGGCTGCAATGTTGGGTACGGTTAGGCTGCAAGGGGCACGGTGAGGCTGCAATGTTGGGCACAGTGAGGCTGCAATGTTGGCACAGTGAGGCTGCAAGAGGCACAGTGAGGCTGCAATGTTGGGCACAGTGAGGTTGTAATGTTGGGCCCAGTGAGGCTGCAATGTTGGGCACAGTGAGGCTGCAATGTTGGCACAGTGAGGCTGCAAGAGGCACAGTGAGGCTGCAATGTTGGGCACAGTGAGGCTGCAATGTTGGCACAGTGAGGTTGTAATGTTGGGCACGTGAGGCTGCAATATTGGCACAGTGAGGCTGCAAGGGGCATAGTGAGGCCACAATGTTGGGCATGGTGAGGCTGCAATGTTGGCACAGTAAGGCTGCAATGTTGGCACAGTGAGGCTGCAATGTTGGCACGGTGAGGCTGCAATGGTGAGCACGGTGAAGCTGCAATGGTGGGCACGGTGAGGCTACAATGATGGGCACAGGTCATGCTGCATTGATGGGCACAGGTGAGCCTGCATTGATGGGCACTATTGAGTCTGTGCTGAGGGGAACTGATAAAGTCGTTATCAATATTTATTTTTGTAACTTAAGTCTGCATAAAACATTTAAGTGTCATTTCATGAGATTATTTATGAGGGTGTGATTAGGGGCAGAATTAGGGTCGGGGCAAGGTAGGGGTTGGGCGGGGCAACTGGTGGCGAGTAACCCTTGAGGCCTGGCTAGTAGCTCAGAACTTGAAATGTTGAGCCCTGTGTTTACCAGACACTGATAGAAGTCAGAAGACTGCTTTATACTGCTGTTTATATTTACTATAGTTATTGCATTTCCATGTTCTGTGTACTGTGGGAGACCAGATATAGTGAATGCAGGGTCCTGGGTTTAGTAACACTTAATAAAACAGCTGAAGTTTGTAGCTCTGCAAAAATACACTAGTATCCAAAGAAGTCTGTATTAGGATTATAGTGAGCAGGAGCAGCATTGCAGCAACAATAATGTATTCACATCACATTACTATTAACAAAAAATTAAAAATAAAAATGCCATAAATCTATCCCCTATTTTGTAGAAGCTATATTTTTTGCGCAAACCAATCAATATACACTTATTGCAATTTTTTTTACCAAAAATATGTAGAAGAATACATATCGGCCTAAACTGAAGAAAAAAAAATGTTTTTTTATATATATATATTTTTGGGGGATATTTATTATAGCAAAAAGTAAAAAATAATGCGTTTCTTTCAAAATTGTCGCTATTTTTTTGTTTATAGCGCAAAAAATAAAAATCGCAGAGGTGATCAAATACCACCAAAATACCAAATACCAAAAAAGATTATTATTAATGTATCTTAAATAGAAAACTATCTTTAGATCGATTTTTACTCCAAAAGCGCTTCATTAAAATAAATTTGATAAAAATCGAAAAAAAATCCAATTGAGATAAAAAAAATCTGATTTAATTAAAAAAAAAATTTTTTTTTTTTTGGATTTTTTTTTAAATAAAAGTATCAATTTTTTTTTTATACACCTTACACAAGTCTCCTTACTGCCCTATCAGCTGCCTGATCTCATGAGGATAACCAAATGTCATCTTCCAGCTCTGGATTATGTATAGAAATAAAAGCCGGTACATCATTTTAAAAGCAGATAAGTGTATTAGTATACTCTGCAGGGCTTTTCATGCATTCACGCAGTGCTTTAGGTTCACCAGCAGATGGCAACTTGTGCTAAGCGATTTTCTCTCGTTCCTTCGCTGTACAATTCTCTTCCTCTCCACCTGGATAATTGCTGTGCGCCGCTACGAAATGAGAGTAATTAGTGAAATAATTGGATGTTTTTGTTGCAGTTGGATAGTGCAGCTTCAACCGCATTTGAAGTTTTTTTAAGTATTGAATTTCAGTTGTACTGTTATTTTTTTTTAAATCTATTATTTAAGAAATAATTTTCATACGAATGTGAGGTTTTAAAAAAAGTTCTAGCTTTGAGCCATTTTCATCTAAATAACTTTCGACTTTAGCATGGTCACATTCTGCAGCACCCCGACCTTCAAAAAAATGCCACTCTCCTCCTTACCGGAATTTGTGGAGCCCCCCTCCCCCACAGAATCCTGTACTTTTCTTTCTTTTTTTTTTAATTTAACCACACCCACACCGCATCATCATCCATTCACAAATCCATTCAATCTGTGAATGGAAGACTACAATTCCCATTCGCCACTGAGGGACTCACGGTTTTCAATAGGGTGCAAGTGACATCATCGCACCCGTAGTCCATCGATTACTTCCTCCAGTTCCAAAACCAAAGATCCGTACCACAGTACAGAGCCGGGGCTGGAGGAATAGTCTGCAGAAGCCTGTGCATTGCACCCCCAATCCGCTAGTCACAGTTGCAGTCATTTGCAGCCTCCAATGCAAAAAATAAAAATTATAAATACACAATATTCCTTTTTTTAACCATGGGTGCGTTTAATAATTTTTGAATTATGCCTTTACCTACAATGATCATATTATGATGGGGAAACTAGAATCTTTTACCAGTTTTTGGAGGTCTATATCATACATACTATATACATACCCTGTTTCCCCGAAAATAAGACCTAGCGTGATTGTCGGTGAGGGCTGTAATATAAGCCCTACCCCCCAAATAAGCCCTAGTTAAAGTCCTTGTAGGTCTTATTTTCAGGGTAGGGCTTATTTTTGGGGAAACAGGGTAGGGCTTATTTGGGGGGTAGGGCTTATATTGCAGCCATCACCGACAATCACGCTAGGTCTTATTTTCGGGGAAACAGGGTACACAGTTTTTAAAGCCCAATTTCACATTTCCTTTTTTTCTTAAACCCTTTTACCATTGTGATCGCAGAATATCTTTTTTTTAGGGCTTGTTCATATCTGGTTTACCTTATGAAGAGCGATCAGCTGGGGATCAGATGGGGTTTGATCCTCTGGGAATGAGTGGGTGCCTCCCCACTGTCTTCTTCAACCCTGTAAATCCTGCCCTACCATGTGCATTGCACACAATTGCGACCCGGCGCTACTTACTTAAATGGGTGATTTTCAATGGTGGTACTGCCTGCTGAACGCAACAGGGGGTATAAGTCCTGTCATGGCCGCACATGTGTACAACCCTCTTCAAAAAAAAAGGGGGTGGTCTACCATGGCTCAACCAGTGGCGGCTGTTTTTTTTTGGGGGGGGGCAGTAAACGAGTACCCCCCGTTCACCCCCACTCCCCCTGCTCCCACTCGGTCACCCACAACCCCCCTCTTCCCTGTCGGGGGTCATCCAGCCCCGCACTTACCCCATCTAGGTTGCAGGCAGGCAGCGCTCCTACGGGCGATGGGCGGCGGGCATCTCCTTCTCCTCTGCATCACGACAGCTTCCGCATTGCGTCTCCTCCCTCCTCCTCCTAGGCGTAGAATAGGATCGCCTGTACTTTTAGCCAATCGAGTGACGGGTCTCAGGACCCACTTCCTGATTGGCCGGGAGGAGAATCAGTGTGAGAATAGCGAATATTCATTCGCTATTCTCACAGAACTGGGTGGGCTTTTAGTGCACCCCACACCCGGATTCTCCCTGCCGCAGTATATGTGCGTGGGGCGGTCCGCAAGCAGTTAAAGTGCTGCCCCCTTTTGCAGGTATAGCTATGTAAAACATTTAAAAATAAGTGTGTATACCGGGGTTTCTCAACTAGGGTTCCTCCAGAGGTTGTTGGGGGTTCCTTGAGCAATGCCCAATTTCTGCCTCTCAGATAAGTTCACACACCATTGATCTTTTTAGCTATTTCCTTGTAAGAAGGTAATTCTTCCCAATGACCACAAGTGTGAGGAGCATTCTTCCCACTGACCATCACACGAATGTATCATGAGTTGTAGATATAGTCATTATTAGCAGGGGTTTCCTAAGACCGGAAAAGTTTTGCCAAGGGTTCCTCTGTGCTGAAAAGGTTGAGAAAGGATGGTCTATACCAGTGAGGGCAAACCTTGGCACCCCAGATGTTTTGGAACTACATTTCCCATGATGCTCATGCACTCTGCAGTGTAGTGAAGCATCATGGGAAATTTAGTTCCAAAACATCTGGGGTGCCAAGGTTCACCATCACTGGTCTATACTGTTGAAAATCCACTAATATAATGTCTCACCCTGCTCTGCACATGCTCAGTTGCTCTCTATTTTTAGGCACTATGCCAAGTTTTGTAGAGGCTGATCTGCTGACAACCTTAAAGTGGAATTAAACCCGCCTAACCTTTTCAGCCAAGGAAGCTGCTTCCGTTTGATCTGCAACTGCCATGTGATCAGTTATGACACCAGCCATTTCAAGCTTTGACAGTTTGGTTGAGGACACAAAAAAATGTGACAGTTAGCATTCCAGGAATGTAATTGTTTTTTTTCCGAAAGCTTTAAATTGATGGGTTTAGTTCCGCTTTATTAATTACTGCTGCTCGGGGGCTCTGGGCTTCAGCAAAATGGCAGCCTCCAGCGAAAAAAAACCCATGAGCAATGCTAGAAGCAATTTACAGCACACACTCATTTTGGTAGCAGAATTATTATTGTGGAAGGTGTGTATGTTCCTTGCGAAAGAACAATATTTTTTGCATGTTTTGGGTAAAGTACCACTTTAAGAAACCTGTATTCAGTGAGTTATGATGCCAAACATATTGAAAATACATTTAGGGTTTACATATACTTGTTTGCATGAAATGGCTTTCCAGGCCAAGTTAGTAGATGCTACAGGAATTTCTCATATAAGAAAATCAATTACTGGTTGTACAGCACTATGGGGAACCGTTATATACAACTCGAGGTAATTGCTGTATGAAAACAGCCTATTTTCAGAGCTGCATTTGCAGGTGAGATACCTCTGAGAGAATCTTTTTTTTTTTTTCCAAGCAAGATTGTGGAAGAAAACATATAGGCCCCTTTCACACTTGTACGACTTGTCCCACGATTTGGGACTGCAAAGTATAATGACAAGTCGTTCCCCATGATTTCCAATGACAACCATTCATATTAGTACGACTTCAAGTCGTTCCGACTTCAAGGTAGTCCCTGCACAACTTTGGTCCGACTTGGATGCCAGTTATACAGGCATTCCCTGAAATTGCGGCTGGAAATCACGGCAAAAACGCATCTGTAAAATCACGCAACTTTGAAGTCGCAGTAGTGTGAAAAGGGGCCTTAATGGACATATACTGTATGTATAATGAAAAGGTTCTAGTGTCCTAGCATGGTCATTCCTTAGTTTGTCTGATAACACTAACACAGGAGTAAAAAACTGAGACTGATGGCATCAGGAGTGTATAATGCACAAAGTGCAGATCCAGGGGTGTGTAACGCACAGAGTGCAGGTCCACACTCAAGCCCCCTGCATTCCGTGTGTTGCACACCTCTAGAGCTTCACAATGTGTGTTATCTACTCCTGACCCTGTAGCCTGTGCATTACATCCTCCTGACGCCTGCACTCTGTGATGTGGTATGTAACACACAAAGTGCAGGTCCAGGGATGTGTAAAACACAGAGTGCAGGGGTCCGGAGTGTATAATGCAGAAAGTGCAGGTGTCAGTAGGACGTAGTGCACAGACTACAGGGGTCCGGAGTACATAACCCATTGTAAAGGTCCAGAGGTGTGCAACACACAGATTGCGGGGGGGGGTCTGGAGTGTGTAACGTAAGAGAACAAGGGTCAAGAATGTGTAATGTAGAGATTAGACATTATGTACACAAAGAATGCAGGGGTCAGGAGTGTGTAACACACAGAATTAGGTGGCCAGGGGTATGTAACGCACAGAATTAGGTGGCCAGGAGAATTTAATGCACAATATGCAGGTTCGTGGGGTGTAAACCCCATAGTGCAGGGGTCAGAGGTGTTTATCACACAGAGTACAGGGGTCAGAGTAGGTAATGCACAGAGTGCAGAGGTCAGGATTACATAATGCATACTGCAGTGTGCAGGTGTTAGGAGTGTGTAATGCACAGAGTAAAGGGATCATTGGGAACCTAATGCACAGAGTGCAGGGGTCCGTAGTGTGTAACACACAGAGTACAGGGCAGGAGTCAAGGGTACATAATATACAGGGAGAAAAGGTCAGGAATACATAATGCAAGAGAAGGCTAATGACCTGTACACACGGTCGGACATTGATCGGACATTCCGACAACAAAATCCTAGGATTTTTTCCGACTGATGTTGGCTCAAACTTGTCTTGCATACACATGGTCACACAAAGTTGGTCGGAAATTGCGAACGTCAAGAACGCGGTGACGTACAAAACGTACGACGAGCCAAGAAAAATGAAGTTCAATAGCCAGTGCGGCTCTTCTGCTTGATTCCGAGCATGCGTGGCACTTTGTGCGAATTGTGTACACACGATCGGAATTTCCGACAACGGATTTTGTTGTCGGAAAATTTGAGATCCAGATCTCAAATTTTGTGTGACGGAAATTCCGATGGAAAATGTCTGATGGAGCCTACACACGGTCGGAATTTCCGACAGCAAGCTCACGTCCAACATTTCCTGTCGGAAAATTCGACCGTGTGTACGGGTCATTAACTGTGGGTGTGTGTACTTGGCCAAGCCTTTCATTCTCTGAGTTTGGGGGGGGGTGAATATCTGTAAGAAAGGGTGCATATCTCCCCAGGGGTGTCTTACTTTGTCTTTGGTGGACTTTTCAAGGCAGACTCTCTCTGCAAATGGTGAACTCTCCTGAGTGGTATGTGGGAGGGTGCAGCGTAGTGTGGTGCCAATAACACACTCTCAGTCCAGGTGCAAATAATGGAACTTGTATTGGAGGCAAAGAAAAGCAGTTCACAACAAGCCCAGTGGAAGGAAGCCCAGCTGAGTAGGTTTCAGCTGAACTAACAGCCTCTGTCTGGAGGGAGGGAATGTGGCCTGGCCAGTCCGAACCCAAATGGATAGGTCGCCAAAGAGAGAAGCAGATCCCTGAGATTTCCCCCCTCATCTGGAATCTTTCCCTACCGCTGATACTGTCCCTGACAGATGGGTGACCTGTCCCTACGCTACCCATACGCTGATTGTGCCCAAACACAGGAGCCAGGGTCTTAAATAGACTCCGCCACACCTAAGATGGCTCACATGGGTGGCCAGTATCCAACTGGATCGCTGCCCCAATGACCCAGGAAACCATAGAGGAACCATGTTCCACTTGGTTTCCTCTCCCTCTGCAATGTTGCCGTGGTTTAGTGCCCACCTGATGTGGAGAAAGTGGACTGCACCTGCCTACAGGCATCTGCACATGGCAGAATACCACATTTTGCCATGGCACACTTCATCCACAGCTTACTTTGTTCTCAATACATCTCCCTGGGTGGGTGGGAAATTGTTTCGTTAGGCAGTAGAATTCAGTATTTTTTTATGTTGGACGTTGGAGGGTCTTGGTTGCAAGGTTGTAGGTCATCAGATCAGATTTCAGCTTCAATTAGGGTGACAACTATTGAAACTAGCCTCAGATCCCTCATGAATGCCGCAATCAAGTGATATTCACTCCAACACACGTTTCCAGAGGACAAATGATCTGTGTTTGTAATTGTGTCTCTCTACCAGCTCTTCCTGCCTCACCTAAACTAAAATGAACCGTCTGCTCTCGAGTCTTTGAGCAGAAAAAAAAAAGTGGAGGTCAGCAAACTACTGCCCTGAACCAATCAAATGAGAGCGCGTGGGAGAGGAACACTTGTCACTGTGTGAACTCTGGAAATAACGTGCTATATGAGTGATAGTCTGTGGGAGGAGGCCCATAGTTGTTCTGACAATGTATGAACCTGGTTTGGATATTGTTTCTCTCGCCATATCAGAAATTGACTGTTTAAGTTAATGTAGGATGTGACCACCTGTCGGTCAACAGCATTTCGAAAAGTTATACAGTGGAATCTCGGATTGCGAGCAACGCGGTTAACGAGCGTTTCGCAATACGAGCGCTGTATTTTTAAAAATGGTGACTCGGTTTGCGAGTGTCGTCTCGCAAAACTAGCAGGATTCAGGACAAAGTGGTGTGCAGTACCGCTTTTGGCCTGAGGTGGGGGGGTGCCGGAGTTGAGCAGAGCTGAACGTCACATTCGGAAATGCACGGAAAGGCCCGAGTACAGCACGGCTGACCTCGGCAAATCTCGAGTAGGAAGGCTTTCCGAAGTTTGCCGAGGTCAGCCGAAGTGTCCCTCGGGCCTTTTCGGACGTTTCCGAGGCTCTCCGCCGCCCCCCCGCACCTCTGGCCGCATGCGGTATTGCATCCCATTGAAGTCAATGCGGAACAAATTATTTTTGTTTCCATTGACTTCAATGGGAAAACTCGCTTTGATATGCGAGTACTTTGGATTATGTGCATTCTCCTGGAAGGGATTATGCTCGTAATCCGAGGTTCCGCTGTAGTTACAAAATGATTATACTGTGCTTGTGCTTTTGTTGTTATTTAACTTCTAATCTGCATTACAAACAATGTTGTCAATGCTACAGGTGAAAGAGACCCTCAATAATACCCCAATAATGATTGGCTAAACCCACAAGTGCTTTTTACAACTATTATTACTTTATATTGGCTTTTGGTATTTACAAATGCAGCAGTTTAGAAATTGGAAGAAAGTTTTAGCACTAGGAGACACTTTTTGAAAGATAAAAGGTGCATTTTATATACAACTATATAAATCTATAAATCTATACAACAATATAAATCTATAAATCTATACAACTATATAAATCAGACCAAAATGAGGGACAAATGAGGAGGAAAGGGGGACAGAGGGACATTGCTCCAAATTAGGGACAGTCCCTCGAAATCAGGGACAGTTGGGAGCTATGGCCACAGTGTTCCCCCTTACATCAGAGTCCTCTCCATACATCAGAGTTCTCAGTGTTCCCCCTTAAATCAGGCTTCCCAGAGCATCCCCTTATGTTAGAGTGCTCAGAGTTCTCCCTTACATCAGAGTCTGCAGAGTTCCACCTTACAGTGTAAAAGGGGAACTCTGCGGATTCTGATGTAAAGGAGAACTCTTGTTATTAACTTCATATGATTAGAAATGTTATTTAATTGCAAAAATATATAGTTACATAGTAGGTGAGGTTGAAAAAAGACACAAGTCCATCAAGTCCAACCTATGTGTGTGATTATATGTCAGTATTACATTGTATATCCCTGTATGTTGCGGTCATTCAGGTGATTATCTAATAGAAAAAAGAGAGACCTCCACCATATCAGATGTATAGTATGGTGGTCCCATCCCTGGTGCAACGGAACAAGGAAAAAATACCCCCTATATAGGACTTTAATAGACCACCAACACTGGGATAAAAAATATATCTTTTAATATTGCAAGATAAAAAGTTGTGTGACGTCTACACCTTATATAAATACATCAAACAAAAAACAAAACATCAATACAAAAATGCAAATGATCATATGTACTCTCCAAAGGGTGATGTACCCTAATACCCGACGCGTTTCCAGTTTCTGGTACCTTCATCAGGGGTTGAGAGTTGAGTATGTTTACGTATGTTTTAATTCAATGGGAATGGTTCCATGTTCAAGGAGCACAGAAGGCAATTCTACCGAAAAAAAATGTTAAATGGACGCCAGATCACGGTGATGACCAGTCCTAGGTGCACTGTGTTTCCATCATCAGTGAATGTTGAATAACAAATGCATGGGACGGACTGTTGCTGGAGCTTTGAATGTGAGCTGCACAGCGGGCGGATGAATATCCAACGTCCCTGGTTCAGTGTGTCCTGTGAGTGACGGGGTCCAGTGTGTGGAGTGCCTCCTCCGTGTCAGTGCCTCTGACAGTCTCTTGAAACTATCGATGCCCCCCCGCTGAGACCACCGCCTGTGGAAGGGAATTCCACATCCTTGCCGCTCTTACAGTAAAGAACCCTCTATGTAGTTTAAGGTTAAACCTCTTTTCTTCTAATTTTAATGAGTGGCCACGAGTCTTGTTAAACTCCCTTCTGTGAAAAAGTTTAATCCCTATTGTGGGGTCACCAGTACAGTATTTGTAAATTGAAATCATATCCCCTCTCAAGCGTCTCTTCTCCAGAGAGAATAAGTTCAGTGCTCGCAACCTTTCCTCATAACTAAGATCCTCCAGACCCTTTAATTAGCTTTGTTGCCCTTCTTTGTACTCGCTCCATTTCCAGTACATCCTTCCTGAGGACTGGTGGCCAGAAGTGGACAGCATACTCCAGGTGCGGCCGGACCAGAGTCTTGTAGAGCGGGAGAATTATCGTTTTATCTCTGGAGTTGATCCCCTTTTTATTACATGCCAATATTCTGTTTACTTTGTTAGCAGCAGCTTGGCATTGCATGAGCCTATCATCTACTATATGTATTTTTTTTTTAATTAGTCCAGTTACTTATATAGCGCCGTCAATTTACGCAGCGCTTTACATATACATTGTACATTCAAATCAGTCCCTGCCCTCAAGGAGCTTACAATCTACGGTCCCTAACTCACATTCATACATACTAGGGACAATTTAGACAGGATCCAATTAACCTACCAGCATGTCTTTGGAGTGTGGGAGGAAACCGGAGTACCCGGAGGAAACCCACACAGGCACAGGGAGAACATGCAAACTCCAGGCAGGTAGTGACGTGGTTGGGATTCGAACCAGCGACCCTTCTTATTGCTAGGTGAAAGTGCTACCCACTACACCACTGTGCCGCCCAATGTGTATAGTTTATACTGTAAAAAAAAAAAAAATTGCTGTGTGCCGCTAAAGTGTTCGGGTTTGACTTGAAGAAAAGGTGGCAACCCTACAGATGAATCATATACCATGTACTTCCTGGAATCCATCTGCCCATAGCTCAGGCATGCAGACAGGAGGGAAAAACCTGAGCTGAGAAAACCCCCTCCTCCCCTTCTGAATATTCCTGGAATATATGACAGCATTTGTCTGGGCCCGGAAACCAGAAAGTAACTGAAGAGATGTGTAAAAAAAAAAAATTAAAACAAGTAAATATGATATATTTTCTTATCTATTTACTAATGCTCGCAGTATAAGGATTGAAATAGTCAATGTGGATTGAGAGTGAAACCCAAAAGCAACCGTTTATTATATTCCAGCTTACCAATTCTTAGTTTTCTTTTTTTTAGGTCTTCTTTCTTTTACTTTCACCTGGTGATCCTGCCAGTAGTCTTGTCTTTCAACAGAAAAAGCTGTCCTGCGGATGTAGCAGAACATTTACCACTGAAAAGGGTGCTTACAATCATCAGCTTTTATTTATTTATAGAAAACCTTTTATCTAAAAACGAAACCACATTGTTTGCTGATTACAACGTGCTAACTGGAGTTTGTTTAGTGTATTTAAATCTGCTAGTACATCTAAACCACCCCCTCCCTCCCCACAGACTGACAATGCTGCTGTCTTCTGTGCTCCTTCATCCAGAGTGGATGCACTCTAATACAGGAGGTGTGTTACTGGCCAGATCTAGGCTTGCCACCTTTTTCTTCAAGCCAAACCCGAACACTTTAGTGGCTCACAGCAATGTTTTTTTTTAAGGGGGAATATTGTGGTCTCTGGTGTAAAGGGGAACTCTGATATAAGGGGGTTTCTGCTCACCAAACCTCCCACTTATATCAGCGTTCCCAGCATTTCCCCCTTAAAATAGGGTTCCCTAAGCCCCCTTTACATCAGAGTCCACAGGGCATCCCTTACATATGAGTCCCTCTTACCTTGGTGTATTCACTCGCTCGGAAGCAGGAGAGAGAAGGGAGGGTGGGGGGGGGGGGTACTTCAGTCACAGACATTGGATGGTGAGCTCATTCACCCAAGGATGGAGGCTCAGGCATTGATACCTTCCATTTACGATGTATCTGCCTTCAGATTTCCAGCCCACGCACTGAACTTCAGATTTCACACACATACCTTTCCTGTGGTACAGAACACTGGGGATTGGAGTGTGGGTGGGCAGACAGAGGGGTGGGAGGAGGAGGAGCAGGTCAAGCCCTTCCTCCTCTCCTGTCCATGTATGGGAATGGGTCATTGGTGTGTGCAGCCTATTGCATTAGGGCAGGGGTCTCAAACTGGCGGCCCTCCAGCTGTTGCAAGACTACAAGTCCCATCACGCCTCTGCCTGTGGGTGTCATGCTTGTAACTGTCAGCCTTGCAATGCCTCATGGGACTTGTAGTTTCACAACAGCTGGACGGCCGCCAGTTTGAGACCCCTGCATTAGGGTGTGCACCCCAGAGCACAAACACACATGCGTGTATATCAGCAGAGCAGTGGACGGTGTCAGTAGAGCAGAGATTGGTGTCTAGTTTTTTTGTTTGTTTTGTATTATTTTATTATTATTTTACAATTTTATTTTTTACATTATTACAGTTTTATTAGGAGCCCTGCTGGAGGGCTAAACAGAAAACAGACCCCTGATGTCTCACTTATGAGACAGAGAAAGGAATTCAGGACAGAGATTCCCCAATCCCTTTCTCTACAGCTTCAGTTTCACTGGACAGTGAACGAATGGGAAGTGCGCTGTGCTGAGCAGCTTCCTGTTCATTCCCAAACTGAAGCATAGTAAACACAAGTCACTGCATGGGGTGATTGGGGTGTGCCCAGGCACATCCAGCGTACCCTGTGCGCCAGCCTATGGAATGGGTCAAATGCGCACCACTATGCACTCAGTGGTTGTGGTACTCGGTTACTTGGAGAGTCACATTATGAATATTGTGTCTGGGTTTCAGGTAGACATGACCAAAAAATGTGTTTTGTTTCGTTTCGATTTGTAAATCTAAATGTGGCATAGTGAACAAACAAATGAGAAATCTTCACCTGACTCTTTAAATCACCTTTGGCAGAGGAACTGCAGTCTGCTCACATCATTTGTAATAAAAACATCTTTGCCATTCTGAAGCTTCCCTCCAACCACTTTGCATATTATTTTATATATACAGGGATTCTGTACTTGCCAAATATGCTGCAGAAATCTTCCTCCACTGAGTCTGGCTGCAGCCATTTTAACTGTGGGCAGCTAAAGCTGCGATCTGTTGAATTACTGGATTTACACAGAGGCACACCTCCAGCTCTGCAGCTCTCATTGGCCCTCTTATGACTCATTCCCCCTCCCTTCCTGGTAAACTCTCACGAGAGTGAGTGAGAGAGCTGTGTATGATGTCATAAGCCTAGGCTAATGACCAGACAAGAAAGAGGAAGTGGGCTGTATAAGGTATCTACTGGCAGAAAAAAATATTTTTACTATCCAAAGTTAAAACAACAACAAGGGCAGAAGATTTAGTAGATGGAAAGATGAAAAAAATGACTGAAGGTCCGCTTTAACTAAAACAGCATTATTTCGAAACGGTACTCTAATAACACACACCGTGTCAGAAACCATGAAATTAGGCCGAAGACAGAAGTACAGTTAAATCACACTTGTTTAATAATAAAAGTAAAAAGAACAAACGTAATCAAAACATAGTCAAAGTTCAGTAACCGGAACGGATAGTCAGCCAAGCCAGAAGTCAGGGATCAATGTAGTGGAACAGCAAGCAGGATCTGGAGCCAGAAGGGATGTAAGCAAAGCAAGTCTTGATCAGGAACGCAGGAGATCGTCTCTGTGATGTTGACCAAGGCGAAGGCAGAGATCATCTGGGCTGGACGGCTTAAGTAGGCAGGACTGACGAGCAGGATATCATCAACAGCTGAGTAACTATGGAGAGATAGGAGCTGGCAATTAGCCAACAGCTGAGCGGCCAGCTCAGAGAAGGAAGAGCTGAGCCCAGCCCTGACACACAGTCTTTGATTTCAGAAACATGTTAACAGTTTGAAATCGACTGGAATTCAATGTAAAATTTGATTCAAATTTCAATTTGAATTTTGGAAATTCAGACAAATTTTGTTTCGTTATTTGGAGCATTCGGTAAACTTAGTTTATACTGTAATTCGGGTATTCGGATATATCCAAATCTACAAATAATGAAAAATTAGTCCGAATATTTAAAGAACCGCACAGGAGGTCGGAAACCCGGACACACGATTCAAAACTCGGACTCCCGGGCGGGTGGCAACGCTAGCCAGATCCAGTGGCGGCCCGTCTATTAGGGGCGCTGGAGTCCCACCCCCTCTATCCAGGGCCTCCACCTCCATGCTCTATTCATGGCCGCTATTTTGACAGGACACCGCCACTTCCCATTCATGTGTCTTGCCCCTTTCAGGACGTTGGGCGTGTGAATTACAGAGGATGGGGGTGTTTTTTTAAAGCACCTGATTAGAGCCAGAAGCTCTAATAGGCTTCAAAATAGGGTGGACTCATGGCGCAGAGCATTGCGCCCGGAGCTCACCCAGGTGTTACAACAGCGAATGAATATTCGCTATTGAAACACTGATCCTCAATCCGCCCAATCAGAAGCAGGTCTGAGACCCGTTTTCCGATTGGCAGAAAAGAGAAGAGTCCCAATTGGACGCCGAGGAGGAGGAAGGAGGAAACGGAAGCCGCCACAATGCCCGTGGAGAGCAGGGGATACAGTGGCGTCTCCAGCTTTCATATTTAGGGGGGCACATTGGGTGACAGGGACAAAAGTAGGGGGGCAACTAGCTACTATAAAATGCAATTATATATATATATATATATATATATATATATATATATATATATATATATATATATATATATATATATATATTCTGGGGCCCTTTACTACGATCCCACAATGGCTCTTTCACATGTTCTGCAGTGAGCTCCCTTCCTACTGTATTGGGCCCCCCCCCCCAGGGTGACAGAGAACAAGAAATATATGTCACCAGCATACCAAGAAAATATAAGGGTCCAAAGCAGTGGGAGAACTATCAGGGTTGCAAAGGTTGTCTTGCCACCGGGCCCTGGTGTTCTGCCACTGTGGGGTTTCCCAGCCTCCTCTTGCTGTCCTGCCCCTGCTATTGACAGCGCTGGTCTGGCATCTCTTGAAATTTCCAGGCTGGTTCTCCTGTCCTAAGGACTGGTGAAATCAGTCTGTTTTTTCAGTAACTGAGAGTCCTTTTGGAGTCTTTCCTACAACTCGCAGATCGGGCGGCCGTGGTTGTGTGAGCGCTCGCATTATGCAGTGTCAGCAAGCAGAGGGAGGGGGGAGGAATCAACCGCAGGAGCTGACTGGGGACGCTCTCCCTCTTAGACATTGCCTTTTTGTAAAAAAAAAAAAAAATTTTTTTTTAAATTGGGGGGCACATGGTGGGGCACAGCATAATGTTGGGGGGGGGGGTCAGGGCCCCCTCTGAGCCCCTTGTGGGGACGCCATTGCAGGGGAAGGGAAAGCCATTGGTGAAGCCCAGGAGAAGAGCTGCCAACCATAGAAGTGCACCAGACCCAACCGACCAACTGAAGGGGGGGTGGAACTGTTTGCCGCCCCCCCCTCCCAAAAAATGACCACCGGCCACCACTAGCCAGATCACCAGGTGAAAACAGAGGGGGGGAAAAGTCTAAAAAATAAAACTGATGCAGCAACCATTTAATGATTGGTAAATTGCAATATATTACATTTTAAAGAAATGCCAGCAAGATCCGTATTGTCCTCCTCGCTGGTCTCCTTTTACCAATCCACTTAGCTAATCAGCGTGTTTTCACGTTAGGATGTTAACTTTGCCAACTCCCGCCTGCATGACTCCAATTTATGTGTCAGTTTCATAATAAACAATATGAACTTTTCCTGTTCTGCTTGGTATTTGTTCCTCCCGGCTTTTTCAATATCAAAGGGTTTTTCGATATGATTAATTCCACTGACTTGTTATCTATCATGTTTTGGAGGGAGATGGCTGATAAATATGCAGTTGGCGACGGCGCGGTTTAATTTAGGAAGCCGCACATTTCTAAACTTTGTCGCAAATTGTTACATCTCTATAGAGCTGAGGGAGCAAGAACTGATGGCCCGCGATAGACACGTCGGAGGAGAAGGCTGACAGCTACAAGAAGGGTTTTCATCCAGCTGTCTGTCATTTATTGTCTGTAGAGCGGATTAAAGGCAGCCTAACAGCTCCCTGTTTTCCATCTTCAAGGAAAATGATTTTCATGTTCGGTTTACAAAATGCCATAGCAAGCTTTGAGAACACAAAGGTAACCGCGATTTGTGTACACGGCATTTCAGTTTAAAGACAAATTAGAGACTTTTAAATTTTTTTTTATATAGACCTGAAATTAATCAAAATAACATTTAATCCCCTCACCCCCTTCTCTTGAAGATTACATTTTTGTTTTTATAATTTTTTTTTTTTTTTTTGCTTGTTTGTTTGTTTTTGTTTTTTACTTCCTGTCTAGATCAAAAGCTATTTATTTTTGAACCACTTTACCACCAGAAGTTTTACCCCAGGCCATTTTTGCTATACGGCGCTGTGTTACTTTAACTGCCAATTTCGCGGTCATTCAACACTATACCCAAATAAAATGTATGTCCCTTTTTTTCCCCACAAATAGAGCTTTCTTTTGGTGGTATTTGATCACCTCTGTGTCGGCCACCTAGCGACAAAAGAGAAAAGTGCCGCAATTCCAGAACTAGGGTGAAATCATTTGGCCTCCTAACAACTGGCCAAGGCAACTACGGCCTGGCAACTAAATTTAACAGCATCGGAAGACTGACGTTCCAGACTTGGACAGGGAGGACTGGGACAACTGTCTCGGTGAAAGTGCCCAGACATTAATTTCATCTAGGGACAGGCTGATTCAAGTCAAGTTCTTGCACAGAGTTTATTTTACCCCCCAGCGACTACATAGCATATACCCAGAGAGATCTGCAAATTCTACTAGATGTGGTGGGGAGGTGGGTACATACAGGGGCGGACTGACCATTTGGCCACTCAGCCACTAGGGGGCCCCATCAGGGTTGCCAGCCTCAGTAAAACCAGGGACAGTATGTAAAAATCTGTGTTTTTTTTACATCTGTCTCTGAAATGTCTCTTACCGACATCCTTTTGGTCTAAAAATCCTGAGATTATAGCTGCCCCACCTCTCCAGTACCTTCTCAGCCAAAAGAAACATGTCTGTGTATACTGTGTGTGTGTCTTTGTGTATACTGTGTGGCCCCATAATCTCTGATTGCCCGGGGGCCCCATAATCTCCTATTGTCCGGGGGCCCCATGAGTTGTCAGTCCGCCCCTGGGTACATATATGCATATGTTCTGGAGCTGCCCTAAAGTGGCCCGGTTCTGGTTGCAAGTGGTTGAACTCATAAACTTTCGTCTCCAGCTGGCTTTGCCAGTCACCCCTGGACTGCTGCTCTTAAGCATTCCCGATGACGATCAAAGACCCAAATACACCAAAATACTTATATGTTTTCTATTATATTACGCTAGAAGAGAAATCATACTTAAGTAGAATTCCCGGTCCCCCCCCCCCCCCCTCCATGGGTTCTTGGGAACAGGCTATTACCTCAGCTCTTCCCATGTACAAACTAACCTACATAAGCAGGACTGTCCTGGGAAATATGAGAGAGTTTGGCAACCCTGGACTGCATAGCGGACACAGACACCCGCTAGTGCGGTTCCTACTGAGGATGTAGCTGAGCTCTCTCGTGTTCGTGCTGTTATCTCCTATAGAGGAAGCTTGGACCTGCATGTTATGTTGACGATCTACTAATCTGCATATATGATGCTCAACCTTTATATGACACCCTACATGTAATTTGTAATTACATTCATATTGTACTTCATAAAATGTACCACGTCTATAATTTTTTTCAATAAAAGAACAGTCTGTTCATGTTAATAAAAAAATTAACAGCATCCTTGCCTAAACATCGGGGTGCTACATCTGGATGCCAGTTGTCTAGAAAGTTGTAATGGTGCATAATATAAAACCCATGGCTTTGTGTAACGAAAAGGCAGGCTTGATCCACCTGCTTGTATACAATTTTTGAGGAATTTTTAGGCCTTTTGCCAAGGCACTCCTGAAGAAACCTCAAGGCACCCTGGTTGAAAAAGGACTGATCTATGCTAAACGCAACATCCCTCACCACTTTCTGATAGCTGCCAGAGCCACCATTTCTAGACCCAGGAGATCTGCGAGTTTACCTACCCTGGCCGAATATGTCCTGGAAATGGATTCACTCATGGAACTGGAACACTTGCTGGTGGCGGAGCATGAAAAGTTGGATAAACATACCAAGATCTGGGCTGCCCGGACCATATTCTGTAACACACAAGATGATCTCCACCCAACCTTGTGGTTGGGTGGAGATCATCTCTCCTAGTCCCTTTCCCCCCACCTTTCCCTTTTCTTCACTAATCCCCCCACCTCTTTTTTTTTTTTCGTTTTTCTGCCTTTTTTTCTTGTCTTGTGTATTGCTTATTTTTTTTACTTTAATATATGAGACCTTGAGAGTTGAATTTTCACCACTAGGCACTCAGGTTTCTTATTTCCCAAAGTAGTTATCTATTAGAGCAGTTCAACTTTCTTGATTATATTTTGTTACAAGTCCTTGGATTGTTCCCGAGTGCTGTAATCATATGACCATGTATCTGTTGTGTAGTGGTTTCACATTTTACACGTATTGTGATGCCTTTCTTTTATATCTTCCTTGAAATCTATAAAACGAATAAAATGGGATTGAACTAAATCATCTAGTATCAGGGATCCTGAGAACCTGTAGTAGAAAACTAAAATTGCATGCAGGCACCTATCATCTGCTGTTGGGAGATTACTTAATTTGGCACGACTAGGTTACTAAAATTCAACCTGCTATTCTCCCTAAATACTTTGATAATGGCAGAAAAGCTGAACGCCGTCTAATTTAAGAATCTTTGACATTATTACAACTCTCCGGATGTTTATAAATAAAATATGATCTTCATTAAGACAAGTCTGATGTCCTTTATGTAGAAATGCTTGTGGCAATACAACTCACAGGAGTGCTGCAATCAGGGAATGAATTCCACAGAAATTATAAAGTAAAGATAAAATTTTGGCTTTGAACTTCTTCGTTAGGATAAATATAGAATCCGTCTGGTTTGCCTTGTGATGGCGGGCTCATTGTGACGTCAGTATGAGATATAGGGGCTTATTTATGAAGCATTTAATCTAAGGCTCTATTCACATATAAGCAGGTGCGACAATGTGAGTGCGTTTTTGCTAAATTTTGCAAATGCCGTATAGGGCAGCCCATTGGTTTAATCACTTCAATACAGGGCATTTGCACCTCCTTCCTGCCCAGGCCAATTTTCAGTTTTCAGCGCTGTCGCAATTTGAATGATAATTGTGCCGTCATGCAACACTGTACCCAAATGAAATTTTTATCATTTTTTCACCACAAATAGAGATTTCTTTTTGTGGTATTTGGTCACCTTTGCGGTTTTTATTTTTTGCACTATAAACAAAAGAAGAGCGACAAGTTAAAAAAAAAACACAATATTTTTTACTTTTTGCTATAATAAATATCCCAATTTTTTTTTAAAAAAACTAATTTTTTCTTCAGTTTAGGCCGATACATATTCTTCTACATATTTTTGGTAAAAAAAAATCACAATAAGCGAATATTGATTGGTTTGCACAAAAGTTATAGCGTCTACAAAATAGGGGATAGATTTATGGCATTTTTATTTGCGATGTTTATTGCGACTGCAACATTGCGGCGGACACATCGGACACTTTAGATACTATTTTGGGACCATTCACATTTATTCAGAGATCAGTGCTATACAAATGCATTGATGACTGTATAAATTTCACTGGCAGGGAAGTGGTTAACACTAGGGGGCGATCAAGGGGTTAAATGTGTTACCTAGGGAGTGATTCTAACTGTAGGGGGAGGGGACTCACAAGGGGAGGAGACCAATCGGTGTTCCTCTGTACTGGGAACACATGATTGGTCTCCTCTCACCTGACAGGACGTGGATCTGTGTGTTTAGACACACAGATCCACGGTCCTGCTCTGTTAACGGGCAATCGCGGGTGCCCGGCGGACATCGCGGCCGCCGGGCACGCGCATCGGCTCCTGAGTGACGCAGCGGGGGCCAGGAAGCCCAGGATGTCATTTTACGCCCATCCAGGACTATGGCTGAGATGGGAAGTAGTTAAATAGGCTGTCCTACACACAAAGAAAAAATCGTACAAAAGAAGTGCATAATTATTTTTCTTGAAAAAGTATTGTTCCTTTGTTAGGAAGGTGTGTTGGGGTGCCATTAAGATTTAATGGCCCGGCCTTGCAGGGTGGTCTTAATAGCATCATGGGGCCCATGGCAAATAATGCACTTGGGCCCCTACCAGCCTGCCCCAAATTACGCACCTACTCTCAATAATTACATTTTTTTTGTATTTGAGGCTGGTGGACTTTAATGGTACCGTGACAATTAAGATAAACAATTACATAAAACGAATAGAGTTTTATTAAATGAACATAACATATTTAAAACATACATTTTTAGGAAGCTCTGTCTATCTAGACATAAAAGGTGAAACTGACATGAATGGTTCACCAATCTTAATTATGTTTGCATGCTCGACGTGTTTCGCGGAATTTCCCTGCTTCTTCAGGAGCTTTCATTTGCATAATCGTATGTTAAAAGAACAGAGACTATATATAATACTATGAAATAGAGAAAAAGAACAATATTAGTAATAAGAAACAAAATATAACATCACGAATAAATAACAGTATGGTAACAGAGTCATGGTAAGCATGGGGTCCCTTCCCAAGGCAGTTTTAACCCTTACCCAAAGCAGCGACACAGGTTGTGGTCCAAAACATAGGCCCACCCCGGAGGGTGTGGGAGCCCCCGTAAACAGAAAAGTTGGAACAGCAAAAATCTGTATAAAGATTGTAATAGACAAGATTTTATTTTGATTAAAAAAAAAATCAAAAATAAAATCTTGTCTATTACAATCTTTGTACAGATTGTATAGATTCTGTCCCCCTAAAGCATGCATAACAGCATAGTGCTTGTGCTGTGTCACTTGGCCCCCTCTGTAACTTAAAAAAAATCTGGCTGATCCTGCCTGGTGCTGCCCCCCCCTGTAATCTGACCACGTTTATCATGACTGCTGAGCCCTGACACCATGGTCAGTTTAAGTCCCTCTGTCATCAGCAGCCCTCCTGTCCTCCTCTCCCCTCTCTGCCCAACCCTCTCCTCATGCTGCTATAAAAAACTATATTATATTCATCCCATCCCCTCTGGTAAATAACAATATGTGTCCCAGTGTCTGAGCTGTATAAAAAAGATGCCGATTTGTACCCAATATCAGAGCGTTTCCAAGTGCTCACGTGACTGCTCGGCTTTACCTCCTCTCTCCTCCCCTCCTCCCAGGCTGACATCAGTGGGAGTGCTCGGCCCCGCCCACTATAGCTGTCAGCCGGGGAGAGGAGAGAGCCGGGGAGAGGAGAGAGCCGAGGAGTCACGTGAGTGCCAGGAGATGCTCTGATATAAGGTGCAGATCGGCATCTTTTTTTCTATAGCTCAGGCACTGGGACAAATATTGTTATTTAACAGAAGGGATGGGATGAATGGATTATAGTGGCTTAACAACCACTTTAAGAATAAAGCCTCATGCACAATTACTCCGGTGTAAACTGGATTTTCCTGCTAGGAGCTGGCAGAAAATCTATCTTAAAAAAAATGCTTGTTTTGGTGCGTAATGACGCATGTTTTTGGGCATTTGCAGGTGCATGGTGTTTAGAAGCATACGTGCGTAAACCCATTCTGTTGGTTAGAATATTCATTTATTCCAGCTACTAGAAAGCATTGAAGTACAAATCCGTTTCTCCGGGAATGCTAGTTTGGGGTATTTTTTTTGTATGTCCTTAAATGCGGTGCGTAAATACGTGTTTAATTGCTTGTATGGGCATGGGCACATTAGCTAACATGCAGCTGTGTTCAGAGGCATAAAAAAAGGAACGTCAGACACCTCTGAAAGCAGTGTTTTTTTACTTCTATGTGCGTGAGGCCTAAATTCATCCTTTCCTAAAGTGTTACTAAACCCACAACAGTAAAATCAGTCTGTATATGCAGTAAAGCATGCTTGTTATACTCACTGTGGAACCTAAGGGGTTTATACCTCTGCATCGTGTAAAAAGGCTGTTTGATCCTGTCTTCTCTGATCCTCCCCTTCTTCCAACATCCCCAAACCTTCCCCTGAGGCTAGGGGGCAAGCTGCAAATGCTCAGTTTGGTGTGTATTGCTAGAGAGTTTTATTCTTGGGAAAGTGCATGTGATCATCACAGGGCCAATCAACACTGTCCAGACAGAGGGTCAGGGGTCATGCGGCCTCAAAGGACAGTCACAGGAGAATGAAAACTCTTCCTACAAGTTTTAACTAGACACTGATAGAAGTCAGAAGACAGTTTATATTTACTAAAATAATTGCATTTCCATGTTCTGTGTACTGTGGGAGACCAGATATAGTGAATGCAGGCTGCGGGGTTTAGTAACACTTTAATCTTCCAATTCCAGGCACAAGCTCAATAATTAATTAAACTACAAATGTTGGAGCTTTTTATTACATGGAAACACATTTCCACTTTTGAACAGGCTGAGATTTCCACAACCATAGTGACCATGCTTTTCTCCGCTGGGATTAAGCAATACAGTCTGGTCACATCCCTACTCCTAGCCAATGAAATAGCAAAGGCAGAAACCCATCTTTGAGACAGAGTCCCAGTTTTGCTGGGGATTAAGGTTTCCTTCTAGATTTCAGCTGATCCCCTTGTGGGAGTGACAGCCAATCAACAGGCAGCATTAACACAACATATGCTATAGCGGTATCAATCAACAGATCAAACAGCAAAAAAAAAGCAGGCTATTGGTCATATGATATTTAGACAAACTGATCCTAAACGGTTCAGGTTTCAGACAGGTAGACAGAGCAATGATTGACAATAGCAGAGAAACTGCTCATCAATACAAACACAGTCCAAACAACTCTCAGAGGTATTCCTGGGCATAAGCAATCAGACAAACGTCAGAAAAACCTCAATCCAGCAGACAGACTAACCTGTTGAATGCCCAGCAGTCTACTTAAGCACTCCTAAAATAAGACAGGTGTGTACATGACTTAAGTTGCAATGTTTAGTGACAACCAGAAGGCGGGGTAAATCATTATAGCTACCAATATAAAGCTAGTTTTAGGTACTTGTACTAGCTCTGTTTAAAAATAAATTTATGTTATGATTTTTTTTACATAAACACGTTAATATAATAATTAAAAGAGAAGTAAAGTTTTTTGTTTTTTTTCCTATTCATACTCACCTAGGTGGATGCAGCATTGGTCCGATGCTGCATCTGTCACCCGGCGCCTCTACACTGAGAGTGATCGAACATCGCCGATCGCTTGGTTTTCAAAGCTCCGTGAGCAGAGAGCTGCAGACTGCCAGACACAGCTCTCTGCTCTTCTTCCTCCTCGCTCATTGGAGTGCTGAGCTGTGGAGGGGCGGGGAGCTTCCAGGCTCAGGGTCTCGGCAGCTCGCTGAGAGGCTGAGCCGGGTGTCAGTCCAGGCACCTGGCGGATCCAGACTTTATTGTCGCGATGACGCGGTGCCTGGACTGACATTGGTGACATCAGCAGAGAGCGGGTCACAAGAGTGAAAATCGAACTGCACTCCTGTGATCCACAAGAGAAGTATAGCCAAACGAGCTTTGGCTGGACTTCTCCTTTAATAAAACTGAATAAAATGGTGTTTTTCTCTCTGAAATTCAGCGTTAAGCTGTCTGTAACATTCGCTAAGTATTCTCAGTTCCCCCATTTTTGTCATCCTCATTACAGCTATTTATATTTTGTCATGCTAAATGCCCCACCCACTTTTCCAAGTTTTGGCAGTTATTATATTTTGGGAATATTAATTATTCCATATTGTGTCTATATATTAAAAAATTGTGCAAATATGCTAACAGTAAATATAACACCTTGAATGTGCAAAATAAAAGAAAGTGCTAGGTGCAAACAGCAATAAATGAATATACTGTACATACCATTCATAAACTGAAATTAATAAAAAGTCCATAAATGTGACATGGCATTGTGAATTAATAATCACCGTGAGGGAAAAAGCAAAAAAAAAACAGTCCAAACAAGTGAAATGAAATCACAAGTGATTCAATAAAATTCAATGATGAAATTGAGGATATATTTGACCTCTGAAGGATAGGCCACCATCCAGTAAAAAATCACCATGGATTGTGAATCCACCACCGATGAAAAATTGGATACTCTTACCGGACTCAGTGGACCCAATGCCAGCGACACGGAGTCAAACAGGCGCAGAACTGGGAACGTGGTCACTCGCAGGAAACACAACATGTGAGGTCAGCTTCCGTTCAACCTTGTCACCGGACCCAATCGTGGACTCCACTATTCACAAAAGAAAAAGGCTGCCACATAGTATAAAACCATCAACTACGGGTTTTATTCTAAAAGGTAGAACATTTACATCAATGGTGATATAAACAGGTGACATATGGTATGTGATCACAGGTAGATCCAAAAAGCACAATAACGTGGAGCTAGTTCAGTCTCCCCAAATGGAATAAATGTAATTTAGAAATGTAGTTATTACATGTGATCTGTACACGCAAGAAGCTCCTGCTTGTCCCACTCGCCTCTTCATCCATTTAGGCTTCATTTACACTTGTGGCTGGAGAGGTGATAAAAATATGCAGTTGAGCCCCCCCCCAAGCTTCCCTATGGCAGCGGATGAGGGTCTACATACCCCCTCTGTCATGTTCAATACTGCTTACCGAACACAAACCATTCATCAGAATGCAGCCGCACAGCAACTGCCCTGCAACTGCATGCAATGCACATGGTTGCAGCACGGTCATGTGGGTTTTTAGGGGTGAAAACAGGAGTTGAGGAGACGGCATAAAGCCTTTTAACAACAGCCTCGTACACACGATCGAATTGTTGGCCAACAAAACCGTGGACTTTTGTCCGAAGGGCGTTGGACCAAACTTGTCTTGCATACACACAGCACATTGGCCAACAATCACGAATGTAGTGATGTACTGCATGGTTTTTCAGCTCTTTAGCACCATCCTTTGGGCTCCTTCTGCTAATTTCGTGTTAGTAGAAGTTTGGTGAGTGTTGATTCGCGCTTTTCTTTTCGCACTTTTCATTTCGCGCTTTTCAGTTTGTTTCTGAATGGCCGTTAACCAGACATGTTGCGGAATCGGAGGAGATAACGTGTTATTTATTATTGGCCTTGGAGTTATTGCTTTGACCCAAGTCCAGTCCAGGAACAGGAGGAGGAGTTCTTGGACTAAAAATTGGTTTCTTTATTAATTGTGACCAATTATGTCACATGCCTTTGCTGCGGGAGCTCCAGGAGAATAATCCGGATGATTTTCGGAATTATCTCCGGATGACGGACCCCTGCTTTCACCAACTCTTGGCATTGGTGACCCCCCCCCTTCATTATTATCCCATTAAAGAAGAAGAAAATTGTGCGCTGCATTTCGAGATTTCATAATTTACCGCGTCACGAATGTTAATTCTCCTTTACGAACGCTAGTTTACAAGACCGACCGCTTCTGACTCGTCCTTGCTTCCGAGCATGCGTGTTTGTACTTTGGACTTTTGTCCGACGGACTTGTGTACACACGCTCGGAAAATCCGACAACAGACATTTGTTCATGGAAAACTTTAAAACCTGCCATCCAACATTTGTCCATGGAAAATCTGACAACAATTGTCTGATGGAGCATACAAACGGTCTGATTTTCTGCCAACAGCCTGACATCACACATTCCCCGTTGGAAAGTCAGATTGTGTGTACGCGGCTTTAGTTTCGGTTCTTAAACAGTTTCAGTACCATGGACAGCACTAAAGGCTTGCATATGATAAGCAAAACATTATCTGTCCAGGGAAAGGAGACCTGCCAGAATGTCATACCTCTTGATCTTCATACTTGTTCTCAGTCTATAACTCATAAAGCACTGAAGTCATTGGATCAGCTCTACAGACAGGCAGCTAGCACTTTCAGAAAGAGAGGTCAGTGATGGAAGCCTCCATGTTTTCTATGTACAGTTTTGCCTTTAACAAGGACTGCAAGCAAAGCACAAATGTTGGTACTGTAAAGTGTTTGACTCAATTGCATATTTTGAGGGGTGCTTAATTCCTTACAGCAGCCTTTCTCAACAGGGATCTCCAAACTTTATAAACAAAGGGCCAGTTTATTGTCAGTCAAACTTTAGGGGGGCCGGACTGTGGCCAGTGGGAGTAGAAAAAGTCCTGGTGTCAGTGTGAGTAAACAATGCCCCATTATTGGTATTAGGCAGAGTAATAATACCCCATTGTTGGTATCAATGTGAGGGATAGTGCACCATTTTTGGTAGTAATGGGAGGAATAGTGCACTATCACTGTTGTCAGTAGGAGATATAGTGCCTCATTATTGGTATCAATGGGAGAAATAGCGTCCTATCATTAGTGTCAGTGGGAGGAGTAGTGCCCCATCATTGGTGTCAGTGGAAAAAATTGTGTTGCACCATTGGTATTAGAGGGAGGAATAGTGCCCCATCTTTATTATTAATGAGAGAAATAGAATTTCATCATTAGTGTCAGTGGGAGGAACAGTGCCCCATCATTGGTATCAGTGGGAGGAAAAGCTCCCCATCATTGGTGTCAATTTGAGGAATAGTGCCTCATCATTGGTATCAATGGGAGGAAAAGCACCCCATCATTGGTGTCAATGGGAGGACTAGTGCCCCATTATTGGTGTCAATGGGAGGAATAGTGCCCCATCATTGGTGTCAATGGGAGGAATAGTGCATCATCGTTTATATCAGTGGGAGAAAAAGTGCCCCATCCTTGGTGTCAGTGGCAGGAGCTATGCCCCACTGTTGCTGACAGTGGTGGAAATAATGCCCCAAGGGCCAGATAAAAGCAAGCAAACTGCCACATCTGGCCCACGAGCCACAGTTTGCAGACCACTGCCCTAGAAGAACCCAGAAAATAATTTTCAGATCTCGGTGAGCCCTTACTAAAATCAGGGATCAATGAGTAAATGCTCACTACATTGGTGATCAGTGCGAAGAATGCTTCATACATTGATGGTTAAAATGCCACAATTAAAGACATCTAAAAAGAAGATTGGTGTCATGCTGCTGGCTCTGTCAAGTGGCATTAGTCCCAGAACTATGCAGACGCCATCAATTAGGGGGTCAATAAGCCACAGCTTAAAGTAGAAGTCCACCCTACCACTAAAATCCCTGCATCTACAGACATCCACAATCTAACACTAACCTATTTAGCCTTGTAAAGAAGAAATCAGTATTCATACCTTTTTTGAAGCTCATCCGACCCGATCCCACGCTGAGCTGTCATCTGTGGCTTCGCTGTTGAGGCGGGTGCAGAGGACACAGCCGACAACGGAAGTAAGTCTATGGGTGACTTCACTACCCATTCATTTCACAACCGTTGTCGGCTGTGTCCTCTGCAGAGCTTCCGCCGCTGGAGACTGGATCGGATCAGCTTCAAAAAAGATATGTATACTGATTTCTTCTTTACAGGGCTAGATAGGTTAGTGTTAGATTGTGGATGCCTGTAGATGCAGGGATTTTAGTGTTGGGGTGGACTTCTACTTTAAAGCGGAGCTCCACCCAAAAGTGGAAGCTTCACTTTTTTGCCCCCCCCCCCCCCCCACTGCCACATTTGGCACCTCTCCTGGGTACCTAGTCAAAACTAGGTACCCAATCCCACTTCTGCGTGAGATTGCCGCAATCATTGTGCGGCGATCTACAAAATTTCTGGCACCTCCTCCTTCCCCCAGCTGTCTTCTGATAGACACACAGTTTCCCAGAAGACAGCGGGACCATTCAGGAAGTGCAGGGTGACTCGTGCATGTGCAGTAGGAAACAGGCTTTGAAGTCGCAAGGCTTCACTTCCTGTTTCCCTTAGTAAGGATGCCGGCGCCTGCACCAGGAGCTGATGGACGGATCAGCTTCAGGTACTGACATCACGGGATCCCGGGACAGGTAAGTGTCCTTATAATAAAAGTCAGCAGCTACAGTGTTTGTAGCTGCTGACTTTTCTTTTTTTTCCCCCAGGCTGGAACTCCACTTGTGGGAACCCTGGTTGAGAATGGCTGCTCTACAGAACTATGTGCCAAATCCTCCCTTTATTTGCTTCTGTGTACTGCTTAGCAGCAAAGCTTTGTAGGCAGTGGCGGCTGGTGAAGTTTTAGGATGGGGGGGCGCCAGACCCCGCCCTTCCTTTTTGACCCCTCCCACTTGATGGAAATGGGCGTGGTTTCAGCGAAATAGTGGACGTGGCTCTAAGGTGGTGTGGTTAGCGTCTGAGATGAACGAGGGATGGAGGGAGAGGGCGAGGGAGAGAGGGACAGCAGGCCTAGATCCTACACAACAAAAGAAATGTGTATTCTACAAAGTTTAACAATCAGCAGATAAAGATACTCCAAACACCTGGTGTTAGCGCTTCAATCATCCCGGCACCATGGTTGTTATGGTGTCAGGATGATTGAAGCTCATTATTACTATTATTACATTGCAATATAAAATGAAATCGTTCAACTCACCATAATGCAGAATCAGTGGGAGCCCCGAGTGTGTCACTAGCCACAACGCCTGTCACCAGATGCCATCAGGTGTCCCCAGCATTCCCTTCTTACATGCAGCCTCTGTCCCCCCCCCAAATGCAGCCTCTGTCCCCCCCCCCAAATGCAGCCTCTGTCCCCCCCCCCCAAATGCAGCCTCTGTCCCCCCCCCCAAATGCAGCCTCTGTCCCCTTACATCAGAGTTGCCATCAGTGTCCCCCCACAGCATGTGTCCCCATCAGAGCCCCCCACAGCAGGGTGTCTCCATCAGAATCCCCCCACAGCAGGTGTCCCCATCAGAGTCCCCCCACAGCAGGTGTCCCCATCAGAGTCCCCTCACAGCAGGTGTCTCCATCAGAGTCCCCTCACAGCAGGGTGTCTCCATCAGAGTCCCCTCACAGCAGGTGTCTCCATCAGAATCCCCCCACAGCAGGTGTCCCCATCAGAGTCCCCCCACAGCAGGTGTCCCCATCAGAGTCCCCCCACAGCAGGTGTCTCCATCAGAGTCCCCTCACAGCAGGTGTCTCCATCAGAATCCCCCCACAGCAGGTGTCCCCATCAGAGTCCCCCCACAGCAGGTGTCCCCCATCAGAGTCCCCCCCACAGCAGGTGTCCCCATCAGAGTCCCCCCACAGCAGGTGTCCCCATCAGAGTCCCCCCACAGCAGGTGTCCCCATCAGAGTCCCCCCACAGCAGGTGTCCCCCATCAGAGTCCCCCCCACAGCAGGTGTCCCCCATCAGAGTCCCCCCCACAGCAGGTGTCCCCCATCAGAGTCCCCCCCACAGCAGGGTGTCCCCATCAGAGCCCCCCACAGCAGGGTGTCCCCATCAGAGCCCCCTACAGCAGTTGTCCCCATCAGAGTCCCCCACAGCAGTTGTCCCCATCAGAGTCCCCCCCACAGCAGTTGTCCCCATCAGAGTCCCCCCCACAGCAGGTGTCCCCCATCAGAGTCCCCCCACAGCAGGTGTTCCCATCAGAGTCCCCCACAGCAGGTGTCCCCCATCAGAGTCCCCCACAGCAGGTGTCCCCCATCAGAGCCCCCGACAGCAGGTGTCCCCCATCAGAGTCCCTCCACAGCAGGTGTCCCCCATCAGAGCCCCCCCACAGAAGGTGTCCCCATCAGAGTCCCCCACAGCAGGTGTCCCCATCAGAGTCCCCCAACAGCAGGTGTCCCCCATCAGAGTCCCCCCACAGCAGGGTGTCCCCATCAGAGTCCCCCCACAGCAGGGTGTCCCCATCAGAGTCCCCCCACAGCAGGGTGTCCCCATCAGAGTCCCCCCACAGCAGGTGTCCCCATCAGAGTCCCCCAACAGCAGGTGTCCCCCATCAGAGTCCCCCCACAGCAGGGTGTCCCCATCAGAGTCCCCCCACAGCAGGGTGTCCCCATCAGAGTCCCCCCACAGCAGGGTGTCCCCATCAGAGTCCCCCCACAGCAGGGTGTCCCCATCAGAGCCCCCCACAGCAGTTGTCCCCATCAGAGCCCCCCACAGCAGTTGTCCCCATCAGAGTCCCCCCCACAGCAGGTGTCCCCATCAGAGCCCCCCACAGCAGTTGTCCCCATCAGAGTCCCCCCACAGCAGGGTGTCCCCATCAGAGTCCCCCCACAGCAGGGTGTCCCCATCAGAGTCCCCCCACAGCAGGTGTCCCCATCAGAGTCCCCCCACAGCAGGGTGTCCCCATCAGAGTCCCCCCACAGCAGGGTGTCCCCATCAGAGTCCCCCCACAGCAGGGTGTCCCCATCAGAGTCCCCCAACAGCAGGTGTCCCCCATCAGAGTCCCCCCACAGCAGGTGTCCCCATCAGAGCCCCCCACAGCAGTTGTCCCCATCAGAGTCCCCCCACAGCAGGGTGTCCCCATCAGAGTCCCCCCACAGCAGGGTGTCCCCATCAGAGTCCCCCCACAGCAGGTGTCCCCCATCAGAGCCCCCCCCACAGAAGGTGTCCCCATCAGAGTCCCCCACAGCAGGTGTCCCCATCAGAGTCCCCCAACAGCAGGTGTCCCCCATCAGAGTCCCCCCACAGCAGGGTGTCCCCATCAGAGTCCCCCCACAGCAGGGTGTCCCCATCAGAGTCCCCCCACAGCAGGTGTCCCCATCAGAGTCCCCCAACAGCAGGTGTCCCCCATCAGAGTCCCCCCACAGCAGGGTGTCCCCATCAGAGTCCCCCCACAGCAGGGTGTCCCCATCAGAGTCCCCCCACAGCAGGGTGTCCCCATCAGAGCCCCCCACAGCAGTTGTCCCCATCAGAGCCCCCCACAGCAGTTGTCCCCATCAGACCCCCCCACAGCAGTTGTCCCCATTAGAGTCCCCCCCACAGCAGGTGTCCCCATCAGAGCCCCCCACAGCAGTTGTCCCCATCAGAGCCCCCCACAGCAGTTGTCCCCATCAGAGCCCCCCACAGCAGTTGTCCCCATCAGAGTCCCCCCCACAGCAGTTGTCCCCATCAGAGCCCCCCACAGCAGTTGTCCCCATCAGAGCCCCCCACAGCAGTTGTCCCCATCAGAGCCCCCCACAGCAGGGTGTCCCCATCAGAGTCCCCCCACAGCAGTTGTCCCCATCAGAGTCCCCCCCACAGCAGTTGTCCCCATTAGAACCCCCCACAGCAGTTGTCCCCATCAGAGCCCCCCACCAGAGCCCCCCCTCAGCAGGTGTCCCCCCGATTCTTCACACAGCGGTACTTACCTTCAGTCTCCTCCTGCGGTGTCCTCCTCCTCACACTGGCACCAGCATTCTTCCTGCTTCCTCTCTCGGGCGCAATGAGAGAGAGAACCAGGAAGTGACATCTGCCTCAGGGCAGATGTCAATCAAATCTGAAGTGCCAAGTAGCTTCCGCCCGGCGCCTGTAGTATGTATTGCTATGGCCGAGCGGAAGCTACTCGGCGCTTCAGAAAACGCCCCAAGGCGGGCTAAACGCCCGCAAATGCAGCGCCACGTCTGCAATCTCGTGATTGCATAGACGTGGCGCTTCCTATAAGTGCACTGTGTCCGGCGTCGCACTGTATCCGGCGTCCGAACACAGTGCACTTAAGACCTTTTTTTTACTTTTTTTTTTTTTTTAAAGGGACAGTATTAAAAATTTTTTTTTTTTTTTTTTTTTTGACTTTTTTTTTTTTTTTTTTTTTTGCTGCCTGGAAGGGGGGGGGGGGGGGGGGCGGCGCCCAGGCGCCCCCTATGGACGGGCCGCCACTGTTTGTAGGCCTAATTCTAGTCCAGACGATCTTTACAGTTAGTGCATGGGGTCCTGAAGTTGTATATGGCACACTGAATGGTGGTTCTCCAACTTTACTAAAGGTAAGTGGGCTGTCCACTAGTAAATGAGGTGAAATTTAATTTTGCAAAGAACCAATCATATGCTTGGAAAAAAAAAACAGAATTTTTGTTTGCACATGATCAGATGCAAGAAGTCAGAAGCACTTCACCTCATTAACTAAGCTTTGGGAAAAATCCCCTTGCAAAGTGTACAGCCTATTTGCCATTAGTAAATCAACCTCACTGACTCAGCAATCACTGACCTACTTAATACCGCAAATCACACTAAAAAATGCAAGTACACATACGGTAATCAGACATGAAGGTTGTATTCTGATAACTTTATGCACATAATAGATGTAATGATGGTATTTGCATAGTTGACGAGCAGGATAGCCCCAGGATTTTGGACACCCACAATGCATATATACTGCAAGGTTCAGGAAACTGGGCACAGTGACCCTAAATGAGAATCCCACTGCACTGTTCTTTTCTAAAACTTTATGTAGCACTCTGGTCCTGAACAGGGCTGCTAATAAATCTAGTTGTGCTAGGTGGTAACTAGCCTGGCTAATTGGTAGTCTTTTATCCACTGATTTCTGTGCTAGGTCTGAGTTTAACTTGTGGTCTCTCTCTTCTGTCAATAGGTGGCACTGTTGCATTTGGCATTAGAATGATGGATTATATTGAATTCAGGTGATGGATAAATAAATGTCTCAGCCAATCAGCAGGAGTTTCTTTTGGCTGCTGTGCATGCTGGGATAGGCTATTATTCGGGAGGAGTCAGGTGATCGGGGTTCTTCCCGCCCGTGGCTGCGGCCTGGGTGGGTGTGTGTCAGAAAGCTCCTGGTTGCTAAGCCCGAAGCCTGAGGCCTATCCAGGAGTCCTACTGTCTGTTAGGTCTACGTGAGACCTATCCAGTAATTCAAGGGTCCGCAAAGGAGGAGCAGCAGAGGTTAAGTCCGAAGCCTGGGGCGGAACCACGTGTGTTAGAGGCTCAGCCCGAAGGGAACCTGTTCATTGTCGGAGGTAAAGGAGAAGCATTTGCCGCAGGGACGACCGCTTCTGTTACCAGAGGCAAGTTTGGAAGGGATGAAGTTCTGAAGGAGTACCAGAGCAGACACTTCACTAGCCGGGGACGGTGAAGTAAGTGGGAAAGCTTCAGTGGAGACTCATCCAGGAATACAGCGGGTAGCTGTGAGTAAAGTTTGAAGAAGTACTGTAAGTGAAGCTTCAAGCTAAAGTACAGCAGTTAGCTGTGGGTGAAGCTCGGGAATCCAGCAGGTAGCTGCGAGTCCAAGAAGTCTAGTGAGAGACGACGAGTTGAGCTTGAGGATCTACAGTGGGATACTGTGAGTTAAAATGGAAGATCTACAGTGGGATTACTGCAAGAGAAGTTGTTGCTATAGCAGACAGCAGTTGCTACAAGATACAGATTGCTGCATTCAGCTTAAAGGCCCTCTTTCTGTATTGCTGTCTGCCTAGTTTTTGTCTGCGTAGTTTCCCTAATTGCTATTGCATTTGCTTAAGGGTGCCCTGTGCCCTAACCTTCTTTCCCATTGTTCCTGTAAAAAGAAATAAAACTCTCTTTGTTAATTTTTACAAAAAGTGACTGGCGCCCAATCTTTCCACCTTGCACCACACCCACTATGCCTAGTAACCTGCACCCTGAAGAGGAATTTCAGCTCTCCCTGGCTATGGGGGTCACCATCAGGCCCTTGGAAGTCGGGAAGACTGCTACATTTATATACTCTGTACTAGTTAGTTCCAGTTCATTTTCCTGTTATAATGCTCAAATCATTGCACAGGTTTTATGGAAGCCTGACCTTTTTATTAAAGCACTTTATAACTACTCTGCCTTCCAGACTATGGGACACAACATCTACCTGGCTTACTGGCTCCATTAGAATGGCTTGAAGGGTCTGTAGTGCTTTGGTGAACACATGGAAGTCCATCACAGTACCATCACAGTGACACAATTTTGCGAAACAAAGATAGGAAAAAATATACATAATACAAAAATGACATGTATTACCTTACAGTATATAGATTTGAAAACACAACATGCTGGTCCTTTAAGTGGTCATTTATATTGTCACTGGACTTCTGATTCTTCATAGCGATAAAGGCACCTGGTGAATTGTAGCACACGCTAAAAAGGATTCAGCTTCCATCATTAAAGTGTGGTCAGATAAAAGAAAGATGATTGCCTGGTGTGGGTTATCACACTTCCCAGGGTGCCCAAGGACTTATTAGATTATTGTGTGTCAGCTTTTATAGAACTAGAGTCAATTTCCAAGCTATGCTGTATCACCTGGGGGATTTATTGACAGTTTATATATAACTGGAATTCAATGGGGCATTGTCTGCTATAAAGCTGTACTGTAAAAATATACAGCTGTTTAGATCAAGTTGGACAAAGTGCTTCCATAGTCAGAAAAACAGAATCTTTTGAGGACTTGGAAGCAATTAAATATGGGAAGTAAAAGTAAGGTCCCGAAGCATCTGCTTATTATTAACACCATCTACTGTTCACAAAAAATGGACACTAGCCCAAAATGGTCATTTTAACTTAACAATGTTTTTTCTTTTTTTTTTCTTTTTTTTCTTGTCAAATTTGTTTATTGAAATGTAATAAATCAGGAAACAAGTTCAAAAGCGATCCATGAATATAATATGTTTGCATGTTAGATTTTAATTCCTTCCTTAATTAATATAACTAAAGATAAGATTTGTCTCACACTTTAGTCAAAATATTAATAACTCAGAGAGACAACTTCCTACACTTTGCAAAAGAGAAAAATTCTAAACAATAACAATGGTAATATAGTTTCAAGTTAATAAATTGAGATTATCTAGAGTATTTAATAAAGGAAGCGTTAAGGGATTATCACTGTTATAATTCAAGGAGGAGCAAATATCAGTTATTTCGTAATATCATAAGAAACATGGAGTGCAATTAAAAGTAACGCTACTTGAACCTGATGAAGAGAGAGAAGAGATACAAGAAAAAGGTGAGAGAAAGGTAAAGTAGAGAAGGAATTGGAAAGGAAAGAAAGGAGAAGAGGAGAAAGGAAACGGAAGAGAAGGGATCTCCGGGGGCAATGTGTTGCTTCAATCATTAAATAAGCATGGGGAAAAAAAATGAAAATGTAGGAAAAATTTACCAAGGCATCAGCAAGGATTCATCAAAATTAGAAGGCAAATAGTGTGTCATCCAAGGGAGACAAATTTTCTTAAATTTAAATTTTGTCTTGGGTTATAGCCTTTATTTTATCATGGTTCATAGCTTGATTCATTCTATGTTTAGTTTCAGCTAATACCAGAATAGGGGATTTCCAGGCTATAGCGATTGCTTGTTTCGCGGCTGTAGTGACCTGTAATAGGAGTTTGAACTGATTACTGGAGAGAGTTGTTGGTTTTAGATTCAAAAGTGCTAACAAAGGATCAGGAAAGATGTAGACTGCAAAAAATGTCGAAATCATGTGGAATACATTTTTCCAAAATCTTTTGACAATTGATCAAGTCCACCAGATATGAAGATGTGATCCAGGTTCAGTACAGCTTCGAAAGCAAGATGAGGAGTAATTGGGGGCAAACCCCGCAATTCTGGCAAGGACTAAGTACCAACGTGTAAGTACTTTGTAGTTAGTTGCTAAAGCAGTTAAATTTGGAAGATTTAGTAGTAATCCAAATCTTGTCCCATACCACTGTGTCTAATGAAAATCCAAGATCAGAATCTCACTTAACTACATATGAAGATGGACTAGAATCAGGTTTAGATATGAGTTGGGCAAAAAGTTTTGAAATAAGTCCTTTTACATGGGGGTGATATTTACATATTTTCTCAAAATATGATAATTTATTAAGTGCAAGTCCTCCGTGGATATTGGGCATAAACATTTTTTTTATCTGGAGATATCGGAAAACTTCTGAGGAAGTCCATGACTTTTACATAAATCAGGGAACGTTTGAAAGGAATTAGAGGATATAAGATCATATAATTGGGTTAATTTAGATGTGGTCCATGCTTTAAATGATTTAGGAAATTTCCGAGCAGGGTAAAAAAGAGGATTCTTAAGGAACGATAAGAGTGGAATATGGGGAGCTATATAGCCATCTTAATAACGTTAATTTTACCTATCCAAGATATGGGAAGATAAGACCACTGAGTTAACAAGTTGGTAATCTGGCGTAAGATAGGTGGAAAGTTAGCCGTAAAGAGTTCAGAGAGATTGGGCGTAATATTGATTTCTATGTATGGAAGACAGGTAGTGGACCATGAAAATGGGAAAGATGCTTGTGCCTGTTATACAGCTGAAGGAGATAGAGAAGACCAGAAATATGAGCAAGATGGTTGAGTTTTGGAATAAGAAGGGGTTCAATAAGTAAAGCAAATAAAAGTGGTGATAATGGGCAACCCTGTCACGTACCTCAATTGATATTAAATGGAATTGATTTGTATCCTGCATATTTTACATATGCCTTAGGTTTATCATATAAAGATGAGATCCAACTGAAGAAATGGGCACCAAATCCCCAGCGTTGTAGGACAGACTGTAGGTAGGGCCACAAGACTGTATCAAATACTTATTTAATATCTAGAGACAACAAACACAGTGGAATTTGTCTTGATTTGGCAGAATGCATCAATAACAGCGCCCTACGTATATGCTTGGCGCAGTGGGATGAAGCCTATTTGGTCTCTGTGTATTAAAGAGCCAATTATATTGTTTAGACGGGTTGCTAAGACTTTCGCTGGAAGTTTCATGTCTAAATTAAGCAGTGAGATAGGTCTGTAATTAGATCAAGATGTTTCATCAGAGTGGGGTTTGGGAATCATTGAGATAATTGCAGTTAAAGTTTGAGATCTAAAGGAATGTCCATCGAAGCAGGAGTTAAGGGCTTCAGTCAATAATAGAGCCAGGATTTGAGCAAATTTCTTGTAATACAAGGCTAAAAAGCCATCTGGGCCTGGACGCTTATTTAATTTAAGGGATTTAATAGCCATCAAGATTTTAGTGGAATATAGGGGTTTCAAGGCATTCGCATTGAGCTAAGGGAATGATTGGAAGAGTGATTTGTGAAAAAAAGAAATCTGCTGAGGCCTGATCCAAAGAATCTTCTTTTTTATATAGGGAGGCAAGATGTTTTTGGAAGGTATTAAGGATTTTTATGGGGTTACTGTTATATGTATCTTGAGATAACTTCAGGCGCATTAGTTTGGAAGGGTGATTTAACTTATTGAGGGCTCGGGCTAGAAGTGTATTAGGTTTATTGGTTTTGAATTAAAACCAATGTCTGGATTTACATAACATTTTATCTGTGGAATCTGAAAGGAAAAGATCAAGATCAAGACGTGTTTTATCTAAATTGTTATTTGGTCTTGGGAGTGGGCTTTGATTCAAAGAGCGCATGGTAAGAATTAAATTCTGCTTCTAGCTTTTGCTGTAATAGGCATTTTTCTTTCTTGAGGAAAGAGGCCTGACTAATACAAACACCTTGAAGCACAGGTTTATGCGCTCCCCATAGTGTCATTGGAGAGATGTTGGTAGTCACATTATTAACCAGATATTCCTTTAAGGCTTTTTTCAAATCTGAGAAATGAGATGGATGTGCCCTTTTTGTGGGTATTGACACCTGTAGTAAGTGGGAAAGAAAAGATGTTGGAGTTTTGTTCGGGGCATAGTAGGATACAACTGTGATTGGGAAATCGGATAAAAACCCTGTTAGTATGAGATCTCCCTTCAGGGTCTTTAATCTCTGTCTGGAGAGAAAAAGGTGTTGTGCACTGGAATACCACCAATACTCCTCTTTGGTTGTAGCTGAAGCCGTAAAAAACTTGAGGGTATAAAGGGCTAAAATATTTAGGAGTCGCTGTAGTAGTAAAATGGGTCTCCTGGAGACACACGACATGCGCCTTAGTTGACGCTAAAGAGCGAAAAGACTTTAGCTTGTTTTTGTGGTATGTTTAAATCCTGTACATTTAGAGTAAGTACATTCAAAGGGGCCATAGGAAGGGTAAAAAAAATATATAGTCAAGAGATTTATCTTTACGAATTGTATTGCCACACTTACCCCGGAGAGGAGCAAGAACCAGTAGAGAAGTAGGAAAAAGTTTGTAAGATAGAGGAGGGGGGTAAGATTTATGTAAACAATCAACATTACGTTTAGTTATGTAAATAAGTAAGAAAACGGCATACTGGGTACATGAAAATCACGGACCCAGAGGCCACATAACCTATCTAGGGAAGTCCTCCGAAATAACAGGGAGGAGGAATACCCAAAGACAGAAAGATGGGGGGAGCAGTGACAGTCTCCCAAGACCATGACAGCCAAAACTTATAAGTATAGAGTAAATTGTGTTGACACCCAAAATCGGCAATGTTAAGTAATCAGTAAGGGAAAGGGGATGGGAAAAAGGGATGGGTAAGGGAGGTTAGGAAGTGAAGATTAGGAAGGAGTGAGTATTGGGAATCAACGAGTAGGAAAACATTATATTTCTATTTAAGATACAAACTTGTGTTAGAAGGAAAAAAAAGGGGTGGGGGGTAGAAGTAAAGGAAGCTATATTTTTAAAAACACAAAAAGTATTTTTTCTAGGATAAATGAAGCTAGGAATATGAACAAGCTCTATTCATTCATGTTTGGTAACCGTTATCAATATATCGAAAAAAGTCACACAGAAAAAAGGGGAAAAGCAGAACATGTTTGAGAATTAGAATCTAGAAAAAGTATAGCGAGTTAATCAGTCCATAGTGCCTGTAGGATCGTTGTCAGGGGAATTGAAAGGACTGCGTTTAGATGAGTTTTGGTGGCTTCTGTCATCTTTGGCGTTGGAGGATTCTCATGAAGAGTCAGGCGTAGTGCGGCAGCGAGGACCATTAGAAATAGAAGATCTATCCATGAGACTTATGCCGCGTACACACGGTCGGACTTTTCATCTACAAAAGTCCGACAGCCTGTCCGACAGACTTTCGGCGGACTTTCGGCGGACTTGCGGCGGACTTGCGGCAGACTTTCTAACGAACAGACTTGCCTACACACGACCACACAAAAGTCCGACGGATTCGTACGTGATGACGTACACCGGACTAAAAAAAGGAAGTTGATAGCCAGTAGCCAATAGCTGCCCTAGCGTGGGTTTTTGTCCGTAGGACTAGCATACAGACGAGCGAACTTCGGGGTCCGTCGTAGTTACGACGTAAAGATTTGAAGCATGTTTCAAATCTAAAGTACGTCGGATTTGAGGCTAAAAAAGTACGTTGAAAGTCCGGAGAAGCCCACACACGATCGGATTACCAGCCAGCTTTAGTCCGTCAGCGTCCGTTGGACTTTTGTAGCTGAAAAGTCCGACCGTGTGTACGCGGCATTAGATCTTGCAAGGTATTTTGCAACTCATCATAAGACCTGCAAGTGTATTTGGTACCTTGATAGATAAAACCTACAGAGAACGGGAATCCCCATTGATAAGATATCTGATTCTGCTGAAGGATTTGAAGAAGGGGTTTTAAAGCAAGTCATTTAGCAACTGTAATTGGGGAAAGATCAGCAAAGAGCTGGTAAGAGTCACCCTGGAAAGTGAGGGATTCCTTTCCACGTGCTGCAGCCAAAAGTTGCTCTTTGGTGCGAAAAAAATGGAATTTCGCGATTATATCACGAGGTGGACCTTCAAATTTGCGTGGTGTTAATGCCCTATGAATCCTATCGAGGATAGTTAGTGAACGTAACACATAAAAATGTATCTGAAGTTACGAATTATCCGAAATTATGAATGCCGTATCCAAAGGAATGGAACGTAATGAATTACATAGTTACATAGTTAGTAAGGTTGAATAAAGACACTAGTCCATCCAGTTCAACCTGAGTGAGCACCCACAATTCTCCCTATCCCCACACATTGCATCCCATCAAGATGCCCATCCACTATATATATATATATATATATATATATTTTTTTTTTTATATATTTAAGGTACCCATGTAGCGCCATCAATCTATGCAGCGCTCCACACATACCCACACCAGTCCCCACTTTTTGTTATTATTATTTATTACCGTATTTATCGGCGTATAACACGCACCGGCGTATAACACGCACCCCAATTTAGGAGGGAATTTTAAGGAAAAAAAACTTTTAGGAGGGAAGTTGAAGGGAAAAAAACTTACATTTAAATGCTCTTCATTGCAGCCTTGTCAGTGCAGCCTTCCCCAGTGCAGCCTTGTCAGTGCAGCCTTCCCCAGTGCAGCCTTGTCAGTGCAGCCTTCCCCTGTGCAGCCTTGCCCCAGTGCAGCCTTGCCCCTGTGCAGCCTTCCCCTGTGCAGCCTTCCCCTGTGCAGCCTTCCCCAGTGCAGCCTTCCCCTGTGCAGCCTTGCCCCAGTGCAGCCTTGCCCCAGTGCAGCCTTGCCCCAGTGCAGCCTTGCCCCAGTGCAGCCTTGCCCCAGTGCAGCCTTCCCCTGTGCAGCCTTCCCCTGTGCAGCCTTCCCCCAGTGCAGCCTGGGATCCCCTGTCCCTGCTTCCAGGGCTTCAAGGCCGATCCCGAGCTGTCCAAATGTCAAAATCGCGGTCCGCGATTTGAAAATGGCGCCGCCGGCGCCGAAGTACACAGAGCCGGTCCTCGGCTCTTTCCGGCGGCTCTCGTTTACTTTCGGCTCCACTCGTAGTCCCGAGCGGAGCTATCCGAGTAGGTTCGGATAGCTCCGCTCGGGACTACGAGTGGAGCCGAAAGTAAACGAGAGCCGCCGGAAAGAGCCAGTCCTCGGCTCTTTCCGGCGGCTCTCGTTTAATTTCGGCTCCACTCGTAGTCCCGAGCGGAGCTATCCGAGTAGGTTCGGATAGCTCCGCTCGGGACTACGAGTGGAGCCGAAAGTAAACGAGAGCCGCCGGAAAGAGCCGAGGACCGGCTCTGTGTACTTCGGCGCCGGCGGCGCCATTTTCAAATCGCGGTCCGCGATTTTGACATTTTGACAGCTCGGCATCTGCGGGGGTCGGCGTATAACACGCACCTGCGACTTTCCCCTGATTTTAAGGGGAAAAAAGTGCGTGTTATACGCCGATAAATACGGTAATTTGTTCTGTTCCATTTGTTTAGATGCAGCATTCGTTATTTCGGATAATTAGTAACTTTGGATACATTCGTATTTGTTATGTTCACTAACAGCCAAATTTGAAAGGAAATTCCAATACCGATAATTTAATAGTTACTATTTCAGATTTTTGAATTTTTCGGGTTTTTGGATTTTCAAATTTCGAATTTTCAAATTTCCGAATTTTCTAATTTACAAATGAACAAATTTTCTAATATACGAATTTCCGAATGTATGAATTTCCGAATTTCTGAATGTACGAATTTATGAATTTACAAATATATACGAATGTGCGAATGTACGAATTTACGAATTGCGATCATAAAGAATGACCCGACAAACGAAAAAAAAAAAATAAACCAATGAAACGAAAACGAACACATTTTTTGGCAGTGCACATGTCTAATATTTACCAGAATATTTAAAACTTTTGGAACTTTGGGAACGTTGGAATGACATTAATACAATAAACCTTATAAACAATTTTTGTGACTGGTTTTGATCTTCTTTAAAAGCTTTCTGACCGGAATCTGGAAATGAAGGCACAAGACACCCATGGCCATAAAGGGTACAAAGCTGACTACTGATCCAGTTTTTGATAAGAGTGAACTGGGGGCACAGCCATAACTTAATCCGGCACTTCACAATCAATTGCAGGAATCCATTACTGAGATGAGGCCCCGCCCCATTTCATAACTTATTATTCTGCAAAGTTGGAGTTTTCAGGAACAAGATAAACATATTCTGAACAACACAAAATCAAACCTTCATTTGATTTATGGCTGCAATAAGTTTAAAATGCAATATCAGCCTTGAAAAGGCAAAGAAGAGCTGACGCATGCAAACACTCAGACCAAGGCAATTCTTTGTCAAATTTTCAAATTGCCGTAATGGGATTGTTACAGAAACCATTTCTTGAGTGTATTGTTCCAAAACGAGAAGCTAAACCTTTCTGAGTGACCTGGAGCTGCACGCTCTCTTTGAATACCTGCTGTTTTTATTAGACAAGATCTCCAGTTAATACATGTTGCTCTCATACAATAAAAGACTGCTGAAAGTACCACTTTCCAATGTATATGTTAGAGCAGACATCTCATTAAAAGTCAAGCCATACATGGATCAGCATTTGCAATTACATTACTATTTTGTGTAAAAAAAAAAAAGAAGGAAAGAATGAAAAGAAAAACCTCTTGCTTTCCATGAATTAAAGAAAAAAACTGGAGCTTGCTCATGAAGCCTAGCTAAAAATAATATGCAGTCCTGCTTACATGTGTTTCACATCATTAGAAATCGCATAGAGCCTGTTTTCGGTCAGACAGATGCTGTTTGGTATGCTTACAGTGAGATGATAGCAGAAGCAAGGCACAGTCATATAGAGTAAGCATATATACTAAGATTAACCCCCAGTATACAGGACAAGAGATGTGCTACTGTGCAAAGTCTATATATGTAGTATAGGAATAGATGCTGAGATTTAGACCCAGCATACTGAACAAGAAAAGAGCTTCTGGGGGAGATTTAGTAAAACTGGAGCATACAGAATCTGGTACAGCTGTGCATGGGAGCCAATCAGCTTCTAACTTCAGCTTGTTTAATTAAGCTTTGAAAATAAAACCTGGAAGCTGATTGGTTACTATGCTCAGCTGCACCAGATTCAGTTTTAGTAAATCCCCCCGCAAAGTGCAATGCCCATACATACAGAATAAGCACAGATACTCAGAATTAACTTGAGTGTACAAGACAAGATATCTGCTACTGTGCCAGTGGTGGCTGGTGCTCAATTTTTGTATTTTGGGGAGGAGGGGCAGCAAACAAACCTGGCCCCCTCACAAACCGCTCGATCGATCGCCTGCTCAACACTTACCCCATCCAGGTAGCTGCTTCGGCAGCTTCCCCCCTGCATCTCCTCCCGAGTCCCGGCGGTCCTTTCTCCTCCCAGCCAATCGGGTCTTAGGACTCCCAGCCAATCGGGTCTTAAGGCCCGCTTCCTGATTGGCCGGGAGGAGAAGCAGGAAGACATTAGCGAATATTAATTTTGCCCATGCGCCCATCGCCCACTAGGCCACCCGCAAGCCCCACACTTACCCCACCCAGGTCGCGGCTTCAGCAGCTTTCCCCCTGCATCTCCTCCCGAGTCCCTGGGGTCCTTTCTCCTCCCGGCCAATCGGGTCTTAGGACTCCCAGCCAATCGGGTCTCAAGGCCCGCTCCCTGATTGGCCGGGAGGAGAAGCAGGAAGACATTAGCGAATCATGTGCTTAAAAAACCCTATTGGAATCCATGCATCCGATGCCCTGCATGGAGATTAGGGGCCGGGCGCATGGATTAGTGGGGCGGCGCCCCTGCGCCCCTTATGAGCGGCCACCACTGCACTGTACAAAGTCCATATATACAGCATAGGAATACTGAGATACTGAGATTTAGTCAGAGCAAACTGAACAAGAGAAGTGCTACTGTGCAATATCCATACATACAGAATAAGAACAGATACTGAGAATTGCACCCAGCATACAGGAAAGGAGTCACAATAAGGTGCAACGTCTATACATACAGGTATGGCAATTTTTACATAGTTCTATTGGACCAGCTTGGACCATTGTAAGTATGTATGTTCCATATCTGTGGGATCCCCATCACAGTTGTGATACTTACATTGGTCCAAGCCATACCTAAATGGTATTAAAAAAAGGGGGGTAAACGGTGCCTTAAGTTAACAAGAACAGGAGGCACCATCCCCTAGCTGCAATCACTCTCCGCCGAGAAACATTGAAGGTTTTTCTCGTCGGGTAGTGTGAACCCCCCCTTAAATTGGACCTTTCCGTAACTTTCATTCTGCATGAATAAATCTCTTTTTTTTCCCATTGCAAGCAGTGTGAGTGAACACGAATACTAGGGGGCGCTAGTAGTGAGTAAAATACTTAAGTGGTGGGTTAGGAACTTGTATCGCTAAAAGAAAATATCATTGATATTAAACCTGTGACATATTAGTGCAATACAATGCGCTAAATAAATCATACAACATCAATAAACAAAATTTCAAAATGTCCTTTGACATAGTTCAAAGGTTCTTCAATACTAAATCTTTAATGGAGTAAATTGTGGAAGACCATCACCAGCTTGGAACATAATTACGATCACCCAGACATGCTCAGTTAGATGTCCACTCAACAGAAGACCATGACCCCTTTAGCTAAAAAGAGGGTCAAATAGCGCCTATGTGGTTGGGTCTTTGATATTGATTGGCACCTCTCTAATGTTGGTCATGAGTCTCTCCTCCTCTCCACTATAACACCACTTTAAAGCAAGAGAAAGGTTGAAGAACCTATGAACTGTGTCAAAGGACATTTTGAAATTCCGTTTATTGACGTTGTATGATTTATTTAGCTCATTATATTGCCCTACTATGTCACGGGTTTAATATCAATGATGTTTTCTTTTAGCAATACAAGTTCCTAACCTACCACTTAAGTATTTTGTCACTACTAGCGCCCCCTCCCTTTCAATTTCACAAATCATAGGTAGGTCACCTACACTTTTGAGGAGCAGCTCCTAATCACATTTTTTATATATGGGAATTCGTCTCAACCTAGGCGCGAGGTGCCCCCTACTATTGTTAAGCAGTGTGAGTACCTGTATTTGACTTTGTATCATCCTGTTACAGTCGCTGTACAGCAGAATAAAGCCTCGTACACACGATCGGATTTTCCGCAGACAAAACCTCTGACTTTTGTCCGAAGGCGTGTGCCTGGATTTTGTCTTGCATTCAAATGGCAAGGAATTGTCTGCCATCAAACATGAACATACTGACGTACTACGTGGTGTTTCAGCTTTTTAGTGCCACCCTTTGGACTCCTTCTGCTAAGTTCGTGTTAGTAGAAGTTTGGGTATTGATTTGCGCTTTTCATTTTGCGCTTTTCATTTTGCGCTTTTCATTTTGCGCTTTTCAGTTTCTGAACGACTGTTCGTCAACCAGACATGTTGCAGAATCTGAGGAGATAACGTGTATTATTGGCCTTGGAGTTATTGCTTTGACCCAAGTCCAGTCCAGGAACAGGAGGAGGAGGAGTTCTTGGACCAAAAATTGGTTGCTTTATTAATCGGGACCAATTATGTCATATGCCTTTGCTGCGGGAGCTCCAGGAGAATAATCCGGATGATTTTCAGAATTATCTCTGGATGACGGACCCCTGCTTTCACCAACTCTTGGCACTGTTGACCCCCTATATTAAGAAGCAGGACACATGCATGAGGCTTTTATTTTATTTTTTGGTTGAATAATAATGATTTGATTTGGTATATTTTCTATATTTTTGGATGCATAGAATGCACTTTTTGGTTAAGTTCTATTGGTAGATAGCATGTCTAATTTTATTTGTTTTCTTTTTTTAATGCACAATAAAAAAAATTGTGGAGAATAATACTTGGGCTATACTTCAAATGACAAGGGACACCAACATAGTTGTATCTTTGATCTTAAAAACTACGGGATAATGGTGTTGTGGTAACCTGCCCAAAAAAAAAAAAAAAAGCATAATAATATTCTTGATATCACTAGAAAAAAAGCCTTTGTTTAAATTTGTTTAAAACCTGCTATTCAACATTTGTCCGCGGAAAATCCGACAACAATTGTCCGATGGCGCATAGAAATGGTCGGATTTTCTGCCAACAGCCTGTCATCACACATTTCCCATCGGAAAATCCGATTGTGTGTAAGAGGCTTAAGACTAGAAGAGAAAGATGAAAAACAATGGGCCAATCAGTTTGCTTCAGTGCTAATGAGAAACATGCTAATAGCAGGAGAGAGCAGAGTATCAGAGAGATGAGCTCATCAGTCTGCTGCTTCTCATTTCACTGTCCAATCACAGGAAGGCTTGGGGGGAGGGGTACAGGACCTATAAGTGTAACCTCTCAGTAGAGAAAAGGCAGGACTGTGCTGTTTGTCAAGACTGTATAAAGGTCAGAACTGAATGGACAGGAATACAAATCCTTTGGCAACTGAAAGAAGCTCCCTTTTATTTCTTTCATTGATGTATTCAGATGCTTGCCTGGCGGTCAGCTTTAAGTCTAAATTTTCATCCACAGATTTCCTTCAAGTCAAGTATAGTAAAAGGGTTTTCATGAATAATATTTTATTTCAGATTTATTACCCATGTTCAGGTGTTAATGTCCTATGATTTAGCTGTGTCATGTTTTATTATTATTATTATTTTTTTTTTCTTGCTTTAGATTTGCTTGTCCTTTAAACTTTTCCTTATTTATACAATTCTACTATATATTTTTGTTCCTCTACAGAATACACCGCTCAGTGAATCTTGTTTGTTAATATAACAAGGTACTACATTCCCAGAAATATAATTTCAAAGGTTCTAAATATATTATATGCCATACAAAAATAAGAGAAAATAAATTTATACTGTTAAATATAACAATCATTTACGAATGTTTATATTAAACCTCCTCACATGGCTTCCACCAACCCACTGTTCAGCTTACTCATTTATAGTATTCATATATCAGTATATGAGTAAGCTGAAGAGTGGGTTGGCTGAGGCTATGTGTGGAAGTTTATTATGAACACTCTTAATTGATTGTTATATTCAATATTATGAATTTATTTCATATATGTTCCTATGTGATTTATAGTTTTCATGTCAATTAAAAAATGTCCTCACCCTTCCTATATAAGTTTTAAAGAATAGATTATTATTTATTTTAGTTTTTGTAGTTTCTTTTAATATATATATATATATATATATACATACATATATATATATATATATATATATATATATATATATATATATATATATATATATATATATATATATATATATATTTTAGCTGATCCTAATAATTAATACAACTGGGTTGAATTACTATAGGCAAATAGACTGTGCACTTTGCAAAGTGCAGTTGCACTCTGTGAACTTAGTAAATGAACAGAAATTCTGCTGACTTCCATCATCTAATCATCTGCAAACAAAAATGCTGTTGTTTTTCCCTTTGCATGTGATTTGGTATTCTTTGTAAAGTGAAGCTTTACCTCACTTACTAAGCTCTGGAGCAACTGCACTTGCAGAGTGCATAGTCTATTTGCTTTTAGTAAATCAACCCCTTAGTCTTTATAGTAAATGCTCTTATTTCCCCTCTTCTTTTTTACAGTTTGCAGTTCTGTTCATTTCCCAATGTACATGAGTTGCCAAAAATATGTGATAATAATAATTATTAAATATTATTAATAATCAAAATAATATTTTACTCACCCATCGTCCAGGGTTTTTAAGAGTAGATTTTTATTTATCTTATTTTTTATTTTTAACAAAGCTGATCGTACAGGATCAAAAACTTTAATATTTGTTTTGCCTTCATTGTTCATAGTCCCTGTTTACCATCATCCTTTTTGCTGTTTTTAGTTCTATTCATTTCCCAACACATAAGAGTTGCCAAAATATATATATATATATATATATATATATATATATATATATATATTTTTTTTTTTTTTTTTTTACTTACCCATCCTCTAGTTTTTAAAGACTAGATGGTTATTTATTGTTGCAAATGAGGTGAAATAAATGTCAATGTAAAAAAGAGAGAGACAAATAATTCCACAGTAGCGCACTAAATCAATCTACAAAACTTCTAAATATTAACATTGTGAAATGATCAACATAAAACACCCATATATAATGAAAAGTGTCCATATGGCATATCCAAAAAGTATCTATGCTCCAACATATGCAAATCAATATGGTAATACAGTCCAATTTAAAGTGATGAAAAAATAGTGAAACAAAATCTTGTTGATCCACCAAAATCCTTCACCAAAGTGATGTGTGCCAATTCCACTCCCTTAAGAATAAAGCTCACCGGATGCTGTTGCCATTCACTCTCGTTTCTGCCAAATATTGCTTTATTCGATGTTATTGAAGAGCAGCTTTTTACACGCCAATCTCCTTCCAGATTGTAGATTAATTTAGTGCGCTACTGTGGAATTATTTGTCTCTCTCTCTTTTTTTTTCATTGACATTTGTTTCATCTCATTTGCACGTTTATTGAATATTAAGTGGCAGCACAGACAGGTGTTTTTCATTAGCCCAGTGCACGCACATATGATTATTCATTGTTGGTAAGGTTGAATAAAGACACCAGTCCATCCAGTACAGTGTGTGTGTGTGGGTATGTCTCCACCACTTCCCATATCCTTGTATATTGTGTTCGATAAGATGTCCATCTAAGGGTTTTTTTTAATAAGCAACACTTCCTGCTGAAACCACCGATTGTGGAAGGGAGTTCCACATCCCTAACTGTAAAGAACCCCTTACGCAGTTTAAGGTTAGACCACTTCTCATCCAACTTCACTGAGTGGCCACGTGTCTTTTTGAGTCACCTGAGACTGAACAGTTTCCTCCCAATGCTAGAATCACCATTAACATATCTGTAAATCACTATTATATCCCCTCTTAAACAACTCTTCTCCAGGGAGAATACGTTTAGTGCTTGTAGTCAGGGCCATTTTAATGCACGGGCACACCTGGGCACTGCCCAAGTGCCCCAGGTGCATGGAGGCCCCATGATACTCTTGCATTACACCATAATTGCCAACTGTCCCGGATTTGCCAGGACAGTCACGCTTTTTACTAAGCTGTCCCAGGATGGACATGTCCTGAGTAGCATCCCAGAATCTGGGCTGCAGGCTGTCATTGGGCTAAATCTACAATTGGAATGACATCTTACTCTGCTACTTGTTTAAATATGATTTGATTGAAAGTACTAATAAATATATGTTTAATTCTATTAACTAGTTATACATTCATTCTTGAAAGTAGGTGGGTCAATTGGGGCAGCCCTGCTTGTAGTCGTTCTTCATAACTGAGATTCTCCAGTATAATAGTTTTGTTGCCCTTTTCTGGACTTTCTCCAGTTCCAGCACATCCTTCCTGACCACTGGTGGCCAGAACTGGATGGCATACTCAAGATACGGCTGAACCAGATTTAGTTTTGTGGGGTATTTTTATTTATTTTTTTTAAAGCTGAGCCTAAGTGATTCCAAACTTTAGTGAATATCCATTGTTCATCATCCCTGTTTCCATTCTTCCTTTTCACTCTTTGTAGTCCTGTTTATTTCCCAACGTACATGAGTTGGCAAAGGTAGGAGTGAGCTAATCAAAGGTCGCTAGCTTACTGGAGGACCACTTGTTCAGTAAATAACATTTTAATAAACACAGTCTATATATATAACAAAAGTCTAATTTTTCTGATGTGTTTGGCTTTTTATTGTGCATGCTTTCTTTTTTTTTTTTTCCCCGCAGACGGGGAAGCGTGGACGTAATTGGTTGAACAACCGTAGGAGTTTATGATCGTATTCAATAGTCAGCTTGGTTCATGGCAATAATAATTATACAATCTTGTTACATATTCATTTATTTTAATGCACCAATTAATCCCACACCATTTGGATGTACTTTTAATGGCTTGGCTCTGCCTTTCTAACTGCTTTTTTTTTTTTCTTTTTTTTACTGTTTTCCTATAAAATATCAGATAAATACATTGTAAACATTATATGACTACACGCATCATATTTAAGAGTTACTAGGGTTGATTTACTAAAACTGGGGAGTGCAAAGTCTGATTTAGCTGTGCATGGTAGCCAATCAGCTTCTAAATTCAGCTTGTTCAATTAAGTTTTGACAAAAAAACCTGGAAGCTGATTGGTTTTTATGCAGAGCTGCATCAGATCTTGCACTCTCCAGTTTTAGTAAATCAACCCCAAAGTGTATTTAAATCCAAAAACAAAACTGTAATGTATTTAAATTTACCAGTCCTCAGATGCGGTGCATGCATTAGTTATTTTTGTATTTACTATTTTTTTTAGCCTTTTCCCCTTATTTTCATTTGGTGATCCTGCCAGTAACATAGTTACTGTGCTAGGGTGACAACACTCATTTGCCTTACTGCATGTAGGGAGGACCAGCATTGTCACCCTAGGACAGGAAGTGTGTTAGGACTACAGAACCCTCTCCTCTCCTCTCCTCTCCTCTCCTCTCCTCTCCTCTCCTCTCCTCTCCTCTCCTTTCCTCTCCTCTCCTCTCCTTTCCTCTCCTCTCCTCTCCCCTCCCCTCCCCTGCCTTCTCCCCTCCCCTGCCTTCTCCCCTCTCCTTTCCCCTCCCTTCTCCTCTCCTCTCCTCTCCTCTCCCCTCCTCTCCTCTCCTCTCCTCTCCTCTCCTCCCTTCTCCTCTCCTATCCTCCCCTCTCCTGCCCTCTCCTCTCCTCTCCTCCTCTTCCCTGCCCTCTCCCCTCCCCTGCCTTCTCCCCTCTCCTCTCCTTTCCCCTCCCCTCTCCTCTCATCTCCTCTCCTCCCTTCCCCTCCCCTCCCCTGCCTTCTCCCCTCTCCTCTCCCCTCCGCACTCCTCTCCTCCAGTGCCTTACAAAGTCTTGAGTAACAGGATGAGAACAGAAGGATAATTAAGTGAGCAAATGAGCACCATATAGCACTTAAAAGAGTGGTCATGGTCATTTATCACCTTGGCAGCAGAGCTTGCACTTATAGGGGGAGATTTACAAAATAATTATTAGTTACCTGTACCACTACCCACACTGTTACGTCCTCTGCCATGAAGAGAAAATCTTGCTAGAAAATCTGTATTTGACACTTCTGGGAGTTTCAGATGTTGGCTTCTCCCGCTGCATTCTGTGGTTCCTTCCACTGACCCCATGCATCACTATAGTCAACAGGAACACATGATAGAAACCACAGAGTGCAGTGGCATACAAGGCATCCAGCCCCCTTGGGGTTTGGTACAGCGGCAGCCATCCATACTGGGCACAGAGGCGCCGCCCCCCTAATCTACATGCAGGGTGCCAGACGCATAGATTCCAATGGTGTTATTTGTTTTTTTTTCAGAAGCACATGATTAGAGCCTGAGGATCTAATTGGCTTAAAAAAAGGGTGGGTTCGGGGCACAAAGCACTGCGCCCTGAGCCCACCCAGTTGTGTGACAATAGCAAATTAATATTTGCTATTGTCTTCCTGATTCTCCTCCTGGCCTATCAGGAAGCAGGTCCTGAGACCCATCACCCGATTTGCCAAGAGGAGAAGCGATCCTAATGGCCGCCGAAGAGGAGACGCAGTATGAAGCCGCCGCACGGAGGAAGCGCTGCCTGAGACCTAGATGGGATTTTTGCCGCCTCCCCCAAAAAATAAACCACCAGCCGCCACTGGTATGTTAGATGCTAAAGTTCTTTCAGCAAGCTTCCTTCTTCACTGCAGGGATTTAGTGTCGATGGGCAGGGAGATAGAAAAATGAATTGATTACTTTTTTTAAGCGACGGTCACTTTAAAAATACATTTAATTGTTTCTAAATGCATTCATGCACTCGGGGGTGTTTTTATGTCCTGGGTTTTCTGCGTCAATCTGTTAAGAGATTCTTGCACACGACACTTACATCTAAGGGGGATTTGATTTTCTGTTTCTCCAATATCCCTGAAAGATAATGAGAAATTAGTAGGTAATTTGCCTTCTAACAAAATTGCCCCTTGCATTTGCCTGTATAATTAGAGTAGGGACAATAAATTGTAAGATAGGATTGGTTTATGTTTGCCAGAACTGTGAATTTAGGAATACAATAAATAAGAATAAATACACAGATAATTAGTTAATGTATGAATTTATTTTCAAACAAATTTGTATGTATCTTTAAATGTAAAAAAAATGCCTTGTGTGTTCCTCTAATCAATAATTATATAGGCATGCTGTGCTTTCATTTCAGAAAGCACAGCAGTGCCTTCAAGAATATAGATTCTGGCTCCAAGCACCGACAAGCAGGTGTGGACTGACTAATAAGGCAGTTGTATCAGACACAGTTCAGGGTGTAAGATCTGAGCAGCATCTTAATACCTCTGCCAGAGCTTTTCTGCTGTCTGAGTCTTCTCTGCTGAGATTTGGTCTAGGTTTACATCTATGCAGCTACACTTGATGCATTTTTCAGGCACGTTTTTCAGTGCATTTTGCATTTTTAAACCAACATTTGCGTTTTTGCATGCAGTTTTAGGTTCTTTTTTTTCTCTTTAAATGCACTGTAAAACACACTGTATATACAGTAGCTGGTTGCTACAGAGGGGGCTGGGAAGCCGGCGCCGCGTCCTTAGCAACCGATGAGTCATCAGCTGTTCCCCGCTAAAAGCTGAATGTAAAAAGCAAAAAATATTGTGAAAAAAACAGCGTGGGGTTCCCCCCAGGTCCATACCAGGCCCTTCGGGTCTAGTATGCATTCAGAGGGGACCCCCCAACAATAAAAAAAAATGGTGTGGGGTCCCCCCCAAAATCCATACCAGACCCTTATGCGAGCATGCCACCCGGCAGGTCAGGAAAGGGAGGGAACGAGCAAGCGCCCCCCCCCCCCCTCCTGATACATACCAGGCTGCATGCCCTCAACATGTGGGGGGGGGTGGGTGCTTTGGGGTAGGGGGGGCTCTGCGCCCCCCCACCCCAAAGCACCTTGCCCCCGTGTTGATGAGGACAAGGGCCTCTTCCCGGCAGGTCAGGAAAGGGAGGGAACGAGCAAGCGCCCCCCCCCCCTCCTGATACATACCAGGCTGCATGCCCTTTAACATGTGGGAGGGGGTAGGTGCTTGGGGCACCCACCCCAAAGCACCTTGCCCCCGTGTTGATGAGGACAAGGGCCTCTTCCCGACAACCCTAGCCGTTGCTTGCCATTCATAGCCATTGTGTACTACTGTGATCTCTGTGATTGGTCACAGTGATCACATAGTACAGGGCCAATCACAGCGGACCTGTTGTACCATGTGATAGTTGTGACCAATCACAGCTATCACAATAGAACACTGACACATGAATAGATGCCATTCACAAATGTCACAAAGTAGTAATTAGTGTTTATTCATCACTGTAATAAGCAATCACAGTGTAAAAACAAAGTCCTGATCACCTCCCCAGAGTAGTACAGTGTCACTTTGGTGACACTGTACTACTCTGGTGACAGCATGTAAAAAGAAAATGTTAAAAAAAGCAAAAAGGAAAACAAGTTAAAAAAATTGGAAATAAAATTATATAAATTGATATATATATATATACACACACACAAACACACACATATATATATACTGTCCCCAGTCAGTATCCCTGATCACACTAGTCATATGATTACGCTGCACTGCTCTGATGACAATATGTAAAAAAAAAAAATGATTATGGAAAAATAAAGCAAATTTTATTTAATTTCATCATTTTGCAAAATATTGTGACCAAAAATTTACAACTTAAAAAAATCACCATGGCTTTTAACTAAATACATTGTGATGTCTACTTTCCAAAAAGGGGTCATTTGTTCTATCCTGGCATTCTAGAGCCTCAGGAAATTACATAGGCTGTCAGTATATCAGGATTGATCAATTTTTAAACATACAGTTATATATCATAGTTTGTGAACTCTTTAACGTTCACATAGACTAATATAAACTGACTTGGGTTATTTTTTACCAAAGAAATGTAGCAGAATACATATTGGCCTAAATTTACGAGGAAAGATTTTTTATTTGCAAAATTGCATAAGAGAGACTAAGAAAAACTTTTTCGGTATTGTCTCATTTATATAGCATTAAGAATTAAAAACCCATGGGTAATTACCCACTTCAACTCCGGAAGATTTACCCACTTCATGACCAGGCCATTTTCTTGCGATACGGCGCTGTGTTACTTTAACTGGCAATTGCGCGGTCGAGAAATGCTGTACCCAAATAAAATGTATGTCTTTTTTTTCCCACAAATAGAGATTTCTTTTGCTGGTATTTGATCACCTCTGTGTTTTTTATTTTTTGCGCTATAAACAAAAAAAAAAAAACAATTTTGAAAAAAAAAAACATTATTTCCTACTTTCTGCTATAAAACACATCCAATAAAAAAATGTCAAAGAAAATCAAATTTCTTCATCAATTTAGGCCAATATGTGTTCTGCTACATATTTTTGGTAAGAAAAAAATCCCAATAAGTGTATATTGATTAGTTTGTGCAAAGGTTATCGCGTCTACAAACTATGGGATATTTTTATTTATTTATTATTATTTTTTTACTTGTAATGACGGCAATCAACGACTTATAGCGGGGCTGCGATATTGCAGCAGACAAATTAGACAGCTATGCTTTTTTGGGGACCAGTGACACCAATACTGTGATCAGTGCCAAAAAATTGTCTTTTAACAAGCCTGTGAGATATTTTTTTACGCTATGGGAGCCTCCTTCTTTTTTCTTTGTCTTTTCCTATGATATGCTGTAACCGTTGAGAGAAAAACTGCGATTGATGACCATTTGTGGAGAGTTTGTCCCTCCAGTTGATATATCCAATTATTCATCCGGTGAGTCCAATTGAGAGAGAGCGGTGAAGGATTCACATGTTGGTGAAGTTTGCTCTTTGTGATAATCACATAAGGGGAGACCGTTCACTCATTTCGACTTATTTTATGTTTTTTGTTTATTATTTCAATATTGATATTCGTTGCACATTTTTTGACCTTTTCTGCACCTTATCGCTCAGCAACTTTATAGTATGTTGCATAGTGCATAATATAAACTCTATGCAACATACTATACAATTGCTGAGATAAGGTGCAGAAAAGATCAAAAAATGAACAACCAATATAAATACAATGGAACCTTGGTTTACGAATAACGCGTTTAACAAGCGTTTTGAAAGACGAGCAACTTTTTTTTTTTTAATTCTGACTCGGTTTGCGAGTGTTGTCTCACAAAACGAGCAGAATTCAAGCTAATGGGCGGTGCAGTACCGCATTTGGCCAGAGGCGCGGGGGGCACCGGGGACACTTGGAACAGTTCGGAGCCGTTTGGAAATACATGGAATGACTCGGAAATACTCCGTTCCTGAGTGTTTTTCCTAGCTTTTCCGAGGCTTTCCGAGTTCAGCCGAGCTGTCCCAGAGTATTTCCAAGGCTCTCCAGCGCCCCCCAGCTCTGGCCACATGCGGTATTGCATGCAATAGAAGTCAATGCGGAACAAATGATCTTCGCTTCCATTGACTTCTATGGGGGAACTCGCTTTGATATGCGAGTGCTTTGGATTACAAGCATTCTCCTGGAACGGATTATGCTCGTAATCCAAGGTTCCACTGTATTATAATAATAAACAAAAAATATAAAATAAGTCGAAATGGGTAAACAGTCTCTCCTTATTGGTTTAACACATATACATGTACACATATATACACATGTTATAATTTGTAGTATTCACCATTTCAGATTGTAAAGTTTTTTGTGTGTGAATTAGCGCTATTCTTATCACTTTACATAGTGAAGCGGTTATATACCACCAAAAAAAAAAAACTCTATCTGCTTCAAACAAATGATAAAAATTTCATTTGGTAACAGTGTTGCATGAATGAGTAATTGTCATTCAAAGTGTGAAAGCTCTGAAAACTGAACATTTGACTGGGCAGGAAGGGGGTGAAAGTGTCCGGCATTGAAGTGGTAAATACAAATAAAACAAAAAATGCCCATGTAGATTCCAATAAAATAATCAAAATTTCTAAATGGAGTTGAACTTGGGTTTGCCAAGCACGGCACGCGGTTGTGGCAAAGGACAAAGAAATGCAATGCAACCTTCATTTAACTGTTTATACAGCACTCAGGGCTTCGGAGTAGGATTCAGGCAGGCACATAAAAGGAAACCAATAAAACAATTTACAGTTCCGTGCCGAGTTTTTCTTGGCCGCCTAAGAAAAACAGGAATAAAAGACATCCATCTACCTCTTTATTTTCTCCTCTGTCCTTTGAGCTGAAGTGCAGCTCGCTGATGTTTGAGAAAACAACTGCGATGGATTGACAGGCCTTGTATTCTACCTGTTTCATCAGTTTGATCCAATTCTAGATGCCCGTTGCCCTGGCAACTTCGAGGCTGAAACAAGAAAAAAAAGATTGCAAACCCATTATTAACTGTTGCTCAAGTGCAGCTAATTCCACCGACAGAAATCTATAATTGGACAAAACAAGAAGGCTCCAAAAAAAAGAAAATTCACGGGGAACAAAATAATGGTCTCAGGGGGTTCTTCTTCTTCTTCTCGTGTTTTTGTTATCATCTCCAATTTAGAAAATGCCAAGTTGCCAACCTGTTTTTTGTAGTGCAGTGCAATGAGTAGGAGAGCATGCAGCCATTGCCAGAGATGTGTAAACTGCACCGGACAAACTATGATCTGAAACGCATTAGTCCGAGTCGATGGTACTTACAGAAATATCGCAGATTATCCCCATTTGATCTGATTTGAAATACTTTGATCCCTAATTGATGTATTCACTCTGTTTTTTAAAGCTGAACTCCCGGATTTATTTGTATTGCACACTTACAAGGGTCCAGCTTAGCACAATATAAGTATGCATAGCTCATACCTGATGGACCACCGTGGCTTTCTGGAAATCACTGTGGTAGTCAGCATGGATAGCCACAACCTTCTATAGGTTCTACACTATTTTGTCAAAAGTATTGGGACACCTACCTTTACGCACATGGACTTTAATATCATCCCAGTCTTAGTCCGGGTTCAATATTGAGTTGGCCCACCCTTTGCAGCTATAACAGCTTTAATTCTTCTGGGAAGGCTGTTCACAAGGTTTTGGAGTAGGAAGGTTTTCCATTTGTGAGGTCAGGCACTAATGTTGGACAAGAAGACCTGGCTCGCAGTCACCGCTCTAATTCATTTCAAAGGTGCTCTATTGGGTTGAGGTCAGGACAGTCAACTTCCTCCACCCCAAACTCGCTCATCCATGTCTTTATGGACCTTGCTTTGTGCACTGGTTTTCCAGAAGCGCATTTGTGAGGTCAGGCACTAATATTGGACAAGAAGACCTGGCTCGCAGTCGCCGCTCTTATTAATGCCAAAGGTGTTCTATCAAATTGAGGTCAGGACAGTCGACTTCCTCCGCCCCAAACTCGCTCATCCATGTCTTTATGGACCTTGCTTTGTGCACTGGTGCGCAGTCATATTGGAACAGGAAGGGGCCATCCCCAAACTGTTCCCACAAAGTTGGAAGAATTAAATTGTCCAAAATATCTTGGTATGCTGAGGCTGTGTTCCCTTCACTGGAACTAAGGGGCCAAGCCCAACCCCTGAAAAACAACCCCACACCATTTCCCCCCTCCACCAAATGATTTGGTCCAGTGCACAAAGCAAGGTCCATAAAGACCTGGATGAGCGGTAGAGGAACTTTACTAACCTGCACAGCATACCAAGACATTTTGGACATATTCAAGTTTGTGGGATGGCCCCTTCCTGTTCCAACATGATTGCACACCAGTGCACAAATTAAGGTCCATAAAGACATGGATGAACAGGATGGAGTAACTTGACTGACCTGCACAGAGTCCTGACCTCAACCTGATGGAACACCTTTGGGATGAATTAGAAAGGAGACTGCGAGCCAGGCCTTCTCATCCAACATCACCGTCCAACATTGCCTGACCTCACAAATGCGCTTCTGGAAGAATGGTCAATCATTCCCATAGACACACTCCCAAACCTTGTGGACAGCCTTCCCAGTAGAGTTGAAGCTGTTATAGCTGCAAAGGGTGGGCCAACTCAATATTGAACCCTACAGACTTATGCCCCGTACACACGGTCGGACTTTGTTCGGACATTCCGACAACAAAATCCTAGGATTTTTTCCGACGGATGTTGGCTTAAACTTGTCTTGCATACACACGGTCACACAAAGTTGTCAGAAAATCCGATCGTTCTGAACGCGGTGACGTAAAACACGTACGTCGGGACTATAAACGGGGCAGTGGCCAATAGCTTTCATCTCTTTATTTATTCTGAGCATGCGTGGCACTTTGTCCGTCGGCTTTGTGTACACACGATCGGAATTTCCGACAACGGATTTTGTTGTCGGAAAATTTTATCTCCTGCTCTCCAACTTTGTGTGTCGGAAAATCCGATGGAAAATGTCCGATGGAGCCTACACACGGTCGGAATTTCCGTCAACACTCTCCGATCGGACATTTTCCATCGGAAAATCCGACCGTGTGTACGGGGCATAAGAATGGGATGCCATTAAAGTTCATGTGCGTGTAAATGCACGTGTCCCAATACTTTTGGTAATATAATGAAGGTATGCATAGCTCATACGTGATGGACCACCAGGGAATCACCCTGCAAGCGTCTCCCCCTGTGGGTTGCGTCCCTGACTTGATCACCGCCTGAAGTTTCCCGATTCTCCACCATGCCTGTTCAGTGAGAATATGGTTCCGGTACTTTGTTAAGTTACTCACTGTGGTCCCTGGTAAAGGTGGTTAGTCCCTTTGTGGTTATAGCTTCCCTCCTACCTCCGACCACTGACAGGTTCTCCGGCCGACAGAACCGTCACTTTTGGTTGGACTGCAAGCTGCAGTCCCAACCCTGCGCTGCTCTCTTACTTCTGGATAGACCCTCACACAGCCTGGCAGCCAGATGCCCCCGAGATAGTACCAATCTCCGGCCTACGACACATGTCCACCCAGACAGCTGACCAGGTGGCACAGAACATAGATCACCTGACTCCACCTGAATACTGTATATAGGTTCTCCCAGCAGGCCAAGGGATTAAGGAAAACCCCTGCCCATTGGCTGAGATACCCTATATATCCATAACCTGACCTTGGGTTGCCCTTCTCATATCTAGTACCACCAAGCACCCGGCCACCTAGTGGTAGAAGAGAAAATTGCAACAAGGCCAAACTTAGGGAAAAATCAATAGATCTCTATCAATCGACCAAGATGACTACTCTTGGCAAGTAAATTTGTGAGGAGCTCCCTGACTAAATCCCAGGGTGCTACAAGTATATATTGTATTATCATATAGAAGTCTGAGCACTCAGTTTCTTTGTTCAATGCAATAAATAATCAGTTTATGATGAAATACAAGTTCAAGTAAATGGAGCCGCTCTACAAGCACCCTCCAACCACATGCAATCAACATGTTTGCAACACACTAGTGCGGGATGCAAGGGGTTAAAGCAGGCGGTGAGGCAGTCGAAGGCTGTGAGACATCCTGTTCTTTTGTGCTATTGATGGATTACTGGTGTTTGGACCACTAAAAGGTATTTCTCTGTTGTCTGGTGCAGATGCTGGCTTCCTCCATGATATACAGAAGGAATATAGATATATAGATAAACACGAGGAATCTATAAACATTTGTATGGAATACATTCATGAAAAAAAAAAGAAACCAATAGTTGGTATGTTAGGGTTGCCAATAGTTGGTATGTTATTTATCTGGAACATTTTAATGTTGTTATATGTGGAATTTAAAAAAAAAATAAAGGTATAAAAGATAAAGTAAAAAAATAGTTTTGCTGCAGAACTCACCTTTAATCTGGAGCTGTCTGTAGTACTACTTTTCAGCCACTAGATTGCAGATTCCAGACTGAATGATGGCCAGAGTCATTCAACCCACTTCCTCTGAGCCCATGTTCCTTGAGCTGCTTGTTCCTCTTGACATGGATTACAAATGGCTCAATCCATGTCAAATTCAGGTACTTACAGAGCATCCGGAAAGTATTCACAGCGCTTAACTTTTTCCACATTTTGTTATTTTACAGCCTTATTCCAAAATAGATTAAATTCATTATTTTCCTCAAAATTCTACAAACAATACCCCATAATGACAATGTGAAAGAAGGTTGTTTAAAATTTTTGCAAATTTATTAAAAATAAAAAAGGAAAACAATATATATAATTATTCACAGCCTTTGCTCAATACTTTGTTGAATCACCTTTGGTACCAATTACAGCCTTGAGTATGATGCGACAAGCTTGGCACAACTATTTTTGGGCAGTTTCTCCCATTCTTCTTTGCAGGACCTCTCAAGCTCCATCAGGTTGAATGGGGAGCGTCAGTGCACAGCCATTTGCAGATCTCTCCGGAGATGTTCAATCGGGTTCAAGTCTGGGCTCTGGCTGGGCCACTCAAAGACATTTACAGCATTGTCCCGTAACCACTCCTTTGTTTTCTTGGCTGTGTGCGTAGGGTTGTTGTCCTGTTGGAAGATGAACCTTTGTCCCATGCTGAGGTCAAGAGTGCTCTGGGGCAGATCTTCATCAAGGTTGTCTCTGTACATTGCTGCATTCATCTTTCCCTCGATCCTGACTAGTCTCCCAGTTTCTGCCACTGAAAAACATACCCACAGCATGATGCTGCCACCACCATGCTTCAGTGTAGGGATGGTATTGGCCAGGTGATGAGCAGTGCCTGGTTTCCTCCAGACATGACGCTAGCCATTCAGGCCAAAAATCTTTGTTTCATAAGACCAGAGAATTTTGTTTCTCATGGTCTGAGAGTCCTTCAGTTGTCTTTTGCTTTTGGCAAACTCCGGGCAGGCTGTCATGTGCCTTTTACTGAGAAGTGGCTTCCGTCTGGCCACTCTACCATACAGGCCTGATTGGTGGAGTGCTGCAGAGTTAGCTGCTCTTCTGGAAGGTTCTCCTCTCTCCACAGAGAAATGCTGGAGCTCTGTCAGAGTGAACATCGGGTTCCTGGTCACCTCCTTGACTAAGGCCCTTCTCCCCCGATCGCTCAGTGTGGCCGGGTTGGCCCTCTCTAGGAAGAGTCCTGGTAGTTCCAAACATCTTCCATTTATGGATGATGGAGTCAGGGAGGTGACCAGGATCCCGATGGTCACTCTGACAGAGCTTACGCATTTCACTGTGGAGAGAGGAAAACCTTCCAGAAGAGCAACTGTGCTCTTTGGGACCTTTTGGGGACATTTTCTTTACCCTTCCCCAGATCTATCTTTCTGGGTAGGCTGGGTCAGACCTGTGCTGTCATTTGCTACAGCATAAGTTGGTCAGCAGGTCCTGGCCAATGATTTGTGGCTGGGACCTGCTGATTGGTGAAGAAAGCCCTGTTTTCACAAACAACACAGGGCTCTGTACAGGGAGCAGCGGTGTGGCTGTTTTTTCTCTCCCTGCAAAGCAGGGAGATAATCCAGTCACATACCTTTGTAAAAACAGCACATCTTACACACATTACACATTGTTAGGCACACAGCTAACATTTTGATTGCTCCTAGATGTTAACCCATTCCCAGCCAGTGTCATTAGTATAGTGTCAGTATATAGTATATATTAATGTCAGCGTCAGTTATTCAGTTCCCACCCAGTGTGAGTTAGTGTCAGATTGTCCGCTGCACTATCGCATTCCCATTATAAGTCGCTAATCACTGACATTACTAGTATACCTTAAAAAACAAAATTTTAATATACACTATATACCATTGTTTGTAGACGCTATAACTTTCACACAAACCAATTAAAATATGCTCCTTGGGATTTTTTTTTCCCAAAGACCTGTAGCAGAATACATTTTAACCTAAATCTATGAAAAAAATTCATATTTTTTTTAACGTATATGTTTTATAACAGAACATTGTGTTTTAATTTTCATCTGCATTATAAAAAATAACAATAAAAAAAAAAAAAAAAAAATTAATGAAAAAAAAAAAAAAAAAAAACAGTGGTGATCAAATACCACCAATAGAAAGCTCTATTTGTGTGAAAAAAATGAATAATATAAATTTCATGCCGGCACAGCGTTGCATGGCCGCATAATTGACAGATAAAATAGTGCAGTGCCAAATAGCAAAACATGGTCTGTCCATGAAGGGGGTAAAAAAAGACCAAAAGCTTTTGCCTGGAGATAAATTTAAAAAAAAAAAAAAAAATATTGGTGTATTAATGGTTACAGAGCTGCTTTAATGTGTGTGTTTTATATCTTCCTAAAGTTCATGGTTATTTTTGGTTAAAATGGAACGGATGCTGCGGCCGATTTAAATGTCTAGCAGTCCAAGTGCTTATTTTGGGTTGCAATGAGAGGGACAAGTTGATGAAACAACCAGTGGAGACAAGTGCAAGACCTGAAGACCAAGTATCCTTGCACATTAGAGCTTGGGGTGCAATGATGCAATTTACTCAGCCAGTTGGTGGGAAGGAAGGCCAAAATGAAATAAAGGAAAGGACAGCATTGCCGTCATAAAACAGAAGGCAATTACGTGTCATCTCATCCCTCACAAATCTAAAGACACAGAAATTTACGTCTTGATGAAGGCCAGTGGGTAGAGTCATAGACCTGCAGAAAAGAGAGCAATGACATAAAATAGCTCCTATTATAAGAGAATGGTGTTGTATATCACAATACTTTAGTGGTTTTTTTTCTTTTTTTTTTTGTAGTATTGAGGATGTACTGTTTACATTCTCAGCAGATACAGTATATTCCTCATCTTATTCGAAGATAATGATCCGAGAAACAGAAATGTTTAGTTGGTTCATTTATTTGATGGGCAATGTGGGAATGTTTATATATAACTTTTCCATGGTTACCTAACTCTTCTCCCTTTTGCAATGAGGTTTCTATGGTTATTGCCACGGCAAACATCAATGCATCTCTGAGAGCTTAGGAAAGGAGAAACATTGTGCTTTAAAATGTAATTACTGCATAAAATAAGCTTTCTAGTTAGCCGTACCCATAACATACATTCTAATTAGATTATTATTTGAAGGTATGATGGCATAACATGCTACTTTAATCATTTGATTGTATGCATGATGTTTAGAATGTGGGAGATTGTTGTAATCCCAGAATAGGTGTTTTTTTGTTTGTTTTTATTCTGCATAATTCTACGATTCGTGGTTTAGTAGAGTCCACAATATGCCCCTTTCTAACCAATGACACAACAAAACTCTTAATTCACTCGCTGGTCATCTCTCGCCTCGATTACTGCAACTCCCTTCTCATCATTGGCTTACCTCTACATAGTCTATCACCTCTCCAATCCATCATGAATGCTGCTGCCAGACTCATCCACCCTACCAATCGCTCTGTCTCTGCTACCCCTCTCTGTCAATCCCTCCGCTGGCTTCCGCTCACTCAACATATTAAATTCAAAATACTAACAACTACTTACAAAGCCATCCACAATTTAGCACCCAGCTACATCACTAGCTTAGTCTCTAAATACCAACCTACTCGTTCTCTTCGTTCCTCTCAAGACCTCCTGCTCTCTAGCTCCCTCGTCACCTCCTCCCATGCTCGCCTCCAGGCATTTTCCAGAGCCTCTCCAATCCTATGGAATGCCTTACCCCTATCTGTCCGCTTATCTCCTACTCTATTAGGTTTTAGATGATCCCTGAAAACCCTCCTCTTCAGAGAAGCCTATCCTACCCACACCTAACAACTGTATTTTCATTTTCTCCATCAGCTCACCCTCCACAGTTATTACCTTTTGTTTCCACTTGACCCTCCCTTCTAGATTGTAAGCTCTAACAAGCAGGGCCTTCTGACCCCTCCTGTATTGATTTGTCTTCTAAGTGTACTGTCTGCCATCATGTTGTAAAGCGATGCGCAAACTGTTGGCGCTATATAAATCCTGTATAATAATAATAAATAATAGTGTAGCCAGGTCCCCAGAGGCCTAATGGTGACCTCCAGAGTTAGGGACAGCTGACATCCTTCTGTGTGGAGTGGGTTACTAGGCATGGTGGGTGTAGTTCAAGGTAGATTCATGAGCGCCAGACACTTCTTAAATGCAAAGAGATTTATTGTCTCTGAATCAGAACTGTGGGAGAGAGGGTTTAGGGCCAGGACAACCTAAAGTGGTTGCAATGTTAATTGGCAGACTCTGAGACTTCTATAGGCAGACAGCCATGCAGTGAAAGACACCCAGCTGGACACCACATCTGCATGTGTAGACATGCTGTCTCCTATGGCAACGATCTTGAACAGTTTCTAACAAAGGTTGTAATGAACTATTTCACTTCCTCCACAATCTCCTCTTTAGCTCTTCACTCAACTGAGCTCCCAGTCTATCACTTAGAACCGCTGATCCACTGCCGCTGGCTCCCCTTAGCTCCTCCAATCTTCTCACTCAGTATCTTCCTCAACCTTCACCCCTGCGTTCCTGCTGGGTCCCTAGCTTGGCACTCATAGATACTCCTCAAGCGTCACCCCACTGGCCTGCTCGGTCCCTAGCTTGGCACACAAGACTGCTGCGTCACCTCCACTGGCTGGGTCCCTGCTTGACACCTTGCTGAAGTCTCCCAATTCTTCACCGTCCCCAGTTGGTGAGAATACTGCTGTGGTTCTTGCTTCAGTTACTCACTGTGGTCCCTGGTAAAGGTGGTTGGTCCCTTTGTGGCGACAACTTACCTTCTACCTCCAACCACTGACAGGTTCTCTGGCCGACAGAACCGTAACTTTTGGTTGGACTGCAAGTCCCAACCCTGTGCTGCCCTTTTACTTCTGGATAGGCCCTCACATAGCCTAGCAGCCATATGTCCCCGGGATAGGCTTCAGGCTCTGGCCTATCAGCCTGGGGCAGCACTAGGCATGTGCAATTCGTTTAGTTCCAAATTCGTTTTTTAACTAATTTTGACAAATTCGTTAATTCGGGAATATCCAAATTAACGAAAACCCGTTTAACAAATTTTTCCGAATATTCGTAAATTCGATAAAATTGGACATTTGGTAATTTGTACATTCGTACATTCGCAATTTATGAATGTACATTCGTACATTCGTACATTAGTAAATTAGTGAATTCGTAAATTTGTAAATTAGAAAATTCGGAAATCTGAAATATTAGTTAACTAATAATAATTTAACTATTAGTAATTACTAGTAACTATTAAATTATAGGTATTGTAATTTCCTTTCAAATTTGGCTGTTAGTGAACGTAACACATACAAATTTATCCGAAGTTATAAATGATCCGAAAAAAACGGAATGGAATGTATTGAATTAATAATAATAAATAACAATAATAATAATAATAACAACATTTTAATATTATTATTTATTATTAATTTGTTCCATTCCATTTGTTTAGATGCAGCATTAGTTTTGGATAATTCGTAACTTCGGATAAATTCGTATTTGTTACGTTCACTGACAGTCAAATTTGAAAGGAAATTACAATACCTATAATTTAATAGTTAGTTACTATTTCAGATTTTTGAATTTTCGGGTTTTTGGATTTTCGAATTTACAAATTTCCGAATTTTCTAACATACAAATGTACGATTTTACGAATTTACGAATGTACGAATTTACAAATGTACAAATGTAAAAATGTACGAATGTACGAATGAACGAATGTACGAATGAATGAATGTTCGAATTTACAAATGTACAAATGAACGCATTTACGAATTTACGAATGAACGAATTTACGAATCGCGATCATAACGAATGACCTGAAAAATGAAAAAAATAATAAACTAATTAAACGAAAACGAAAATGAACAATTTTTTTGGCTGTGCACATGTCTAGGCAGCACAACACACGTCCACCCAGACAGCCGTCCAGGTGGCACAGAAATCCTTGATCACCTCACCCCACCCAAATAAATAGGCTCTACCAGCAATCCAAGGGGCCCAAGAAAATCTCTGCCCATTGGCTGAGACACCCCATTTATTCCTAATCTGTCCTTGCATGCCCTTGTCTTATCTAATGCCACCAGATACCCAGCCATCTAGTGACAGAAGACAGAAGTGCAACAACTCCAGAACTAGGGTGAAACCAATTGACCTCAATCGGCCAAGGCAACTATCACTTGGCAGGTACATTTAAGAGCTACCCTGCCTAAACATCAGGGTGCTACATCAGTATGTAATGGGGTGGGGGGCATTTATGGACAAATGGGGTTTCTTTCTCTAAGTACATTGTCTTCTACAACATCATGTGCACATTTGTGGAGAAAATAACAGAAACATTTAAAATATATTAATTTGACGCCTTTTGACGCTTGAGACAGACATTTTATAACCTGCTGCCGCTCAACATACATTATATTACCAAAAGTATTGTGACACCTGCCTTTACACACACATGAACTTTAATGGCATCCCAGTCTTAGTCCGTAGGGTTCAATATTGAGTTGGCTCACCCTTTGCAGCTATAACAGCTTCAACTCCTCTGGGAAGACTGTCCACAAGGTTTAGGAGTGTGTCTATGGGAATGTTTGACTATTCTTCCAGAAGCACATTTGTAAGGTCAGGCACTGATGTTGGAGGAGAAGGCCTGGCTTTCAGTCTCCGCTCTAATTCATTACAAAGGTGTTCTATCGAGTTGAGGTCAGGACTCTGTGCAGGCCAATGCGCTTCTGGAAAAATGGTCAAACAAAGCATCCCAATACTTTTGGTAATATAGTGTTTATGTGCAGTTGCAAAAGGTTGGGCTTTGACACCCACATGCCATACATATGCTTCACTGAACATCCAATGTTTCTGTGCTGAGAGCGCTCCCAGGCACCCTAAGACAGCTCTTGGTCCCCACTAACAATTGGTAGCCTGTGAAACTTTCTCCCCATCATGTGACCACTGTGACAGCCAGTCACAGTGGTCCCATGATTACCAATACTTTCCCGTGCCCTGGGCATTCAGAAACTTTTACAGGGGCGCCAGGGTGGGTGGGAAGACGTTAATATTTGAAAACTGTGTCTAATATATGATATAATAAATTAGTACGCAGTAAATAAAACATTTGAGCATCTTACAATACAGAATTGGCAGTCAGTATAGTGAAACTTTCACTTGCCTGATGCCCTGGTAACAGCTGGATCTTCCCTGATAGTACAGAGGCTACCAGTCACCCAAGCACCAGTCCATTCACTTCGGCTCCGATGAATCAGTCTGAGGATGTCTTTTTGTAATTTATTGCCTGAGGAACTTTAACAGTAGAGCGGATTAGAGCACGGGATACTCCAAAATGTTTAGCTCTCAATGCTTACAGAATAAACTTCTCCTTAAGTAATTGTGGGTGTTGGGCAATCTAATGCCTCACAGCTGAGGACCATGAGGCAAGTCATTTTGACTTCTGGTTATGTTGCGCTGATGCATAACTGCTGCCACCCAGTGCAATCTCCAGAACACTGTACAGGCACAGAGCTCAGTTTAGGGTCTTTAATCATAAGCCCCTAAGACAGCTGCCACCTTCCAGCTTTCTCCAGACATGGTCCAGTGAGTGAGACGGTCCTTTTCCAGACCAGAACCCTTGTGGGTGAGGTTCTGCAATCAGGTTCTAGCAAAAATCTACCTAGTCCCTCAGCTCTGACACCGCTGAGATCTCTAGAGCAGATGTTCAGTCCATGGGCTGCCTAAGGGCAGCAGCCCCTCCATCTCTGGGGAGAATGAACTCCAGTGCCTTAGATAATTTATCACCATTCCTGCCCCCTTCTGGACACTCCTCTCCAGAGATTGGCTGGAACCTGATAAATATTCAGGCTGGTTATTTTGGATCTCCCACCCTAAACTCTGAAGCTTTTCCGGAGTCAGGGGGAAGCAATCAAACTCCCAGCTTGTAAAACCCTGAACAGACCAGGGCAAGTGATCACTCCCTTGATTGCAGAAGGAGCCAGAACTACATTTACCTAGCATCCTACGCTAGGAGGGTGCTACGCATAATTTCATGAATATCCTGTTGGTAAGTAAAAGCAGAATCCCTGTGTTCGATCCCTCTGCTATTCATGACTGGAGAAAAGCAGTAAAAGGCTCATCTTTTAAAACAAAACATGGATTTCTATGGTGACACATGAACTGCTAACTGAAGGCCCCATTTACTAGTTCAGGTGATTCCATGTGCCCATTGGCAATTCTGATTGCCAATTGGCATTTTTAGTGCATTGTAAATAAGTTTTAATGTTTTTATCATGTAACAGTTTGCATAATTTTTGCTGCTGGTATCCCCCTGATAGCATTTATGGTTGTCACATTATACTTTTTACTGATGTTACAGCATGAAATATGATTTAGAAGTGGGTTTAATTAAGAATCAGGTTGATGTTAAGATTTACACCACACAGGTTCCAACTTTTAAATGCTAGCCTGAGGAAAAATTCAGACAGTAGGTATTTACACGGTATTGCCAAATCTTTCACTAAGCTTTGCCCAGATATCTTGAAATTGGCTCTTTCTTAAAGCAACCTTCAGTTCCAACTTGGGATTGTTGAACACAGATCATAAAGGTAGAGCTGGCTTTTAGAATAAATAAGCTATTTGTAGGGTTTCGGCAAGCTTTGGCATAGTTTGAAGCTTGTGGGAAACCTGTCACAATTTGCTAAAGGCTGTTTTATTTTTCTGGTTATGTCTGATGTGGGACTCTTGTATGTCTATATTTGTTGCGTCAGAGTGATTTTTGCACAATGAGGGTGAGGCTTCTGTCAGTAGGTACTCCTTTGGGCTTTTGTGCTCCATAATCATCCGGAATCCATAGCAGGAGCAAGTACTTTTGCACCCTACCCCATTGACACCCTACACCATTCTGGAGTTTGCATGTTCTCCCTGTGCCTGCGTGGGTTTCCTCCGGGTACTTCGGTTTCCTCCCACACTCCAAAGACATGCTGGTAGGTTAATTAGACCCTGTCTAAAAAAAAAAATTGGCCAAAAATATGTGTATGTGTTTGCAAGCTCGTCTGGACCTTATGGGGTAAAGGACCGCGCTATACCGCAGATGGACACTGGCAGCAAAAGTGCCCTGAGGCGATTCAGTTTGCATAGGTAGTGCTATACAAGTCACTCATTCATTCATTCATTCGTATCCCCCCTCTGGTGTTTAAACAATTAGCTGACTCCTTAACCCTAGGCTTCTATGATTCGCCCTGTTCCATATCTCTTTCACTTACCTTTTTCTAACCCTTCATCATTCACCTTTGACAATGTTACAGGTCCTTTTATGGGTCAAAGGTTAACTCAAGGCTCAGACAAGGGCACTGCTGTTTCCTTCATGTGCATTCTAAAATATCTAGAGAGAATATGGTGTGCTGTGACTCTGAGATTAGATTAAGGACTAACGTTACATTGGGACCCTGGGGCTGGGAGACTACAGATAAAGGGCGGATTCCCCCTCCAATATTTGGGATATTGGGTCCTTCACCCAGTAGATTTTTTTTCTACATTCACCATCTTTGGGCCTTTTGCATTAGGCTACACCTTTTAGGCGTCTCCCCTTCCTGACTCCCCCTCCAAGGGAATAATTATTATCTGCTTAGTAATGTTATATGATGTATCTGCTATACCTACAGTGTGGCCTTAATTATTATTATTATACAGGATTTATATAGCGCTGACAGTTTGCTCAGCACTTTACAACAGTAGGGCAGACAGTACAGTTACAATACAATTCAATACAGGAGGAAACAGAGGGCCCTGCTCGTTAGAGATTACGGTCTAGGAGGGAGGGTCAAATGTTATGAAAGGGTAATAACTGTGGGGGATGAGCTGATGAAGAAAATAAAAGAACACTTGTTAGGTGGAGGCATGGTAGGCTTCTCTGAAGAGAAAATTTTTCAGGGATCGCCTAAAAGTAGATAGATTTGGAGATAATCTGACAGATTGGGTTAGGTTATTCCAGAGGATGGGAGAGGCTCAGGAGAAGACCTGGAGGCGAATATGGGAGGAAGTGATGAGGAAGCTAGAAAGCAGGAAGTCTTGGGAGGAACAAAGAGGATGATTAGGTTGGAATATTGAGACTAGACTAGTAATTTTTTGGACTCTCACTGCCAGCTTTATGGATTTTGCTTCTTATGCCTCTATAAAGGTTAATAAAAACGTCATTAAGGCTGGGTTCACACTATTGCAAATTGGATGTGGATTTCCCCGCATCTAATTCACATGTCAGGATATTGTGACCGGCTCTCAATGGAGTCGGTTCACACATCTCCAGAGCGGCTCTCGAGCGAATTGCATAGGACTCCTGTGCTTCTTCAGGTCCATTTCAGGCCTGAATTTAGCCAAAATATTCGGACCAAAATCAGACCTGAAATGGCTGCGAGCCGCTCCGTACTGCAGTGTGAACCCAGCCTAAAAAAACATAGTAACCTATGTTAGGTATTGCAACTTTACTTCACCAATCGCCATTAATAGTTTACTTTTTTCAACAGGGAAGCAGAGCAGGTTGATATGTATAATAACTGTCCATCATTGTTTGTAGGCATTATTAAAGCACAAAGATACTTGATGGGGCACCAATCACTTCGTTGGTGGCTTCCAACCTCCTTCTATGCTTGGGAGTAGGGATGAGCTTGCAAACGAACCGAACTTGTGGGGTGTTTGACGAAAATTTGCCTCTATATTCAGTCAGTGCAGGCAGTGTAGTATATATTGAAGTGGTTAAGGGGAATGCCGTGCCAAAATTTTAAAAAACAATGACGTGGGGGTCCCCCCAAAATCCATATCAGACCCTTCGGGTCTAGTAGGGATTGTAAGGGGAACCCTGCACCAAAATGTAAAAAAAAAAAAAAAAAAAAAAAAAAAAAGGTGTGGGTGTCCCCTCCAAAATCCATACCAGGCCCTTCAGGTCTGGTATGGATTTTAAGGGAAACCCCGCGCCAATTTAAAAAAAGAAATGGCATGGGGCTCCCCCCAAAATCCATACCAGACCCTTATCTGAGAATGCAACCTGGCAGGTCAGAATAGGGGGGACGAGTGAGCGCCCCCCCTGAACCATATCAGGCTGCTTGCCCTCAACATGGGGAGGGTGCTTTGGGGTCACCCCAAAGCACCTTGTCCCCATTTAGATGGGGACAAGGGCTTCATCCCCACAACCCTTACCCGCTGGTTGTGGGGGTCTGTGGGTGGGGGGCTTATCAGAATCTGTAAGCCGCCTTTAACAAGGGGGGTCCACCAGATCCTGCCCCCCCATGTGAATGGGTATGTACCCCTACCCATTCTCCAAAAAAAAAGTGTCAATAAGTAAAGACCACAAAACACAGTTTTTGACAATTTCTTTATTAATAAAAAAAGTGTCCCGCAATGTCCATCCATTTTCAATCATGATGCTGACAGGCCCGAAAAATAGAAAAAAAAAACCTCCGCCTCCATGGGAGGCCTCCCGCTGACTGCTGTCTTTTCACAGTGACAGCTGTTATATAGGCAGGGGCGGGGCCTCCTGGTGATGTAACCAAGAGACCCTGCCCCTTCTGACGTCATGCGCCGTCAGAGGGTCGGGGTCATCTGGTTACGTCAACGGGTGGCCCCATACCCATTCACATAGGGGGCGGCCAGGGATCAGGGGGCCCCTTGTTAAAGGGGGCTTCCAGATTCTGATAAGTCCGCTGCCCACAGACCCCCACCGGGCAAGGGTTGTGGGGATGAGGCCCTTGTCCTCATCAACATGGGGACAAGGTGCTTTGGGGGGGACGCTCGCTCACCCCCCCTTTCCTGGCCTGTTAGGCTGCTTGCTTGGATAAGGGTCTGGCATGGATTTTGGGGGACCCCATGCCAATTTTCTTTTTTATTTTTGCATTGAATTGATTTTTATCTATATTACCGGGAGCCAGCAATACATTACAACCGCGAGCAAGTTTAAATGAAATCTTTTCTTTTAGAAATGTAATTTTGCTGCAGGACTGTAAAACACATGAGACAGATGTGCTACTTTACAGGCAGACTAAGCAGACTAAGGGGACCCCAGCATGATATTTAAAGGAATATTTCTTTTTTATTGTTTCACTTTAAGCATTATTAAAATCACTGCTCCTGAAAAAACGGTCTTTTTTAAAACATATTTTTTGCATTGATACATGTCCCCTGGGGCAGTACCCGGGTCCCCATACACTTTTTATGACAATAACTTGCATATAAGCCTTTACAATTAGCACTTTTGATGTTTCATGTTTGTGTCCCATAGACTTTAATGGTGTTTGCACCAATTTTTTGCCTGTTCGCATGTTCTGGTGCGAATCAAAGTGGGGGGGGGGGGGGGTTGTTCGTCTCATCCCCACTTGGGAGAACCTTTTGCATTGAGAGGGGCCTAAACAATGCTGAGGATATGCCTTGACCCGTGTTTTCTTACTTGAACCTCCCATAAATTAATACAACTGAAAAAATACGCGAATGGGCTTTTTTATTCCACTCTCCCTTGCCGACTCCTGATTGGCCAGGAAAGTCTGCTATCTTGTTCTTCACAAGTACTCTAATCAGTATCAGACCACAAATGGTCTCCAGAAACCTCCAGAATCATTCTCCTTTCCAGATTTAAAATAAGTTAACCCTTTCCTCTTTTTTTTATCCCATTGCATATCTTCTCAGCAATGTTGCCCTTAAATCAATGTCCTTTTTCTAAGCCTGAAAACATGTAGATTAGTGAATGGATCTGAATCAGTGGTTCTCTTGTAAAATGAAGCCTTTTCGGTCTTCAGTAAACTGTAATACAGCCTCCTGGGGATTGCAGAGTAAAACATTCTTACTACTTGTTAACTGCAATCCACGGGAGATTTGACAATAGTTCTCAGGCTGCTCCACATCATAAACACTATGGATGTAGTCACAAGCAAGGGGCCATTATGTTAGCAGCTGGTAATGAGAAGCTACACACCCTGTAAATCACACTCATTAAATAAAAAAAGGATATAAAGAAATAAAGAATGAATAGAAAAATGGGTTTACTTAAAGGGAAAGCTGGCGGCCTCTTTTTTTTATCTTTTTTAAAAAAAAGGTCCTGCAAAAAAGCAGGCAGCCCTGGAAGCTTGTTGAAAACCTTCCACTGTGTGCCAAGAGAGCCCTGGGCACCTTCAGGCTTCTATGGGATTGTCCACACAGGCATTTAAAGAGGCACTTGGAATTTTATTCCTTCCTGTACCAAGGGGCCCCTAGGTGCTATGTACTGTGCTAAACCACTGTACAACTGTGAGTTTTGTGGGTATGGCTTTGCATTACAATGAGCTACATTTGCTGAAAAGTATTTGGAAAATATCTGAAATTGACTGTATAGTGGGTCAAAGGAAGAGTTTAAATCCAGGGGTGGGGCTTACCCCCAGAGAAAGGGCTCATCCTCAGGGGTGGGGCTAAGCCTCAGAGGTTGAGTTAAAAAAATGTACTCTAGTGACTGAACGTGTCAATAGCTCTGCTAGTACTGCTAGAAAGAGGGTGTTCATAAAAAGCCAATAAGGGTAATTGCAGGTACTTTTGTATGGTCCACTGTAGGGCAGAACTTAGTTTTAGAACAGGTTTACCTGTCTGTTATTTCTCATTTTCCACATGTAATTGTTCTTTTTTGCCATTGTTGTTACTATGTCTTTCTGGCATAGCTGGCAACATTCCCTAAAAACTTTTAAAGTGTTTGTTAACCTAAAAAAAAAAAAAATAGAGATCCTGTTCCCTTAACCACTTTAGCCCCAGAAGATTTTACCCCCTTCCTGACCAGAGCACTTTTTACAATTTGGCACTGCGTCGCTTTAACTGAAAATTGCGCGGTCAAGCAATGCCTTACCCAAATGAAATTTGCGTCCTTTTTTTCCCACAAATAGAGCTTTCTTTTGGTGGTATTTGATCACCTCTGTGGTCTAAATTTTTTGCACTATAAACAAAAAAAAGAGTGACAATTTTGAAAAAAAAACAACAAAATTTTTTACTTTTTGCTAAAATAAATATCCCCAAAATAATAAAAACAAAATAATAATAATTTCTTCATCAGTTTAGGCCAATATATATTCTTCTACATGTTTTTGGTAAAAAAAAGATTGGACATTTTTGACACATTTTTGGGACCATTGACATTTATACAGCGATCAGTGCTATAAATATGCACTGATTGCTGTGTAAATGTCACTGGTAGGGAAGGGGTTAACACTAGGGGGCGATCAAGGGGTTAAGCCACTAGCAATAATCACTGTGTATTCTCTCGGCAGAGACAGCTCCCGCCCCCCAATGAGAGAACACTATAGCTCCACGGGAGGGATTCCTACATCACTGACTGTGTTGATGGGGGAATTGAGCTATTTTCTTTCCTGTAACCCATGGTTGCAGTAAAGAGGAAAAAATATTACACCATGTATGGCCGGCTTAAGTACCCTTCTAGCAGCTGGAAGACACCCACTGGGGGACACTGGAATTACAACTTTCCATTCTGGGAAGCACAGTACCACCAGCAGGTTGCATAGTCACATAGTAGGTGAGGTTGAAAAACTACACAAGTCCAACAAGTCCAACCTATGTGTGTGATTATATGTCAGTATTATATTGTATATCCCTGTATGTTGCGGTCATTCAGGTGCTTATCAAATAGTTTTTTGAAACTATTGATGCCCCCCGCTGAGACCACCGCCTGTGGAAGGGAATTCCACATCCTTGCTCCTCTTACAGTAAAGAACCCTCTACGCAGTTTAAGCTTAAACCTCTTTTCTTCTAATTTTAATGAGTGGCCACGAGTCTTGTTAAACTCTCTTTGTGAAAAAGTTTTATCCCTATTGTGGGGTCACCAGTACTGTATTTGTATATTGAAATCTTATCCTCTCTCAAGCGTCTCTTCTCCAGAGAGAATAAGTTCAGTGCTCGCAACCTTTCCTCATAACTAATATCCTCCAGACCCTTTATTAGCTTTGTTGCCCTTCTTTGTACTCGCTCCATTTCCAGTACATCCTTCCTGACGACTGGTGTCCAGAACTGGACAGCATACTTCGGATGCAGCCGGACCAGAGTCTTGTAGAGCGGGAGAATTATCGTTTTATCTCTGGAGTTGATCCCCTTTTTTTAATGCATGCCAATATTCTGTTTGCTTTATTAGCAGCAGCTTGGCATTGCATGCCATTGCTGAGCCTATCATCCACTAGGACCCCCAGGTCCTTTTCCATCCTAGATTCCCCCAGAAGTTCTCCCCCCAGTGTATAGATTGCATTTGTATTTTTGCCACCCAAATGCATTATTTTACATTTTTCTAAATTAAACCTCATTTGCCATGTAGTTGCCCACCCCATTAATTTGTTCAGATCTTCTTGCAAGGTTTCCACATCCTGCGGAGAAGTTATTGCCCTGCTCAGCTTAGTATCGTCTGCAAATACAGAGATTGAACTGTTTACTCCATCCTCCAGGTCGTTTATGAACAAAATAAACAGGCTTGGCCCCAGCACAGAACCCTGGGGGACCCCACTACCCACCCCTGACTATTCCGAGGTGACCCAGGTTCTGATATACTGTATATAGAGAAGGGAGGGTTAAAACTGCTGTTTGTGTCCCACTGTGAAGATTTCCCTTCACTTTCTGTATTGAGCTGTGCGGCCGGGGAAGAATGTTCTGCCGAGAGGCTCTAAGGGGCCGCCAGACGGTGCTACACACATTTCCTGTCTTAGGGTGACAATTCTTTCTGCAGTCTCTGAGACTTGTTGTCACCCTTCTTATATCATAGGGCACAATAGAATCAGGTACGGGGGTTCCTCAAGTTTGTGCATTTTCCAGGTCTTTTGGGAAGTAAAACATTTCCTATGTACAGTATGTGTTCCCACTGCATACTTAGCTGTTTGGCTTAAGTTGCTTGATTCTGTGTGTTGGCAATGTACCTAATGGTGTCTCTTTAGTCTTTGTGAGTGATGGACAAGGCAGTCTAAGGAGATGTAAATCTAATCCAGGGCTTGAGGCGCAGTAATGGCGTCCTTCCAAAAAAAGCCATTCACTGCTTTCAATGTGCAGTACATACAACATGCAGCATCTTTTTAAATATTAGCATTGGGGTAGGGAACCAGATTAAGTCACCTTCTGCTTTCCTGTCTTTCAGGGGAATCTGTTTTCAAGATTTTCTTGCAGTAGGTTTTAGTACCCAACCACTCAGCTATGGCTATGGCAATGGCAATTTCAAAGCCCTGAAAATGTGTCTTATTCTTTTTGTAGGACTTGCTATCTTGTTGACAACTGCTTCCTTTCCATTTTTTGTCCTGGATTTACAGGGACAGAAAGTAGGGAAGAATCTCCCCAATAGGGTCACAGACAAATATGGAGAACATTTTAACTTTCCCACTTTATCCAGGACTAAACAATTGGCTGGGGGTAGACATCATGGTCCATGGGTTATTTTAATGGGTTATGCTGAGGGTTGAAAATTAAAGCTGAAGTTTGAGCTGCCTTTTCTGGTTCCTTCAGAACCAAAAATATAATTTTGGGGTAGAGTTTTCCCCATCCAACCCCTGCAGGCTTTGTCGTGGATAACTATACTGCCTTTTTTTAGAAATATCGATTCATGGTGTGTAGCAATTGCAAAGTTCCTTCGGGCTACAGACAAAAGGCCATCATGTCACGAGAACACTGATGTCTAATGAGCTTGTTTTTAGAGATATAAAATGTCATCATTTATTATTTTTCTAGAAAAAAATCTAGGACAACTAATTTTGGATTCAGTACTTTAACTAAACTTAAATTAAATGGAACAGAGGGGGCGCGACTTTGTATGTACAAGAAGAGAAGGGACGCATTGGTCTCCAAAGCACAGCGCAGCGGACTGCGAGAGAATGATCAGTTCTATAAATAGGGAATCAGTGGGCTTGTTAGGTTCAGCTGGCTCGGTGTGCAGAAAAACAACAATTATCTAATATCAGGCAGGTGCTCTACACTCATTATTTTGTTTGTATTTTAGAAGAATTATCCATGATCAAATATGTTGTTTTAAAATTTTAAAGCTAAAAGTTTGGAAACCAACAATGCTGCTCTATTGAAGTGGACATATTTTTTTTATGACTTTAGAAGTTTGTATGAATAAATTCCTGGTGTCACAATATGCAGCATAAAAACCCAACAATCGTCGCGCTACGTGAATGATAATAATGTGCAAACAAAATATAACAGTGATCAGTCTATGAAAGTGTCCATAAAAAGTATATATATGATGAAATCATTGCAATCATGTCCAAAGGAGGATAGACGACCATACACCCAAGTGCACCTTTCACTGTGATAATACAAGATGTACAATTACCGGATATCTAGACTCCACGTTATAGGAGTCTAGTCTAACATGGATTCACACATCATGAAGGATTCATCCACTGGGTATGAAAGAGGATAACGTCACAGCCACCCGTGATGATTTTTCACTCTTTCTCATGGATATTATATAAAGAAAAGAGAATCGCCACATAGCGTAAAACCGTGGTGATTTTATTAAAAAGCCATTGCTGACAGTTTCCACAAGTTCAATAAAGTGTGACATACGTATAAAAAGTTTCTATGTTAAAATCTGCAGATCACGATTAAATTGGCGTGGTATAGTTGGACATAGACTCCGCCCTACTAGTTTCGTCATACACGATGTCACCTTCAAAAATGCTTCATGTAGTGACCGTGTCTAGGCTGGGGGTGCAATTTAGGAGAATGATGCCATCAGTGTGCTGCAGGAAGAAGGAAGCATTTCCTCGGTCTCTTCTCTCCCATATTCTATTGACGCTTGCACAGTGCGAAGAGGGTTGAAGCCTGTGCATTAAAATGTTTACTCTACACTGCCTGGCTCTCAGGCATGATGCTGAGGAGGACCAGAAAAAAGGAAGAGGGCGATGAAGTTGAATGCTAGATATGGGGGAATCTGGGTGAAACCTGCAAGCCTAAGGACATAATAATCTATTTTAAATATACTGCAGATGCACTTATTGTCCTGCTCCTGATATGACCCCTGAACTCTGTGCTTTACTTACTCCAAACTACTGAGCTCTGCCCATAACATACTCCTGACTCTGTGGGTTTACATAGTTACATAGTTAGTAAGGTTGAGTAAAGACACCAGTCCATCCAGTTCAACCTGAGTGAGTGTGGGTGCGTGTCTACAATTATCCCTTTTTATTCAAGGTACCCATATAGCACCGTCAATTTACGCAGCGCTCCACACATACATTGGTCCCTACCCTCAAGGAGCCCACAATCCAAAGTCCCCAACTCACATTCATATACTCTCGACAATTTTGGACAAAAGCCAATTAACCTACCAGCATGTCTTTGGAGTGTGGGAGGAAACCGGAGTACCCGGAGGAAACCCACGCAGGCACAGAGAGAACATGCAAACTCCAGGCAGGTAGTGTCGTGGTTGGGTTTCTTGGGTTTCTTAAAGCGGCGTTCCACTCAAAAGTGGAAGTTCCTCTTTAAGCACTCCTCACCCCCTTACATGCCACATTTGGCATTTACATTTTTTAAGGGGGGGGGACTGGGCACCTAGTTTTGACAGGTATCCAGCTCCCACTTCTGCTCGGGCTGCCTAGGTGACTAGAGCGGAAGTTCTCATCTCCTCCTCCCTCCCTGCAATCTTCTGGGACACGTCACAGGTCCCAGAAGATTGCCCGGCCATTGAGGAGGCGCAGCGTGACTCGCGCATGGGCAGTGTGCACCTGGTTGTGAAGAAGCAAGTTGTCAAAGCTGGGTGCCCACACTTGTGATGCCGGGGAGAGGCGAGGGAGATAACCAGGGGTTCGGGCAGCCGCATCGCTGGATCGTGGGACAGGTGAGTGTGTGTTTAAAAAAAGTCAGCAGCTACACTTTTTGTAGCTGCTGACTTTTATTAAACACAAAAAAAAGTGGAACTCCACTTTAATCCTGACCACTGCTGTCTGCATGCGTAAATGTACCATCTCAATGGTACAAAGTAGAGGAGATTAAGGGTGATATGATCAACATGTATAAATACATAAGTGGTCCATCTACTGAACTTGGTTTTGAGTTATTCACTTTAAGGTTTACAGGTTTGCATTACTTACTCCTGAATTCTGTTTCTTTATCCTGACCCTTACACTCTGTGCATTGCTTACTTCAGTACTTTGTGCATTACTTAATCCTGACCCCAGAACTATATGCATTACTTAATCCTGACCCCAGAACTATATGCATTATTTAATCCTGACTCCTGAACTCTGTATGTTACTTAATGCTGACCTCTAAACTCTGCGTGTTACCTAATCTTGACCGCTGCACCCTGTACGTTACTTAATCCTGACCCTTGAACTCGGTGTGTTACTTAATCATACCTGTACTTTATGCTTCACCCACTTATGACCCATAGCAGCATAGGATCAGGTTTTATTTAACCATATCTCTTTAAGCCCTGTAATTCCCAGACACATAATTTGTGGTTATTGCCCTGCTCTTGGTGCCCAAGGTATTGTGTACCTTCAATGTCTGCCTCATCCTAAAAGTCTGGGACCAATTGTTTCAGGGTGTGTAAAAAAACAGGGTCACAATTTTTTGTATATGACTAATGAGGGTGTAGTTTCATGGTGCACCTTGTGACTACAAAAGAACAATTCTGTTGTTTAATCACTGGAGAGAGGAGATTGAGGCAATGCTTCCTCTGGCCTACAGCAGACTGGTGATATTGTATTACAGTTTCACAAACAAACTTCCAACTTAAGAAACCAACCCTAGCTTCATGCAAAAAAAGTGAGAAAGGCTGGTGCCATGGAAGTTGGCTAAAACATAATTTTATTGTAGCATGTGAAAAACAGTCAAAAAACCCAACATTCATGAGCCATGATTAAGAGGCCTGATGGCCAAAATGTGTTGGCTTTTTTAAATGTTGTTCACATGCTATACTAAAACGATGTTTTCGCTGACGTCCATGGCACCTGCCTATCTCGATTTTTAGCATGGATTACATAGAGGTGTACAGAGACTTCACAGGCTGAGTGCTGTGTTCTTGATGCTCACCAGGCAATGCACAGGAGGTAGTAGCTTGGATGCACCTGTTCCAGATCCCTAGCTTCAGTCTTGTCCAGCCTCAAAAAGAAGCAACCTATCAAATGTTGGTCTGCCCATGAAGTACTGCGTTACACTATAATTTCAGTAGCCTGTAGAAGAGGAACCCATCGCTCATTCTAGGTGATGAGTGCTACATGGTACTGATATTACAGTATAGCGTAGTATTTCATGGGTTGAGCCACATGTCATGAGTTGGTTCTTTGTGTTCCTCTCAGTCTAGACTAGACCAGATTGGAGCAAGTGGTGATTTCTTAATTAGAAGTGAAGATTTTTTATTTTGTTTTCCATGATACTATTGGTGTATATTGTGACACGTCAGGAATTTAATAATGCAAACTTGTAAGGTTATTGAAGGTTCGCTTAAAAAATAATTCTGTGTGAATATTGCACACATTATTATCTGCTCGACATTGTAGATACAAGCGTATTTCTTTCTTTGCCCTTTATTAACAAAAATCTAATTCTCCCCCATACTACTCTCCCGCTGCAGATCTTCGAAGCTCCTATCTGTGTCAGACTCAGGAAACAGAGCTGTTTTCCGGTCTCTGGAGACATGCCAGAGGCAGTGACCTATCACACCTATGTACACTGCCTGCTGTACCAATTATTGCTTATGATACATTAACCAACTAACAGGGAAGTTGGATATAAAGATCCGTTGTTGGTGAAAGTAATTACTTTAAAGCATATCTAAACCCAAAAACCAAAATGTTATATATTACAGTTTTTAGATGAATTGAAAGCATAGGTATTACATTTTCAGTTTTTTTTTCAGGCAGTGCCTCAGTGGACAATAGAAAATCTACTACTGGATAGTCTGCTACACAAGAAAAAGTGCACTGCTAAGGAAAGTCCCAGGCCTCTTTAGGCCTACAGTAAATGGTGACCTCAAGAGTTAGGGAGAGCTGACATCCTTCAAAGTAGAGTGGGTTCCAAGGCATGGTGGGTGTGATGCAAGATGAAAAGGTTGGCCCAGACACTTTTTGAATGCAAAGAGATTTATTGTCTCTTAAACAGAACTGTAGGAGAAAAGGTTAGGGCCAGGACACCCTTAGGAAGATGCAAATATAATTAGCAAACTCCAAGACTTCTATATGTAGACAGCTATACAGATGAAGGCCTCAAGCCGGACACCACTTCATTGTATTCAACTATTTGCAACAAGAACAATTCTAAGCTTTCCCCATACTCACTCATGGTGGGTCTTCACTCAACGAGCTCCCAGTCTTTCACTAGACTTCAGATCCACTAGCCACTGGATCCCCTGAGTTCTTCCACTTTAGCACTCAGTATCTTCCTCAAACGTCACCCCCACTTCCCTGCTGGATCCCTGGCTTGGCACTCACAGATACTCCTCAAGCTTCACTCCCGCTGACACGTTAGGTCCTGGGCTTGTCACTCAAGGATGCTCCAAAAGCGTCACCTCTGCTGTCCAGCTGGGTCCCTGACTTGGCAACTACGGAAGTTTTCCCATGTCTTCACCATCCCTGGCTGGCAAGAAGTCTGCTTTGGTACTGGCCTCAGCTTACTCACAATGGTTTTCGGTAGCAAGGTGGATGGTTCCTTTGTGGCGACAGCTTCCCCTCCACCTCCGACCACGACTAGTTCCCCCGGCCAGCAGAACCGTTACTTTTGGTTGGACTACAAGCCTGCAGTCCCAACCCTACGCTGCCTTTTCTGCTTCTGGATAGGCCCTCAGACAACCTAGCAGTCAGTTGTCCCCGGGATAGGCCTTAGGTTTCTGGGCTAGCAGCCCAGGGCACTGCAACACACATCCACCCAGACAGCTGTCCAGGTGGCACAGAACCCCAATCACCTGACTCCACCCAAATAAATAGGTTCTCCTAGCAGGCCAAGGGACCCAAGAAAATCCCTGCCCATTGGCTTAAACACTCCATTGATTCCTAATCTGTCCTTGCAATGCCCTTGTCTTATCTAATGTCACCAGCTACAATGCCACCTGGTGACAGAAGAGAAAAATGCAGCAATGCCAGAATTAGTGAAAAATCAATTGATCACCTAACAATTGGTCAAGGCAACTATCGCCTGGCAACTAAATTTGATAGCAGTCCTGCCTAAACATCAGGGTGCTACACTTGCAAGCATGGATAAGACGCTGTGATCTTATTGATTTCGTAAGAAATTTCTGTACTTTCATACTGTTAGTTCTATGTAAAAACAATGTCATCAGAAGAGATTGGGGGAATCTTGCACCATTATCACCTTTTCCTCCTATCAGCGATTCTGGACTCTGGGGTGGAGGAATGGCACCCAAAGTAACCCCTTTAGTGCTTCATTAAACATGGGCTGTAAATATCCATTGCTGTTTGAAGTAGGGGTCAAGAAAAATTGGTCACAGAAATGTTGGCAAAGAGTGGAGTTGAGTCATTTGGAGTCACCACCCATTGATAGCCACTAGAGTCTGCAGGTGATGTTTTTTTGTAATTTGTGAAGGGAGCAATTGGTGTTAAATGGCTCCTGGGAATTAGGGCCTTTGTTGGCAGGCTTCGAGCATGTGTTGATAGCATCAGTCTGAGACTTTTTGAGAACATTCAGAATTCATTGACAAGTGCATTTGGCCTTCAGTTGACCTTCTGACTTGCATTGGACCTGCTTCAAGTGGGTTTTGCATTCTTATAGACGTGTATAAAAATGTCACATAACCTTCACTAATTATTATAATTATTATTATACAAGATGTATATAGCACCAACAGTATGTTCAGTGCTTAACAATATAAAGCGGTTTAGGAGGACCATGCTCCTAGGAACTTACAATCTATTAGGGAGGGGAATGGGGAAGGTAATAACTGAGAGGGATTAACTGATGGGAGAAATAAAAGATTCAGTTATTAGCTGAAGCCAGGACAGGCTTCCCTGAAGAGATGAGTCTTCCGGGATCGCCTAAAAGTGGACAGAGTGGGAGATAGCCGGACAGATTGGGGTAGTGAGTTCCAGAGGATGGGAGAGGCTCTGAAAAAGTCCTGGAGATTAGCATGGGAGGAGGAGACAGGAGGAGCTAGAGAGCAGGAGGTCTTGGGTGAAATGGAGAGGACGGTTTTGGTGATATTTGGAGACAAGATTGGTGATGTAGCTCAGGGCAAAGTTGTAAATGGCTTTGTATGTTGTATTTAAAGGGGTTGTAAAGGTAAAAGTTTTTTTACCTTAATGCATTCTATGCATTAAGCTGAAAAAACTTCTGACAATACCGCCGCCCCCAGCCCCCCCGTTTTACTTACCTGACCCCTCGAAATTCCCCCGCTCGCCCCCGACATGGATTTCGCCGCTCAGCCTGGCTGCTGATTGGCTACAGTGGATGGATTGAAAGCAGCGCAGCCATTGGCTTGCGCTGCTGTCAATCACATCCAATGACGCGGCACGCCGGGGGGGTGGGCCGAGTGATACAGTGAGCGGCTATAGCCGCCGGCTGTATCACGGGAGCGCACCCACAAGAACTAACCACCATGCAAGGGAGCTCGCATTAAGGTGTTGAGTCCTTGTGGGGAGGAGCCGAAACAGCCGCCGAGGGACCCCAGAAGACCAGGTGCGGGGCCACTTTTACAACCCCTTTAACATTTTGAATTTTAGTCGTTGGGCGATGGGAAGCCAGTGGAGGGATTGGCAGAGAGTGTTGGCAGACACTGGGTAAGGAGAATGAGTCTGGCAGCAGCATTCATGATAGACTGAAGAGGAGATGTCGGCCTATGAGGAAGGAGTTACAATAGTCAAGGCGAGAGATAACGAGGGAGTGAATAAGTTGCTTAGTGGTTTCAGCTGTTAAAAATGGGCGTATTTTGGAGATTTTACGGAGGTAAAGTCTACAAAATTTGGACAGTGATTGGATTTGGGGCTGAAAGGACATTTCAGTGTCCCTTATACATTTAGTGACCTGTCATAAGGGGAGGGACTGATTATTGATCTTGGTGGAGATGTCAGGGAAGTGGGCATGGGCAGGAGGGAATATTATGAGCTCAGTCTTAGTTTGAGGAAGAGAGGTGCGACATCCTTCCACCACTTCTTATTTCCATGTTTTGTATACAAAATTGTTTTTAATTGTCCCATGTGGGAATTTTTTACTCGTGTAAATCATACTTTTTTTATTATCTATTGTTATGTTTGGTTGCCCTTAAGAAAGTCCCAATTCAGAGATTGCTTATGTACAACAAAACAGGGATGATGGCAACCCTGATTCAGCCCTATGTGAAATAAATAGCATTTGAGGTGCAACATCCATGCTGATATGTCGGTTAATAAATGAGCTAATCCCTGACTGTGAACTTCTATGGCCCATCAACTATAACTGTAAATAGGAGAAAACTCCAAAAAACTTTAGATTTTTTTTTTTTTTTTTTTTTGAGACATTATTTACAATTGTAGTTGATGGGTCTGCAAAATTCCAGATTCAGGGATTAGTGGAGGATATGTGACATTGATGTGTATCGGGAACTTTGGAGAAGAGGCTGAGTCTTTCTCTATTTTGATAAACTTGTATAGGAATGCAAAACTCCTCTTATGCGAACAACGCTTCTCGACACAAGCCCTTAGGGTAACTCCTTGAAACTATCTTTGAACTGTCAAGTGACACACTGCAGAGTAAATAAAGTGGCAGAACAGAAAATACTCAGCTCGGAGAATGGAACTCGGCCAGGGAGAAATGTTAGTCAGCCAGACAATATCAGAACTGCCGTATTGTATAAAGAGTGCACAGCAGGATGAGCTTATTGGCCTTGAGGAAGCGTCAGCTTGCCATGCAACGCATTGTGCTATTTGGGGTTCTCTTCCTCCCCCTTAGCTGGCTGACTAACATCTCTTGCTGGCTTGACTCCATTCCCTAAGCATTGCTATTTAGTGCACTGCTACTTTATGCATTTTGTCACTTCCCTTTTCACTTCCTGCTTACCCTCATGCTTTGGACACCTCTATAGTTATCCCTTTATGGTGTATTTCTTCTAAAACTCACATTATTGGCTGCTCAACATGTAAAACATAATCATAAGAGGAGCACACATGGTCAAACTGATATCAACAACAAATGAAAAGGACAGACCTATATGTGGCTTAGGATAGTCGTACCAGGATAGCGATAGCTCCATCTGTACAACCCATAACATTTATGTTTAATATCGCTATTCAGGCTGAGAAAATAGGAGAAAGGACACGTGACAGGGTGGGCTGGAAGGCAGGCAAAGTGTTAAGAATGGGTGGGAAAAAGTTTAAGGATATGACGTAGGGAACAGAGAGGAGGTGGTCATACTAGGATGTAACTACAGGGGTTGCAAGGGTCGCAATTGAGACCTGGCCCCATGCTCCAGGGGGCCCGTGCAGCTCCCCTGTACACCTGGCTAGAGGAACTGATCCCCTCCATCTTCCTCCTGCAGCTACTGAAAGTCAGCTTCTTCTCCTCTCCCTCCTGAAGGCATTCAGCAGCTGCAGGAGAAAAACTGAAGGTATTGGTTCCTTATATTCCAACCCCCCCCCCCCAATCAGCTATCCAGCTCCGTTTTCTTTCTGTTGCCCCCATGCTTTTGTGTGCCCCCCTGGTGCCCCCTTGTCACCATGTGTCAGGATAGAGAGCGAAGAAGGGGCCAGTAAATATATAATTTACGGGCCCCTTCCTTTTCTGAATGGACAGAGTGAGTGGTCGATACTGATCTCTTCTGTGCCCATTCATATCTGAAGCATAGTAAACTGTATTCACTATGGCCCACTTGCCCCCTTTTTGTGATTTAAAAAGCCACAAATGTGGGAAATTAAACTTGAATTGCCATTTTAAACTGCGTGTGCCACCTTCTGTGTCTGTACCAAGGCCAAACATTCCAGGGTATGCAAACTTTTTATCAGGGCCATTTGGGGGATTTCTGTTATCATTATGATTTAAAAAGGATCCAAAAAAAAAACTATGTGATAATAAATGACTTCGTGTGATTGCTATCCTTAAATAAAAGACAGTTGATTGGCATGATCAGTCATATTTTCAACATTAATACCAAAATTTCACAATTTCTGCCAGGGTATGCAAACTTTTGAGCACAACTGTATTTGGTTTTCATGTTCGATATCACTCTGTTCTCTTAGACCTACCCGGGGTCATGGCTTCCCTATAACATTTGCTCGTATGGTAGAAACATAGTGATTTATCTTTTGGGATTAATAAAGTATTTTTCTGAATCTGAATTCTGAATCTGAACATCCATCAGGCATTGAGGGTGATGATTATACATGATAACATAGTGCATGTTGTGTTGTTAATATAATATGTGTGATTTCATATCTAGGACAAACAACCCTCAATTTGGAATATACAGTATATATATATATTATACAACATTTGCTTCAACCTTCAGCTCCGCTAGTTATGGATCTGAATGACATATGGACTTTATATTCCCAAATCAGTTATTTGCATGCATAACCTGGCTTTACATTGATTCACAGTACTATCATCTGAGTTCTGTCTTTGGCATTATATTGCGAGTACATTTTTGTATGCAGTAGCCAACAGCGACTTGTGATATACATTCACATACCAACTATGGGCTAAGCATCTGCAGCAGAATACCATCCATTACTTCTAGCTTTCAGTGATATCATTCAGTTGGATAAATTGTGTTTAGACATACCTGCAGGTTTTCGAAGGTCGCGCATCGTTATGCAAACACATCTTATATTCCATTGTGCGTGGGCGAAGAAGTGCCCTCTTCAAATCTGATTACGATTTATGATTCTCCATCTATTTGCATGCCATAAGGGCATTTATGCATTGCATTTACGAGTGGTCACATGCTGTATATGTTACAATACTGTGCATTATAAATGGAGCGCACAATATTTTGAGGCTTCGGGGATCAGCATCTATTTATTATTTTCATTTTCTATAGCGCTATTTCTTGCTGGAAAGTCAAAGCAGATGGCGAGGTAGCCAATCTCAGGTGCGCTTGGTGGAATATTATGCTAGAGAACCTTTTAGATGAGTCAATTAACTTGCCAGCATGTCTTTGGAGTGCGGCAGGAAACCCATGTAAGCATAGGGAGAACATCCATACTCCATGCAGATTGTGTCCTGATCAGGACTTTGAAGACCTCAGTACCGCACAGGAGCCGACTGACAACTCATGGGGGCCCCCGGGCAATAGGAGAAAATTATGGGGCCCCCCCGGGGCAATAGGAGATTATGGGGCCCCCAGGCAATAGGAGATTATGGGGCCCCCGGGCAATAGGAGAAAATTATGGGGCCCCCCCGGGGCAATAGGAGATTATGGGGCCCCCAGGCAATAGATTATGGGCCACACAGTATGTATACACACACACACACACAATATACACACAGTATATACACACACAGAATACACATACACACACTGAAAAGGTACTGGAGAGGCGGGGCAGCTATAATCTTGGGATTTAAAAAAAAACACAGATTTTTACATACTGTCCATGGTTTTATTGAGGCTGGCAACCCTGATGGGGCCCCTTAGTGGCATGGGGCCCTCGGGCAGTGCCCGAGTGCCCGAATGGTCAGTCCGCCTCTGGTACCGCATGGTAAAAGTGCTAACCGTTAAGCCACTATGCTGGGCCCATATATTTTTCTATTTTCCTTACATAGGTGGCCACTTATATTCATAAGTGATTTGTTTACAGTTTCATCCATAGCTCCCAACTGTCCCTGATTTGGAGAGAATGTCCCTGATTTGGAGCAATGTCCCTCTGTCCCTCATTCCTCCTCATTTGTCCCTCATTTTGGTCTGATCTATATAGTTGTATATAAAATGCCCTTTTTATCTTTCAAAAAGTGTTAAACCTTTCATCCAATTTCTAAATTGATCCATTTGTACATTTTAAAAGCCAATATAAAGGAATAGTAGTGGTAAAAAAAAAGTCCTTGTGGATTTAATTAACCTTTTTTTGGGTTAATTCTCCTTTAAGGGGGTGTGGCAGGGGGCGTGTCCTATCCCTACATACATTTGTTAGTAGGTGTCCCTCATTCCCATCTCAAAATGTTGGGAGGTATGAACAACTTATATGGTTTTAGATGTCATGTGGAGAGATGTTTCTTTGTCTTGACCGTGATATTATTTTAGTATAGATTGGTCCTTTTCTGGGCACTTGGTTGTAGGAGACATCTTGTTTTGGCTTCCTAATATATACATAATATATATATAATTTATTAGGTCTCCTTGTATTATACATGTATTTCCACCATGTCAGCACTGAGATGGTGACCACATGGCTTTGTTTATCACCAATGGAATGTCACACATTATGGACATCTGACATAATTTGTTGGCAGCTTATTTTCATTTGTTAGCATTTCCTAAATGTTGTCTGTAGCTTCAAGCAGACCAAGCTGTCGCCTGTTCTGGGGTGAAGTGTGTTTTTTTGGGGCTACCACCCTGATGTAGCTTGTGTGTTGTGGGACCTGAGTCCTCCTCTGACAACTTGAGGGTGATCCACCACATACTGTATGTCCACAACCGAATAACAATCCAAGGTTCTCTGACTACTTAGGATGGAAAATAAGGAAGTTTAATTTTCTTATATAGTTTTAGATGTCATGTGGAGAGATGTTTCTTTGTCTTTACCCTTGATTTTATTTTAGTATATATTGGTCCTTTTTTGGGCACCTGGTTGTAGGAGACATCTTGCTTTGGCTTCTGACTCTACAGTGAAACCTTGGATTACGAGCATAATCCGTTCCAGGAGAATGCTTGTAATCCAAAGCACTCGCATATCAAAGCGAGTTTCCCCATAGAAGTCAATGGAAACGAAGATAATTTGTTCCACATTGACTTCTATTGCATGCAATACCGCATGTGGCCATAGGTGGGGGGGTGGCGCCAGAGAGAATCTGTAATACTCAGAGAAGTACACTTGCAAACCCTCGGAAAGGCTCAGAAACACTCAGGAACTGAGTATTTCCGAGTGTTTCCGAGTATTTCCGAACGCCTCTGAGCGGCTCCAAGTGTCACCGGCGCCCCCCCCCCCGCACCTCTGGCCAAATGCGGTACTGCACACTGCAGAGGCTTGAATCCTGCTCGTTTTGCGAGACAACACTCGCAAACCGAGTCAAGATTTTCACAAAGAACAGTGCTCGTATTGCGAAACGCTCATTAACCAAGTTACTCGCAGTCCGAGTTTCCACTCGGCAAACACTCGGTTTCCACTCAGTAAACACGGCATCCTTTTTTCTATCTCTGCACTGCGGTGGGGGCAGCAGCTTACACAGATCAGCAATATACCAAACATATAAATAATCTTAAGAAAAAGTGTGTAGCGCCAAAACTAAATTTACAGCGATGAGCTGAGTATAAATAATATATATAATTTTTTTGGTCTCCTTGCATCATACATGTATTTCCACCGTGTCAGCACTGAGATGGTGACCACATGGCTTTGTTTATTACCAAAGTATGTCACACATTATGGACATCTGACATGATTTGTTGGCAGGCAGCTTATTTTCATTTGTTAGCATTTCCTAAATGTTGTCTGTAGCTTCAAGCAGACCAAGCTGTCGCCTGTTCTGGGGTGAAGTGTGTTTTTTTGGGGCTACCACCCTGATGTAGCTTGTGTGTTGTGGGACCTGAGTCCTCCTCTGACAACTTGAGGGTGATTCACCGCATACGGTATGTGGTCCAAGGTTCTCTTACCATTTAAGATGGAATATAAGGAAGTTTAATCTTTAATTTTCTTTTGTATCATCCAGAATTTTGTTTTTCAGATTTCTGCCATTGTATGAATCAATGATCCTTACACGATTATTAAGCGTTGAACGGGAGGCAGCTGTTTAAAATGTTCTCTTACTTTATGACATTGTTCGATGATTCTACTTCTATTTTGGGAGGATTTCTAATGAAAAGAAGAAAACGTTGGAGAATCATTTGTTACCATGGAGCTCGTTCAGCGACTTGACCGCTCGCAACCTGTAGGCTCATCTCTGGCTCTTTTCATTCAGTTGCTTTTAGTTATACATACTTACAGTGTAGCCTTAACCTCTGCATAACAGCAGGATAGCGGCCTTTTTATTGTCCTCATATTTAAAGCTGAGAGCTGGGTATGTAGCGGGAGCAGGTGAACACGGCATACTTATTTCTATCTCTGCGCTGTGGTGGGGGCAGCAGCTTACACAGATCAGCAATATACCAAACATATAAATAATCTTAAGAAAAAGTGTGTAGCGCCAAAAGTAAATTTACAGCGATGAGCTGAGAATACTGTTTTATATATATAGACAGCACATTGAAATAAAGTCCAAAAAAAAAAAGTGTTACCACTTACGGACCGCCCGTCGTCGTTATACGTCAGGTGTTTATAGAGGAGTACCGTTATTTTCGCAGCAGATAGCTGCCATAACCTCAATATCCTCTTCTTCAGCGGGAAGTCCGCTTTCAGATAAAAGTGGTCTCTGCGGCGGATTCGCCACGAGATTACTTTTATCGGTGGGGGGGAGAGGGCCCCCCTCTCCCGCCATGCTCCGGTGGTCTCCTCTGCTTACCGGACCCGCCGGTATCGGCGGTGACGATCACGTCCTCTACCCTGTTTGGCTGGGGGGAAGATGGCCTCCACTCGGCTCCATAGCATTGGCTGGCAGAAACGTCGTCAAACGTCACTTCCACCCAATGCTCTTAACCACTTCCCTACCCGCTCATAGACATATGGCTTCCGCAGATGGGATCTCCCATCCTGGGTGGGCGTCATATGACGTCGTTGGCTTCCTGGCGGTATTAGGGGCACATTCGCGCCGCCGTGTTTCTGAGGAGCTGATGCGCGTGCCCAGCGACTGCGACGTCCGCCGGGCACCCACAATTGCTTGTTGCAGGGGAGGGGCGTGGATCTGTGTGTGAACACACAGATCCACGTCCTGTCAGGGGAGAGGAGACCGATCATATGTTCACACTAAGTATAAACACCGATCGGTCTCCTCCCCTAGTCAGTCCCCTCCCCCCACAGTTAGAATCACTCCCTAGGTAACACATTTAACCCCTTTGATCGCCCCCCTAGTGTTAACTCCTTCCCTGCCAGTGACATTTATACAGTAATCAGTGCATTTTTATAGCACTGATCCCTGCGTAAATGTGAATGTCCCAAAATAGTGTCAAAAGTGTCTGATGAGTCCTCCGCAATGTCGTAGTCGTGATAAAAATCGCAGATCGCCTCCATTACTAGTAAAAAATAATAATAGTAAAAATGCCATAAATCTATCCCCTATTTTGTTGGCACTATAACTTTTGCGCAAATCAATCAATATACGCTTATTGTGATTTTTTTTTTTTTTTTACCAAAAATATGTAGAAGAATATATATTGGCCTAAACTGAGAAAATGTGGGGTTTTTTTGGTAAAAAATTGGGATATTTATTATAGCAAAAAGTAAATAATATTGTCGCTCTTCTTTTGTTTATAGCGCAAAAAATAAAAACCGCAGAGGTGATCAAATAGCACCAAAAGAAAGCTCTAATTGTGGGTAAAAAAATGTTGCATGACCGCGCAATTGTCATTCAAAATGTTACAGCGCTGAAAACTGAAAATTGGCCTAGGCAGGAAGGGGTGAAAATGCCCTGTATTGGAAGTGATTAAAGGAAATTTTTTTTTTTTTTTTTTTAATGGACATTTTTTTTTTCTTGTGTCTTTTTGACCCCAGATCTCATATTTAGGACGATCTGTCATGCTTTTTTTCTATTACAAGGGATGCTTACATTCCTTGTAAAAGGAACAAAAGTGCCTCTTTTTTTTTTTTTTTAACCCCCCTGGCGGTATTCCCGAGTCTGGCTCGGGTTGGATTTTTCATACCAAAAGCGGTAACCCCGAGCCAGACTCGGGCTTGCATCGCAGGATCCAGGAAGAGCATACTTACCTTGTCCCCTGGATCCTGCGATGTCTCCCTGCTGTGATCGGCGAGCCGCCGTGTCTCGCTCGATTCACAGTGCCGAGCTGCGTTCCCTGCGAGCGTTGCGACGCACGGGGACGGAGTTTGGCGGTAAATTCAAAAGTGAAACACATAGTATAGATACAGCATACTGTAATCTTACAGATTACAGTACTGTATCAAATAACTACACATCCCCCTTGGTCCCTAGTGGTCTGCCCAGTGTCCTGCATGCAGTTTTATATATATAAAACTGTTCTTTCTGCCAGGAAACTGGAGATTGTCCATAGCAACCAAAACTGTCTCTTTACATCAAAAGTGCTTTTAGACCAGCTAGAAAAAAGCGATAATAAATTAGAATCACTCGCAGAATTGATCGATAGTGATTTGTGGGGAAATCCGTCACCAAACACTAAAAGTAACAAAAGCGACAATTCTGCAACTGAGCAAGTTTCAGTGTTTTTGATTTGATTACATTATTATATAATTTTTATTATTATTATATTATTATTTGTTATAATTATTTATTATATTATAATTTTTTATTTCGTTTTTCAAACTTTATCATACCCGGGATGTCTACTAGACTCTTGTTTGGACAGATTTAAGTGAACTATTCCTAAGAATTACAGGCCTACAATATAAAACGCCAAATTTCTGTGCAAAATAATTGTACCGCTTTCAGCACCTAAAATCAGAAATAATCATACCGCCAGGGAGGTTAAAGGACAGTGTAAAAAAAAAAAAGAAAGTAAAATAAGAAAAAAAAAAATTAAAAGCAAGCGTATACGTGAGTTGCACGCGCACAAAAAAACACACATGTGAGGTATTGCCATGATCGTTAGAGCGAGAGCAATAATTCTAGCCCTCCTCTGTAACTCAAAACTGGTAACCTGTATAAATTTTTACACGTCGCCTATGGAGATTTTTAAGGGTAAAAGTTTGTCGCCATTCCACGAGCGGGCGCAATTTTGAAGAGTGACATGTTGGGTATCAATTTACTTGGCGTAACATTATCTTTCACAATATAAAAAAAAAACAATTGGGCTAAGTTTACTGTTGATTCAAAAAAGTGTATTTTTTCCCCAAAAAGTGCGCTTGTAAGACCGCTGTGCAAATACGGTGTGATAGAAAGTATTGCAATGACCGCTGTTTTATTCTCTAGGGTGTTAGAACAAAAATCCAATCTTGTGGATGGAAATCAACAATAAAAAACCAATGTAGTGAAAAATATAGATTTGAATGCAAAGTCCCGTGTTAAGATCAGCAAGATAAACTTATTGGTGAAAACACAATAGTTCAGTGCAAAGATGTGCACAAAAATCCAGATGTAGCTGTAGTAAATGAAGTTTATCGGGAGCCAGATGAAGTCTCCATTGTGCAAAATTTATTGGAATTGTATGTTAAAAGCCAAAATAAAATGAATCATAAAAACATATGACAATGGGTGCCACTGCCGACCCGGTATCGGACAGTGGCCTGACGTCAGCACTAGTGTCTGCTTCCCGAAGCTTTTCGTCCAATAGGACGTTATCAATCGGTCCAAGGGACTTTGGCTTTTAACATACAATTCCAAAAAATACTGAACTATGGAGACTTCATCTGGCTCCCGTGAGCTTTATTTACTACAGCCACATCTGGGTGGTGTGAGTTGCTGAACAGCCTTCCCCACAACAGATGGCGTATCTACTCTGAGTGCGTGTTTGCTGCTGTAATGGCAGCCAGTTTTTCCGGTGAGTGTCCATTTCATAGGGGTGCGGTGGATGATTCTGGAGCACTGTACTGTACTGGATCACCTCTTCACTTTTCAGGTCACCACAAAATTTCTGTGCGCATCTTTGCACTGAACTATTGTGTTTTCACCAATAAGTTTTTTGGACTTTATTTCAATATGCTGTCCATATATAACACAGTATTCTCATCTCATTGCTGTTCATTTACTTTTGGGGCTACACACTTTTTCTTATGCTTATTTTATTATACATATACATATACATATGTATATATGCATATACATTCTGTATATACAGTACTGTGCAAAAGTTCTGAAGGTCTGAAGAATTGCTGTGAATTAAATGCTATAAACCAATCTGCACACTCACCCCTACCAGTACAAATCTGCCCCGACCCAGTAAAAATCGTCTTCTCCATCCCCAATTACCCCCCAATACAAATTTGCACCCCAAATCTAACTTTTAGCACATATTCCTTCCCCTCCAAATCTCCCCAGTACAAACCCCCCCCCCCCAGCCCCACCTCCCAGTACAAACCCTCCTCCCAGTACAAACCCCTTCTTCCCCCCACTACCTCCTCCCAGTACAAACGCTCCTTCCTCCACAGTCTTTCCTCCCAGTACAAACCCTCCTTCCTCCCAGTCCTTCCTCCCAGTACAAGCCATCCTTCCCCCACATTCCCTTTCTTTACTGTACAAACCCTACTTCCCCCACAGTCTCTCCTCCCAGTACAAACCCTCCTTCCCCCACATTCCCTTTCTTTACTGTACAAACCCTCCTTCCCCCACAGTCTCTCCTCCCGGTACAAACCCTCCTTCCCCCACAGTCTCTCCTCCCAGTACAAACCCACCTTCCCCCCAGTCCCTCCTCCCAGTACAAATCCTCCTCCCCCCCAGTCCCTCCTCCCAGTACAAATCCTCCTCCCCCCCAGTCCCTCCTCCCAGTACAAACCCTCCTCCCCCCAGTCCCTCCTCCCAGTACAAACCCACCTTCCCCCCAGTCCCTCCTCCCAGTACAAATCCTCCTTCCCCCCAGTCCCTCCTCCCAGTACAAATCCTACTTCCCCCCACTCCCTCTTCCCAGTACAAACCCTCCTTGCACCCACCCACTATCTCTTCCTCACAGTACAAACCCTCCTCCCCCCAGTCCCTCCTGCCAGTACAAACCCTCCTTCCCCCACAGTCCCTCCTCCCAGAACAAACCCTCCTCTCCCCAGTCCCTCCCCCCAGTACAAACCCTCCTTCCCCCAGTCCCTCCTCCCAGTACAAATCCTCCTTTGCCCCAGTCCCTCCTCCCAGTACAAATCCTCCTTTTCCCCAGTCCCTCCTCCCAGTACAAACCCTCCTTCCCCCACAGTCCCTTCCTTCCAGTACAAACCCTCCTTCCCCCCAGTCCCTCCTCCCAGTACAAACCCTCCTTCCCCCCAGTCCCTCCTCCCAGTACAAACCCTCCTTCCCCCCAGTCCCTCCTCCCAGTACAAATCCTACTTCCCCCCACTCCCTCCTCCCAGTACAAACCCTCCTTCCCCTACAGTCCCTTCCTCACAATTCAAACCATGCTTCCCCTACAGTCCCCTCCTCCCAGTACAAACCCTCATTCCCCCACAGTCCCTCCTCCCAGTACAAACCCTCATTCCCCCATAGTCTCTCCTCCCAGTACAAACCCTCATTCCCCCAAAGTCTCTCCTCCCAGTACAAACCCTCATTCCCCCTAGTCCCTCCTCTCAGTACAAATACTTCTTCCCCCACAGTCTCTCCTCCCAGTACAAACCCTTCTTCCTCCCCATTCCTGCTCCCAGAACAAATCCTCCGTCCCCCAATTCCCCCTCCCAGCACAGATCTTCTCTTCCCCCAAATTCCTCCTCCCAGCACAAAATGATTTTCCACCCCCAAATACTGCCTCCCAACACAACAGCCACCTAACCCCACAGAAATACACCCCCCCCAATCTTCCTTTGCAACACAACACCGCCCAATTTTTCCTCCCAGTAAAAAGTACTTTCCTCCTTTGAGCACAGCCCCCCTCCCCAAATCTTCCTTCTAGTAAATTGCCACCTGCAAATATCATTATATTCACACACTTAGTGCTTTGGATTGAAACAAGTACACACGTTTATATTTCATATCTGGGATTTACAACCACTTTAAAATTAGGGTCAGGTGATACTGTGCTGTCACATTTGTGAAGGCATGCTGTGGGTTAATCAGAACCAAGTCTGCTTCACTTTAAAAAGTGTCTCTCTCTAATCTCCTAACTCTCTGACTTATCTTTTCTTCATCTGGTGTATGGTGGACATCTGTCTACACGTGACATGAAATGCATGTGTCCACACAAAGAACATCTTGAATGGGCAGTAGAAGAAAAGCACATCATAAAGGAAAGGCGAGTCAATGGACAGGGATACAAAAGGCGGATGCAAAGTGTTGCAGGCCAAATTAACACATGGTGGGTATACTGTTTACAAGCAATTAAGCTCAATTTTGCTGAGTCCATTATGGAGTATTTTTTTTATATCCCTTTCATAAGTGCAAAATATACCAGTTCATTTTTCCAGAAATGTGAGCTGATAAGTCCCTTTGTTGTCTGTCTGTGAACAAGGAGGGATATGGAGATGAGGCGTGGGGGAAGAGAGAAAAAGGCTGTGCCCATTGTAATCCATCAAAATTAGGTAGGCAGGGCTGACACCATGCACTTTGGAATTCATAGCCCAAAATGCATTATGTTTTCTTGTACATACAACATAATTGGATGAAATATGGGGAAATATGCATGTATTGCAGGGTTTTACTATATATGTCTTTTTGTAAATTTCGCCAAGACATACCGTATGCCTCAACATAAACATTGTTGCTTCTCCAATACTTTGTAATTCATTCTACAGCAGACACAAGAGACAAAATAGATAGATTTTGGGATATGATATATGCATATGGGAGGGGTGGAAATTGACAATGTAGGGGCCTTATGGGATGTAGAAGAGGAGGGACTATGTAGGGGGCGGCTATGGGTCAAATCATATGGGCCCCTAAAGCCACAATATACACATTTATGTAATACTGTAAGAGGAGAGTAAAAAATTGGGGAATTTTGTTTGGGTATATGTGTTGTATGAATTCTACTGCACTGAATTGGGGGCCAGAACTATACAAGTCTTTGGGAACACAAAACTTAAAGCGGAGCTTCAGTCCCCATAATAGATATTTTTTAAAAACTCCCCGTGATCGTTATTATTTTTATACTTATAAAAGACTATTGTTTTTATGCAGGTTATTGTTTCTTTAAATATGTTCCTGATCCTGGAAGCAGGCCTTCTCTTTTTTCTTCTGTGGGCATCTGAAGCCCGCTTCTGTCTATTTCTGGGATTCCGTGCAGCTGGCTACCCAGCATGCACCACCCGATCTCGCACCTGCACAGTAATAACGCTGCATGGCACAGTTTGTCCGGAACAGGTTGCTATAGCAAAGGCGGAGGCGGTGGATGTACCCGCCCTGTTGTTATGGCAACCAACCTGTCAATTACTTTCCAACACGGAAAATGAAGCCTACCTGCGCCTAGCATCACATAATTTACGGTTTTGAAATAACGCAATGCTAGAAGCAGAGGATGCCCATTGATTCCTGGGATTGATTATACTGGTATCCCAAGAGCCAATGGAAAAAAAGGAAATGACGTACCTCGCTGTAGCGAGGATGGACAGAAGTAGAACGATTTTACCCAACAAAAGGTACTACATGTAAAAAAAAAAAAATGGCAAAGGCATTGGCAACAAATGCTGCTGTAGATGTACATTAGGGCGGAACTCTGCATTAAACTTCATCCCCATGCATCTGTCAATGAATTCTGAATGATCCCAGAAGCATCTCAAGTGATTACAAAAAAAGCTGATTGACACGGCCCATGGGTGGGTGCATAAGTGACCAATGGCCAAGCACTAGCACTATTAGGCGGGATGAAGGGCCACGCAGAATAGTTGGTGAGCAAAATAAATATTTTGGTGGGACTTCTATTATTGTGAACCTGTTGGAATATCCTGTTGGGCACACCATAGGTTGGCTTTAAGTCTGCCAGTATATTAGCTGCCTATAGAGTTGCATTCCCGGGCAAAATATGGTAAAACAAAATATAATGTATACATTGACCCACCTATCTGTAGTAGGGATGCAATGATACCATTTTTTTTTTTTACAACAAGTACCGATACTTTTTTTTTAGTACTCGCCGATACCAATTACCGATACCTACCGCAACTGTTTTGTTTTCACTTCAGCTGTCAGCAATGATACAAAGCATTGAAAAGTTATTTATAAATTAAATAAATAGATTTTTTTTTTATTCTGCGCTTTTGCAATGTAAATGTGTAAATATATGTTAATATATATGTGTAAAAATATTCACTAACAAAGCAAACAAAAAAAACTTTCAATTGTTTATCGTTTATACAAAAAGCAGTAAAATAATAATTAAATGGAGGAGAATAGGGAGTTAATTATGGCTGATTCAAGTAAATTAAGGGTTAATAAGGGGTTAAACAGAGTAAATTAAGGGTTAGTAAGGGGTTAAACAGAGGAACATTTGCTCATCCCTTTGATCTGCAGATGGAGAAACAGAAAGATACAAAAAGAAACAATGTTTCTTTTTATTTTAGTGTTTCAGCTGAGCAATGTTGCTAATAAACATTGCCAGGTGCTTTGTTTTTTGTTTTGTTTTTTGACAATTCCAATTACCGAACTTCTTTAACAATTCAGCTGTCAACAGAGGAGACCCACTGACTGCTCAAAGAACCGAGCTTGAAAGTATCGGTGCATTTGCACGAGTACCGATACTTGTGAAAATACTCGATATCGGCACCGATACCGATACTGGTATTGGTGCAACCCTAATCTGTAGTAATAGCTAAACTCCAGGTAAAATAGATGAAATGCGTACAAATGAGCAGCTTTACCTGCCAGAGAAGTCGTATTTCTTGTGTTCTTCCAGTCCTGATATCCACTCAGCTCTGCCCCAAGGCCACAACCCTGTCTGGCACGTGATGGGACTTGATCGTTTTCCGCTGCAGTATTACTTTCACTTATAGGCCACCTCCATACCCTCACCCTGTGATTGGACAGTGAAAAGAGAAGCAGCACACTGATGAGCTTGTCTCTTTTTCACTCTGCTCTTCCCTCCTATTGGCACAGAAACAAAATTTATATCATTTTTCTCACACAAATATAGCTTTCTTTTGGTGATATTTGATCACCACTGGGTTTCTTTATATTTTGCGATATACAACAAAAGAGGCTGAAAAATTTTTTTTTTTAAAAACTATATTTTATACTTTCTGCTATAAAACATAACAAATAAAAAAATAAAAAAAATAAATCTTTATAAACTGTGACCAAACTGTATTCTGCTACATGTTTTTGATAAAAAAAATCCCAATAAGTGTATATTGATTGGCTTGCATGGAAGTTATAGCTCCTACAAAACTATGGGATATACAGTATACTGGACTTTTCTTTAAAAAAAAATATACTACTAATGGCAGCAATCAGCGACTTACAATGGGGCTGTGATAGTGTGGTGGGCAATCTTACACTAGCTGAAGCTGGGAGGAAACGGACTAATTGCCACTGACTTTACCAGTGACATTAACCCCTTACCTACCGGACACTTTTACCCCCTTCCTGCCCAGGCCAATTTTCAGCTTTCAGCGCTGTCGCAGTTTGAATGACAATTGCGCAGTCATGCAACACTGTACCCAAACAACATTTTTATCATTTTTTTCCCCACAAATAGAGTTTTCTTTTGGTGGTATCTCATCACCGCTGGGTTTTTTATTTTTTGCTAAATAAACGAATAAAGACCAAAAATTTTGAAACTTTTTCTAAGTTTGTTATAAAATTTTGAAAACAGTTTTTTTTTTTTCTTCACTGATGTACGCTGACGGGGCTGCACTGATGAGCATTGATTGGCACTGATAGGTTGCACTGATGGGTACAGATGAGGCGGCACTGGTGGGTACAGATGAGGCTGCACTGAGAGGTGGCACTGATGGGCACTGGTAGGCGGCACTGATGAGTACTGGTAGGCGGCACTGATGAGTACTGGTAGGTGTCACTGATGGGCACTGATAGGTGTCACTGATGGGCACTAGTAGGCGGCACTGATGAGTACTGGTAGGTGTCACTGATGGGAACTGGTTGGCAGCACTGATAGGTGACACTGATGAGGGGGTACTGATTGGCAGCACTGATGGGGACTTATTGTCAGAACTGGTAGGCACTGATTGGCAGCACTGGTGGGCACACATTGGCAGCACTGGTGGCCACTGTTTGGACTGCACCGATAATCAGGACACTGATCACGTGGTAAAGAGCTGGCTCTTTACCGCAATCTGTGATCAGCAGTGTCCCTCAAACTCTGTGACCACAGAGTGCACCGCTGGCGCCCTGCAGCGGGCGCGATTATGGGAGGCTGTCATGTGGCGTCCTCGCATAACTAGCTGTCTGCACTAGAGCTGTCATTTGGCTATAGCACGGTTGGCAAGTGGTTAGTACAGTGATCTGTGATAATACAATCCACTGTCACTGTACTAATGACACTGGCTGGGAAGGGCTTAACATCTAGGGGCGATCAAGGGGTTAAATGTGTGCCTAACAATGTGTAATGTGTGTACAGTGTGCTGCTTTTGCTACTAGATCTCTCAATTTTGCAAGGATGGGAAACTGACAGATCACCCCTTCTGTAAAGAGCTCTGTGTTAATTGTCAACACAGGGCTCTGGGCTGCGCTTGCACACGGCCTATCAGCAGGTCCCAGATGTGAATCCATGCTGTGTACAATCACAGTGGGTGCCGGGCAGAGGGGGGGGGGACCCGGAAGTAGACAGCAACGTGCTTTGTCTCTTTGCCTACAGTGACCACTCGCCTGCAGTACATTGAGGCAGGCGGTTGGCAAATGGTTAAGAAAATAAATTTAGGGGTTAATTTACGAAAACTGGTTCAGCTCTGCTTAGAAGTATCTGTGCTTATTCTGTATGTATGGGTATTGCACTTTGCGGGGGATTTACTAAAACTGAATCTGGTGCAGCTGTGCATACAATAGTAACCAATCAGCTTCCGTTTTTTTTTTGTCAAAACTTAACCACTTACTTATACTGTGGCAGGTTGGCTCTGCTGCGTGAACCGACGTACCGTTATTGCGTGATAACTTTTGCACAACCCAATAAATATATGTTGTTGTGATTTTTTTTTTTTACCAAAAATACAGTATGTAGAAGAATACATATTGGCCAAAAGGCCAAAACTGATGAATACATTTGTTTTTTTTAATATATATTTTTTTTGGATATGTATTATAGCAGAAATGTTTTTGTTTTTTTTCCAAAATTCTTGCTCTTTTTTTTGTTTATAGCGCAAAAAATAAAAATAAATAAAAGTCATCAAATACCACCAAAAGAAAGCTCTATTTGTGGGCCAATTTTATTCGGGTACAATGTTGCACGACAGTGCAATTATCAGTTAAAGCGACGCAGTGCCGTATTGCAAAAAATGGCCTGGTCATTAACCACTTCAGCCCCGGAAGGATTTACCCCCTTCCTGGCCAAAGCACTTTTTGTGATACAGCACTGCGTCGCTTTAACTGACAATTGCGCGGCCGTGTGACGTTGCATCCAAACAAAATTGTTGTCCTTTTTTTCCCACAAATAAAGCTTTCTTTTGGTGGTATTTGATCACCTCTGCGGTTTTTATTTTTTCCGCTATAAACAAAAAAAGAGCAACGATTTTGAAAAAAAAAGCAATTTTTTTACTTTATGCTATAAAAACTATCCCCAAACAATATATAAAAAAACAAATTTCTTTCTCAGTTTAGACCGATATGTATTCTTCTATATATTTTTGGTAAAAAAAATCGCAATAAGTGTATATTGATTGGTTTGCGCAAAAGTTATCGCATCTACAAAATAGGGGATAGATTTACGGCATTTTTATTATGATTTTTTTTTTATTAGTAATGGCGGTGATCTGCGATTTTTATCATGACTGCGACATTATGGCAGACACTTTTGACACTATTTTGGGACCATTGTCATTTATACAGCGATGGGTGCTATAAAATTGCACTGATTACTGTGTAAATGACACTGGCAGGGAAGGGGTTAAACACTAGGGGGCGATCAAGGGGTTAAGTGTGTCCTAGGGAGTGATTCTAACTGTGGGGGGGGGATGGGCTACCACTGACATGACAGCGATCACCGTTCCCGATGACAGAGAGAGGTGATCTCTGTCATGTCACTAGGCAGAATGGGGAAATGCCTTGTTTACATCTCCCTGTTCTGCCGCTAGGTGACACGATCGTGGGTCCCCGGCGGACATCGAGTCTGCGGGACCCGCGGGCACGGTCACGGAGTTCGCGATGGGCGTGCCCACAGTGCCGCGATTTAAAGGGGACATATCTTTATGCCCATTTGCCCAGCCGTGCCATTGTGACGACGTATGTCGTCGTGCGCTGGTCGGCATGTGGTTAAGGGGGCAAATCCTTTCCTGAGCTGATTGGCTACCATGCACAGCTGAAGCCGATTTTGCACTCCGGATTTAGTACATCAACCCCTTAGTTTTGTATTAATTATTAGAGGGCTTTAATATTTAGTGCCTTTTTATATCTGCCTGGAATTCAGCTTTAATAAACGTACAATAACCAGTAAACTTTCAACTGATTTTATTATATGCTGTTGGATGTGGTCGGAGCGGAAAGTTTAATTCTTCAATTGTAAATCTTCTTTTCAGTTGTCAAGACTCCGATGCAATTCACCGCCCTGGCACAGAATTTGTAAATCCAATAAACAATTTGCAGGTTAAACAACAGGCAGAATGTATTTTGGCAAACGCATTTTATTACATTTTGATGTGATCAATATTTATGCTTCACCAACCAGCGCAGTTTAATTTAGAGAATGCGCAAACGAATTAATTAGTTTTGTCTTTTATGTATTGATTGATATACTTATTTTGTTTTCACTTTTCAACGCAAGACCTATGCAGACGAAACAGTAAAATGTGCGCATTTGCAGTAGTTTATGTTGTTGTGAAACCTATGTATTTATTTACTATACTTTTGGGGGAAAGCAACAAAGTGAGTTCCAGAGTATAATGTATAGAGGTGATAACTCTGTGCTATCATACACCAAAAAAAAAAAGCATCAATTTAATACACTATAAAAATAAACTAAATGAATATGAACTGAATTTGTCCACCTATATTTGGTATTTAAGTTAAAAAAAAAATAATAATCCCTTAAAATAAATAAATAATATAATTTTTCACTTTCATCCCGGAGATGTCCCCTGCAGTACATCTTTTTTCACCACAATATGTCCCCAATCTGACGGCCATCATCACTTCCCCTGAGCCCAAGTCCACCTGGACTCACGTGAACATGTTACTGGGCAGTGAGAGGAGAAGCATGCTGCAGGGAAGGACCCTATGTGGAAGCAGTGGTCTCCCACAGAGGTCTGACATGCCTCCTGCTGAGACAGGCCTACAGCTGTCCAATCAGAAAAGTTTAACCACTTCAGCCCCGGAAGATTTTACCCCCTTCCTGACCAGAGCACTTTTTTCATTTCGCACTGGGTCGTTTTAACTGACAATTGGCATATTGGAATATTGGATATTGGAATATTGGCATGCATTAAAAGGGGGATCAACTCCAGAGATAAAACGATAATTCTCCCGCTCTACAAGACTCTGGTCCGGCCGCACCTGGAGTATGCTGTCCAGTTCTGGGCACCAGTCCTCAGGAAGGATGTACTGGAAATGGAGCGAGTACAAAGAAGGGCTACAAAGCTAATAAAGGGTCTGGAGGATATTAGTTATGAGGAAAGGTTGTGAGCACTGAACTTATTCTCTCTGGAGAAGAGACGCTTGAGAGGGGATATGATTTCAATTTACAAATACCGTACTGGTGACCCCACAATAGGGATAAAACTTTTTCATGGATGGGAGTTTAACAAGACTCGTGGCCACTCATTAAAATTAGAAGAAATGAGATTTAACCTTAAACTACGTAGAGGGTTCTTTACTGTAAGAGCGGCAAGGATGTGGAATTTCCTTCCACAGGCGGTGGTCTCAGCGGGGAGCATTGATAGCTTCAAGAAATTATTAGATAATCACCTGAATGACCACAACATACAGGGATATGTAATGTAATACTGACACATAATCACACACATAGGTTGGACTTGATGGACTTGTGTCTTTTTTCAACCTCACCTACTACGTAACTATGTAATTGCGCAGTCGTGCGACGTTGTACCCAAACAAAACTGACGTCCTTTTTCCCCGCACAAATAGAGCTTTCTTTTGGTGGTATTTGATCGCCTCTGTGGGGTTTTTTTTTGCGTTATATACAAAAAAAGAGCGATAATTTTGAAAAAAACCCACAATATTTTGTACTTTTTACTATATATATATATAAATTACCCATTTTTTTTTTTTAAAGAAAAGAAAATTTTTCCTCAGTTTAGGCCGATATGTATTCATCTACATATTTTTGGTAATAAAAATCGCAATAAGCTTATATTGATTGGTTTGCGCAAAAGTTATAGCGTCTACAAAATAGGGGATAGATTTATAGCATTTTTATTATTATTATTTTTTTTACTCGTAATGACGGCGATCTGAGATTTTTATCGTAACTGCGACATTATGGCGGACACGTCGGACAATTTTGACACATTTTTGGGACCATTGGCATTTATACAGTGATCAGAGCTATAAAAATGCATTGATTACTGTGTAAATGTCACTGGTGGGAAGGGGTTAACACTGGGGGGCGATCAAGGAGTTGAAGTCACGAGCGGTGACGTAACGCGTAGGGCGTGGCAGAGAGCTGACTATACCGGAAGTCACATAAGGAGGTGCCTCGGACGCCGCTCCTTCTTGTTTTATGTGATTTTACACTGTTTTTCATGTAAGAGACCACTTTGCTTTTAACCCAATAAAATATACTTTTGAAATACTACACCATCAGAGGCCTCCTCTCTCCTCCCCCTCCTCCCACCGGGCTGTCACAAGCCTAGGTGGAAATACTCCCAGTTTATTTTGATAGGTGCCTGACAGTAAGCAGAGGGGAACGCCACCATCCTGTGACTTTTGTCGTTACAACAAGGAAAGATCTACATTGATGCCTGTTTTTTCCTATTCTGAGGTGAGAGTTTAGAGAGCCTAGTTGAACCGTCAGTTGTTTTATGAAGATCACCATTACCATTATTATGATTCTTCCGTCAACATCATGAATTATGGACTTTATATTGTCATCTTTGTGAACTCTCTTTTATAGTCTTATATATATTTTGCAATATCTTATATCACGCTGCTTGCAGTTGCTGCACAGTTTTTTTGCATTTTTGCACATTCATGCGATTTGGCTTTTGCCATTCATTTGAATTTGTTGGTTTACACATTTGGATTTTCAGCACAGGTTTTGCATCTTTGCACATATATGACATTTTTGTGATTTGTCATTGGGCCACATGTATTTATTTTTATCCAAGTTTTTTATTGATGCACTGTATTCGTTCCACAATTAATGTTTATTTATTTATTAACACATTTTTATGATAGATTTTATGCGCGAAATCTCTTTATCTTTTATTACACCGATCAAGGGGTTAACTGTGTTCCCTCTCTGTGTTCTAACTGAAGGGGGGATGGAACTGACCAAGGGAGATGACAGATCGCTGTTCATACTTTGTATGAACAGACGATCTGTCACTTCTCCCCTCAGAGAACCGGGATTTCTGTGTTTACACGAGCGACCGCGGGAGCCTGGCGTTCATCGAGACCGCCGGGCACTAGCATCGGTTCCGGGGGCGAGCAGTGGGCGGGCGCGTGTGCCCCTAATGGTCACCTAAGGAAGTGGCGTAACATAACGTCGATTTGCCTGCCCGTGCCATTCTGCCGCAGTAAAACTGAACTGCGGCTGCTGGTCGGCAAAAGGTTAAAGGGTTACTAAACCCAGGACCCTGCATTCACTATATCTGGTCTCCCACAGTAACCAGGACATGGAAAAGCAACTATTTTAGTAAATATAAACTGCTAAATACCTTTCCACATCAGCAGTATATAGCAGTATCGGTGTCTGATTAAAGCTTGTAGGAGGAGTTTTCATTCTAATCTGATTGCCCAATGAGGCTGCAGGACCCCTGACCCTCTGTCTGGACAGTGCTGATTGGCTCTGTGCTGATCACATGCACCCACCCAAAAAAAAAAACTCCCTAGCAATACGCACCAAACTGAGCGTGTGCAGAGTGACTCCAAAGCCTCCATCTTATCAGGAGATGTATTGGGGGCAGTGAAAGAAGGGGAGGATCAGAGAAGACAGGATCAAACAGCCTTTTTACACAATGCAGATGATTAACTCCTTAGATTCCACAGTGAGTATAACAAGCATGCTTTACTGCATATACAGACTGATTTTACTGCTGTGGGTTTAGTAAAAATTTAAGCTTGCTGCTGATTGGAGAGCTCTAGCTCTAATGCAGCAAACCTCTGCAGAGACAGCCACATAGAGAGCAAGGGTCCTTCTATGCAGCCATGCTGACAGGGGACCTTCAAATGCCCCATTTTTCAGCTTGACATCCAACCATCAAACCATTTTACATGTGGAGCCACCCCCTGCTTGCACCAATCCCAAGGCTTGCACCAATCCCAAGGCTTGCACCAATCCCAAGGCTTGCATCGATCCTAAGGGCTGCTAAGATGTTACTGATGCAGGATGCTGGTATGTTTTTAGGAAGCCATGATCTGCCTGCAATTTATAGAGAAGCACAGGCACCCAGTGATAGCATCAGTCGCGGCCCGTCCATTAGGGGCGCCCGGGCGCCGCCCCCTCTCTCCACGCCACCCCATATATGCAATGGATAGATTCATAAATCTAACCACGGCCACCCCCTATTCATGCCCTTTCAGGGCACCGGGCGCATGAATTACAGCGGCCAGGGGTTTTTTTTTTGTTTTGAAGCACCTGTTTAAAGCCAGAGGCTCTAATAGGCTTCAAAATAGGGTGGTCCACGGGTCGCAGAGAATGAGCTCTGATCCCACCCAGGTGTGTTACAACAGCGAATGAATATTCACTCTTGAAACACTGATCCTCAATCCAGCCAATCAGAAGCGGGTGTGAGACCCGTTTTCTCATTCGCTGCCGAGGAGGAGGGAGGAAGCGGAGGCTGCCACCGCCGTGATGGCCCATGGAGAGCAGGAGAACGGTTAGCCTTCAAGCAAGGGAAGCCACTGGTGATGGAGTAAGTGTTACCGACCGCGGTGGGGAATTGGCATACTGTTTGCCGCCCCCCCAAAAAAAAAATTACAGCGGCCGCCACAGGATAGCATCACTGGATCTATAATAAGGAATGTGATAAACAGATTTTATTAAAAAATTACTTTTTCTTGTTGCTAGAAGCAGATTAATCTCCAGCTTTGATTTGAGTAATAGCCACTTTTGGCATTCTCTAGATCAGGGGTCTCCAAACTTTGTAAACAAAGGGCCAGTTTACTGTCTTTCAGGGGGGCCGAACTGTGGCCAATGGGAGAAGAACATGCCCTGGTGTCAGTGGGATTAAACAATGCGCCATGATTGGTATTAGGGTGAGTAATACTGTCCCATCATTGGTGTCAGTGAGAGGAATAGTGTCCCATCATTGGTGTCAGCGTAGGAATAGTGCGCCGTTGTTTATGTCACTGGCAAGAATGGTGCCCCATTGTTGGTATTAGTGGAAGGAATCATGCCTCACTGTCACTGGGAAGAATCCATAGCTCTCAGCTGTCCCTGATTTGGAGCAATGTCCCTCTGTCACTCTTTCCCCCTCATCTGTCCCTCATTTTGGTCTGATCTATATAGTTCAATATAAAATTCACTTTTTATCTTTAAAAAAGTGTTTCCCAGTGCTAAACCTTTCATCCAAATTCTAAATTGCTGCATTTGTAAATTTTAAAAGCCAATATAAAGGAATAGTAGTGGTAAAAAAAATCCTTTGTGGATTTAATTAACCTTTTTTTTGGTTAATTCTCCTTTAAGGGGGTGTGGCAGGAGGCGTGTCCTATGCCTACATACGTTTGGTAGTAGGTGTCCCTCATTCCCATCTCAAAATGTTGGGAGGTATGGGAATAGTGCCCCATCATTGGTGTCAGTGGAAGGAATAGTGCCCCATTGTTGGTGTCGGTGGCAGGAATAGTACCCTATTGTTGGTATCAAAAGGAGAAATAGTGCCCCATCATTGGTATCAATAGGAGGAATAGTGTGCCATAGTTGGGGTCAGTAAGAAGATTAGTGCCCCATTGTCGGTTTCAGTGGCAAGAACTATGCCAAACTGTTGCTGACAGTGGGGGGGGAATAATGCAAGCAAAGGGCCGTAGTTTGGAGACAACTACTCTAGATACACAGGAGAACAGTCTACACTGCTAGTAACATGATGTATCTCAATTTCCTGTTCTAGGGTGACAATGCTTGCAAGGAGGCTTTCTAAGCAGGAGTAGTGTTGTCACCCTGGGATGTATGCTTTCACTGCAGACTACAAGCTGATGCACATACACCTGAAGGTGTGCCTACCATGAGAAAGCACAGGGCATCTTGGAATGTGTGGTCCAGGGTTACATCATGCACCTGTGTCTAAGTGGGAAGGTGGACCTACATGGGTCATGGAGTTCAGAAGCTTATGGGGCTCATTCACATGGGAGTCATACTCTGCCCAGATGTGTATATTTCTTCAGTGGGTGCAGTCAGGTGTTTCTCCTTAGCGGTGGACAGGAAGCCTGTACAAATCAGTGACCGGATGACATGGCTGCCCATAGCTTGGTGCCTGTAATTGCCCATGGAGCAATTCCATGGGGCTAGGAGCAGATGAGCAGCCCTGTATGCAGACCAGGGCTGTTCTTCTGTTCCTACCCACACAAGAGCAGTGTGCGGTGTTGTGCGCCAGCGGCAAATAAAACCCTCAGAGACCGAGGATTGAGGAGAACAGCATATTGTTAGATTCCCAACAGCCTTCAAATAGGCCCAGCGGGAACACAAAGCCGACATGGAGCCACTTACAAAGAATAGCAGAGGATGGAGATCTTGAAATGATGGCGACAGCTTCAGCAGCAGGGAGAATGCAGTCGGTCCAGACCCAAATGGGAGGCTTCCTGACAGGACTGGTGTAGTTCCTGCACCATTCCTACTCCTTCCTTCTGTTAGACACTATCCTTGCCAGACGGGGGAACCTGTCCCTACAATAGCCACTTTCAAAAAGTGTGCCAAACCCAGGAGACGGGGTCTAAAAAATACTCTGCCTGACCCACGATGGCTGCCAATGTCACATGGGGTGCCAACATCCAATCAAACAGCTGTCTCCCTATGACCGCAGGAAGTCATAAAGCAGTGGTTCTTAACTCCTGTCCTCAGGACCCACTAACAGGCCAGATTTTAACCACTTCAATATATGGGCACTCATACACCTTCCTGGCTAGACCAATTTACAGCTATCAGCGCTGTCGCACTTTGAATGACAATTGCGCGCTCATACTACACTGTACCCAAACTAAATTTCTATAATTTCGTTCCCACAAATAGAGCTTTCTTTTGGTGGTATTTGATCACCTCTGGGATTTTTATTTTCTGCTAAACAAATAAAAAAAAGACCAAAAATTTTGAAAAAAAAAAGTTTTTTTTTTGTTTCTATTACAAAACTTTGTAAATAAGTAAGTTTTCTCCTTCACTGATGGGCACTGATGGGGCTGCACTGACGGGCACTGATAAGGCGGCACTGATGGGGACCGATGAGGTAGCACTGATGAGGTGGCACTGATGGGCACTGATGGGCGGCACTGATAGGTGGTGCTGATATGCAGCACTGATGGGTACACATAGGTGGCACTGATGGGCACTGAAAGGTGGCACTGATGGGCACTGATAGGTGCCATGGATGGGCACTGATAGGCGGCACGGATGGACACTAATATGCGGCATTGATGGGGCACTGATAGGCGGCACTGATAGGTGGCGCTGATATGCAGCACTGATGGGTACACATAGGTGGCACTGATGGGCACTGATAGGTGCCATGGATGGGCATTGATAAGCGGCACGGATTGGCATGGATAGGCACTGATAGGTGGCACTGATGTACACTAATGGATGGTACTGATGGGCATTACTGATTGGCAGGCATCCATTGTGGGCACTGATTGTTATCCCTGGTGGCCATGGGTGACATACCTGGTGGTCACAAGTGGTGGGCATCCCTGGTGTTCCTGGTGGCATCCCTGGTGGTCCTAGGCGGGCATCCTGGGGGGGGCTGCACTGATAATCAATCAGCACAGACCCCCCCCCCCTGTCAGAGGAGCAGCCGATTGGCTCTCCTCTACTCGCGTCTGACGCGAGTGAGGAAAAGCCGATCAATGGCTCTTCCTGATTACACTGTGATCAGCCGTGATTGGATACGGCTGATCAAATGGTAAAGAGTCTCCGTCAGAGACTCTTTACCTAGATCAGTGTTGCGGGGTGTCAGACTGACACCCCGGGGGTGCGCAGCGGCTTGTTACCCTGAAAGACGTCACATGATGTCTGGTCAGGATAACACAACCACTTTGCCGACGTCATTTTGCTATATGGTGGGCAGCAAGTGGTTAAGTATCGCCTTGGGGAGATACAGACTAGAATACGGCAATCACTGAGCAGCAAATGATATCACCTGTGATGTATCTCACTTATCTTGCAAACCTGGCCTGTTGGTGGGTCCCGAGGACTGGGGTTGAGAACCTCTGTCATAAAGGAACAATGCCCCCCCCCCCCTTCTGCATTGCTGTATCGGTCGAGCAGCACCCACAGTGGAGAAGACAGACAGACCTACCTACACACAGCTAATCGCTCGATGAGCGAATACATGCGGACAGCTGTGGAACCTGCCAGCCTGTCATTGATTTGTACAGGCCATACAGCTGTAGATGATTGGAAACGGATTTGGGAGGTGTATGGAGAGGAACGGTCATGTGAATGTAAATAAGTAAGCAAAGTAAGTTTTCTTAGGTATCCTTGACTATATTGCCCAAAATGCCTTGGCCCTCTGCATTGTAGGTACAAACTTGGGTTTACTTGCTCTTGCTCGGCTCATGAGAAAACACCTATCCATTTCAAAGATGTTTTCTGTGCCACTTTGAAATAATGAGCTCTTTGCCCCAGGCCCAGCTGTGTCTTCATGCAGCACTGAAAGCACGCTGTAACCCCATTCATCGCCTGCACTCAGAGAATGAAAAATAGGCCTATTACAGGCACATATTATTTTTTTTTCTATTTGTTTATTTTTTATTTTTATTTTATTTTTTTTTCAGTTTTTCATAGGAAGCCTCATGATTCTTTTAGAGTAGGATCCAAACAAAATTGATGTACTTTTTTCCCCACAAATAGAGCTTTCTTTTGGCGGTATTTGATCACCTCTACGGCTTTTATTTGTTGCCCTATAAACAAAAAAAGAGCGACAATTTTGAAAGAAAAAAAAACAATATTTTTTACTTTTTGCTAAAATAAACATCCAAAAAAAAAAAAAAGTCTTCAGTTTAGGCCAACATTTATTCTTCTACATATTTTTGGTAAAAAAAACCTTGCAATAAGCGTATATTGATTGGTTTGCGCAAAAGTTATAGCGTCTACAAAATAGGGGATAGATTTATGGCATTTTTTATTATTGATTAATTTAAAAAAAAAATAATAAACAACAATTCAAATAAACCATAACAAATAAAATTGATGTCCTTTTTTTCTCCACAAATAGAGCTTTCTTTTGGTGGTATTTGATCACCTCTGCGGTTTTTATTTTTTGCGCTATAAACAAAAAAAGAGCGACAATTTTGTAAAAAAAAAAAAAAAAAACAAAACAATGTTTTTTACTTTCTGCTATAATACATAACCCTAAAAAAAAGAATATGTAAAAAATCCAATTTCGTCATTAATTTAGGAGAATATGTATTATTCTACATATTTTTGTTAAAAGAAAAATCCCAATAATCGTATATTGATTGGTTTACGCAAAAGTTATTGTGTCTACAAACTATGGGATAGATTTATGGACTTTTTTTTTTATTGTTTTTACTGGTAATGTTATTTTTTAGGGACTGCGACATTGCGGTATACAAATCTGACACCAAGTGACACTTATTGGGGACCAGTGACACTAATACAGTGATCGGTGCTAAAAAAAAAAAGCACTGTCACTGTATAAAAGACACTGGCAGGGAAGGGGTTAACATCATGGGCGATCAGAGGGTTAAGTGTGTCCTAGGGAATGTTTTCTAACTGTGTGTAGGAAGTACTGACAGGAAGAACACAGAGATCCGTGTTCCTGCTTACAAGGAACAGAAGATCTCTGTGTGTGTCAGAACAGGGATCTGCCATGCTTAACTCTAAACTGATGACCTGTAAAGGCTTTTTTTTTTTTTATATATTATATATTTTTATATATTTTTTTTTTTTTTATTGAAATTTACTGCACAAATACAGGATATTGAAAGTGGATAAATGTAAGGCTTTTTAAGTGTCGCCCATGGCCAGTTTGCGGGTACCATCCTTTCTCACCGTTTCATGGGCACATGCAATTTTGAGGCTTGGCATATTTGGTATCTCTAATCTTTTATATTCTACCAAAAACTGGGCATTATATTTTGTTTTTGTTCACTAAAATTATTTTGACTGTATTTTTTTTTATAGTAAACATAGATTTGATTAACCACTTCAGCTCCAGAAGATTTACCCCCCTTCATGACCAGTCCATTTTTTTGCGATATGGCACTGCGTTATTTTAACTGACAATTGCGCGGTTGTGCGACACTGTACCCAAATAAAGTGTATGTCCTTCTTTTTTTTTCCCCACATATAGAGCTTTCTTTTGGTGGTATTTGATAACCTCTGCTGTTTTGATTTTTTGCACTATAAACAAAAAAAGATCGGCAATTTTGAAAAAACAAACAAAAAAAAACATTATTTACTTTCTGCTATAAAACATACCCAGTAGAAAATTTAAAAAATCGAATTTCTTTATCAATTTAGGCCAATATGTATTCTGCTACATATTTTTGGTAACAATATTTATTGGTTTGCGCAAAAGTTATAACGTCTACAAACTATGGAAAATTAAAAAATTTTGTATTTATTTTTGTACTAGTAATGGTGGCGATCAGCGACTTATATAGCGGGACTGCGATATTGCGGTAGATAATTCGGACACCTAACTTAAAACTTTTGACACTTTTTGGGCACCAGTGACACCAATACAGTGATCAGTGCTTAAAAAAATATGCACTGTCACTGTACTAATGACACTGGCTGGGAAGGGGTTAACATCAGGGGTGCTCAAAGGATTAAATGTGTGTCTAGGTTGTGCTTACTCTCTGTGGGGATTGTGCTTTGACTAGGGGAAGGTAAAGATCTGTGTTCCTACTTTGATTGACAGAATGACAATCTACCTTGTTTATAGCGTCTACAAACTATGGGTTAGTTTATTTATTTATTTGTTTTTTATTTAATTTTTTCTACTAGTAATGGCGGCGATCACCAATTTTAAAGCAGGACTGTGGCAGACAAATCAGACACCTAACTGACACTTTTTGGGCAAAAGTGACACTAATACAGTGATCAGTGCTAAAAAATATGCACTTGATCAGGGGCGATCAACCTTCTGTGTGTAGCAGCCCCCCTTAGCACCCCTCTAATTACCTTCCTGAGCCCCTTCTCTCTCCAGCGATGTCCACGATCCCCTCAGCCATCCAGGACGCTCATCCTGATTGGCTGAGACAGAGCAGCGGCGCCATTGGCTCTCGTGGCTGTCAATCAAGGTCAGCCAGCCAATCAGGGAAGAGAGGGGGTGGAGCCAGGTCACGGCTCCGTGTGTGAATGGATACATCGGAGCTCTGACTCACCTTGGGTGCCCCCTGTAGCAAGCTGCTGGCTGAGGGGCACTCAAAGGAGGGAGGGGCCAGGAGCAGCGAAGAGGGACCCGAGAAAAGGAGGATTCGGGCTTCTCTGTGCAAAACCAACTGCACAGAGGAGGGAAGTATAACTTGTTTGTTAGTTAAATAAAAAAACAAGCCTTAAACAAGCCTTTACAATCACTTAAACTGTGTGTCTAAGTTGTGTTTTCTCACTGTAGGGGAGGTGGTTTGACTAGGGGAAATCAAAGATCTATATTCCTACTTAGCAGAAACACAGGATCAATACCTTCCCTTCTGACAGAATGACAATCTGCTATGTTTACATGTGTCCTGTGTAATCGGCGGGAGTCGGCAGACATCGAGTCTTAGGTACCCGCCGCTGGGCTCCCGCTGTGTATAACCACTTCTGGACCGCCGCATGTCGATGTACGTCCTAACTTTGAAGCGGAAAATCTCTGTTATGGTAGCAGCTAGCTGCCATAACCCCGGTATCCTCTTCTTCGGCTGGCAGTCCACTTTCCAATAATAGTCGTCTCTGCAGCAGATTCGCTGAGATCACTTTTATCAGCGACGGGAGAGGGGCCCCCTCCTACCGCCACGCTCCAATGCCCTCCGCCGCTTACCGAAGCCGTCGGCATCTTCACCCTTGCTGGGTATGGAGACAGGTGAGGGGAAGATGGCCCCCACCCATCTCCATAACATTTCAGGGCGGAAGCGACATCAAAACATCACTTCCGCCCATAGCTCTTAAAGGGCCATTTTTCTTTTCTTTTAAATGACATTTTTTTTTTTTTTGTATTGCATTTTAGTGTAAATATGAGATCTGACGTGGCCGAATGGTCAGTCCGCCCCTGGTGGGCAGTACGTGAGTGGTTAACAGTAGAACAAATATCTTGCAACATAAAACACTGAAACAGAAACTACCACCATTTTATTCCACAGGGTATCTGTATACAAGGTTTTGTGGTTTCAAGTGCATTTCCATGTAAAAAATTTGTATATTAGTATATGTGCACAAAATGTAAAAAAAAAAAAAGTTTGTGGCTTTAAAAGGGGTTAAAAAAAGTTGCAGCTTTAAGAAGCAACTTCTGAAATGACGTATTAAGTTTATATGAGATTTTAGTGTTACAAAACCATAAATTTTCACTATTGGAATAATCACGTCTTTTGTATATCGGTATTTCTAAAGCCTACTCTGTATTATAACCTGCCATGAAACTCAACCTGCCATCTCACTCTTTCTACGTCTGGAATTTCTCCAGCGGCTAATAATATGAATGTGAATTACTGCATGTCAAAACAGCTGGAACAGTCAGTTATCAGGTACAAGAGGGCGGCTGAGTCATGCTGTTGTTGTCTTGGTTGGCTGGAGAGATTGATAGCTGATCTAGAAAGGACGGGGAGAATTGCACCGGACGGAGTTAAAAGAATATTATCTTCCAAATATGGAGGAAATATACAAGGCCCCCCCAAACCTTAAGGTGAAAACCAAGCGACATATCCAAGAGTCTCCGGGATTCAAATTTTGTTAATTTATTATTATGGTAAAGAGGTTTGTATTCACCTAGCTCAGTGGTCTCCAAACTGCGGCCCTGGGGGCCGGATGTGGCCCTTTGCTTGCCTTTATCCGGCCCTTTGGGGCATTATTCCTGCTACTGGCACCAATAATGAGGCACTATTGGGTGGCAAAAATATGAATGCAATCTATACACTGGGGGGAGAACCTCTGGGGGAGTCTAGGATGGAAAAGGACCTGGGGGTCCTAGTAGATGATAGGCTCAGCAATGGCATGCAATGCCAAGCTGCTGCTAACAAAGCAAACAGAATATTGGCATGCATTAAAAGGGGGATCAACTCCAGAGATAAAACGATAATTCTCCCGTTCTACAAGACTCTGGTCCGGCGGCACCTGGAGTATGCTGTCCAGTTCTGGGCACCAGTCCTCAGGAAGGATGTACTGGAAATGGAGCGAGTACAAAGAATGGCAACAAAGCTAATAAAGGGTCTGGAGGATCTTAGTTATGAGGAAAGGTTGCGAGCACTGAACTTATTCTCTCTGGAGAAGAGACGCTTGAGAGGGGATATGATTTCAATTTACAAATACTGTACTGGTGACCCCACAATAGGGATAAAACATTTTCGGGGAAGGGAGTTTAACAAGACACGTGGCCACTCATCTAAATTAGAAGAAAAGAGGTTTAACCTTAAACTACGTAGAGGGAATTCCCTTCCACAGGCGGTGGTCCCAGTGGTCTCAGTCTCAAACTATTAGATAAGCATCTGAACGACTGCAACATACAGGGATATACAATGTAATACTGACATATAATCACACACATAGGTTGGACCTGATGGACTTGTGTCTGTTTTCGACCTCACCTACTATGTAACTATTTCTTCCACTGACACCAACGATGGGGCATAATTCCTTCTACTGACAACAAAAAGTGGGCACCATTCTTCCACTAACACCAACTATTTCTCCCCCTAAAACCAAAGATCGGGCATTGTTTACTCCCACTGGGCACAGTCCGACCCCCCCCCCCTAAAGTCTGAAGTGGCTCTTCCTTTATAAAGTTTGGAGACCCCTGATCTAGCTTACTAGCTTCAAGAAGGCTGCTCTTGTGAGACAAAGCTCCTCTTGGTTGGTATCCAGAATCTGGAATGTAAAACCACAAAAGGACCAGCGTGAGATCAAGGTGCAGCGTGGTGTGGAGTGAAGTTATGCAATAGCATTACTGTATACAGTGCCTTGAAAAAGTATTCATACCTCTTTGAAATTTTCCACATTTTGTCAAATGTAAATGTATTTTATTGGGATTTTATGTTGTAGACCCCGGGGTCTCCAAACTTTCTAAACAAAGGGCTGTTTATTGTTCTTCAGACTTTAGGAGGGCCAGACAGTAGCCAGCGGGAGTGGAAATTTTCTTGGCATCAGTGGGAGTAAACATCACCACATTTGGTATTAGGGGGAGGAATAGTGCCCCATCGTTGGTATCATTGGGAGGCAGAGTGCTCCATTGTTGGTATCATTGGTAGGAATAATGCCCCATTGTTGGTGTCAATGGGAAAAAAGTGTCTTGTATCAGTGGGAGAATAGTCCCCCAAACGTCAGATAAAGGCAAGCTAAGGGCCACATCTGGCCCCTGGGCCACAGTTTGTGTTGGTCTATAACAGTGGTCTCCAAAGTGGCACATAATTGTGAAGTGGAAGGAAAATGATAAATGGTTTTCAAATGTTTTACAAATAAATATGTGAAAAGTGTGTTGTGCATTTGTATTCAGCCCCCTTTACTCTGATACCCCTAATTAAGATCTGGTGGAACTAATTGCCTTCAGAAGTCATCTAATTAGTAATCAGAGTTTACCTGTGTGTTAGTTAATCTCAGTATAAATACAGCTGTTCTGTGAAGCCCTCAGAGGTTTGTTAGAGAACCTTAGTGAACAAACAGCATCATAAAGGCCAAGGAACACACCAGACAGGTCAGGAATAAAGTTGTCCAAAGTGGTCATAATATAAACTTTTAGGACCCATTTACATTCTAGCAGTGCGTTAATGATGTTTTCCATTTACTGAAAATAATTGGCTGCCTAACTTCCCACATAACGCACGTGTCGCCAAATATGTAATGCAGCACACCACGGCACACTATGCTGCACTATGACACACTGCAACACATGTGCGTGGCTTTCATGTGTCGAGATGCCATTGAAAATGAATGGCATGACAGTGCATGTAATGTGCAACAACACAACAGACCTGACAGCGTGCCTTCAGGGGGCTGGGCTGCCTGATCCTGGCACTCAGTGATGTTGAGACCAAAGATGGCAGCCTCCTGCCCAGGCTCTTGCTGCAGCTCAGCGATTTAATCCTGGAACCATTTAGTGGAGGTTGAGGGGAGCCTGAAACCCAGGTTACTTTTTGCCAGCCTAAACAGCTTGCACCAGAACCCTATGGTTCTTGGAAAATGGGCTCAAAGTGACATTAAAGGCTAATTTTGAAAAACAAAATAAAAATAAATAAACATGTCATACTTACCTGCTCTGTGCAGGCATATTGCACAGAGCAGCCCTGATCCCTCTCTTCTCGGGTCCCTCGTCTGCGCTCCTGGCTCCTCCTTTTCAGCCAGTGCCCCCAATAGCAAGCCCCGCTCTATGGGTCCATAAGACAAACAGAGTGCCACAGAGAGCCCCGCCCTCACTCTCTCCTTATTGGAAGAAAATTTTACAGCGCACACATGCAAAAAAAAACATTCACCTCCAGCAAGGCTAGTATAAAAACACCTAAACATTTTCAAAAATACATTATCAAAAATATGGGGATTTGGTCACACCATATTGCTATATGGTGCTAAGCCCACTTACTGCAACAAAGTACTCTCCTTATTGGCTCACTGGCTGTCATTAAAAGTAGCAGGAGCTAATCGCTCCTCTGCTGTCTCAGGCAATGACGAATGAGAGAGAAGGAGAAGCTTGGCTCTCGTGCACATTGCTGGATCGAGAGGGAGCTCAGGTGAGTATTGGGGGGGGGCTGGGGGCCCCGCTGCACACAGAAGGTGTTTTACCATAAACCATAGAATGCATGAAGGTAAAAAACATTGAACCTTTAAAACCACTTTAAAATGGTATTTAAACCAGCCCATGGATGTGGTAGCTGCATTTGTTTTCTTTTTTAAGGCTTTGTTTTTTATTTTCAACTGATTGTTCTGTAAATATTACACTTCTCCTCCCTGGGTGGCTACACTAACTCACTCAACTGTATCTCTGGGGGAAGCAATGATTGACACTCAGGATGGGCTTTAAACATGTCTGCCATTGCATATCTCCATTACGTGGGGAGAGGATTAATAGTTTACATAAGATACATATAAGTGTGTTTGCTTCCAGTTCACACCTCACAGAAATTGACAGGGACACTGCATTTCTGGTAGGATCAACAAGTCTCTGTACTGTTGAATTGTCCAATACAATACAAAGCAAAAAACATGCTCACACCTGACCACTAAATTTAGAAGTCCTATCATCTAAGCATGTTACCCATTTTAACTAGTCTGGTGTCCTAAACCAGTGTTTCTCAACCTTTTACGGTGAAGTACCCCTGCAGGTCTACAAAAATGTCCTAAGTACCCCTGTCTCGAGAAAGTAATTTCTATTGTTTGGGTGTCATTGTTCCTCTGTGTGTGTGTAATGTCAGTATGTGTTTGTGATGATTTCTATGTGTGTTTGTGATGATTTTTGTTTGTGTGCAATATCATCATCAAATGCAGCCTCACCAGTGTCCATCAAATGCAGCCTCACCAGTGTCCATCAATGCAGTCTCAACAGTGCCCATACACACAGCCTCATCAGTGCCCATAAATGCAGCCTCACCTGTGTCCATCAAATGCAGCCTAACCAGTGTCCATAAATGCAGCCTGATCAGTGTCCATCAATGCAGCCTCACCAGTGTCCATAAATGCAGCCTGACAAGTGCCCATAAATGCAGCCTCACCTGTGTCCATCAAATGCAGCCTAACCAGTGTCCATGAAATGCAGCCTGATCAGTGCCCATAAATGCAGCCTCACCTGTGTCCATCAAATGCAGCCTCACCGGTGTCCATAAATGCAACCTGATCAGTGCCCATAAATGCAGCCTCACCAGTGCCCATAAATGCAGCCTCACCAGTGCCCATCAATGCAGCCTCACCAGTGCCCATTAATGCAGCCTCACCAGTGCCCATCAATGCAGCCTCACCCGTGTCCATCAATGCAGCCTCACCAGTGTCCATCAATGCAGCCTCACCAGTGCCCACTAATGCAGCCTTACCAATGCCCATCAATGGAGCCTCACCAGTGCCCATAAATGCAGCCTCACCAGTGCCCATAAATGCAGCCTCACCAGTGCCCATAAATGCAGCCTCACCAGTGCCCATCAATGGAGCCTCACCAGTGCCCATCAATGGAGCCTCACCAGTGCCCATCAATGGAGCCTCAGCAGTGCCCATCAATGGAGCCTCACCAGTGCCCATCAATGGAGCCTCACCAGTGCCAACCAAATGCAACCTCACCAGTGTCCATAAATGCAGCCTCACCAGTGTCCATAAATGCAGCCTCACCAGTGCCCATAAATGCAGCCTCACCAGTGCCCATAAATGCAGCCTCACCAGTGCCCATCAATGGAGCCTCACCAGTGCCCATCAATGGAGCCTCACCAGTGCCCATCAATGGAGCCTCACCAGTGCCCATCAATGGAGCCTCACCAGTGCCCATCAATGGAGCCTCACCAGTGCCAACCAAATGCAACCTCACCAGTGGCCATAAATGCAGCCTCACCTGTGTCCATCAAATGCAGCCTCACCAGTCTCCATAAATGCAGCCTGGTCAGTGCCCATCAATTCACCAGTGCCCATAAATGCAGCCTCACCAGTGTCCATAAATGCAACCTGATCAGTGTCCTGGACTGATATGCTACAATATTTCATTTCCTTGGGGTGTAGACATCCTTTAACTCCTTTAAAAAAGGACTGGTTTTGTTTGGCCGCTGATAGCTTTAGAGCTGCACAGCACTAAAGTAGCCGTTTTGAGGACATTCCAATTAGGTTGTCCCCACCAACCACCACATGTGAGCACACATGTGTATACGTTTTAATCGTCATAGATGACCCAGTTTTTCTTTCCATGAAAGCAGGTATCTTAAGGGAAGCACATGTTTAAAATTTCCTTCCAAAGATCCTATGTAACGATGCCTGAATAGTGATGAGACTTAATTAATTTGATGCAGGCAGTAAGACATGAATATTAATTATTCGTCTTCTAAGTGTGAATTAATTATTTCACATCACATTTCATTTTGGAGACTTCGGTGCATCACTAGTCTTATTTTACCAATCATTACATATGGATCCAAAAGAAAGAGAGAGAAAGCCGGCGGCACTTCGTTAAAGTCCAACGCAAATGTAGCTTTATTGTTCCAGACAGGCAAACACGAAGATCCACCTGAGACCTCCTCCTTTCAATGCTAGGCTTAGACAACCTCTCTATGGCTAAGCCAAGTTTTGGTTGAGGAGGAGGCCCTAGGAGGGGTTTTGTGTTTGCATGCCTGGAATAATAAAGTTACTCTTGTATTTGATTTAAACAGAGTGCCAACCACTTTGTTGTTTTTTTTGTTTTTTTTAACTAATGCCGCGTACACACGATCGGAAATTCCGCCAGCAAAAGTCCGATGTGAGCTTTTGGTCGGAAATTCCGACCGTGTGTATGCTCCATCGGACTTTTGCTGGTGGAATTTCCAGATTGAGATCAGGTTCTCTATTTTTCCCTCGGAAAAAGTTCCTATCGGAAATTCCGTTCGTCTGTATGCAATTCAGACGCGCAAAAAAACACGCATGCTCAGAATTAAGTACGAGACGGAAGCGTTCGGTCTGGTAAAATGAGATGAACACGAGATTAGCAGAAGGAGCCCAAAGGGTGGCACGTGGTTCGTATAGAACTTTCCTTTTCTAGTGCCATCGTACGTGTTGTACGTCACCGCGTTCTTGGCGGTCGAAAGTTCAGAGAACTTTTGTGTGACCGTGTGTATGCAAGACAAGGTTGAGCGGAATTCCGTCGGAAAAACCTTGGATGAAAATTCCGAACGTGTGTAGGCGGCATTAGAGATCTAATATAATATGAAGGGGTTGGGAGCGTCAAAGTTTTTTACTTGTTTGATTATTAATATTATTATACAGGATTTATATAGCGCCAACAGTTTACAATATAATGGGAGACAGTACAATTATAATACAGTTCAATACAGAATAGGAGAGCCCTGCTCATGGAGCTTACAATCTAAAGGGAGGGGGGAGGTGAAACAAGAGGTTATAACTGCAGGGGATGATCTGTTGGAGATGGTTGAAGTACTGTTTTTAGCTGGAGGTGTGGTAGGCCTCCCTACCTATGGATATTAGTTTAACTGATGATCATGTTGAAAGTAGTTGATAGGAATAATAATAATAATAATAATAATAATATATTTTTTTTAATGATACTATTGATAATTTTAATAATAACAATCATATTAAAATGATTATTATTATTATTTTGAATAATAGTAAACAATAATAAACAATCTTGTTAAATAATAATAATAATAATAATAATAATAATACATATTTTTAAATATTTTTAAATAACACCACTGATGATAATAATAATAATAATAATAATAATAATAATAATAATAATAATAATAATAATAATAATACATATTTTTCAAATACACCACTGATGATAATAATAATAATAATAATAATAATAATATTTTTTTTAAATGATACTATTGATAATTTTAATAATAACAATCATATTAAAATGATTATTATTATTTTGAATAATAGTAAACAATTATAATAAACAAATCAATTATAATAAACAAATCCAAAAAAATCTTGTTAAATAATAATAATAATAATAATAATAATAGTACATATTTTTAAATAACACCACTGATGATAATAATAATAATTGTAATTGTTACTATTGTTGTTATTATTATTATTATTATTAATAATAATAAATACTTTTATTGAAAATAATTAGAGCTGTATTTAACATTTAGGCAAGCCTAAGGCAGCATAGTCAAAGGAGGCAGCACCAATCACAGATTGTCATCATTTTTTTTCCCTAGATTTTTTATATTCTCTCTGGATATGCATTGCTAAATTCAACAACATAATTATAGGTGGAGGGTGTGTAGAGAGGAGTTAGAAGACTCCTTATAGCTCAGGAAACTTCTATTCTCCCTCTACAGCACATTCTATAGAGATAATCAAATGGCACGAGGGGAGTGAAGAAAATTATACAAAAGTAATTAATCGTTTAGGTGTGCCTACACAGCAGTCTGTCTAAATGTGGACCTGATAATAGTTCAAAATAAGCAAAAAACGTTGGAGGTAATCAGTCCATTGAATTGTCCAATACAATACAAAGCAACAAACATGCTCACACCTGACCACTAATTTTAGAAGTCCTATCATCTAAGCATGTTACCCATTTTAACTTTTCTGGTGCCCTAAACCAGTGTTTCTCAACCTATTACAGCGAAGTACCCCTGCAGGTCTACAAAAATATCCTAAGTACCCCTGTCTCGAGAAAGTAATTTCTATTGTTTAGGTGTCATGGTTTATCTGTGTGTAGTGTCAGTATGTGTTTGTGATGATTTCTGTGTGTTTTTGTGATGGTTTTTGTTCAAGTGCAATATCATCATCAAATGCAGCCTCACCAGTACCCATAAATGCAGCCTTGCTGTGTCCATCAATGCAGCCTTACCAGTGTCCATAAATACAGCCTGATCAGTGCCCATCAATGCAACCTCATCAGTGCCCATCAATGCAGCCTCACCAGTGCCCATCAATGCAGCCTCACCAGTGCCCATAAATGCAGCCCCACAAGTGCCCATCAATGCAGCCTCACAAGTGCCCATCAATGCAGCCTCACCAATGTCTATCAAATGCAGCCACACCAGTGCCCATAAATGCAGTCTCACAGGAGCCTATTAATGCAGCCTCACCAGTGCCCATAAAGGCAGCCTTACCAGTGCCCATAAATGCAGCCTCACAGGAGCCTATTAATGCAGCCTCACCAGTGTCCATAAATGCAGCCTCACAGGAGCCTATTAATGTAGCCTCACCAGTGCCTATAAATGCAGCCTTACCAGTGCCCATAAACGCAGCCCCACCTGTGTCCATTAAATGCAGCCTCATCATTGTCCATAAATTCAGCCTGATCAATGTCTATCAATGCAGCCTCCCTAGTGCCCATCAATGCAGCCTCACCAGTGCCCATCAATGTAGCCTCATCAGTGTCCATAAACGCAGCCTCACCAGTTCCCATTAATTCAGCCTCACCAGTGCCCATAAATTCAGCCTCACCAGTGCCCATAAATTCAGCCTCACCAGTGTCCATAAATGCAGCCTCACCAGTGCCCATTAATTCAGCCTGATCACTGAGGCAGGGCAAATGGGGCATATGGGGGGGGGTGGCATGTGGGGGTCAGCTGCCCATAAATGCAAGCTCACCTGTGTCCATCAATGCAGCCTCACCAGTGTCCATAAATACAGCCTGATCAGTGCCCATCAACGCAGCCTCACCAGTGCCCATAAATTCAGCCTCACCAGTGCCCATCAATGCAGCCGCACTAGTGCCCATAAATGCAGCCTCACAGGAGCCTATTAATGCAGCCTCACCAGTGTCCATAAATGCAACCTCACCAGTGCCCATAAATGCAGCCTCACAAGTGCCCATAAACGCAGCCCTACCTGTGTCCATCAAATGCAGCCTCACCAGTGTCCATAAATGCAGCCTGATCAATGTCTATCAATGCAGCCTCACCAGTGCCCATCAATGCAGCCTCAGCAGTGCCCATCAATGCAGCCTCAGCAGTGCCCATCAATGCAGCCTCAGCAGTGCCCATCAATGTAGCCTCACCAGTGCCCATCAATGTAGCCTCACCAGTGCCCATCAATGTAGCCTCACTAGTGCCCATGAATTCAGCCTCACCAGTGCCCATGAATTCAGCCTCACCAGTGCCCATGAATTCAGCCTCACCAGTGCCCATGAATTCAGCCTCACCAGTGTCCATAAATGCAGCCTCACCAGTGCCCATTAATGCAGCCTGTTTACTGAGGCAGGGCAAATGGGGCGTATGGGGGTGGTGGCATGTGAGGGTCAGCTGGGGGTGTCATGTCTCACACCTGGTAGCCCAGCTCAGGTGGACACCAGGGAGGGAAAATGTGTGTGTTATTTTGAGGGGACAGCAAATTTACACTGTTATACAAGCTGTACACTCACTTCTTTACATTGTAGCAAAGTGTCATTTCTTCAGTGTTGTCACATGAAAAGTGTTGTCACATGAAAAGATATGATAAAATATTTTTAAAAATGTGAGGGGTGTACTCACTTTTGTGAGATACTGTATATATACTGTATATAGCACCAACAGTTTGCGCAGCGCTTTTACAAAATGAAGACAGACAGCACATTTACAATACAATTTGGTACAAGAGGAATCAGAGGGCCCTGCTCGTTACAATCTAAGAGGGAGGGTCAAGTGATACAAACGGTAATAACTGTTGGGGATGAGCTGATGGAGAAAGTAAAAACACTGTGTATTAGTTAGAAGCAAAAAACAAGGAAAGGGGCTCTTTTGAGTATATATCATAAACAATTTACGATTCCCGTCCGGTGTGATTGGAGATGGCCGTTTCCCATCATTGTGGACACCGGACAGGAATCGTGAAGCTGCAGCGCAGCTTGTCACAGGCTCTGGTGCTTCACTACCCTTATCCTCCCTGGAATCTATACCCTGCAAAGCGGACTTTCTGTGAGATGAGTGTAGTAAAATAGCAAGCAGGATCTAGAGCTAGAAGGGGTGTCAGCCTAGCAAGTCTTTTAACAGGAATGCAGGAGAGCGTCTCTGTGACGTTGACTAAGGCGAAGGCAGAGATCCTCTGGGCTGGACAGCTTAAGTAGGCAGGACTGACGAGCAGGATCATCAACAGCTGAGTAACTGTGGAGAGATAGGAGCTGGCAATTAGCCGACAGCTGAGGGCGCCCTGACAGATATATACTCAGAGGCACCCTTTCCTTGCTTTTTCCTAGTTTTACTGGAACTTCCTTCTGGTCTCCCTGGTGGCAGCCCTGACAGACTCGCCTATTCCTTCCTTGACACTTGCTACTGGACTATCATGAACCATATATTGTCATATTGAGGTATCTGAGCATTGCGCCTTTTACTTGTTAAATTAGTTAGAAGCAGGATAGGCTTCTTTAAAGAGAAGGGCTTTCAGGGATTATCAAAAGATGGATAAATTAGGAGATTCTGAGAGATTGGGGTAGAGAGTTCCAAAGGATGGGAGAAGCTCGGGAGTCCTGGAGGCGAGCATGGGAGGAGGTGACAAGGGAGCTGGAGAGCAGGAGTCTTGGGAGGACCAAAGAGAGCGGCTTGGATGATATTTTGAAATTAGATTAGTGATGTAGCTGGGGGGCAGAGTTGTGGATGGCTTTGTAATTTGTAACATTGAATGTGGTCCAATAATTGCTAGACATGTGCGATTAGTTTCATACGAATCAAATTCGTACGAATTTCCGTAAATTTGTACATTCGGGAGGATCCGAAATACGAATTGCTATGCTTCCGAATTTTGTACGAAATTTCGTTTACTAATTTCGGATCCAAATTCCTAACGAACATTTGTAATTGTTACGAAAAGTTAATAAACCTAAAAGTTAAAAACCCAGGAAGTCAGCACAGCACAGGGATGGGGGGAGCCCCTCATAATGATAAATTCATCATAACCAACATTCGTAATTGTTACGAAAAGTTAATGAACCTAACGAAAATTTGTATTTCGTACGAAATTTCAGACACAAATTACGAAATATGAAATAATTCTAATACGAAACGGAATGGAACGAAACAAAACAAATTTATTGACGGCGCCCATGTCTAATAATTGCTCCACATGAGATAACTTCCTTGTGACATAAAAGAAACAATATATGTAGAAAGAAAAAAAAAAAAAAGAAAACATAAAACAAATAGAAAGAAAGTGCAGCCAATATGAAGTCCAATTATCATGTGACCAAAAAAAATTGCACTCAAATATATAAAAAAAAAAAAAAACACAGTAGTGAAAGATGCAGTAAACTTGTAATCTAAAACACTCAAAAACATAGTCCATGTGTTGAGTGAAATCCAAGTGCTAACAATCAACTATGCAGGCTGTGTAGACTTTAGTGCTTCAACACCACAAGTACACACCACCTCCGAACCTTATAGTTTGCCCTCCCAATACTGAGGTCAAATGGAGTACATTTAACTGAGCGACAAGGTAACCTTGCCATAAGGATGGATGTCATCACTCCACAACACTCTGATTGCACCAGCAATTTATTTAATTTGCTTGATTCCTTTTTCGGATGATTTTGCTAGCACCCCCACCAATCATAATACCATCTAGGCCCCAGATGACATGGAAGAAAGTAGTGGAGCTATAGTCACTAACTCTAATAAAAGCACTTTATTTAATTAAAAAGATACTCGCAAAGATCATAATACGAATAGCAAGTAAAAATTATAAGCTAACCGCCCAGTCACAACCAAGGTCTTGCCCGACTAGTTTCGTCATACTGGACTTCTTCAGGGTACTCTGATAGGTTGGTGATGAAAGTAGAGGAGCTATAGTCACTAAATCTAATAAAAGCACTTTATTTAATTAAAAAGATGCTCGCAAAGATCATAATAGGAACAGCATGTAAAAATTAAAAGCTAACTGCCCTGTCACAACCAAGGTCCTGCCCGACTAGTTTCATCATACTGGACTTCTTCAGGGTACTCTGATAGGTTGGTGATGAAAGTAGAGGAGCTATAGTCACTAACTCTAATAAAAACACTTTATTTAATTAAAAAGATACTTGCAAAGATCATAATAGGAACAGCATGTTAAAATTAGTGTAACAGAAGAAATAGGGAGTCCGCGCTAATGGGTGTAATTAGAAGCCTAGGTGGGAAGTATATTCCTAAATTGATAGACTGCTGCCCTCACATACGCTGACTCCACAGGGGGTGGAATGAGCGGAAAAAATGAAAAAAGAAAAGTGTGTGAGTGTGGCGCTGTCCCAAAGTTGCAGAAGAAATGTCTGCATATATACAGTTTTATCAAAAGTGTCACGTGTGTATTCCTTTAAGTGAAATATGTATGGCAGTTATTACCACTCCTGTGGGTTAAAGTGACTGGTGATTTAAACATGAGAAGCATAATGAGTGCAATAAATCGCATCCAAGGTGTCTAGTGCTATATTCCCTCAAAAGGAAAAAAACAGTATTAACCACTGCTAAGAGCATGAAGCGGTTTGTGTCTAAACACTAGAAAACACAAAGTTGCAATAAATACATCACACGTGACATGCAAAAAATTCTAAAGTGTCTAGTGCTAAATAAATAAATATTAAAATGTTGTTCTACAAACGTTGCAAATAACAAAGTGACAAGTGCCCTATGAAGAGGTCACTCTGAAAAGTGCTTAACACACGTGCCATGCAAATGGTTCTATGATAGTAAACAGTTCATATGGGTAAGTCCCCGGTGCACTATAAGTGAAAAAAGGCGTCCTTTGTGGGATTCCTCAAAGCATACAACAGGTGTTAATCCAGTGCTGGTGTCTCGCGTTGTGATTGTGCAGAGACTCACCAGCTGTATATCCCCTGCAGGGGTAACGAGTAGTCACAGTATGTGCCACTGTGTAGCAGTGCTTGGCAAGACCAGGACCAGGATGATATCATAAGGACATAAGAAGAAAGGATTCCATAGTGTGAAACCGTTTAAAACCACTATTTATTAGGTCAGATAAAAAGGGTACTCACATTGTAATGGAAAAAATGAGCGGTGTACAATGCTTACAAAGATGTTCCCAAGCGTCAGCTTTGCAGGGAGATGTCAGCAAGGCGTTCAGTCAAAGGCCACGCCTTACATACGTTTCGTCACTCGGACTTCTACGGGAGCGTCTTTTTTTTTTTTTTTTCATGTTAAAATTATAAGCTAACCGCCCGGTCACAACCAAGGTCCTGCCCGACTAGTTTCGTCATACTGGACTCCTTCAGGGTAGTCTGATAAAAAGATAAAAGCCCAGCAAAATCTATGGGAAATAGAAAAAAAGAGGTTGTGGGGAGACCTGTTAACTTGTCTACCCGTATACTTCAACGCTGCAAATGACCAATACCACATAGAACATATTTGACAATATACAAAATGAAGTTAAAGATATTGAAATAGTAATAGTTTATATTAAAAACAAACTAATAGCCTCTTGCTCCTCCTTTGATAAAAAAACTGGAAGGCATGGGTGGATAGGCACACTTGACACTCGGTCCTGCTAACTTAGTGGTAAATGTATTAAAATAATTGTCATTTCTTTCATTTGTATTATATAACTGTTGAACTGGAATTCCTTACAGCTGCTAGGCCCTACTTGGCAACGAATGTGACTATTAGACCGTTTCTTTATGTCTTTATTTTATTGTATATTGCTCTTTTTATCTGGTATGGTCTAAAATTCAATAAAAATGCATTATTAAAAAAAAAAAAAATAATAATATTGAAGTTAAAAAAAAACAAAAAAAATTAAAAGAATATAAAAGTGACAGGAGAATGTGAAAAAACTCAACTATTGGTAATAAAAACAATTCAGGTCTCAATCTATATTGAGACCAAAGAGATGGGAGGACTTCATTTCCTATATCCACTGAGTTTCAAGTTCAGAGACCCCTACCCCGCCAGTGAGGGGTACTTCTCAGTTCCACTAACCTTAATACCAGTGGGGTCTTTGCCATGACACTGAGCATAATGTCTTGAGAGGCTATGTCCTTCAAAGCTCTTCCGAATATTTGCTAGGTGTTCCCCAACCTTAGCTGTAGGGCCTCATGATCCTCCCGATATAATGCATACCCTACTGCGTGAGGCTACCTTGCTGGCAGTCACTAGATCACTTGCTGGCGCACTGACCACATGATCTAAGTTAACAAACCTTGGGACAGTCATTGGTTTTGCCTTAAAACAGGTACCGTTGTTTAGCTAACATTTCTTTGCTAATGTTGTGGGTCTGTGGTGGGATCCCAAGATGGTGAGTGTAAATTCTTTTGCTGCTTTAGAGCAACAGATAAGTAACAATCTAAGACAACAGGTGTACTTTAATTTAAGGACTGGAAGGATTTCCCCCCCTTAATGACCAGGCCATTTTTTGCGATACGGCAATGCGTTGCTTTAACTGACAATTGCGCGGTCGTGCTACAAATAAAATTGATGTCCTTTTTTTTTTTACCACAAATAGAGCTTTCTTTTGGTGGTATTTGATCACCTCTGGTTTTTTTTTTTTTTTGTTTTTTTTTGGGCTATAAACAACAACAAAAAAAGAGACAGTTTTGAAAAAAAAAACAATAGTTTTTACTTTTTGCTATAATAAATATAAAAAAAAAATGTCTTCATTAGTTTAGGCCAATATGTATTCTTCTACATATTTTGGTAAAAAAAAATAGGAATATATTGATTGGTTTGAGCAAAAGTTATAGTGTCTACAGAATAGGGGATATATTTATGGAATTTTATTATCATTTTTTTTTTTACTAGTAATGGAGGTGATCAGCGATTTTTAGGGGGGCTGCGACATTGCGGCAGAGAGAAATCTCCATATTTTTTGATCATGTTTTTTGAAAATGTTTAGGTGTTTTAAATAGTCTTGCAGGAGGCAAATGTCTTTTTTGCATAAGTGCGCTGTAATATTTTGTTCTGTTGTTCTGTTGTTCGGTCTTATGGCTGCACCATCTTTAATGCATCTTTTAGGGTGTGCCGCCCTAATATCTTGTTTGTTTGACAGATCGTACACTTTTGATACTTTTTTGGGACCATTGACATTTATACAGCCTTCAGAGCTAAAAATAGCCACCGATCACTGTATAAATGTCACTGGTTGGGAAGGGGTGATCAAGGGGTTAAATGTTCCCTAGGGAGGTGTTTCTAACTGTGGGGGGAGGGGACTGACAGGCAGTAGAGAGAGATTGCTGTTCCTGATTACTAGGAACAGCAGATCTCTCTCTCCTCCCCTGTCAGGGCAGGGATCTGTTTGTTTACATTGAGGAGCGACCGCGGGTCGTCGGCAGACATCGTGCTCACCGGCCAAACGCATCCGGCGTCGCGCTGCAGGCGTGTGCATGCCCCCCATAGCTCTTAAAGGTACTGATATATACCTACGACGATTCGCGCAGCCGTGCCAACCTGCCACAGTATAATGACGGCAGCTGGTCAGCAAGCGGTTAAATTAGCCCAAGGCTAATGTATACAGTAGTTGTAGTTGACAGCCTTAAATAAAATCTGTGACAGGTAGCACGCCGTTTGTAAGGTTGACTTTTTAAAGGCAAACTATACAAGAAGCCGTTAGAGCGCCACACTGGTCAAAGAGTCCAAAGCGTTTTGTTTTTTTACGCATTTGTATTTTAATGTTGTATACAAAAAAACTGAAAAACAAAAGTAGGTTTAGTAGTAGTAGTAGTAGTAGTAGAAAGTAGTAGTAGTAGAAAGTAGTAGTAGAAAGTAGTAGTAGAAAAAGCAAGCCAACCCCCTTCATGAATTGGGGGCTCAATTACTTCTATTCATCAGGGTTAGCGTATTATGTAATTTTGAATATTCCTGAAGTCAATTAACCACTTCATGTCCATAAGACGTACTTGTACGTCCTTGGATGGGAAGGTTGATATCTCGGTCATCACTGCAGCTGTAGCGATGATCGAGATATTCTTTTGCAGTTCTGAAGCTGGTAAAAGTATTCCAAGCGGATAAAGAGCTGCTGGATTACTTTTACAGGCGAAAGTGGGTCTTTCCCCCTCCTGCCACCTCCTTCTAATCGATCCGAGAGCCTGGTAATGATGCAGCACCCTGAGACACAGTGAAAGGAACAGATGTTGTTCCTCCTGCTGTAAGACGTCAGAAATCAGAAGCAACAAGAATTTTGTCACTTCCAGCTTCCGTCTCATTCTATCACATGGGATGTTGTTCATTAAAGTTGATTAAAAAAAGTAAAAATTACAGTGTAAAAAAAATTCAAATAAATGATAGAAAAAATGTTTTAATGAGTCCCCATACCCCCCCCCCCCCGTGCTCGCGCGCAAAGGTGCATGTACACGTTGGTATATGTACCAAAGAAGGGAGACAAATTTTTGTCCACTTCGGGGGCCCTTGTCTCTCCTTGTGCCGGTATAATTCCTGTTATGCCGTGTACACATGAGCGGACTTTCCGTCAGAGTAGACTCTGACGGTCTTTCCGACGGAGTTCCGCTGAGACGGACTTGCCTACACACGATCACATTAAAGTCCGATCGTTTAGAACGCAAGCTGCCCTTGCGTCGTTTTTGGTTCGTCAGACTAGCATACAGACGAAACGGTTTTCTCGATAGGAATTGAGAACATGTTCTATTTCTAGGTCCGATTAAGCCCACACATGATCGGAATGTCTGACGGAATTATTCCGTCAGACCTTTTCTGCCGCAAAGTCCGGTTGTGTGTACATCGCATAAAGGTTCGGATGACGTCCGAACTACTCAAGGCCCCCTCTAGCCCCATCCAGGAAATTTAGGTTACCTGGGTCTGAGTCTGGAGTAAATGCTGACCAGGTAAGCAGTTTTTCTTCTCAAACGTCGGCCCCTTCAGCAGGTTCAGTTCAACAGGAAGTAACTGAGGCTCGTGGCAATCTCGCGCGTTCATCCTCGACCCTTTTCTCTGGCTCGGATCTTAGCTTTTCTTCAACGGGCCGTTGAGCAGAAGTTGGCCTTGAATACCATCAAGTGCCCGGTGTCTGCCTTAGTAGTCTTCTTTTAGCAACCCCTAGCCACTCACTCTTTATTTCGTACCTTCATTCAAGAAGTCCAGCATGTGGCTCCGTCTGGGATTTAAACTTAGTACTATTGGTTCTCCAGAAACCTCCATTCGAGAATATTCAGTAGATTCCCTTACTTACATTGTCCCAGGAGGTGGCATTCTTGGTGGCTATTACCTCAGCCCGCAGGGTTTTGGAGTTGGTGGCATTACCCTGTCGTAGTCCCTATTTAGTACTCCATAGGGATAAAGTGATTCTTCGTCCATGTCCATCATTTCTGCCCAAGGTTGTCTCTGACTTCCTTTTGAATGAGGACATTGTGTTGCCGTCCTGGTGTCCCAAGCCGGCTCATCCCAAACAATTTGCTTTGCATACCTTGGATGTGGTTCGTGTGATTCGAGGGAATCTGGCAGCCACTTCCGGATGTCAAACTCACTTTTTTTGGTTACACATAGACCAAGGAAAGGGCTGGCCGCTTCCTCAGCTACCATCTCCAGATGGACCAGACAGACTGTGACTCAGGCCTATTCTATTAAGGGTCAGGTTCCTCCTTTCCCTGTCACGGCACATTCTACTCGGGCGCTTAGTACTTTTTGGGCCTTTCGTCATCAAGCGTCAATATCACAGGTTTGCAAGGCGGCCACCTGGTTGTCAGTGCATACCTTCACTAAATTCTATAAAGTAGATGTTTTGGCATCTGCGGATGCTTCTTTTGGCCACAAGGTTTTGCAGGCTGCTGTTTAAATTTTTATTTTTTCAGATTGGGCTCCTGTGACCCAGTTATGGCTCCTGTGTTCTGGTTAAGGCTCTTGTGGTTAGCCTTGGGTTATTTTGCCCACCCCTCATTTTTTTTTGGCACTGCTTTTGGACGTCCCAATGGTCAAGATTAAGGAGGCGCTGTGTCCGCCGATGAACGAAAGAGAAAATGGAATTTTTGTAGTCTCCGTAAAATCCATTTCTTTGAGTTCATCGACGGACACAGCACCCACCCCTCTATGGAGTTTTTGATACTTCTATTACTGCTTGCTACTAAATACCTAGAGCAGGGAGGGGGTTATATACTGACTGAGGACAGCCCATGGGCGTAGCCAGGTGTTTATTGTTCTGTCCTACTCCTGCAGAGGTGATATAACCCAATGGTCAAGATTAAGGAGGCGCTGTGTCTGTCAATGAACCAAAGAGAAAAGGCTGAAAGGCTCTTTGACCCTGTCTTCTCTGACCTCCCCTTCTTCCATTGTCCATAATACATCTCCTGATAAGACAGAGGCTTTGGAGTCACTCTGCACATGCTCAGTTTGGTGTGTATTGATATTTTTTTTTTTAAATGGCATCCCAGTCTTAGTCCGTAGGGTCCAATATCGAGTTGGCCCACCCTTTACAGCTATAACAGCTTCAACTCTTCTGGGAAGGCTGTCCACATGGTTTAGGAGTGTTTCTATGAGAATGTTCGACCATTCTTTCCAGAAGCCCATTTGTAAGGTCAGGCACTGATGCTGGGCGAGAAGGCCTGGCTCACAGTCTCCGCTCTAATTCATCCCAAAAGGTGTTGAGGTCAGGACTCTGTGCAGGCCAGTCAAGTTCCTCCACCCCAAACTCGCTTAAAAATTGCCAGGACATTTGATGACTTGGCGCATGTCGTACGAAGCAGGATTTATCTCAAATGAATTTCTAACAGTGTTTTCGTTCAGATAAGTTGCCCAGAGTTGGGCTTCAATCTACAGTGAGCTATAGATATAGTATACAGTAAAACCTTGGTTTGAGAGTAAATTGGTTTGAGAGCGTTTTGCAAGACAAGCAAAATTTTTACATAAACTTTGACTTGATATACAAGCGATGTCTTGATATACGAGTAGCGTCATGTCACAACTGAGTATAAAAGAGAAGAGAGGCTCCTCTAAGTGTAGCAATATGGTTACATTTAATGAAGGTACAACATTTAGCAACTCACATGGTTGATAATTAAAACAGGCATAAGTGTGGAGGCATCCGGGGTAAAGATGTCCACATAGACCATCCTCCTCATTGCCATCAAAGTCGTCCCTTCCACGTTGCACTCCACGAGCGCTTCAAGCCTCGCTTTCAGATCGCTCTAATGCAGGGTAGTCTTCCTGGTCACGATTGCAGACTGACGGCGGTGCGGGGGGGTGGTCTATGTTAGTGGTTTCCAAACTGCGGCCCGGGGACCAGATGTGGTGGCCCTTTGCTAGCCTTTATCTGGCCCTTGGAGTACTATTTCACCAACTGACACCAATGATAGAGCACCATTCCTCCTGCTGGCACCATAAATGTGGGACTATTCATCCATTGATGCCAACAATGGGGCACTATTCCTCCCTCCTTAAAACCAATGATGAGGCACTTGTTCATGTTGGGGTGTCTTCTACTCCCACTGGCCACAGTCCAGGCTCCGAAAGTAGGAAGGACAATAAACTGGCCCTTTGCTTAGAAAGTTTGGAGACCCCTGGTCTATGTGGACAGCTTTACCCCGGATGCCTGCATACTTAGATGTGCCTCTTTTAATCATCAACCATGTGAGTTGCTAAATGTTGAACCTTCATTAAATGTAACCATATCGCTACACTTAGAGGAGCCTCTCTTCTCTTTTATACTCTGTAGATCCTGCTGGATTTTGCTTCTAATCCCCTTGTGGAGGCTTCCATTTGTGGATGGACATTTTATGGTTACACAACCTGGTCACATTGCTATAATCTTATTATATGGACTATAAACTGAAGGATTTATAAATAAATGGTTGTGGAACAAATCATTAGAGTTTCCATTATTTCTTATGGGGAAATTTGCTTTGATATACAAGTGCTTTGGATTACAAGCATGTTTCTTTTCTCTTTTTGCTCTGTAGCTCCTGCTGGATTTTGCTTCTAATGCCCTTTGTGGAGGCTTCCATTTGTGGGGAAATTTACTTTGCTATACGAGTGTTTTGTATTACAAGCATGTTTCTGGGATGAATTCTGCTCGCGATCCAAGGTTTTATTGTATTTAGCAGGCATTCCCTGAGAACAAAAAAATTTTTTTTTCAAGGGTTACTCCAGGCTAATAAAGGCAGATATAGAGGTGGGGTGCGTGGGCAAGTAGAAATTTTAATTTTTTAATTTATTTTTTCATGAAAAAAAAAAATTTAACTGGAGTTACATTTTTAACCACTTCAATACCGGGCACTTTTACACCTTCCTGCCCAGGCCAATTTTCAGCTTTTAGCGCTGTCACTTTTTAAATGACAATTGGGCGCTCATGCTACACTGTACCCAAACTACATTTTTAGCATTTTGTTCTGACAAATAGAGCTTTCTTCTGGTGGTTATTTGATCACCTCTGCTAAACAAATAAAAAAAGACCGACAATTTTGAAAATTAAACTGTTTTTCTTGTTTTTTCTAGTTTTTTGTTATAAAATTTTGTAAATAAGCAAGTTTTCTCCTTCACTGATGGGCACTGATAAGCTGCACTGATGAGGTGGCACCAATGAGATGGCACTGATCGGCACTGACGATGGGCACTGATAGGCAGAAATGATATGTGGCACTGATGGGCATTGATAGGCAGCACTGATGGGCACTCATTGGTGGCACTGGTGGGCACTAATGGGCAATGATAGGCGACACTGGTGGGCACTGATAGGCGACACTGCTGGGCACTGATGGCCACTGATAAGCTGCACTGATGGGCACTGATAAGGCAGCACCGATGAGGTGGCACCAATGAGATGGCACTGATGGGCACTGACGATGGGCACTGATAGGTGGCACTGATGGGCAGCACTGATGGGCACTCATTGGTGGCACTGGTGGGCACTGATGGGCAGTGATAGCCGACACTGGTGGGCACTGAGAGGGGACACTGGTGGGCATTGATGGCCACTGATAAGCTGCGCTGATGGGCACTGATAAGGCGGCATGATGAGGTGGCACCAATGAGTTGGCACTGATGGGCACTGATAGGCAGCACTGATGGCCACTCATTGATGGCACTGGTGGGCACTGATGAGCAATGATAGGTGACACTGGTGGGCACTGATGGGCACTGATAGGTGACACTGGGCACTGAAAGGCTGCACTGATAGGTACTTATGGGTGGCACTGATAGACGGCACTGATGGGCACTGAAAGGCAGCACTGATGGCTAGCACTGATAGATCTCACTGATAGGTATCACTGGTGGCACTGGCAGGCATTTTTCATTGGCACTGATTGGCAGCTGCTTGGGCACTGATTGGCATTTCCCTGGTGGTCTAGGGTGGCATACCCGGTGGTCCAGTGTGGTGATAATTAATGTAAGGGGGAAACTAGTATTAAAGCACTCCCAATATATACCTATAATTCAAAAATTTTAATGTGCAAAGCGGATCATAGTGAAGCAATCCAAAATCAATACAATTAAATACATAAATTAAACATAAATCAAAGTGCAGTCGGTAAATAATGTATAATGAAATATGTGTTAGTATACTAAAAGTCATATATCAATGCACTACTTAGAACTTCCCGCACTGAAACAATAGTAAAAAGGGCAAGTCCTTGAATAGACACAGACTTCTCAGCTTTAAACGAAAAGGAGCTAGTCCATCAAATGGACGACAGAAGGAAAAGTCCCATAGATAAATAGCCACTTCATAAAAGTAAGGGAAGACATCCACGATCCATAGGGTCAGCGATGGATCGTGATCTCCACGTGTGCTCATCGTTGGCCAACCGCTATTTGGGCTTATCACCCCTCCTCAGGTGGACGAGTTGGTTTACGCCAGGTCTGAGACGCACGGGATACCAGCTGATCCGGATACCATCCACCTACAGTCCCCGCAAAGGGCTAAGTCTGCCTGCGTGTAAGACCTCGCTAGAAAGGAGGTCCACCATTGAGGGTAAGGGTCCATCTTTTAACATTGTTGGATTCAGTGAGAGCTTTTTGTCTACACACCCCCTTCTTCTCCTTTCACCTGTGTGGCTTCTGACCCTATGGATCGTGGATGTCTTCCCTTACTTTTATGAAGTGGCTATTTATCTATGGGACTTTTCCTTCTGTCGTCCATTTGATGGACTAGCTCCTTTTCGTTTACAGCTGAGAAGTCTGTGTCTATTAAAGGACTTGCCCTTTTTACTATTGTTTCAGTGCGGGAAGTTGTACTGTAAGTAGTGTATTGATATATGACTTTTAGTATACTAACACATATTTCATTATACATTATTCACCGACTGCACTTTGATTTATGTTTAATTTATGTATTTAATTGTATTGATTTTGGATTGCTTCACTATGATCCGCTTTGCACATTTATATTTTTGAATTATAGGTATATATTGGGAGTGCTTTCATACTAGTTTCCCCCTTACATTAATTATGAGCGCACGTTTTTTTTGTTTTATTTGATTTATTTTACACAGATATTGGTGTTTTATTCATGCAGCTATAAGTTTTGAATACTATTATCGTTTCTTTAGCGCGGTTATAGTTTATTTTTTATTTTTATGTCCAGTGTGGTGGCCATCCCTGGTGGTCCTGGCGGCATCCTCGTGGTCCTGGGTGGGCATCCGAGGGGGGGCTGCGCTGATAAACAATCAGCACAGACCCCCCCCCATCAGGAGAGCAGCCGATCAGCTCTCCTCTACTCACGTCCCCGGGGGCGCGCAACGGCTTGTTATCCTGACCACGTCACATGATGTCCGGTCAGGATATCGCAACCACTTTGCCAACATCATTTTGCTATATGGTGGGCAGCAAGTGGTTAAAATAGAATATCTTCCTGTAAAGGGTGTTGCGTTAAACTGCTGTAATAAAATAGCACAGGGTTATCAGTCCCGCAGAATGGTGGGCAGAGCCCCCCATACCCTTGTTAGCAGTGCACACCCATTGCTCCTGTCATGACGGTGTCTGACACGTATATATAGAAGACATCCTAAGGAGCAGAGGGGTGAAATGACAGCATCCTAAGCAGCCGGTGCCCCCTCCCAGCCAGCTGACACACACACATGTAGTCAGTCGGAGAGCTGCAGACAAGCATAAGGCACAAGACTCTTCACCGGCGGAGAGGAGCCCCCCTCTTCTAATAATATGTAAATCTACCTGCAGCCTGCCTATCTCTGCCTTCCCACGCACTCCATCCTTCTTCTCCTGGCTGGGAGAGATCCGAGCTGCGTCTCTTTATTTTGACAATTTTTTCCCGAGAGCAGAAGAGAAAGAGAGCCCTTAGAAAACCCTCCACCACCGGGGATCTCCCTGTCCGAAAACCCTCCACCACCGGGGATCTCCCTGTCCGAAAACCCTCCACCACCGGGGATCTCCCTGTCCGAAAACCCTCCACTACCGGGGATCTCCCTGTCCGAAAACCCTCCACCACCGGGGATCTCCCTGTCCGAAAACCCTCCACCACCGGGGATCTCCCTGTCCGAAAACCCTCCACCACCAGGGATCTCTCTGTCCGAAAACCCCCCACCACCGGGGATCTCCCTGTCCGAAAACCCCCCACCACCGGGGATCTCCCTGTCCGAAAACCTTCCACCACCGGGGATCTCCCTGTCCGAAAACCCTCCACCACCGGGGATCTCCCTGTCCGAAGAACATGTTTGCCTCCATCTGGTACGCCAAAAAACTCGGACGACGCTTCGTCCACAACGCCAGAAAAGCCAAACTTCAAAAGGTACGAAAATCAGAGACGTAGGAGAGAGACGGCAGAACAAGAAAAAGAATGATCGAGTCTGCCTCCTCTATTTTATGGGTCTGACTATAGATCTATGTTTGTCCCAAGCATGTTTACATTCACTTACTTGTTGACATTCACCTTCTTTGAAGGATCGTCTGTCACATGTGAAGCTCCGTTATAGAGAGCGGGGCTGTGAGGATGTGGGCATTGCTTTTATGTAGAGTAACCAGCAGTGGAAAATGTGTCATTTCTCTTTAAGGGGCCACTTCACACCATAGAAGAGCAGTCCGGATGTGTCCGGGGTGCTGTTCTGCATGCGCCATTTTGACATGTTTTTTTGATGCGTTCCAGTGCGTTTTTTTATGTGTTTCTGGTGCGTTTTTGATGCAGTCCGGTGCTTTTTTCTTTTTACTGCTCTTTTTTCCTTACCTTAAGGGCCAGTTCACACCATAGAAACGCAGTCCGGATACGTTCCAGATGCTGTTCTGCATGCGCGTTTTTGATGCGTTTTTGGTGCAGTCCGGTTGCATTTTTGCCCCTCTTTCTTTCTTCATTTTAAATAAGGACATGTGTGTTCCAGTGTGTTTTTGCCCCTTTTTTTTTCTTAGGGCCAGTCCACACCATAGAAACGCAGTCCGGATGCGTTCCAGGTGCTTTTTTTGCATGCGCGTTTTTTGATGCGTTCCAGTGCGTTTTTGGTGCATTTTTGATGCAGTCCAGTGCTTATTTTTAAATAAGGACAAATGGGTTGAAGTGCATTTTTGGTGCATTTAGGTGCGTTCGGGTGCGTTTCAGTTCGTTTTTGATGCGTTCCAGTGCGTTTTTGGTGCATTTTTGATGCAGTCCAGTGCTTATTTTTAAATAAGGACAAGTGTGTTGCAGTGCGTTTTTATTGCATTTAGGTGCGTTCGGGTGCGTTCCAGTGCATTTCTGATGCATTTTACAGCATTCCAGTACAGTCCAGTGCAGAAAAAATGCAGCATGTTCTACTTTTTTTTCCCGGAACTGGAACGCACTGGTGTGAACTATGCCATTAAAAACCATCTAACCTACAGTACTTTCCATACGTTTTTGATGCAGAAAAAAAATGCACTGGACTGCATGTGGTGTGGATTGGCCCTAAATCTCTGACTCTGTAGCAGAAAGTTGCATTGAGAAGGGGGTCCTGTGCTCTGCAGAACAGGCGGACGGTAATGTAAAGGCGTTACTTTGTTGCATGACGGTGCTTGGTATTTTTGGTGCTAGTATGGACAATACTAGCCGTAGTGATGTGCAAAAGTGCAATAATAAACCAAAGTATAAAACGACAATAATAACCCCCCAGCTCTATTCTAATCATTCATCAGAGCAAAGGGGAGATTATTGCTGTTTGGTTGCAGCAGTTGCACTTTTCTTTTACCTAGTAGAGCCTCTTCTGTCTGTCTGTCTGTCTGCCCTATAATTCTGATATCGGTGCCATGTCTTCATGTCCAGCCGACAGAGGTTGCCGAGTGGTATTCGGTGTTCGGGATTCTGAAGCTTGGCATGGTTGTTTTTTGAATTGGTAGAAAAGGAATCGGCTGTAGAAAAAAAAATAAAAATTGTGAATCTTCGCTTTGCTATATTTATTAGGTATGTAGAGGTGCACTGAATGGAAATTTTGGTGCCGAAACTGAAAATGCGCCATTCACTTGGATGAAAACTGAAACCGAAAATGGCAGTAAAAAAAAAGTGTGTGTATGTGTGTGTATATATATATATATATAAATATATACTTTTTTTTTTTTTACATATTCATATACGTTCATGATATTAATTAAAGGATTGAATATAATACAATTGTATATGTGTATATATATATGATATTAGTCATATTAATGATTCATGATATTCATTAAAAAGTTGAATATATTAGAAGTATTTCTTTCTTTCTTTCTTTCTTTCTTTCTTTCTTTCTTATATATATATATAAAGTGATATTAATGATTCATGATATTAATTAAAAAGTTGAATCTAATACAATTATATATATATATATATATATATATATATATATTTTTTTTTTTTTTTACATATTCCTATACATTCATGATATTAATTAAAAAGTTGAATAATATAATACAATTGTATATTAAAAAAAATATATATATATATAATTGTATTATATTCAACTTTTTAATTAATATCATGAAAGCAAGTGAATATGAATTGTTTGCCGGCCATTATTGGAACCTTTAGAGCAAGAAAATCTCAAGAAAAATGCATCCCATCCCTTTAAATTCTCTGTATGTCTTCAGCGGGGGCGTTGCTAGGTCTACAAAAGATCTGGGGCTAGAGCCCATAGCAGCGTAGTAAAGAAATTTGTGCGCTTGGGCGGGCATACACATGTATATACAGTAATATACGTGTGTGTGTATATATCCCCAGAGAGCCCCCCACTTACATACTTACATCAAGGTCCCCAGAGAGCCCCCCCCTTACACCAGGGTCCCCAGAGAGCCCCCCACTTACATCAGAGTCCCCAGAGAGCCCCCCTTACATCAGGGTCCCCAGAAAGCCCCCCCTTACATCAGGGTCCCCAGAAAGCCCCCCCTTACATCAGAGTCCCCAGAGAGCCCCCCCTTACATCAGGGTCCCCAGAGAGCCTCCCCTTACATCAGGGTCCCCAGAGAGCCCCCCTTACATCAGGGTCCCCAGAGAGCCCCCCACTTACATCAGGGTCCCCAGAGAGCCCCCCACTTACATCAGAGTCCCCAGAGAGCCCCCCCCTTACATCAGGGTCCCCAGAGAGCCCCCCCCCTTACATCAGGGTCCCCAGAGAGCCCCCTTACATCAGGGTCCCCAGAGAGCCCCCCTTACATCAGGGTCCCCAGAGAGCCCCCCCCTTACATCAGGGTCCCCAGAGAGCCCCCCCTTACATCAGGGTCCCCAGAGAGCCCCCCACTTACATCAGGGTCCCCAGAGAGCCTCCCCCTTAAATCAGGGTCCCCAGAGAGCCCCCCCTTAAAATCAGGGTTCCCAGAGAGCCTCCCCTCCCCTTGGGGACCCCTGCAGAGACTCGTGGCTATAGCCCCAAAAGCCACCCCCTAGCGACGCCTCTGGTCTTCAGACTGGTCCTTTTGCGCTTCCATTGCGTGTGTTATAAATCCTGCTTGATGCATTTTTGCCAGTTAAAAAATCCGCACCACAAAACGCACCTCTCCGTTGAAATGCATTGAAAACTCAGCAACAACACATCAATAACGTTACATTTTTGATGAGGTTTGTGAGTTATATGACTTACAAAAAAAACACACCATTGGCACGATGGTAACATCGTGGTGAAATTGCGGGTGTTTTCTGTGCCATTATGGGCACCTTTTTCTCTTATCGGTGAAATGCCGATGACACCATTTTCGGACGATATGTTTCAGCCACCAAAATTTTGGTGCATTTCTAGTATTGATGGTTTTACAGCATGAAATATTATAGGCACTTTTATCTGAAAAAGTTCCTCTAGTAAGGTAACTACCCTTAGCGCCCATTTCCATCCATGCGTTGTGGGATTGTGCGCCTGTAGTGTGCGGGTTATATGTGTTGCTGTGTTGTGTGTCATTCATTTTTGACCAGCATCCCCACCCACTAATGTAATCTCCATGCATTGTAATACATGCCAATGAACCATAGTGTACTGCGGCAAAAACATTTGTGACACGTCCAGTTTTTAGGGCATTTCCGTGTGTCGAAAGCCCATTCCATGGACTGCCTTAAAGTGGTTGTAAACCTCAGACATGAAATACGAACAAAACATTTCCCTCTATACTAGTGTGTACTTTATAGTGTGTACCTGTTTATCTGCAGTCTTCTCTTCTCTGAGATTTCAGAGAGCAGGGGGGGTGGAGATATGAAATTACACTCTGCAGAGCTCAGTGAGGAGAGCTCTGAGAGCTGATTGGAAGGAAGGTGCACACACCCCACTTCACACAGCACACAGGAACAGAGCTGAGGCTGTCAATCACAGGTTGTGGGCTGGAAATCCCTCCTCTGTCACCTTTTGTACCTCTTGGTGTCAGGAAAACTTGTCAGAAGTGATTCATGGTGATAGCAGAGGAATGAAGCAGCAGACAGAAATGACACTTACAGTAGAAGTTGATTTACTAAAGGCAAATAGACTGTGCAAATAGAAAAGTTGCTTCAGAGTAAATGAGTAGAAGCTCTGCTGACTTCCATCATCCAATCACATGCAAGCAAAAATGCTGTTTTTCTTTATTTTTTTCTTGTTATAGTTTCTTGCACGTAATTGGGTATTCTCTGCCAAATGAAGCTTAACTTCATTTACTAAGCTCTGGAGCAATTGCACTTGCAAAGTACACAGTCTATTTGTGTTTAGTAAATTAACCCCTAAGTGTCATTTCTGTCTGCTGCTTCATTCCTCTGCTATCACCATGAATCACTTCTGACAAGTTTTCCTGACACCAAGAGGTACAAAGGTGACAGAGGAGGGATTTCCAGCTCACAACCTGTGATTGACAGCCTCAGCTCTGTTCCTGTGTGCCGTGTGAAGTAGGGTGTGTGCCCCTTCCCTCCAATCAGCTCTCAGAGCTCTCCTCACTGAGCTCTGCCTAGTGTCATTTCAACTCCCCCCCCCTCTCTCTGAAAGCTCAGAGAAGAAAAGACTGCAGATAAACAGGTACAACTTATGTAGGAGGATTAGTTTAATCCCTGTGTATCTCCTCAGCAGTGGCGGCTGATGTTTTTTTTTTCTTTTGGGGGGGGGGGGCAAACAGCCACAGCTCCCCCAACACCCATCAAAGCTCCGCACTTACCCCATCTAGGAAGCAGGCGGGTAGCGTGTCCGGCGAGCAGGCAGGTTTCTTTCTTCCTCCTCCTGTGGAACACGGCGGCTTCCGCCGTGCATCTCCCTCCTCCTCCTCCTCCTCCTAGGCATGATTGTCGGTGATGGCTGCAATATAAGCCCTATCCCTCAAATAAGCCCTAGTTAGGGTCTTATTTTCAGGGTAGGGCTTATTTTTGGGGAAACAGGGTAGGGCTTATTTGGGGGGTAGGGCTTATATTTCAGCCATCACCGACAATCGTGCTAGGTCTTATTTTCGGGGAAACAGGGTAGATCAGACCAACATGAGGGACAAATGAGGAGGAATGATGGACGGAGGGACATTGTTCCAAACCAGGGACAGTTCCTCCAAATCAGGGACAGTTGAGAGCTATGCTAACCTTCTTCCTCAATCCATCTTTTGCACATTTAGCAGGACGATTATGTTACTAAAACCAGCCGTGGAGCTTCAGCAGAGTGACCGCAGATCTCATGGGTAGCTGAGCCCAAACAGCTCACGTTTTCCTGATTTCCAGGTAGCAGTTCATCTGATGTAAATCCATGCTAAAAAAGAAGCCTTTTCTTTAATCAGTGAGTTTGAAGAGTTCCAAGGAGGCATGAAAAATACACAGTAAAAATGACATGCAGTTTTGGGCTCTATCTGTGATGGGACCCCATAGAAAAACCATCAAGGGACCCCTTTCCTCTCTTATTTCCACCTCAAAGCCAATTTGACTGATGGATAATACAACTGGTTACCATAGCAATCCTACTGAGATTCCCATCCTATATATACACTCGTTTTATCCATAATTATTTTCTGAACATAATTGCTACCTGTAGCTAGACATCTTCGGACGCTATAGTAATCACATGGATTGCTAGGCCTAAAGTTACCCTTTAGGCTTTAATGGGTAAAGTGATTGTAAAGTCCCATTTTTTTTTTATTTTAAACAACAAACATGTCATACTTACCTCCTCTGTGTGATGGTTTGGCACAGAGCAGCCCCCATCTTCCTCTTCTCGGGTCCCTCTTCTGCTCTCCTGGCTCCTCCCTTCTGGTGAGTGCCCCCCACAACAAGCAGCATGCTATGGGGGCTCTCGAGTCAAGTCACAGCTCCCTGTGTCCATTCGGACCTGGAGCCCCATCCCAGCCCCTCCCTCTCTCTCTGTTTATTGGCTGACTGACTTTGATTGACAGCCGCGGGAGCCAATGGCGCCGCTGCTGTGTCACAGCCAATCAGGAGGGAGAGCATCGGCCGGCTGAGACACTGGTGGACATCGCTGGAGAGAGAGGGGGCTCAGGTAAGTATTAGGGGGGTGCTGGGGCGTCTGCTGCACACAGAAGGCTTTTTATCTTAATGCATAGAATGCATTAAGATAAAAAAAACCTTCTGCCTTTACAACCCCCTAACCACATGCCACCCGCCCCACCGTCAAATGACGGCGGTGCGGCTCTCGTTCTGGGTGGACGTCACATGACGGCCCTCCAGAACGACCGCTCTCGCTCGCCCACGCCATGTTGCTAGGACACAGCTTGACCCCGATCTCTGTAAAGAGCCGCGGCCGTGGCTCTTTAACCATGTGATCGGCTGTGTCCAATCACAGCCGGTCACATGTAAACACGGAGATGCCGGTAATCGGCGCTCCTCTCCTCACACTGATAGAGTTAGAGAAGAGGAGAGCCGATCAGCGGCATCTCCTCGCAGAGGACATCTAGGGATGAAATCAGGGCACTGTTCATCAGTGCCCTGAGTACAATTAAGTGCCCACCAGTGCCAGCAATGAGTGCCCACCACTGCCAGCAATCAGTGCTCACAAGTGCCATGCCAGCAATCATTGCCCACAAGTGCCAGCAATCAGTGCCCATTAGTGATGCCAGTCAGTGCTGGCTATCAGTGCTGCCCATCAGTGCCCATCTCTGCTGCCCATCAGTGCCCATCAATGTCACCTATCAATTCCCATCAGTGCCGCCTATCCATGCCGCCTATTTGTGCCCACCAGTGTTGTCTATCTGTGCCCACCAGTGCCACCCATCAGTGCTGCCTATCAATACTCATCAGTGCCACATATCAGTGCCACCTATTAGTGCCCATAAGTGCGGCATATTTGTGCCTCCTCATCAATGCCCATAAGTTCTACCTCATCAGTGCCCATCGGGGCAGCTTATGAGTGCCCATCACTGCCGCCTCATCAGCGCCCATCAGTGAAGGAGAAAAATTACTTGAAGGAGAAAAACTCTATTTGTGTGAAGAAAATGATAAAAATGTCACATGGTTACAGTGTAGCATGACCGCGCAATTGTTATTCAAAGCGTGTCAGTGCAGAAAGCTGAAAAATGGCCTGGGCAGGAAGGGGGTGTAAGTGCCCGGTATTGAAGTGGTTAAAGCAGAACATGATAACAATAATGTTCTTTATAAGGAGCATACATTTCATATTAATAATTATGCTACCAAAATTAGTGTGTGCTGTAAATTGCCTCCAGCATCGTTCCTGTATTTTTCTTGCTGGAGGCTGCCATTTTGCTAAAACCCAGAGCCCCATGAGCAGCAGTAAATCTTTTAGGCTGTCAGCAGATCAGCCTCTACATTTTCAGCATAGTGCCTAAAAGTAGAGAGCAACTGAGCAGTATAGGTAATTTTTTTTAATGTTTTACATGTTTGCTATACCTTCAAAAGGGACCAGCCTGATGTGATTAAGCAGTACTGTACATATAAAGGCAAAACTTCTTTTTTTTTTTTTAAATCAGCCTGGAAAGAGAAGGGAAGCAATAAAACCCCGGCCAGGATTTTTTTTTTTTTTTTGCCACAGGTGTCCAAATGGGGAGATTTCTCTTTGCTTCTTGTCCTATAAACACAACAGAAAGTCCAGTGAAATCTCTCCAAAAGAAGTGAAATCCCCTCTTAGATCCAGTGTCCCCATTGAAGGATTTCTCCTCCAGTTTGATGTGCTCTCATACTCAGTGCTGCAATGGTCACCATTGTAGTTTGTAGTTTGTGTAGTTTGGCCTCCATGCAAGGGTGGTGTTGGATGAGAAGGCCTGGCTCAAGGTCTCCTCTCTAATTCATCCCAAAGGCGTTCTTTCGGGTTGAGGTCAGGACAGTGGAGACCAGTCAAGTTCCTCCAACCAAAACTCGCTCATCCATGTCTTTATGGACCTTGCTTTGTGCACTGGTCCAAATCATTTGGTGGAGGGGGGATTATGGTGTGGGGTTGTTCTTCAGGGGTTGGGCTTGGCCCCTCAGGGGTTGGGCTTGGCCCCTCAAGGGTTGGGCTTGGCCCCTCAGGGGTTGGGCTTGGCCCCTTAGTTCTAGTGAAGGGAACTCTTAAGGCATCAGCATACCAAGACATTATGGACAATTTCATGCTCCCAACTTTCTGGGAACATTTTGGGGATGGACCCTTCCTATTCCAACATGACTAGTGGACAAAGCAAGGTCCATAAAGACATGGATGAGTGAGTTTCTTCTCAGTGAGGAGAAATCTAATGCCCCGTACACACGATCGGACTTTCCGACAACAAAACCGCGGATTTTTGTTCGAAGGTTGTTGGCTCCAACTTGTCTTGCATACACACGGTCACACAAGTGTTGGCCAACAATTACGAGCGTGAGAATGTGGTGACGTGCGATGAGCCGACAAGACTGAAATTCAATAGCCAGTGCGGCTCCTTCTGCTTGATTCTGAGCATGCGTGAACTTTTGTGCGTCGGACACACGATCGGAAATTCCGACAACAAAGTTTTGTTGGCGGAAAATTTGAGAACCTGCTAGCCAACATTTGTTTGGTGGAAAGTCCAGTCCGACTTTCAGCCAACAAGCTCACATCCAACACTCGTTGTCGCAAAATCTGATCGTGTGTACGGGGCATTATAGCTGATTGGAGGGAAGGGACACAGCCTCCCCTTCACACAGGAACAGAGCTGAGGCTGTCAGCTGCAGATCCCTCCCCTGTCACCTTTTTTTTTCTTGGTGTCAGGAAAACTTGTCAGAAGTGACTCCACGCTGATAGCAGAGGAACGATGCAGCAGACAGAAATGACACTTAGCGCTCTTAATTGAGACAAGCACACACTCTAGAGCAGGGGTCTTATACTGGTGGCCCTCCAGCTGTTGCAAAACTACAAGTCCCATGAGGCATTGCAAGGCTGACAGTTACAAGTTTGACTCCCACAGGCAGAGGCATGATGGGACTAGTTTCGCAATAGCTGGAGGGCCGCCAGTTTGAGACCCCTGCTCTAGAGGGATATGCTTTGTTCATATTTCTTGTTTGAGGTTTACAACCACTTTCAGTTTTATCATTGGACACTTTGTAGTTCTGCAGCGATCGGTCATCTAATAAAGTTCAGGAACAATTCTGGTTTGCTTTGATCACATTTGTAGCATCACACATACAAGGCTGAATTTATTCTCATCTCCCTAATGAATTGTTATGTTTTGTTATTTAAATCTGTAAACCTTAAAATCATTCCCGTGAATTATTCAGCCGAATACATTTAAAATGTCACTGAAATCCATTTGTGTATTGGAACAAGGGTGTTTTTAAATGTTTTAGCTTTTTATGTCTCAGTTGGCTTGTTTGCCTTTTTTTTTTACAAATCCTTAACCGCTTCCGGACCGCCGCACGCCGATATACGTCCTACCTTTGAAGAGGACTATCGTCGTTACGGCAGCAGCTAGCTACCATAACCCCGGTATCCTCTTCTTTGGCCGGCGGTCCGGTTTCCGATAACAGTGGTCTCTGCTGCGGATTCGCCGCAAGATCACTTTTATTGGCGGCGGACAGGGCCCCCCCCTCCCGCCGCGCTCCGGTGCCCTCCGCCGCTTACCGGAGCCGTCGGTATCGGCGGAGGCGATCGGATCCTCTCACGTCAGTGGCATGGAGACGAGTGAGGGGAAGATGGCCCCCACACCCGTCTCCATATCATTGCAGGGCGGAAGCGACGTCAAAACGTCTCTTCTGCCAATAGCTGTTAGCCATTTTTTTTTTTCAAATGACAAATTTTTTTTATTTTTTATTGCATTTTATTGTAAATGTGAGATGTGAGGTCTTTTTGACCCCAGATCTCATATTTAAGGGGTCCTGTCATGCTTTTTTTTTTCCTATTACAAGGGATGTTTACATTCCTTGTAATAGGAATAAAAGTGACACATTTTTTTTTTTTAAAGAACAGTGTAAAAATAAAAAATAAAAGGTAAAATAAGTAATAAAAAAAATAAAAAATTTTTTAAACACGCCCCATCCCGCTGAGCTCGTGTGCAGAAGCGAACGCATACGTGAGTAGCGCCCGCATATGAAAATGGTGTTCAAACCACACATGTGAGGTATTGCCGTGATCGTTAGAGCGAGAGCAATCAATCTAGCCCTAGACCTCTTTTGTAACTCAAAACATTCAAACTGTAGATTTTTTTAAACGTCGCCTATGGAGATTTTTAAGGGTAAAAGTTTGTCGCCATTCCACAAGCGGGCGCAATTTTGAAGCGTGACGTGTTGGGTATCAATTTACTTGGTGTAACATTATCTTTCACAATATAAAAAAAAATTGGGTTAACTTTACTGTTGTCTTATTTTTTTATTCAAAAAAGTGTATTTTTTTTCCAAAAAAAAGTGCGCTTGTAAGACCGCTGAGCAAATACGGTGTGACAGAAAGTATTGCAACAACCGCCATTTTATTCTCTAGGGTGTTAGAAAAAAAAATACAAAATGTTTGGGGGTTCTAAGTAATTTTCTAGCAAAAAAAAACTGTTTTTAACTTGTAAACAACAAATCTCAGAAAGAGGCTCGGTCATTAAGTGGTTAAGGCATTAATAATCTTTTCATATTTCATACTTGTTTCCGAAAAGTGAACACATCCATTATTTTAGGTGGAACCAGGCAGGTTTTAGAATTTGTTCGTTATGTGTTATTTGGAAGGCATTTGTTGTAGCAAAGTGCAAAATCTATCATCTGTCAATCGTCACAGAAGTCAGTTGAGTAAAGTTTTTTTAAAGCAAAACTCAGAAAAATGAAGTCTAAGATCAGCACAAGGGACGGCACTTACATCCGATGAGAAGTGTCCCTTGTGCTCTCCTATGTAGCACTTCTCCTGCAGGAGCCGCTCAAATGCAACTGGATCTCCCACTAGAATCAGTGCAGAGACAGAGCAACATTTCACTCAATAATCAGTCTAGGGGTCGTTTTTTTTATTTTTATTGCTGAAGAACTTAGAACGGGAGAGGCGCGGTATGGCGTAAACCAAACTCCCTGAACATTCGCAGGATGACACTTTACTTTGCTAAGTCTCTCTATGCGGGCTCAGGTACACATAGTATAAACCAAGTCCCTTCTTTAGTTTCAATATATTTTTTATTGTTTTAACAAGGCCATGACAACAGATAGAACAGGCTGTCACATATGGTACAATTGCCAAGTATACATCAAGGCTATTTATAATCTGAATCCACAGAGTCCCCCTTTAACATCTGAATCCACAGAGTCCCCCTTTAACATCTGAATCCACAGAGTCCCCCTTTTACATCTGAATCCACAGAGTTCCCCCTTTTACATCTGAATCCACAGAGTCTCCCTTTTACATCTGAATCCACAGAGTCCCCCTTTAACATCTGAATCCACAGAGTCCCCCTTTTACATCTGAACTAGCAGATTTCCCTTACACTGTAGACTCTGATGTAAGGGAGAACTCTGGGGACTCTGACATAAGGGGTGCTATTACTCATCTTTGGTCATATTAATGAGTATTTTATCTTTATTTGTGATATATATTGTATAAGTTATACCTTTTATTGTTAATAATATGTTAATTATTTACATATCTGTTATAATTCTTATGTCTTTGTCATATGACAAGAAAACCAATAAAAAGATGAAACCCCTTAATTATGGGGTTTGAAAAAAAAAAAAAAAAAAGAACCTTAGCCCGGTCTAGCAGCGTGGAAGAAATGCAGCGCACAATTCTCTTCTTCTTTAATGGGATAATAATGAAGCTGCTTTGCTGGTGATACTGATGGAGTTATTGCAAACTAATTTTCAAAGGCTTTTTTTTTTTTTTCTAGTGATATCAAGAATAATGTTATTATGTGTTTTGTTTTTTGTTTTTTGGGCAAGTTACCACAACACCATTATCCTGGAGTTTTTTCAGATCAAAGATACAACTATGTTGGTGTCCCTTGTCAATTTTACATTGTATTTTTTTAAATGTAACTGCCTACTCCCAAACTGTCATTTGAAGTAAAACACATAGCCAAGTATTATTCTCCACATTTTTTAAAAAGAGAAAACAAATAAAATTAGACATGCTATCTGCCAATAGAACTTAACCAAAACGTACATTTTATGCATCCAAAAATATAGACAATATACCAAATCAAATCATTATTATTTAACCCAAAAATAATGTCAAAGCAATAACTCCAAGGCCAATAATAAATAACATGTTATCTCCTCCAATTCCGCAACTTGTCTGGTTGACGAATGGCCGTTCAGAAATTAACTGAAAAGTGCGAAATGAAAAGTGCGAAACGAAAAGCGTGAAAAGAAAAGCGCGAAATGAAAAGCACGAATTAACATTCACCAAACTTCTACTAACACGAAATTAGCAGAAGGAGCCCAAATGGTGACGCTAAAGAGCTGAAAAAGAACGTAGTACGTTACTACGTTCATATTTGTTGGCCAACAGTTGTGTGGCCGTGTGTATGCAACATAAGTTTGGGCCAACGCCGTTCGGACAAAAGTCCACGGTTTTGTTGGCCAATAAAAAAAAATTTTAATCAGTAACAGCCCTAGTTTTAAGGTATTTTCTCTCCTGGCAAATGTTTTAGGCTTTCCTCATGGGAATGTTCCTAAACTATTTTTCAAATGTTTTTGGGTTATTGTTTTAGGCTCTTCTCCCTTCTGGTCAAGTGTTTTTTTGGGCTATTTCTTTAGGCTATTCTCTCATCTACTCAAATATTCTTGGGCTATTGATTTTGACTTTTTTCACTTGAGGTCAAATGTCTGTAGGCCATTGTTTTGGGCTATTTTTGGTCAAATGTTGAGAGCCTATTGTTTTAGGCAATTTTATCTTCTGGGTCTGAGAGCTCTTATGCCCCGTACACACGGTCGGATTTTCCGATGGACAATGTCCGATCGGAGCGTGTTGTCAGAAATTCCGACCGTGTGTGGGCGCCATCGGACATTTTCCATCGGATTTTCCGACACACAAAGTTGGACAGCAGGAGATAAAATTTTCCGACAACAAAATCCGTTGTCGGAAATTCAGATCGTGTGTACACAAATCCGACGGACAAAGTGCCACGCATGCTCAGAATAAATAAAGGGATGAAATCTATTGGCCACTGCCCCGTTTAGAGTCCCGACGTACGTGTTTTACGTCACCGCGTTTAGCACGATCGGATTTTCCGACAACTTTGTGTGACCGTGTGTATGCAAGACAAGTTTGAGCCAACATCCGTCGGAAAAAATCCATGGATTTTGTTGTCGGAATGTCCGAACAAAGTCCGACCGTGTGTACGGGGCATTAGGCTGTTTTTCCTTCTGGTTGACTGTTCTCATGGTATTAGGGAATACATTTGCCCCATGAAAGACAACTTAAAGTGGAAGTAAATGCTCCTATAGTTTTCAGCCAAGGAAGCTGCCATCTCTTGGCCTCTCTTTAATCTTCAATCACCATGATGCTGCACATGGGATCAGTTAAAGTGATATTAAAGCCAATTTTTTTAATATACATTTAATTTATTCTTGCCTGCTCTGTACAGCAGTTTTGCACAGAACAGCCTGGATCCTCCTCTTCTCGGGGTACTCGCTGGCACTTCTGCCCCCCCCCCTCCTGCTGAGTACCCCCAGAGCAAGCAGCTTGCAATGAGGGCACTCAAGCAGGCTCACTCCCGAGCCTTTGCTCTGCATGTCCATTTACACACTATTTTGTAGACGCTATAACTTTTGCGCAAACCAATTAATATATGCTTATTGCGTTTTTTTTTTAACAAAAATATCTGGAAGAATACATGTTGGCCTAAACTGAAGACATTTTTTTTGGATGTTTATTATAGCAAAAAGTAAAAAATATTGTTTTTTTTTTTTTTTCAAAATTGTCGCTCTTTTTTCGTTTATAGCGCAAAAAATAAAAACCGCAGAGGTGATCAAATGCCACCAAAAGAAAGTTCTATTTGTGGGGAAAAAAAAAGGACGTCAATTTTGCATGGGTACAGCACCGTACGACCGCGCAATTGTCAGTTAAAGCGACGCAGTGCCGTATCGCAAGAAATGGCCGTTAAGGGGGCAAATCCTTCCAGTCCTTCAGTGGTTAAATATCCGAAATGAACATTTTGCACATGTTAAAAACATTCACCAGGGTATTATTCACAAATTCTGATACATTTATTATTTATTACAGGTCCTTTGTAAATCACAGAACTGCATGGACAGAAGTGCTACATATTTGGCAGGGTTGAAATTCCTTGTACGTATTTTATCTGTGTACAGCTGTGGCCAAAAGTTATGAGAACGACACAAATATTAATTATCACAAAGTCTGCTGCTTCAGTGTTTTTAGATCTTTTTGTCAGATGTTACTATGGTATACTGAAATTTATTTACATGCACTTTAAGTGATTGTAAAGGCTTGTTTTTTTTGTTTTTTTTTTAATAACAAATATGTTATACTTCCCTCCTCCTGTGCAGTTGGTTTTGCCCGGATCCTCCTCTTCTCGGGTCCCTCTTTGTTGCTCCTGGCCCCTCCCTCCTTTGAGTGACCCCTCAGCCAGCAGCTTGTTACAGGGTGCACCTAAGCCGAGTCAGAGCTCCGTGTATCCATTCAGACACGGAGCCCAGACCTGGCCCCACCCCCTCTCTCCCCTAATTGGCTGACTGACTTTGATACAGCCACTGGGAGGGGCTGAGGGGATTGTGGAGATCGCTGGAGAGAGAAGGGGCTCAGGTAGGTAATTAGGAGGGTGCTGGGGCGGCTGCTACACACAGAAGGTTTTTTATCTTAACCGTTTGCCAACCAGTTCACGCCGATAAAAGTCGGCAGAAGGGCACGTACAGGCATATTAACGCACCTGTATGTTGTCCTTTAAGATGCGGCTTGTGGGCACGCGCCCACCCACCGCGAGCTCCGTGAGTGTGTCAATGTCAATGTCCGCAGGGAAAACGGCGATCGTCTCACAGAGAGGAAGAAAGGTGAGATGCTAATGTAAACAAGCATTTCCCCGTTCTGCCTAGTGACAGGACAGTGATCACAGCTCCCTGTAATCGGGAGCGGTGATCAGTGTCGCATCACACAAAGCCCCTCCCCCCCACAGTTAGAACACATTCCTAGGACACACTTAACCCCTACAGCGCCTCCTCCTCCTGGTTAACCCCTTCACTGCCAGTCACATTTACACAGTAATCAATGCATTTTTAATCGCACTGATCGCTGTATAAATGTGAATTGTCCCAAAATAGCGGCAAAAGTGTCGGATCTGTCCGCCATAATGTCGCAGTCACGATAAAAATCGCTGATCGCCGCCATTACTAGTAAAAAAAAAAAAATATTAAAAATGTCATAAAACTATCCCCTATTTTGTAGACGTTATAACTTTTGCGCAAAACCAATCAATAAACGCTTATTGCATTTTTTTTTTTTACCAAAAATATGTAGAAGAATATATATCGGCCTAAACTGAGGGAAAAAAATGTTTTTTTTATATATTTTTGGGGGATATTTATTATAGCAAAAAGTAAAAAATATTGCTTTTTTTTTTCAAAATTTTTGCTCATTTTTTGTTTATAGTGCAAAAAATAAAAAACGCAGAGGAGATCAAATACCACCAAGAGAAAGCTCTGTTTGTGGGAAAAAAAAGAAGTCAATTTTGTTTGGGAGCCACGTCGCACGACCGCGCATTTGTCAGTTAAAGCGGTGCTGTGCCGAATCACAAAAAGTGCTCTGGTCTTTTGCCAGCCAAATGGTCCGGGGGTGAAGTGGTTAATGCATAGAATGCATTAAGATAGAAAACCTTTACAACTCCTTTAATAAGTGTCAAAGGCTTTTATTGACAATTACATTACGATTATGCAAAGAGTCAATATTTGCAGTGTTGACTTCTTTTTCAAGACCTCTTCATTTCGCCCTGGCATTCTGTCAGTCAACTTCTGAGCCACATCCTGACTAATGGCAGCCAATTCTTGCATAATCAATGCTTGGAGTTTGTCAGAATTTGTGGAGGTTTTTTTGTTCACCCGCCTCTTGAGGACTGACCACAAGTTTTCAACTGGATTAAGGTCTGGGGGGGGGTTTCCTGGCCATGGACCACAAATTTTAATGTTTTGTTCCCCAAGCTGCTTAGTTATCACTTTTGCCTTATGGCAAGGTGCTCCACCATGCTGGAAAAGACAATGTTCTTCACCAAACTGTTCTTGGATGGTTGGGAGAAGTTGCTCTCTGAGGATGTTTTTGCACCATTCTTTATTCATGGCTGTGTACTTAGGGAAGATTGTGAGTGAGCCCACTCCCTTGGCTGAGAAGCAACCCCACACATGAATGGTAACGCTCACCTTTTCTTCTCTGGACAAGGTTTTTTCCAGATGTCCCAAGCAATCGGAAAGGGGATTCACCAGAGAAAATGACTTTACCCCGGTCCTCAGCAGTCCAATTCCTGTACCTTTTGCAGAATATCAGTCTGTTCTTGATATTTTTCCCGGAGAGAAGTGGCTTCTTTGCTGCCCTTCTTGACACCAGGCCATCCTCCAAAGGTCTTCTCCTCACTGTACATGCAGATGCCCTCACACCTGCCTGCTGCCATTCCTGAGCAAGCTCTGCACTGGTGGTTCCCCTGATCCCGCAGCTGAATCAACTGTAGGAGACGGTCCTGGTGCTTGCTTGGAGATTTTTGGGTGCCCTGAAGCCTTCTTCACAAATTCAGTGGAATTTTTTTTTAATGGGATTAGGTTCCTTTTCATGGCAGAGAGGGACTTTGCAATTAATTGCAATTCATCTGATCACTCTTCATAACGCTCTGGAGTATATGCAAATATACTCATAAAAACTGAGGCAGCAGACATGAAAATGAATATTTGTGTCATTCTTAAAACTTTTGCCCACGGCTGTACAACCCAAATTCCAAAAGAGTTGGGACGCTGTGTAAAATCTACATAAAAACAGAATGCAATCTTTTTTTTTGTTTTCTTGTCCCAACCTTTTTTGAGTTCTGTTGCTGCTATCGATTTTTAAAATTACCTTATTTTTTCCTATAATGGTACATTTTCTAAGTTTAAACATTTACCGTATATACTCGAGTATAAGTCGAGTTTTTCAGCACATTTTTTTGTGCTGAAAGTGCCCCCCTGGACTTATACTCAAGTCAAGCACTTTTCTGCAGCAAAAAATGTCATTTTCCGAACCGACTTTGGGGCCCCGTATCTCAGGGCCACTTGGTGCTAGAAACCCCAAATTTGGTGTGCAAACCCAGTACCACAACATATCCAAAGCTGGAGTTCCTAGCACCAAAAAGGGGCCCCAAAATCGGTTCGGAAAATGTCATTCTCTGCTGCAGAAAAGTGCTTGACATTTTCTGAACCGATTTTGGGGCCCCGTATCTCAGGGCCACTTAGTGCTAGGAACCCTAAATTTGGTGTGAAAACCCAGTAGCACTGGTCCCATAACATATCCAAAGCTGGAGTTTCTAGCATCAAGTGGCCCCGAGATATCGGGCCCCAAATTAGGTTCGGAAAATGTCATTCTCTGTTGCAGAAAAAGTGACATTTTCTGAACCGATTTTTGGGGCCCTGTATCTCGGGGTCACTTGGTGCTAGAAACTCCAACTTTGGATATTTTATGGTGCTAGTTCCAGTGGGTTTGCACACCAAATGTGGGGTTCCTAGCATTAAGTGGCCCCGAGATACGGGGCCCCAAACTCGGTTAATTGTGTCCATCTCAGTCACATATGAAAATTGAAGTAACATAGGAGCACGCCAGTCACTTTAAAGGATACAAGATTTTTGCAACATATTTGAAGGACTTTTTTTGTTATATATATAATTGTGTCCATCTGCAGCAATGTCATTTCGGGACCCTTTGGGTTCAGAGACCCCAAATTTTGGCTGCAGCTAGGGGGCATCTAGGAACCCTTAACTACCAAGTTTGAAGTTCGGGGGACCTATGGCTGCAAATGGGCACAGTGAGGCATGCAAAGGGGCACAGTGAGGCTGCAAATGGGCATTGTCGACCCTCTTTTCCACTTACAGTAGCTGTGCATTTCTCACCCTCGTCTTATACTCGGGTCAATAAGTTTTTCCCATTTTTTTGTGGTAAATTAGGGCCTCGACTTATACTCGGAATGACTTATACTCGAGTATATATACGGTAATATGTTTTCTATTTTCTATTGTGAATAAAATGCTGGTTTATGAGACTTACAAATCATTTTTACACAGCGTCCCAACTTTTTTTCGGGCAAAAGTGGTTGTATTTAGGTGTTTAGCAATAACATATCTCTACATATGGACTAGTTTTGTGTGACGGAGGGGCTGACATATGGTGAGTGGATGTATGTAGATCGATGATATAACTAGAAACATACACATGTTATCTGCTTGCTGCAGTCTGATGCCTGATTCTAATTTCACACGTCTCTCTCAACGCAGTAAATCTGTGTCAACACCCTTCCCAATTAAGTAAATACAGCTAAATCTAATGCTGGAGGTCTGAGAACCCGTCTTGTGAAAAATTGACTCCTCATTTGAATCTGTTTACTTGAAGCTTCATGATTAGAAATACATGTTATGTAACAGGAGAAGAGAAGATATACAATATGTTTAATTCATCATCACACCTTAATGGTCCTGGGTTCCCCGCAGGCACAAAGATGTCACATGTAATCAGGGGCTGTCTGTGTGCCGATGACTTCGGCAATATGGCTGCTGTAAGGAAACGGTTCCTTGGGGGGGTCTCAGAGTATGATCCTTTATAACAGCTCCTTCCAGATATTAGTAATTGGATGAAACACTGAATGGCTGGAGCTGGGTGAGGAATGCATATATATAATAGCCAAAGGGATGCTATTCCCATTCACACACAGACCCATGTGTTCATTATACAACGCATATATTTCTATGGAGGATATCTAACGCTTTAAATCCATTTTTATATGGGATGTATAAACCTGCAGTACAACTAATCCAGGCCCGAGCGTGCTACAGAAATGGGAGAGATGTCCACAGGACTGCAGAAAGGGGAGGTACCACCGTTCCTCCTGTAGGGGGCCCGGGCACACAGGGAGAGATGTCCACAGGACTGCCGAAAGGGGGGTACCACCGGTCCTCCTGTAGGGGGCCCGGGCACACAGGGAGAGATGTCAACCGGACTGCCGAAAGGGGAGGTACCACCGGTCCTCCTGTAGGGGGTCCAGGCACACAGGGAGAGATGTCCACAGGACTGTTGAAAGGGGGGTACCACCGGTCCTCCTGTGGGGGGGCCGGGCACACAGGGAGAGATGTCCACAGGACTGCCGAAAGGGGAGGTACCACGATCCTCCTGTAGGGGGCCGGGCACACAGGGAGAGATGTCCACAGGACTGCCGAAAGGGGAGATACCACCGGTCCTCCTGTAGGGGGCCCAGGCACACAGGGAGAGATGTCCACAGGACTGTTGAAAGGGGAGGTACCACCGTTCCTCCTGTAGGGGGCCCGGGCACACAGGGAGAGATGTCCACAGGACTGCCGAAAGGGGGGTACCACCGGTCCTCCTGTAGGGGGCCCGGGCACACAGGGAGAGATGTCAACAGGACTGCCGAAAGGGGAGGTACCACCGGTCCTCCTGTAGGGGTCCAGGCACACAGGGAGAGATGTCCACAGGACTGTTGAAAGGGGGGTACCACCGGTCCTCCTGTGGGGGGGCCGGGCACACAGGGAGAGATGTCCACAGGACTGCCGAAAGGGGAGGTACCACGATCCTCCTGTAGGGGGCCGGGCACACAGGGAGAGATGTCCACAGGACTGCCGAAAGGGGAGGTACCACCGGTCCTCCTGTAGGGGGCCCAGGCACACAGGGAGAGATGTCCACAGGACTGTTGAAAGGGGGGTACCACCGGTCCTCCTGTAGAGGGTCCAGGCACACAGGGAGAGATGTCCACAGGACTGTTGAAAGGGGGGTACCACCGGTCCTCCTGTAGGGGGTCCAGGCACACAGGGATAGATGTCCACAGGACTGCCGAAAGGGGGGTACCACCGGTCCTCCTGTAGGGGGCCCTGGCACACAGGGAGATATGTGCACAGGACTGCCGAAAGGGGGGTACCATCGGTGCTCCTGTAGGGGGCCCGGGCACACAGGGAGAAATGGTTCACAGGACTGTCAAAAGAGGGGTACCACCGGTCCTCCTGTAGGGGGCCCGGGCACACAGGGAGAGATGTCCACAGAACTGCCAAAAGGGGTGTACCTGCGGGCCTCCTGTAGGGGACCTGGGCACACAGGAGGGTATGGACAGCAAGGGGATCGGTGTGGCGGGACAGGAGGGCAATTACAGGGTTGCCGGCTTCCTTTTCCCACTGCGTGCTGCAGGCGCAGAGGCGGATAGAGGGTGGGGGAAGGGGGCAGTAAATATGTAATTTCTTCTTTTTCTGAATTGGACACAGTGAGCGATCAGTACGGGTCACTCCTGTGTCCATTCATAACTGAGCAGGGTAAACTGTGTTTACTATGCTTCAGCTTTTGAAAGAACAGGAGCCTCAGTCTCCTGATCATTCATCCTTAGTGCAACTGAGGCTACAAGGAAAGTAATTAAAGAATCTTTCTCCTCAATTCCTTACTCTGTCTCAAAGCTGGGACGTTAGGGACTGTTTAGACTCCTGATATTTCAGGGAGTCTGTGCGGGGTCACATGATTTCTAACGGCAGCCCTGGATATCCATATATGGAAAATGCCAAAGGGGCTGGAATGTAAGCTCTGACAAGGAAATCCAAACTCTCTTTTTTGATTGGTTGTTAGTAAAAAAATATTTATATATTTTTTGTCAGAACCTATAGTGCTCTTATCCTTTTTGATTACTCCAGGGACAACCCGGTTCACATGTCTTACAAAGTATACCCATGACAGAATTACCAGAGCATTAGAGGTTCGCTGGTCTGCCTTTCCTCTACCAGGCGGCACCTGCCATGATGGGTAGTTTAGGAGGTAGAAGGGAGTACTTCTGTTACCAAAGACTGGGGTCTGCATTATATAGTACCCACCAGAGACTGGGGTCTAAGGATGGGAAACGGTTCGGCCCGAGCATGAGCTTGGGCCGAACATTGGCTTTTCGCACGTTTGCCAAACAACTGAATTATCGGGACGTTCGACCATTTGTCCGGCCCGCCGAACAACCACAATGCACTGCGCCGCTCATAAGGTGAACGGGAGACTGGTAAATATACTAAGGAGTACTCTGAGTGCTGATTGGAGGAAAGGAACAACCCCCTTCACACAGTACACAGGCACACAGCTGAGGCTGTCAACCACAGGCTGTGTGCCTGAACTCCCTCCCCTGTGACTTTTTTTTCCTCTGGGGTCAGGAAAACTTGCCAGAAGTGATTCATGCTGATATCAGTGGAACGAAGCAGCAGACAGAAATGACATAGTGCTCTGAATTGAGACAAGTACACACTATAGAGGGATATGCTTTGTTCATATTTCATGTCTGAGGTTTGCAACCACTTTAAGAATACATCCTTGATTAGAAAACTTTTTTGTTAAGTTTAGTGTCACTTTAAAGGGTAAGTTCACCTTTGTACACTTTTTTTTTCTAAATTCCAGCCCCCCTATGCACCAATATAGCATTCATGTACTTTTTTTAAAAACATATCAAAGCATTCCATTAAATCTACAGTCCCTGACTTTTCTTGTCTAAATCCATGTTTCCAGACGTTTCCATTAGTAATGTCTTCTTCCTGATCAGACGTTAGGTCATGACACAGGAAGGAGTTGACCAGCTGACCTCATTAGCACACACCCTGCATCATCCACCCTCCCACTCCCATGTGCACATTTTTTTTAAATGAAATGCAATTAATCAGTGATCACCCTTCTCATTAAATACACAGACAGAAACACTCAGCTGTCAAGCCCCATTCACACTTCTGCATAGCAGGAATGCGCATTCCCGCATGCGTTTTTTTGGGGTTTTTTTTGCGAAGGGGCGTTTTGGAGCATTTTCGGATTTTTCTTCTTTTCGGATTTTTGAATTTACAAATTGCGACCATAACGAATGACCCGAAAAACGAAAAAAAAAAATAATGAAACGAAAATGAATTAATTTTTTGGCATTGCACAAGTCTAGCCTGTATATGCAGAAAAGCATGCTTGTTATACTCACTGTGGAACCTAAGGGGTTAATCCTCCGCATTATATAAAAAGGCTGTTTGATCCTGTCTTCTCTGACCCTCCTCTTCTTCCACAGTTTCCAATCCATCTGCTGATAGAACAGAGCATTTGGAGGCACTCTGCACATGCTCAGTTTGGTTTGTATTGCTAGAGAGTTTTTTTCTTTTTTTTTCTTGGGAGGGCGCGTGTGATCAGCACAGGGCCATTCAGCACTGTTCGGACAGAGGGTCAGGGGTCCTGCAGCCTCATGGGACAGTGAGAGGAGAATGAAAACTCCTTCTACAAGCTTTAACTAGTGCTCCACCAAACACTGATAGAAGTCACAAGACTGCTATATACTGCTGATGAGAAAAGGTTTTTAGCACTTTATATTTACTAAAATAATTGCATTTCCATGTACTGTGTATGGTGATAGTGAATGCAGGCTCCTGGGTTTAGTAACAATTGAAGCCTGATTAAACGTGGGATTGATTGATTGCAATTGCACTTTGCAAAGTGTACTTTAGTGCAGTGTTTTTCAACTCCAGTCCTCAAGGCACCCCAACAGGTCATGTTTTCAGGTCTTCCATTATTTTGCACAGGTGATTTGATCAGTTTCACTGCCTTAGTAATTACCACAGCCGCTTCATCTGAGGGGAAATCCTGAAAACATGACCTGTTTGGGCGCCTTGAGGACTGGAGTTGAGAAACACTGCTTTAGTGAATCAACCCCAATGGCTCAGTGGCCAAACCATGGTTGCAGGAAAGAAAACAGCGCCATCTATGGTCAGCTTTAATTCACTCTATTCTATTTAATCCACTTTCCCCATTCTAAAGAGCTTAACACAGTTTTGCTGCGCAACTTCTCTCCAGGAGTACTCCAGTTATGTTAAGCCTTCCAAGGCAGGCTTGAATCAGATTGGCTGTAATAACCTTCGCTGACCTTCTTTGATACATCAATCTTTCTGCATGTGAGAGACAGCAAGGGACTGGCAGTGGACATGTTTGGGAACAACTGTCCTACATTGCAAACAGGCAAGCAAAAGAAGTTCCCAGATTGGTAGATACTGGCATTACTGATATTTGGAGTGGACTGGTACAATGCATGCCATCAGTGCTTCCAAAGTTGGATTAATGGAAGTTATTAATAAAGAAAGTCTGAGGACTTACCCCTAACATGAAACACCTCCATCCCTAAAAAATAGCAGAGAAACAACAGTCGCCCCTGGGACTTTAAATGAGGTGTTCATGATGATCAAAAGGTGAACAAGTATAGGAGTAAAAAGGTTTATTGAATGGTAACAACATCATCCAACATAAGACATGAGCATGGGTGACAAATTCATAAAACAGCAACGTAGCATATAATCCTTTAAACATAGCCATCATAATGTAATATCACAAGTAATACAGACATACATGATACATCTCTAACCTGACGCATTTCGCGAGTTTCCTCGCTTCATCAGGGGCTGATGTGCATATCTGATGTCTGTAAAAACAGATAAAGTATATATTAGAGTATAGGTTATGATTGGACAAGAGCAAGAAGCCTGAACCGATCATCCCATACTTACTTGTCAGCCGATAGCCTTCAGAGACTGATCCCAAGCAGGGGTAGGTGGAGGGTATCTCCCCCGAGAGCTGAAGGGACGTAGACCACAGCAAGGAGGACCGAGGCCAGACGCGAGGCAGGCATGGCAAAGGTTTGAAAAAGAATGTGTGGACCCAAACTTCTCCCATAGGTCTTGCAGGGCGTACTCACTGTATGGAATATATGAGTATAGGTATGTATGTAAATCTGGAATAGCTAGAATAGAAATGTCTTGAGAGTATGAGGTAATATACATTGGTACACAGGATTCAAAAGTGTCCTACAGACAAAGTCTGGGGTAACTAAAATAGCAGTATCATAAGAGTGTAAGATTATGTACTTGGTACAAGGTATCCAGAGGTGTCCTGCAGAGCATGGGGGGAGAAGGTATGGAGAGGAGTGGAAGAAGGAAAAATAGAAAAGTAGTGGAAAAGAATGGAAGTTATTGCGTTCGTTATCATACTTAGGTTACACTGTTATGACTAAGGTCCATCGTGACATCATCTTGGGTTCCAGCCTACAGGAAGGTAAGAAGGTACATCATTCTTTGTGTTTACCTTCGAATAACTTTTACTGCATATTTCTGCAGGTAGCACGACTACGTAGGTGGTACTTGGTGGGTTTCTATGCCACCCTTTCCCTCTTGGCTTATACAGTAGATGAAGTTATCGTTTGCATCTTACTGACTGTATGGCTAATCGTTACTTAGCAATGACAAATACAAAGCTGCCTACGTTTACTATTGACAAAGAAAAAGATGACCTCATATGCAGGTAGTTATTTTAGTCAGTGAATAACTAAAGCAATAGAAATTAGAGTAAATGGTCCTTTCATAGAGATGGGGTCCCTAATTCCTGGGTTTTATCTCCCCTGGGGTTCTGTCTGCTGAGATGCTGTATTGCATGCTTTCCCCCTATGTTTTTATCCAAAAATATACCGACAGTGTAACTGGCTTCACCAAAATCATCTCTATTCTGTGTAGCACCCTCCTAGTGTAGAGTAGGCTGCTAGGTATATTTATGGAACTTTAGCCAATCCCTGGGGAGGTGTGCTCAGTAGGTGGTGAGAGAGCCCATACATAGCCTGAGGCCTGGGCAGCAGGGTGCAGTGTTGTTGGGTCCAGTCTTGCAGGAGGAGACCCCTGTGTAGGGGCTCTGCCCCCCGGTGCAGGATCCTAGAGGAAGTCTTTAGGCAGAAACCGAAGTCCCAGCTAGGCTTAACTGGGGAGCCTATTTGCAAATCCATGTCCAAAGATAAAGTCGGGTCTGGAGAATCAGGAGGAAGTTGGTGGGACAGCTGTCTTATGGTGGCGTGGGTCTGTGTCAATCTCCCTAGAAAGAACCTTGTAGATATCGGCAGGAGGCAACCGATAATCCTTTGGCTATGTAGTAGATGATCCCAATGCTGAAGAAAAGTGCCTGTGTGTTGCTTTTAACTCCGGAAGGAGGTGACCATCAGCATAGAGATTCAGAAGTTTGATTAGTCCTCAAGTTGTTCAGTTCTACAGTTTTTTGGGGGATCCCAACGCCCCTATCCAAGTTCATCATTCCAAATAAAAAACCTCAAAAAATCCCTGAACCGTTTTTGGAGCCAGTGGAAGAGTGCAGAAAATGCGGTGTGCCTGGCTGTGTGTGCTCTAAGGGGGAAATAGGATCAAATTTACCAGCAGCTCCTTAGGAAGTGTGCTACATCTGAAAAGTGGTGGGGATATTCAATTGTAAGATACTTTGGGTGCAGGGTCTCTTATAAAATGTTTTTAGCACAGTGCTATAGAGTACACTGATGCAACATAGATTAATTAAATGAGAACTCCACAAAGTTTGTCCCTGGTGTGGAAAGTGTGGTCTATAAGCTACACCACCTTCCTTGTGTCCTTTCCAGGAAACACTATTGATAGATCTCAGTTAACCCGCTGACCACAGATTTCAGTTGTTTTAACTGAATTAGTAGTCTACTGGGTCAAACTCTGCAATTAAAAAACACAGAGCACCACATGGTAATGTAGGATGACCTGCAGGGAGAAGCAAGTGTCTGCAGTGTTTCCAGTGAAGGAGACAAGGAAGGGAGGTGGTTGAGTGCAGTCTTATTCTCTCAATGATATACACAAACCACACAAGTGTTAAAGCGGAGTTCCACCCAAAAATAGAACTTCTGCTTTAAGTACTCATGACCCCCTGACATGCCACATTTCAAATGTCATTTTTTTTTTTTTTGGCGGGGGGTGGGGGGTGGGGGGGCGGGTACCTAGTTTTCACAGGTACCCAGCTCCCACTTCCTCTCTTCCTCTCTCAAGCGGAAGATCACCTCTCCCCCCTCCCTCCCTGCAATCTTCTGGGACACGTCACAGGTCCCAGAAGATTGCCCGGCCATTCACAATGCGCAGCCCGGGCACCCACACTTGCAATACCAAAAATATATATATAAATAAACATGCCTGCGCTGAAAAAACAGATATATCCCAATAGTTGCGAGGTGCATATATGTGTAAAACTATACTACAAAATTTCAATATAAAAAAAAAAAAAATGCTAGTAATATATAAATTATAGAATGAATACAATCCTTATATAAAAGTATCCCATAAAGTGCAACATGCAAAAAAACAATATATATATATGTGGTTATAAATATAAGATCAAAGTGCAAAATCAAGTGTCCACATTTAAAAGGTTCAATTCATTGATATCAACACATAAAGTGCAAGTAAGTGGTGTCCACAAAAAACAGTGTTCCTCATGCTCCTCCTTAATGGTGTTCACAATCCAGTATGCTTCAGTGCTCTCCTGTGACCCCCCACTTGTGCTTGCGCTCACCTCTGAGCGTGTGACACGGTAATTAAACTGTGTCTAAACACGCATTGGAGCCACCCCTTGGGCTCATACAGGGTATGCTGGTATAAACTCCACCACTCTCAGATGTCATCAGATAGTCTCACATACAAGAAAGAAAAAGCTCTATAGTGAGATACAGTAGGGGATTTATTTAAAATATATTAAAACTTCCCTCCAGAAGGGTACTCACAATATGTAGGTGCGTGAGTGCACCAATCTTTCCAGAGAGTGTATAAAACAAGCGTTTGTATGGCGTGCGGTGTGTCGTTCCTCATCTACCTCTGTTGCTGACAACTCCGTCCTACCCCTCCCCGACGCGTATTCGGCACAGGGATCACATGCCTTCCTCTGGGGGATCTGCTGCCACAGAGAGGAGGGGGAGAGAAGCGAGGCTTTGGGCGGCCGCATCGCTGAACCGTGGGACAGGTGAGTCTCTGTTTATTAAAAGTCAGCAGCTACAATTGTGTAGCTGCTGACCTTTAAATGGGTGGAACTCCACTTTAGCTCCTCTATATGCCTATATTTTACTACAAATGGCATAACAGCATGCAAAGCGTCCTTGCCCAGGGATGGCCCCTCCTTGATGCATTTCACCACAATTGGCTTAGTCATAAGAATGCTTACTTTATGACTTTGTGGTGAAACGCATCAAGGAGGGGGTGCCTTTATTCAACCACAAATGGCATGACAGCATACAAAATGATCCCAGTCAAATTTGACTTGAAATGGCATAACAGCATGCAAAGCCTCCTTGCCCAGGGATGGCCCCTCTTTGACGCATTTCACCACAATTGGCTTAGTCATAATGATGCTACCCTTCCGACTAAGCCAATTGTTGTGAAACACATAAAGGAGGGGAGGTTCCTGGCTGGGGAACAATATGTATGCTGTCATGCCATTTGTGGTATGAAGGATGGTTGAATAAAGGCACATAGAGAATTTGACATGGGTATGTGGCTTGTATATATTGGTGTTTCTGGATCATGAGCACAGACTGGCTCTTGTGCCAGAAACCAGAGTATCCGCAGCAGAGAGGATTCTTAGATCTGGAACGGACTTATTTTCTCATTTTTAATGACGTTCTCAGAATATGTATGTCTAAATCTGTGCTTCTGTAAGCTAGGCATTACCAACCCCGACCCTCTAGGCTTCTGCACTGTATGACCAAAAATGTGGACCCCTTCCAAATTATTGAGCTCATGTGTTTCCAAATAATGCTACACCATACTTTGATATTGTTGACAAATGTGTGCTTCCAAGCTTGAGGCGGCAGTTTGGGTAAGGCTGTTTTCTGTTCCAGGATGACTGTGCCGCTGTGTACGAAGCTAGCTCTATTTAAGTTTCTCCAAGGTGTGAAGGAACATGAAGGCACTTTGAGAGGAATTAGAATTCTGACTGTGAGCCTGGTTTTCCCAAACAACTACTGTATCTGACCCCAGAAATGCTTTTTTTTAGCTGAATGGGCCCACATTTGGACAAGTTCTGACAAAAAATATTTTGGAAAGCCTTCCCAGAAAGCAGTTTCAGCCACAAAATGGGTGATGGCCAACTCCATATTATTGCCCATAGTTTTGAAATGGGATGACAGACAGACAGTTCCATTTGGAAGTAACCGGTGTTCTGCCGAGAAAGTTCCGCTCGGCGGATAAGGACCCCCCGCCTGCGCAGTAGGATCCGGTGGAAATAGCCAAAGGGGAATAGGTGAAAATCAGCTGTACACGGCGCCTGTAAGAGGGCCCCTCGCGGGCTCGCTTCGCTCACCACGCTTCGGGCACGGTCTCGCTTCGCTCGGCTCTTTTTTATTCCCCCTCTAGGTCCACTTGGATGGTGGGGAAGGAACCTGGACCCAGAGCGCAGGCGCCGTGTACAGCTGATTGTAGATTTTGAGCTTCGGCTATCTCCGGCGGCTGATAGTAGTTCATACTGCGCAGGCGCTGCGCCTGCGCAGTACAGGGTGGGTCCTTATCTGCCGAGGGAACTTTCTCGGCAAGACACCGGCTCAGGAGAGATTCAGAATAGGAAGCGAACATACAACAGACACCACAGATGATACCCATTGAGGTGAATTTACTAAAGGCAAAAAAGACTGTGCACTTTGCAAAGGCAGTTGCACTCATTTTCCCCAGAGGTTAGTAAATTTGGTAAACATCTGCTGATTTTCATCATCCAATCATGTGCAAGGTAAACACTTTTTTTTTTTTAATTCTCCTTGCACCTGATTGGGTATTCTTTTACAAAGTGAAGCCTTACCACATTACCTAAGCTCTGGAGAAAATTAGTGCAACTGCACTTACAAAGTGCACACTCTATTTGCCTTTATTAAATCCACCCACTGCGTCCAAAAGGTTCAAACCGAACACAGACCTTGCAATCATCGTTTTTTCTCCAGCGATGAACAGAACTGGAAGACTTCTTCGGGCCATTTACTTTTCCAATGACTTCACTCTGAAACAAAATGTAAAAAAGTTATTTTATATATATATATATATATATATATAATCAGAACATGACTGTTCTACTGAAAGGACAAGCATTTGAAAAGTTTCTCACCCCTTGGCCTGTTATTGTTCATTTCATTGGAATGAAATTGAGTACTTACTACTGTTCTTTTCAATGTTCTTTCTTGTTATGTGCTTGAGTAAATCATAACGTATACGCCTGAGAACAGAAAGAGCAAAAGAGCACATTCTCCCAAGGTCAGGGCCCTTTCTGATATAGCACCATTCACGCTGTTTTCTATAAGTGTACTTAAGTCTACTATTCTCCCTTTCTTTATTCAACTCTGGGCTTTATCTTCCAACTCTGTTTATTTTTAAAATGTCCAAAGTGTATTTTTTTTTTTATGGCAGCTCTGGCTGCAGTACTCACCTTTAATCTGGAGCTGACCCTTGCATTGCCTCTTCTTTAGCACAAGGGTAAATGGGTTAACCTTGTGGTGGAGATAAACCTCTGAGTTAAGTGACACCTAAATGACACCACCTGAGTTATCCACTTCAGCTCCAGAAAAGATTCTCCCTCCCTGATGAGACCATTTTTTGCGATACAGCACTGTGTTACTTTAACTGACAATTGCGCAGTCGTAACCGAACAAATTGTTGTCCTTTTTTCTCACAAATAGAGATTCCTTTTGGTGGTATTTAATCACCTCTGCGGTTTTTATTTTTTTGCGCTATAAACAAAAAAAGAACGTCAATTTGGAAAAAAAATAAATAAATAAATAAATATATATATATATATATATATATATATATATATATATATATATATATATATATATATATATATATATATATTATTTTTTTTTTACTTTCTGTTATAAAACACATCCAATAAAAAAAAATGTAAAAATCTAATTTCTTCGAGGCGCATGCGCGGCGGCACCTAAGATGGACGCGTAGTCCGGGAGCTCCGTCCCGCCTCAGCAGACCGGATCGAAAATCCGGCACTTGGACCGGCGATCGGGACCTGAAATCGCCCTACACGGCCACCGGAATCCCTGGGGACATTCCCGATGTACTCGGGAGCGGTAAGAAGAAACCTTAAACCGGCCTTTGAAGCCGCTTTACCGCAGGCCGAGACTGCCAAGATGGCGACCGCGCCCCTCAGCTCTCCTCAGGCTGCACAGCCGAATCCCCCATACACGGCCTCCCCCTCCCTGCTTCAGCCAGAACACCCTACAGGCAGCGTCCCATCAAACCCAGCATCCCCAGCGTCCACCGCTTCTCTCCTGGAGCATAACCTGACAAGCCTGGGGTATTCCCCAATGGATGCAGGCCCTCCCCAGTCTCACCAGCTACTACAGCATGGGGACTCAGGCCTACTCCAGCCAGCATCAGTAGCAGACCTATATACCAAGTTTGCAGAACTACTGGACAGAGGCCTTCACAATACTGCACACAAAATAACCAGTGACATTAAAGCAGATCTCCAGAACATTGGCACCCGCATGGAAATCATTGAATCTAATCTTGACTCCACGATTTCCAGAACAAACCAAAATACTGCATGTATACAGACCTTGCAGGAACAACTAGAAACCGCCAACGCTAAGATTGATGACCTTGAAAACCGCAACCGAAGATACAATTTTAGGGTCAGGGGGCTCCCTGAATCCTACAAGGACATCCCTGAAACTATAAAATCGTTCATTAAAGATTTGCTCCCAGACACCCCACAGCACAGGCTTGAGCTGGAACGGGCTCACAGAGCACTCCGACCTCCTAGAGCTGACGGCCTCCCCCGTGATGTCGTGGTAAAACCACATTTCTTCTCAATCAAAGAAGAGGTCATGAGAAAATCGAGATCCATGTCTGAAATTTTGTTCCAGGGACACCGCCTGCAAATATTTGCTGACTTATCCCCCTCGACTATACAAAAACGGAGATCCCTAAAGCCACTTCTCCAAATCCTGATGGACAGAGAAATCAAATACTGGTGGCTATTCCCGTTTCAACTCAAATTACTCCACAAAGGCAAGGCATACACATTCGGATCCCTGCAGGAAGGAGAAAAGCTTTTCCTTCAACTGGGCCTCATCAACCAGGACCCGACTGCACGCCACCCAGGAAACCAACCCAACGCTGCAAAGAGACACTTGCCCACGAGTCCCCTGAATCCGGTTTGGGAAAAAGCAAGAACCAAGAAATCCAAGGAAACTAATCCTCCGTGAACTCCAGTCCTCACTTTTTCTTCGGAACTCAATTTTTTTTTTTTCTTTGACATATTCCTATATTTAGTAACACCCTTTTGCCCGCCCCTCTTCAGATGTTCGCTGAGGGGGTGGGGCCTCCCCGTTTGTGACCCCCGAGATGAGTGTCCAGTCGGGACACCCTTACGCCTCTTTTGAGGCGATCTCGGGGGGCACGATCCTTGGGGACGTTGCTAACCCATACTTTTCATCATACACTGACTGTGATCTATGCCTCCACAGCTTTTGGTTGGTCCGGGTGGGTAGAGAGGAGGGTGGGTACCCGTCCTGCTAGACTGACCCTGGGATTTATTTTCAATAACCCATACTATCTCTGGAGGTCCCCTCATGTTGCCTCTCCCCAATCTCCCCTGCTATTCCAGGTCCCTTTACACAGTTCTAATACTAGTTTATTAGCTTGTTTAATATTATGTTGACATGTACATCTTCTCCGCCGGGCTCTACTTAAAGTGAATGCTTATCCCTGCCGGAGGTTGAGATGTATGTGTCGGGCCCAGTGCCTATTTCTAGGATCTTCATTTTCGATACTCTACTAAAAGGTCCCTCTGCTGGGGCGGCGTTCATGCCCCCCTTTCTGCCTAGTGGTTTTTGGTACTCCAACGGCCACTGGACAGGACCAATCTCCTCCTACTGGAGAGATTCTTCTGTGACTCACTCTTCCTGATGGAGGACTCTGTCCCCTCCACTCTCCGGGGATCTCCCTTGCTCCCCGTCTTTCTTCTTTACCTTCCTGCTTTCCTTCTCTGCTTATATTCTAATGTGTTTCTCACCACAGGAGTCCTCTGGGGGGACTACTATAGACGTATACTGCTGCTCTCACCGCTCTCCGCTCACCGCTTGAGGAGCCTTAGAACCCGTGGACACAGGATGGTGAGTACTGCTGATTGCCCAGCTCTGCCCTTACCTCTGCTCAATGGCTAATGACACACCTGTAAACACGGCCATTAAAATAGTATCCCATAATGCCCAAGGCCTGAACTCCCAGTCCAAAAGACGCAAAGTTTTTCAATACCTACATTCCCAAAAAGCAGACGTGATCCTTCTACAGGAAACTCACTTTCCTAGAAGTTTTAACCCTACATTTATCCACTCCAAATTCCCCTTCTTTAAACTTGCCAATGCTGAGAACAAAACAAAGGGGGTGGGTATCTTTATTTCCAAACGATGCAAATTTACCCCCAAATCTGAATTCAGGGACCCGGACGGGCGCTACCTTCTCTTAGTGGGGGAATTAGACAATCATTTATACTCTCTAATCTCGTATTATGCTCCCAATAGGGGCCAGTTTGCCTTCTTCCAAAACATGTTCTCAACACTAACGCCACTATTGGAAGGCACAGTGATTTATGGAGGCGACTCTAACTCGGCCTTTGACCAGGGCATGGACAAATCACGCCCCCTGGGCAGGCGCCTCATTAGACCGACAAAACAGAGCCTACGCATAGCTAAACTTATCTTCCAGCAGGGTCTGATAGACATTTGGAGGGAAGTAAATCCTACATTGCGAGACTACACCCATTTCTCCAACCCCCACAGTTCTTTCGCAAGAATCGATCACATCCTTATAGCCTCAGCATCCATTCCACTAACGCACAGGGCATATATTAAAGACGTAGTCTGGTCGGACCACTCGATGGTGATTCTTGTACTTCAGCGCCCGAGGGGCCATAAACCTACCCGACGATGGAGGCTTAACGAGTCCATCCTGAGTGATCCGATCAGATCAAAAGCCATTGAGACCAACATACGCGACTACTTCCTCAATAATGATACAGCAGACACTAGCCCCTCTTGTCTCTGGGCAGCTCATAAAGCAGTGATAAGAGGACACCTGATCCAATTAGCCTCTCAAATCAATAAAGAAAACAAAACAGACATAGAAAGGCTGGATAGGGAATATACAGCCTTAATTAAACGACACAAAGCGGACCGAAATGCAGTCCCTACCACACAGCTGGATGCAGCACGCACAGCCCTAAACCTCGCCTTAACCACTAAGGCTGAAAAATGGCTTAGGTGGAATAGAAACAGATTCTACAGCAATGGCGACCGCATCGGTCCTATGCTGGCAGGCAAATTATCCCCGAAATTTCGTTCTCCGGCCCTACCAAAGATCAGGATTCAGGGTGGTACCCTGTCCCAAAACCCACAACGGATAATGGGAGAATTCCTAACCTTCTATAAATCCCTATACAGTAGTGGAAGCAGCCCTTCTCCTGAGGCCATGGACCTCTTCCTAAACAGCATTCAGATTCCCAAATTAGAAGCTAGGCACCGCCAGATTCTGGACTCTCCTATTTCTGCTGAAGAAATTTGCGCGGTCATCAAAAACCTGAAATCACACTCAGCCCCTGGCCCAGATGGCTTCTCCATACCTTATTACAAATCATTTTCTACCCTACTCGCCCCATACATGGCTAGATTCTTCAATGCCCTTAGGAAGGGGGATCCCCTCGATTCATCACTTAACACGGCCTACATCACGGTCCTCCCCAAGCCAGATAAAGATCCCAGCTCTGTCAGCAACTACAGACCAATATCCCTCATCAACAATGATTTAAAGATCTTGACTAAGATCCTTGCGGACCGCCTGGCTTCCTTCATCAGCATATACATTAATAAAGACCAAGTGGGCTTCATACCGGGGAGACAGGGGCCCGACCAAATACGAAGAGCGATAGACATAGTTTCCCTTATAAATTCCAACTGGGATGGAGGCTCACCCAGGCAGGGGTGTCTTCTGTCTCTGGACTTACAAAAAGCATTTGACGCTGTCCAATGGCCCTACATTTTCCATCTACTACAAAAATGGGGATTCGGGGATTCTTTTCTCAATATCATTCACGCATTATACTCAACTCCATCAGCGCAGGTGCGTCTCCAGGGGTTCTACTCAGACTCCTTCCCCATAGCCAGAGGTACAAGACAAGGGTGCCCACTCTCCCCGTTGATCTTCGCCATAGCAATCGAATCCCTGGCGATTGCCATCAGAAACAACCCAAACATTCAAGGCATTCAAAGCGGCCCCAAGTGTCATAAATGTGCATTATTTGCGGATGACATCTTAATATTTGTATCTTCTCCGCTGACATCGCTCCCCATTATCTGCCGTCTTTTGGATGATTTTGGGAAGATCTCAGGCCTTAGGGTAAATTATGACAAATCCCAGGCACTTAATATCAATATCCCAGATCCTCTCCTGGCCAGGCTCAGGGACAGCTTTCGGTTCTCATGGAGAGACTCTTCCATTTCATATCTAGGGATACAGCTGACTCCTAAGATTGAACTCCTCTATCACGCCAATTTTCCCCCTCTTTATAAAAAACTGGAGGAGGACCTATCTCGTTGGTCCAGGCTGTCCCTGACCTGGCTAGGCAGGATCAACACGATCAAGATGACACTGCTCCCCCGCATCCTATACTACTTTAGAGCTCTTCCGATACCAGTAGACACTACCCGCCTAAAACGTTTCCAGGCCAACATTGTAAAATACATTTGGGGTAAAGGGGGACACAGATTCTCTAAAACGACCCTGTTTAGACCTAGGTCGGAGGGCGGCTTGGGTCTACCAAACCTACTCTGGTACCTACAAGCGGCTCAATTAGCCCAGATCTCTACTGTCTACTCTCGATGGGAACATCCTGATTGGATTCACATAGAGAGGCAAGCAGTCCCCCACCACACCCTGGACTTCCTCCTCTGGAGCCCAAAGAAACGTAGACCCCCCGTTCTCTCCCCAACATTGTCATATTCCTTTACATTATGGGACAGAATGAAAAGCAACAACCGCTTAATATCCCCAACGACACCACTACAGCACCTGTTCCACAATCCCGATTTCCCCCCAGGTCTCAATATCTCCGCTTTTAAATGGTGGCTCGACAAAGGGATGTACAGAATAGGACACTTCCTTAGACCTTTAGGTCCTCTCTCTAAAGCTTTCTGTGTCAGCAAACTCGACATGCCACAGTCAGAATCCTTTCGATTTTCCCAAATTTCGAGCTACTTACACAATAAATGTAGGTCCCTACCAAATGGACCCCAAATGACTCCTTATGAAATATGGTGTGGCCAGGCCTGCGAGCAGAGGGGGGGCATCTCGGTGATTTACAAGGCACTATCATCTGCACAACTCAAGGCACCTTACATGCTAGCCTGGGAAGGGGATCTTTCCCAAAGCTGGCAGCTGGAAACTTGGCACAGGAATTTCTCCCAGTCTTACAAAGGCATTTTAAACACGGGTCTAGTTGAGGCTAGCTTAAAAGTGCTAACAAGATGGTACCTGGTGCCCTCCAAATTAGCTCGCTTCTACCCTTCGGCTTCACCCCTCTGTTTTCGGGGATGTGGCCTGAGGGGAGACATGCTTCACACATGGTGGACCTGTCCTAGGATTAGACAATTCTGGCACAGGATCTTCAGTTGGATTAGTAGGATAGCCGAAAGGCCTGTGCAGGTGTCCCCGCTGGTAGCACTTCTCAACTTCCCAGTAAGAGAAGTCCCCAGGGTTACGCAACGCCTCATCTTCTTCATCATTCTGGGAGCTAAAATCACTCTGGCCAAAGCCTGGAAAAAACCCTCAGTCTCAACAATCCTAGCCAAGAGAAAGATATCTTGGATTATGAACCAAGAAAAAATGGCTAGTGTAATCCTGGAAAGCTCAACCAAGTTCAAACTAATTTGGGAACCGTGGGCAAACTACATTGGAGTCACGCTTTGACTTTCACACAGAGCAGCCACATTTGGATATGTCTACACCCCCCCAGTCGACTCCTATGCATCTCTTTCAACCTTTATCTCCTCTGCCTTCTCTCCCCTTTTTCTTTCTATTCTCTCTCTTTTTCTTCTCTCCATATGCCTTTCATCCTCTTCTCTTCCCACCTTCCCTCCTTACTGTTGGTCTCGGGCATTGGACTGTTTTCAAACGGCCATGACCTGGGCCTCGGCTGGGGGCCATCTTGTGTTGGCTCCCAGCCCTGGCCCAGACTGTAACAGCCATATTGGAGTTCATACTCCCTGTCTCCTAATGCATTCATTTTTATTATCAACTATTTAGTTATTATTGTAGAACAGTTGCTTTAAGAACTCATTATGGATCAGAAGACATCGGATCAACTCACACACCCAATGCGGTGAGCATACATTTAGTAGCCTCGGATAATATCCCCTCCATCCCTCTCAGAGAATCGATGTTTTTCTTTCTCTAGTAGGAGGGAGGTCGGAGGCGGTGAGGTCCCGCCACAGTGTGTCCCCAATTGGGGTGGCGGACCACTTCCTCCCAATATCGCATATATTATCTACTATATCTGATCATATGTCTTCTCACGATTACCAAATACAAAGTTGATGTCTAACTGAGCCTACTCTGTATTAAGATGTTCTGTTCTCCTAAACTTCATTAAGTTGTTTGTCAAGCGACCGTGTTGGTCGTCTGTATTACGTTGACTCGAGATGTAGTCATGTCATGCACTGTTCTCCCCTCCCCCCTTTTCCCCCTCTAATTTTCCCCCTTTCTTTTTTTTTGAAAATAAAAATATATTGAAACGAAAATCTAATTTCTTCATAAATTTAGGCCAATATGTATTCTGCTACATATTTTTGGTAACAAAAATCCAAATAAGCGTATTTATTGATTGATTTGCACAAAAGTTATAGCGTCTACAAACTAAAGGATATATTTATGGAATTTTTATTTATTTCTTTTTTTTACTAGTAATGGTGGCTATCAGTGGATTATAGCGGGGCTGCTATATTGCAGTTGGACACTAACTGACACTTTTGACACTTTTTTGGGGACCAGTGACACTAAGGCAGGGGTCCGGTGCGTTCCCATTCACCGTACATATATGCATCATCAGGAAGCGAAACGCGTAGAGGCTTCTGGGTAATGGCCGACGTCTCTTCCTGTACCAACCCTTACCAGATCGAGGCTTGGAACACACGCCGATCACCGGGGAGACAACGCGCGCGGGCTAAACCCAAAAACTCACTGCTGGAAAGACTCAGTGCCGGTCTTAAGGCACCTGAATTGTGAGTGCACATTTTATATATTTTGAATGCTTACCTCATTGCTCATAATAAATTTTTTAAAAACATGTTGCGCAATGATGGATGTTTACTTCTTATGAGATACCAAGATTGACATGGAGATATGAGGAGTAACTAGCGGCAACCTAGTTGGAGAAACGCCAGGAAAGTGGAGTGGTTATCCCAATATAAACCAAAGGCAAAGTGTTTTCTAGGTTCTGGTGAGTGCCCATTTCAGAAGGTGGTGGTGGCACATGAAGTGGTGAAAAGGCTTTTTATAGAGCACGGATGAGAATTGGTGCATACTATGCACATGGGATTTTAAGTGATAATTATTGTGAAGTGGACTTTGGGGATTATTGTAAAAAAAAAAAAAAAAACTATGTTCTGGGGTTTGTGATATTTTGCACCTGATAAATTGCACGATATATTATTATTTTGCACTTTATAGTTATAAAATATTGAGGTTTGTGTACACGTAGTATACACCGTTTTAGTGGTAATATTGTATAAGCACTTTTTGGTCAGCGCAGTTACAGTTATTAACTTTCCTCTAACCTATGGAGAAATGCACGGAAAGGCCCAAAGACAGTTCGGCTGACCTCAGCAAACCTCGGAAAGGCTCGTGAACTGAGTCTTTCCGAGGTTTGCCGAGGTCAGCCGAAGTGTCCCTCGGGCCTTTTCGGCCATTTCCGAAGCTCTCTGGCGCCCCCACATCTGGCTGCATGCGGTATTGCATCCCAATGAAGTCAACGCGGAAGGAATTATTTTCGTTTCCATTGACTTAAATGGGAAAACTCGCTTTGATATGCAAGTACATTGTATTACGAGCATTTTCCTGGAACGGATTATGCTTGTAATCCGAGGTTCCACTGTAGTAGTGTCTTCACACCCAGGACCATCTACTGCCAGGAGAATTCCCGAAGTAAAAGAGGACCTAAACATATCATGCAAGGGACCAGGCCAAAGAAAAAGAAAAAGGTAAGTTAAAAAATATACTTTACCCCTGGAGGATTGGCCTTTAAGCTTTTAGAGCAGTGTTTCTCAACCTCCTGTCAGTCAAGGCACTCTTTAAAATTATGGACAATTTCGAGGCACCCCATTCTAAAGTGTAAAAAAATTAAAATAATAGTATGCAGCAACATCCCACAAATCGGACACTCAACAGGTGATTTATTCTTCCAAAGCATACACCTTTACACACTGGTACTGACTAGTATTCCATTGTTTCCCTTCTCCCTCAGTTTCTTTCACTCAGATAATACATTCAAGATACTAACTATAACTTACAAAGCCATCCACAACCTGGCCCCCAGCTACATCACTAACCTAGTCTGAAAATACCAACCTAATCATTCTCTTTGCTCTTCCCAAGACCTCCTGCTCTCAAGCTCCCTTGTCACCTCATCCCATGCTCACCTTAGGACATCTCCAGAGCCTCTCCCATCCTCTGGAATGCTCTACCCCAATTCATCTGATTTTCTCCTACTTTATCCACTTTCAGACGATCCCTGAAAACTCATCTCTTCAGAGAAGCCTATCTGGCCCCCACCTAACAACTGTACACTTATCTTCTCAATCAGCACACCCCCCACAGTTATTTCCTTGTATCTCTTGACCTTCCCTCATAGATTGTAAGCTCTAAGGGGCAGGGCCCTCTGATTCCTACTGTATTAAAGTGTATTGTATTTGTACTGTCTATCCCCAAGTTGTAAAGCGCTACGTAAACTGTTGGCACTATATAAACCCTGTATAATAATAATATTAATGGGGCCCCAATGCGAGGGAGAGGAGCAAGCAAGGATCTTGAGCAGGCACCCAACGACCTCCTTTTCAACTGATGATGTCCTAGTTATGGTGCACAATGAAAACCTGTGGCTTTGTGTAACTAAAAGACAGGCTTCATCCACCCACTGGCTTGTATACAATTTTTGGGCAATATTTAGGTGTGGTTGCCAAGGCACCCCTGAAGATACCTGAAGGTACCCCAGTGTACCTGAGCACCCTGGTTGAAAATGGCTGTTTTAGAGTACCATCAGTGAGGTATGCAATTAAAATGCAACAATTGTACTAGATGTCTCCTTTCTCTCTTTGACACTTTGATTTACTACAATGCGTGATAGAAATCTTCAAATATCTCCTCTTACTTTTAGAAAAATAAAGTACATTAGAAACCTCTAAGAACCCGCCACCAAGACAAATTTATGGGGTGCCTTAGTAAAATCATTTAGGATGAGCTTGTCAGATACTTGAAATTGTATTTCCACTTTTGCAGTGAAATTTGAGAGACCCCCCACTATATGTTTCCTATTTGTGTTCCTATTTACACAGCATACCTAAAATATATATATATATATATATATATATATATATATATATATTTCTTGTATTTCCTACCATACTGGTTGTTTCCTTAGTGCAGGTATAGACACAGACCTCTATAAGCAGCTTATTTTGTTTTGAAACGTTTCCAGTTTCCCTTTGAAAAATTTTGTTTGGAAAGTCTGAATCAGATGTCGAACGTTGTGAACACACAATATGAAAATCGAAGATCTTTCCTCGTATTGGATTTTTCTTCTGATTTTGTCTACCCCACTGTAGACTCCTTGTCTGGGGGAAAGCCCACATTTGCCAGTAGGGGCAGCAAGTCAGATGTGTCTAAAAGCTGTTTATGACTGTTGGCAACCCGTGTAACATTTGCTGTGTGTGTAAAACCAGTGAATCTTATTGCAACATTCATTTTGCATTACAGTGGAACCTTGGATTATGAGCATAATCCATTCCAGGAGAATGCTTGTAATCCAAAGCACTTGCATATCAAAGCGAGTTTACACATAGAAGTCAATGGAATCTAAGATAATTTGTTCCGCATTGACTTCTATTGCATGCAATAATGCATGTGGCCAGAGGTGGGGGGGGGGCACCAGAGAGCCTCGTAAATACTCGGAGACAGCTCGGCTGAACTCAGAAAGGCTCGGAAACACTCGGGAACTGAGTATTTCCGAGTGTTTCCGAGTATTTCCAAATGGCTCTGAACTCTTCCGAGTGTCACCGGTGCCCCAGCACCTCTGGCCAAATGTGGTACTGCACACCCCATTAGCTTGAATTCTGCTCCTTTTGCAAGACAACACTCGCAAACCGAGTCAGAATTTAAAAAAAAAAGTTGCTCGTCTTTCAAAACGCTCGTTAACCGCCTTAACCAAGGTTCCAACTCTTTTGGAGAGAATAGGGAATTATTAGAACCCCTGTCAGGTTTAATTGGTGTCTGTCTTGGAGGAATTAGCCACTCTCTATATCCAAGTGACCACTGTCATCTGGACTAAAGTTAGGGAAAACGCAGAATTTTATTATGTCTCTGAAGAGGATTTCTCTTATCACCACAGTGATATACTTTAACTTCCTGTTATGCCGAAAAAGGGTTGTAAGAAGTTGTTTTTGCATTCTATGCATTAAGATAAAAAGCCTTCTGTGTGCAGCAGCACCCCTCGCCCCCCCTGATACTTACATGAACCCCATCTCTATCCTAGCGAAGTCCATGAGTGTCTCGGCCATCCGAGTCTCTCCCTCCTGATTGGCTGAGACACAGCAGTGGTGCTATTGGCTCCTGCTGCTGTCAATCAAAGTTAGTCAGCCAATCAGGAGAGAGAGGGGTGGGGCCAGACTGCAGCTCCGTGTCTGAATGGACACAGGGAGCTAGGATTTAGCTTGAGTGCTCCCATAGTAAGCTGCTTGCTGTGGGGGGCGCTCAAAAGGAGGGGGGGGGGGGCAGGAGCACCGAAGAGACCTGAGAAGAGGAAGATCTGGGCTGCTCTGTGCAAATCCACTTTACAGAGCAGGTAAGTATAACATGTTTATTATTTTCTAAAGAAAAAAAAAAAAATCAAGACTTTACAATAACTTTACTGGGAAATCTCCCCGATGAGACTCCAAGCAAAATGCTCCATCATGTAACAATGGTTTTATCCATTCTTTACTATAGCAAAAAAAAAAGGTGGGCTTTAAAGAATGGGTTAACGAGATACTAGAAGTAGGTGAATGTTGGACAAACTGGAGAACCCCAAACAGCAAACATGTTTTAAATGAATCTTCCAACCCAGTTTTGAGACAAAGGAAGGCCAGTATGGTTGGAGGGCACCACTTAAGACAAAAGTCCTACCTTGCCCGATGTCTCCAGCACAACATTTAGAGGCACTTACCATAATAACCGAATTTTACACATGCACAAAGGTCACCTATAGAACCGGTTTTGCTTTTTTATTTATTTTTTACATCATTTCTTTTTTCTGTATTAATAAAAAACGTAATTACATCCCCGTATTATGTTGTTTTAGGGAATAGGGGCATGAGCAGGTATAATGAGATAAAGACTATGGCATTAAAGATAATCATGTTCTATTTATGACTTCCTGTTGTTGAAATCCTCACATTCTATGAAATTGCCATATGGGATGTTACCTTTGTGTGCTGTTTGCGATGCTGCCAGATTGGAAGTAATTATACAAACTGCTCTCTCTTGATGACTGCTAATGAAGTTATGTCACTATCTGGCTTTTCTGAAGAGCAGAAATGTGACTTACTTATAGGACAAAAATAAAGGAAAATCAGGGAAGACTATAGATAAAAAAATTAAGTTGAGGGAGAAAGAATACTAGAAAAGAGAGTCGTAAAACTAGCAGAATTATCAGAATTCAACCTCCCAAACATCTCCGCTTGGATAGGAATGGACATATTCTAGGTAACCTAAAAGGACTTCTTTAACACAGGCTGTGCTTTGCCTACGTATGGATATGAGGTGAGAGGTAGGTATTTGACCAGGAAAGTACTTATGGTGAGCCTGTGCCCAGACTATGAACATTAAAATAGTTATGTATGTTGGGAGATGCAGCGTGATTGCGGCAGCAGTAAACACTCCGAGTCCAGTTGCGGAAAACAGAGCTGTATTGAAACTAATGCCCTGTACACACAACCGGTTTTGCCGTCGGAATAAACTCTGAAGGTTTTTCCGACGGAGTTCCGACGGAATTCTGCTCAAGCTGTCTTGCCTACACACGGTCACACCAAATTCCGACCGTCCAGAACGTGGTGACGTACAACACGTACGACGGGACTAGAAAACGGAAGTTCAATAGCCAGTAGCCAATAGCTTCCGTCTCGTACTTGCTTCAGGGCATGCGTCGTTTTTGGTGCGTCGGAACAGCATACAGACGAGCGGTTTTCCCGATAGTAATTTGTTCCGTCGGAAAAATATAAAACATTTTTTCTATCTAAGTCCGTCTGAATTTTCGGCAGAAAAAGTCCGATGGGGCATACACACAGTCGGAATATACGATGAAAAGCTCCCATCAGACTCTTTCTGTCGGAAATTCCGCTCGTGTGTACGCGGCATTAGGGTCAGGAATTCAAAACTTGCCCTGTGGGAATAAAACCCAACCGGCTGCAACCGCAGAATGTACAATGATGAGTAACAGCAGTGGGTCTCAGGTGTGCTGATAGCATCTGTCTCAAGGGGCGGGAATGCAACCTGGTCGGTCCGTACCCAAGGTTCCACAAAGGATGGAGTGTCCTTGACGCTAAGCACTGTCCCTGACAAATGGGTGACCTGTCCCTACTCTATCCACATGCACAATGCTTGTCTTAAATAGACTCTGCTTGACCCAATATGGCAGCCAACGTCACACGGGACACCAGCATCCAATCTGATGCTGCATCTCTGTGACCAAGGTGATCATAGAGGAACGGGGCTCTTCTTCACTTTCCCCTCTATCTGCATTGCTGCTGCAGATGAGCACCACCTGCAATGGAAAAAATAGACTGTACCTAACTACATGTATTCTTAACAACAGGGTCGGTGCTATCACTAGGCAAACTAGGCAGCCGCCTAGAACGCACTGCTGCCTAGGGCGCCCGGCCACTGGTGTTCCTACTTTCTTCTCTCTGCAGCAAGTAACTAAGTCTCAGCATCAGCAGGCAGCCGCTGCTCCGTTCGCACATAGTGTCAGAGGCACAGCGTAGGTGGAGAACTATGTCTGTCTCCCGACTCCCGAATGAATGGAAGCAAGCAAACATTTATTGATGGGCGCTGGTGAGGCTGCATTTGATGGGCGCTTCATTAAAAAGGTGGGGTATACATGGACAGGGCAAAGGAGGTGGAGTCAGGGGTGAAGCCAGGGGGATGGCAAAATGAGGTTTCGCCTAGGGTGTAAAAAATCCTTGCACCAGCCCTGCTTAACAAGCAGTAAGGGCTCACTTACACTTGCGGCCATAGCCCTGATTTTGAGGGACTGTCCCTGATTTGGAGCAATGTCCCTCTGTCCCTCATTCCTCCTCATTTGTCCCTCATTTTGGTCTGATCTATATAGATGTATATAAAATGCACTTTTTATATATCAAAAAGTGTTTTCCAGCGCTAAACCTTTTATCTGATTTCTAAATTGCTGCATTTGTAAATTCCAAAAGCCAATATAAAGGAATAATAGTGGTAAAAAAAAGCATTTGTGCGTTTAACAAATCTTGTTTTTTGTACAGTTCTCCTTTAAGGGGGCGTGCCAAGGGGTGTGTCCTATGCCTGCATGCTATTGCTGATAGGTGTCCCTCATTCCCATCTCAAAAAGTTGGGAGGTAGGCTTGCGGCTGTCATGTCAGAGGCTATTGACAGGCAGTTTGGAGGCGATATAAACCCCAACCCCCATGTGTTTTCGCCTATTTTTCATCCCTTTTTTTGCACCTCGATGCTGCTGACCACCTCAAGCCAATTTCAACCACTTGCTGTCTACATGCATCTAACATTAGCTCCACATTGTTCTGGACCAGCCTCTTAATACCACAGTAAACCTTGACCACAATGCACCTTGCCTGTGTAGCGTGTGCATTAGGACGGATCCTTGTCTCCATTAGGGGCACCTGTGACAGGGTGACAACAGAAACGAACAATTGAGATGCAGTGTACTCCGCCATCTCTTGACGCAGCCAAGGCCTGTATCCCCCTGAGACGTGAAGACCCTAATCACACTTTGGCTGTGAAAAGTCGAGGACATTAAGCTTATGGAAGACTGTGTGGTCGCTCCTCCCAGAGTTTTTTTTTTCTCTTCCCCTCCTTCCCCCCTACTTATTCTCCTCCCCCCTCAACACAATTTCATTCCCCATACTGCACACCAAAAAATAACATGGGGTTTGTATGGTGATTGTACCTACATTTTGGCTGTTATCTGCCCCTAATGAGCAAGATAACTTCTACTGCAAACAGAATATTGGCATACATTAAAAAGGGGATCAACTCCAGAGATAAAACAATAATTCTCCCGCTCTACAAGACTCTGGTCCGGCCGCACCTGGAGTATACTATCCAGTTTTGGGCACCAGTCCTCAGGAAGGATGTACTGGAAATGGAGCGAGTACAAAGAAGGACAACAAAGCTAATAAAGGGCCTGGAGGATATTAGTTATGAGGAAAGGTTGCGAGCACTGAACTTATTCTCTCTGGAGAAGAGACGCTTGGAGAGGGGATATGATTTCAATTTATAAATACCGTACTGGTGACCCCACAATAGGGATAAAACTTTTTCGCGTAAGGGAGTTTAACAAGACTCGTGGTCACTCATTAAAATTAGAAGAAAAGAGGTTTAACCTTAAACTACATAGAGGGTTCTTTACTGTAATGCCCTGTACACACGGTCGGATTTTCCGACGGAAAATGTGTGATAGGACCTTGTTGTCGGAAATTCCGACCGTGTGTGGGCTCCATCACACATTTTCCATCAGATTTTCAGACACACAAAGTTTGAGAGCAGGCTATAAAATTTCCGATCGTGTGTACACAAATCCGACACACAAAGTGCCACGCATGCTCAGAATAAATAAAGAGATGAAAGCTATTGGCCACTGCCCCGTTTATGGTCCCGAGGTACGTGTTTTACGTCACCGCGTTCAGAACGATCGGATTTTCCGACAACTTTGTGCGACCGTGTGTAGACAAAAAAAGTTTGAGCCAACATCCGTTGGAAAAAATCCTAGGATTTTGTTGTCGGAATGTCCGAACAAAGTCCGACCGTGAGTACGCCCTATAAGAGCGGCAAGGATGTGGAATTCCCTTCCACAGGCGGTGGTCTCAGCGGGGGGCATCGATATTTTCGTAGAAACTACAGTATTAGATAAGCAACTGAACGAGCGCAACATACAGGGATATACAATGTAATACTGACATATAATCACACACATAGGTTGGACTTAATGGTGTCTTTTTTCAACCTCACCTACTATGTAACTATGTTAGGATGTACACTTTTCTCACTGCGTGTATATTCTGTATTTTGGAGTTAATACATCCCACACTTTGTACAGTCACTCTTTTAATTTGCATGTACAAACTTTGAAATACACTTATAAATAACGAAATACGAAAAATTGGTTACAAGGGAACCAAAACAAAAGCTGTTGGGTTAATGCTCCTGACTGACTGTATCACATAAGTCATTTTTGATGTTGACCATAGTTACTCATAATTGAGAGCTGTAGATTTAATTAGATTGAAAACAACTTTTGAAAATACAGTAACGTGTTACCACCTAAACGATCCACTTTTACTGATTGGGTTTAGATCTAATTAAGGAAAGTGACAGTCTCATCAAAATACACATCGGGACAATGAGTCAAACAAGAACGAGTTCTCGCTTGAAGGATGTGATCGTTTTCCTTTGTAAGGAACATCATTTTGAAAAAAAAAAAAAGTCATCTCTCCAATATTTGTAGAACTTTGTGATTTATTAAAAATAATCCTTTTTGTTTTCCAATTGTGATATGTGCACGACTTTCAAACAGAGTGTACTCTGTAGACTAATTACAGCCCAGCTCAAATCTGTTTTGTTCGGTGTTTTTCCCCCGAAAAAATATAATGGAAAGTAATTTTTTCCTGCGGAAAGCGGTAAACAAAAGATTAGAAAAAAAACAAAACGTGTGATGGACTGTTATAAATGTCTTCTCGTCCCAGCTTACGTAAGAACTGGGTACACATGGGAAACTAATGATTAGACTCAAACTTTTTGTCTCAAACTGTGTGTAATCCAAATTCTATTTGTTCTGTGAAATTTGGTAACATCTCTCACTGTATAAACTATTCTTCAGCAAATCAATGTTTGTGAAGGTGTTGCAAAGTTTCTTGCATGAAGATCCTACCAGTAGTTTCCTGTTTCAAGCTGACAACACTAAGAAAGTGCCTTGCAATTAGCAGCATCGTTGTCACCATGCTAAGTACTTGAGTTGGCAGTTGGCTCCTTCAGTTGGCTTTGGGACTGCTTATCATGACCATTTAGTAGTGGATGTATATGGATTATTTTTGAAGAATAAGAATATCAGTCAGTTTCATTTACATGTTTATGTGGGAGTGACGACTGGTGTGCATGCTGCCTCATTTTGCTGCTTTGAGATTAGCAAGTCATAAGTTGTGCAGAGGTTTTTGTACCTGTGTCCTCCTGGAGTCAAGCCGTTCTATGCCCACATGCCTATTTTTTTCTGTTGTGCCACTGATGTCCACTGGTTTTGTGCCTGTATATCCATGATATTTAACAGATGGCAACAGTACCTTAGGCCTGATTCACACCTATGCATTTTTAGTGCTTTTTGCATTTTGCTGATGTGCACTACAGAACGTGCTCGATAGGAAACCATGTTAGATGGACTGTATTGCAAATCGGCAAAATGCAAAAAGCACTAAAAATGCAAAGGTGTGAATTGGGCCAGTATTTTCCCTTTTAAATCAGGAATGAAGAAAACATTCGACCAGCACAGGAAATTGATAATATTCGATTTTGTTGTTCCAATTCATACAGAAATTAATTTATATGCACTTTCACATGGCTATTTTTTTTTTTTATAAATAAACTCCAGAGCAGTTATTTTCAGCCAGGGTTCTGTGCACCCCTAGGGTTCCTCCAGAGGTTGCTAGGACTTCCTTGAGCTGTGGATGGTTGACCTGCCATTTGATGGTGCCTCCATAGTTCCTGGGCCAGTGCCACTTGGAAGAGCCAGCTGCATGACACCAACAATCTTTTTAGCTGTCCATAAGGTTGGTATTCCGACCACCACTTTAAGGGGGGGGTATTGGCTGACCACCAATGTACATTGCATTTTTCCACTTACCCCAATGAGTTTGTTTTAGCAAGGGTTCCCCCAAAACCTGAGAAATATTTTTGGGTTCCTCTGGGGTAGCTGCCCCAGAGTGTTGTGTTCCAGAACTAACCTGCAAACACTGTAAAAAACGCTAAACCTGACAGAAATGGACACTAAGGGGCACATTTACTAAAACTGGTGGACTCAGAATCCTGGTGCAGCTGTACATGGTAGCCAATCAGCTTCTAACATCAACTTCAATTAAGCTTTGGAAATAAAATCTGGAGGCTGATTGATTACTATGCACAGCTGCACCAAATTTTGCACTCTCTAGCTTTAGTGCATAACCCCCAAAAAGTGAATTGAGTTGAATTCCCTACTTTTCCATTCTTTTTTGGCTTGCGTTATTGTACGTGTTGTCCAGAGATTCTTTTCACAAAGACATCCGATGGTCACTATGGCTAACAGAGATAGTTCCTCTTTTGGATATTTGTGATAGAGGTCCAGGGATTTTTGAAAGCCATATTAGTAGCAATAAAAAAAAAAAAAAAAGCTAAAAAGAACAAAAAAAAAAAAAGCACTGTAAACACATTTATTAAATTCTTTGTTCTATACAAAAGTTAAAAAAAAGATTTGAAGTTCAGAGCATTTGCAATCCCTCTATATCTTTTTTCTCCTTTCTCCTTGGAAAGTGTCCATTGTATTTTTGCTCACAAAGCTATAGAGGGTTGTTTATGTAGCGTATGCGAGGGGAAAAACATAGTGTGTGGGCGGAGGAGAAAAACATTGCTCGACAGTCCCTTATTAAGTGCCCGCAATTGTACGAGCATAAGAAAGATGAAATTGTAGCTACGAGTCCTGTTATTTGCGATTGTATTGCTGTACGCAATTTTCAGACATCTGGCACATTTCAAATATTGGCCATGAACCAAAGAGAAGTTCAAGGCATAAAGTATAACTAAAACCATGGCTTGTCTTGTTGTAGACTGCCCCTTGCTGGTGTGTAGTACTAAACAACAAAAAAAATTGAATACTTACCATTTTGAAGTCCAGCTTAGTGCCCCCCCCCCCCCCGGCCACTTTTGGTTTCCATACCATACATACAGGTGCACATCCTTCCCCAATGGCGTCTGCGTCCCATTGAACGCTAAGCAAGAAGTGCTGTAGGGCTGACGTCAGTATGAAGTCCACAGGGAGAGCGCATCCTAGGGTGACAACGCTGCTACTGCTTAGGAAGCCCATCAAAGAGCATGGTCACCCTAGAACCGGAAGTCTGGAAACTGGCAGGATCACCAGCTAAAGCAGTATTTAACCACTTCCCTACCAGGCCTATTCTGGCACTCCTCTCCTACTGTACATGTAAAAATCATAATTTTTTTGCTAGAAAATTACTCAGAACCCCCAAACATTATATATATATTTTTTTTAGCACACACCCTAGGGAATAAAATGGCGGTCTTTGCAACTTTTTATCTCGCAAGGTATTTGTGCAACAATTTTTCAATAAATTAATACTTTTATATTTACCTTGTCTAAATCCCTGGGTACCGATATAGTCCACAACAATTTTTGTTGTCGTGGGGCATTTATTGGAGTAGCCCCTGAAACACCCACTTTTCACCATTCCAAGTTCAAGGATGATGGTGCCCACCCTTATTTTATTATCTTTTATTATCCAGATTGACTGAATGAGTTGCTACCTCACGGACAACAACCTTCTCGACCCCCTATAGTTCGGCTTCCTTTCGCAACATTCCACTAATGTGATTCTGCTTTATCCTGGTTCTCCTCCTACCTATGTCAGCGCACTTTCAGTGTCACTTACAACTCAATTTCCTCCGCTCCTCTTCCTCTCTCTGTTGGGATACCCCAAGGCTCCGTCCTTGGGCCCATCCTATTCCCGCTCTATACCTCCTCCCTGGGCTAGTTGATAACCTCCCATGACTTTCAATACCACCACTACGCTGATGACACCCAGATCTATCCCTCCACTCCTTAACTCACCCCCTCGATCTCCTCACGGATCTCAAACTTACTGAATGACATATTGGTATGGATGTCACACCATTCAATCTTTCTAAAACTGAGCTTGTAATATTTCCTCCTTCCCAGTCCCCCCCCCCCATGACTTTACCATTAAGATCAACAGGACAACCATTGGTCACTCCACACATGCCAGGGTGCTGGGTGTAATCCTTGACTCTGAGCTCTCCTTCAGCCCCCACTTCCAATCACTGGCTAAATCCTGCTGCCTTAACCTCCGCAACATCTCCAGAATTCAACCCTTCCTAACTGTATATCCATAACGCAAGTTGGTCGTGGATAATTGGAAATGATGCCACGTACAATTTTATGCTTTAAGGAGAACCTGTCACTCAGATACAGTACTAGACAATGTCCCGTGATGTGGAAACAGGTGCTACACAGGTAGGAACTGCCAGTCCAGTTGGGGGACAGGGGACTCCACTTCTGTATCATGTCTCTTTGTCAGTTCCCCTTTAGCCACTTCAGCTCTCAAACCAAAATCTTGTTGCATTTTAGCAATAGGTCCATTAGGTCAGCAATAACTTTGTCATTAAAAAGAAAAAATAGAACTCCGATTATAGACATATTTTTAATGGTGCAGGCACTAGTCTTGGTTTCCTCATGTTTATTTCACCACTACCCACTGATTCATTACACTTGAAAAAGCATGCACCCAGTGAAGATTCAACACAGTCCCCTATCCAAAGTTTGCCTTTAGTAAATCCAACCCAATGAATCATAAACAATTGGCTTTTTTTCATAAAATGCCCATTTCACCTTTTTTTTCCCCATTTTATTGTTTCAGTCATCTCTTCCAGCCTCTTTTAGCCACTTCCTGTCTACATGCTCCAGCATCAGCTGCATATCGTTGCTCTGGACTGGTTTCCTGACAATGGTGGACCATGCTGTGCAATATGTATTTGCAGGATCACTTGTAATTTCCACCAAGAGTGCATATGACAGGGGGAACAACACAGGAGCACAGCTGGGAGACAGTTGTCCTCCTATCCAGTGACTGCCGCCAGAGACATGTGGGGGGTGAGGGTTGGGTACTGCCAAAGCCGTGAGTGGGGATGTGCGCACAGTATATAATTGGCACAGATGGCTGCATATGATGGGCACAAGTGACTGCATGTGATGGGCACAAGTGGCTGCATGTGATGGGTACAAGTGGCTGCATTTGATGGGCACAAGTGGCTACATTTGATGGGCACAAGTGGCTGCATATGATGGGCACACATGGCTGCATATGATGGGCATAGTGGCTGCATATGATGGGCACAGTGGCTGTATTTAATGGGCACAGTGAGGCTGCAATTGATGGGGGGGGGCGGGTTCAGTAGTTTTCAGTTTGTTTGCGCCCCCCCAAAAAAAATTTTGAGCACCGGCCGCCACTGCCTCCTATAACCGGAAGGGCCTGAACAAGGACCCTCAAGTCTGAGATTTAAACAGAATAAAAGCATTGCAAGGCCACATTGCCAATCACTGCACAAGGCTACACAGTCTTAGATCTCTATGTTGGTATCATTCTCTTTTTCAAGAAATTAATAGTTGCATGTTAAGTCTTGCCAAGAGTTGAAACCCACACAGAAAGCTGTTCCTATACATGTAACAAACACACAAAACGTCATATACCATCTGAGAGACCATCGTGAGCGCCATATGTCGGGGGTGACCTCAACGATGAATCCATATGTAAGAGGAGAACATTGCTACGCAAACAACTGGTTACTCCCCCATGGTTTTCCTAAGTAAATAATGTTTCTTGAATCACTTTCTTACGTGGGCTCATGGCTTTTTGCCATTCATACTATTTTTTCCCAATAGCAGAGGATAATCAACTTAAGTATGTTACTTGAACTCCTTTCCAATTTGTAGAGTGAGAATTTATGGCACCGGTCTTGGTATTACTTTATTTTGTTTGAATTGGATGTTGGCAGGGGAACCCAACACATTGCAGGACAGCACAAAGCTGGTTCCAGGCCTGGCACATGTACACCCTTTTATGGAACAGGACACAGATAACTAAGTAATACATACAGTACATTTCTTTTTTTTTTAGAACAAAGAAGCCTTTTTTTTTGTAAAGAAAAGAAAAAAAAATCCCCAAAATATTTTTTCTATTTTGATTAGTGTTCATTTAAAAAAAAAATCATGTTACTGTAAAAATGTATATTTTATGTTTTAGTTTATCCTGTATTATAATAACGCTAAAAGTACAAAGTTTGGATGAGGTATTTTTAAATTAATTAAAAGTTTTTTTCTTTTTCAAATGTGCACATTTTTTCTAAGGCTACATTAAAAAAAACTAACAAAATAAATAAAAGTAAATCTTTAAATAATAATGTAAAAATTTAAATTTTAAAAAATCAACAGAAAAAGAATAACTAATGCCGCGTACACACGAGCGGACTTTACGGCGGACTTTGCCCGGCGGACTTTTCGACGTACTTTCCGACGGACTTTGTGAACGAACGGACTTGCCTACACACAATCCACCAAAGTCCGTCGAATTCGTACGTGATGACGTACGACCGGACTAAAACAAGGAAGTTCATAGCCAGTAGCCAATAGCTGCCCTAGCGTGGCTTTTTGTCCGTCGAACTAGCATACAGACGGCGGACTTTTCGACCGGACTCGATTTCAACGGATAAATTTTAAACAAGTTTCAAATCTAATTCCGTCCAACTTTTGAGAAAACAAAGTCCGCTGGAGCCCACACACATCGAATTGTCCGACGAAATCCAGTCCGCCGGGCAAAGCCCGCCGTAAAGTCCGCTCGTGTGTACGCGGCATAAGGGTAGAAAGGGAGGAAAGAGATCATTAGGGAAGAGTTAACCAAATAATAATAAGAGGTTACATAGGAATACATTTTATTGACTTTTTTTTTTTTTTTAATTCTAAGGTTGGTTGGACTGATGTCATAGATCAAGGGCCTACTGTACCTTTTCATCTGCATGTGAATAAAACAGAGAAAATAGGATATAACAAGAATGGTGTTACATTGATTTTCGCATTAAAACTTCCACAATAGCCTTCCCTGTGATCAAGAACAAGTTCTTGAATTTGCTGGCAACAGGGGCATGTTAAAAAAAGGCAGAGGTTGTTGAAAATATGCCTAGGAGCATTGTTAAAGGTCTGAGAGTGGTTACAACAGCCTATCTCAACTATGGTTCTTCCAGAGGTTGTTAGCGGTTCCTTGAGCAATGAGCAATTTCTGCCTCTCAAATAAGTAACCAATGATATTTTAAGTTATATATAAGAGGGGGATTCATGCAACTGATACAAATGAAAGGAGCATTCTACCAACTGACCACCAAAAGTAAAGGGCGCTCTACCCACCGACCACCAAAAGTAAAGGGCACTCTACTCACTGACCACCAATGTAAAGAGCATTCTTCCTATTGATCACCAAAGTAATGACCATTCTACCCATTGATCATCAATGTAAAAAGCATTCTTCTCACTAATCACCAAAGTAAGGAACGTTTTTCTCACTGATCTTCAGTGTAAGGAACATTCTACTCACTGATCTTCAATGTAAGGAGCATTCTACCCACTGACCACCAGTGCAAGGGCCATTCTACTCAATGACTACCAATGGAAAGGGTATTCTACCCACAGATCACCAGTGTAAGGAGCTTTCTACCCATTAACCACCAAAGTAAGTGAGTTGTTCCCACTGACCACCAATGTAAAGGCATTCTTCATACTGATCACCAGTGTAAGGGGCATTCTAAACACTGACCACTAATGTAAAGAGGCATTCTCCCCACTGACTACCAATGTAAGGGGAATTCTACCCACTGACCACCAATCTAAGGAGCATTCTACCTATTGACCACCAATGTAAGAAACATTCTTCTCACTGACCACCAATGTAAGGAGCATACGTCCCACTGACCCCCAATGTAAGGAGCATTCTACTCATTGACCACCATTGTAAGAAACATTCTTCTCCCTGACCACCAATGTAAGGAGCATTCTACCCATTGACCAGCAATGTAAAAAGCATTCTACCCATTGACTACCATTGTAAGAAACATTCTTCTCACTGACCACCAATGGAAGGAGCATTTTTTCTCACTGCTCACCAATGCAAGGGACTTTTTTCCCACTGGCCACTATGCAAATTAAGTATAAGCTGTAGATATTAGTAGTTATTAGTAGGGGTTCTCTGAGGCCAAAATTGCAGTTCAAGAGTTCTTCTGTGTTGGTTGGGTTAAAACAGGATGGGAGCCGTGACAAGAGTATTTAAATGCCCCATTAGCCCGAAGCTTGAAAGTAAAGGTAACCCAAACAGCTCATTTCTGGGGATCATTCCAACTGAGTGTAATGATACAGTTTAAAAGTTTTATAATGAATGAAGAGTGAGTATCTGAAAAGAAAAGCCAAACTATTGGCCAGCTAGGCACACAAAAGAGGATCTTTGTGACTTATAAAGGTAATAGCAATCAAAGTACAACGGGACTTATACTTTTAACAATGTAAAGCTAATGTCCAACCTTATTCTTTGTAGCCTTCCTCCCCTCAATTTGTTTTTTTTTTAGTTAGGGTGTCATGCCTCTGGGGAGCATCATCATGTTAGCTTGGACTCACAGTTGAATGCTGCAGGTAACAGGACTGACCTCATGAATGTCATAGGCAGAGTGCAGGTTCACTTTAAGCTTCCACTTAACTCAGTTCAAGTGATAGGCATGGAACTTTGCGAACTGTGGATTTTTTATGTTGCAATAATACAAGAGCGAACTTAGTTAAGGCACGTTGATGTAATGCTTTAATTAAGTTGAATTGTAGATTCAATTCTGTTTGTCCACACTCCGGTGCATTTCATGTTGGAAGTTCACGCTGAGCCTAATAACAAAGGTGAAATTCGGAAGTATGAAGCTTGTGCAATTTGAAACAAAGCTGTCATTTGTTTTGTCTGCTGGGATATTATACCTTTTAAGCTTCGTAATTACACCTTTCTGTATGGCGCTTACTCTATTTATAAAGCGCGGCTTTCATTAGAAGCAAATAGGCATTTGTGAAATGAATCATTTGCTGATTGCCAGATGCACCGATCTCGATAATGGATCAAGCTGTGCAAAATGTACCATTATTATGTATATACAATAAGCAAAATTTATTTTCCGTTCTCTCTGTAATATAATGTGAAAGGTCCATTCCACCTGTAATGGTCAGTTGTTTGTTATGCTAACTGCAATCACCTAGCATAGTTTTGCCTCTCTGGGATTTTGGTGAAGGGATTTTGTACTGCTGTTCCCAGCCCCACCTACAGTACCTGCCACTGCCATTCACAAAAGAGTCTCTGGGACTCTGGTGGGGATTCTTTTCGACTGGTGTTGCCAATTCCAGCCACTGCTGATCACAAAAGAGTCTACCTGAATACATTACCAATAAGTTGCCTCTTAAAAAGTTTGCCTGGGAGATTTCTGCACTGATGTTCCCGGCTTCACCCACCTGCCACTGCCAATCACAAAAGTGTCTACTTGAATAAATTGTCAGACAAAACCAAAGGAATTTCCAAGCTCAACTTACCGACCAGCCTGTGACCAACCAAATTAACCCGTCTAACAATATGCGTTAAAAACAGGGTTTTAGTCTGCACACATTTGCAAATACATGCATAAGCTACAGAGCTCAGTCAAAGCATCCCATTTGCTGTAGTCCAAACTCTAAATTTTGAGCCTCAACAATGGAAACATGCCCTTCCAGAGCTCCTTGCTGTAAAGGCCAGTTATAGGTGGGGGAAGTGGCCATTTGTTTGCACTGTTAAAATACTGGTCAGGCAACGCACTGGACACCTTGGATAGGCAGAGGGCAGGTGAGCCTGGAGGGAGCCCACCCCTCCTTAAAGGTATGCACTGAACACCCAGCACATAGCACTATGGCAGCAAAGGTGTCCAGTGCGTTGCCTTGCATCACCAGTATTTTAAGTACAAACAAATGGCCACTGCCCCCACCTATAACTGGCCTTTACAGCAAGGAGCACTGGAAGGGCATGTTTCCATTGTGGAGGCTCTCAAAATTTTGAGTTAGGACTACAGAAAATAGGGTGCCTTGACGAGGCTCTGTAGCTTACGCATGCATTTGCAAATGTGTGCAGACTAAACGTCTACTTGAATAAATTACCAATAATTTACTTCTCTGAGAGTTTGCCTGGCATATTTCTGCACTGGTGCCCCCAGCTCCACTCATCTGCCACTGCCAATCACCAAAGAGTCTACTTGAATAAATTACCAATACATTTTCTCTATGCAAATTTGGTGGGGAGATTTCTGCATTGATATTCCCAGCCCCACCCTCCTGGCACTGCCAAATGCAAAAGATTCTCTGGGACTCTAGTGGGAAGATTTTTTGACGGGTGTTCCTGATTCCAGCCACCGGCCACTGCCAATCACAAATAATTTGCCCTTTGGCAACTTTGCTTGGGAGATTTCTGCATTGTTCCCAGCTCCACCCACCTGCCACTGCCAATCACATAAGAGTCTCTTGGACTCTGGTGGGGATATTTTTCGACTGGTGTTCCCAATTTCAGGAACTGACAATCACAAAAGAGTTTACCTGTATAAATTACCAATAATTTGTCTCTCTGAAAGTTTGCCAGTGAGATTTCTGCACTGGTGTTCCTAGCTCCTCCTATCTGCCACTGCCAATCACCAAAAAGTCTACTTGAATAAATTACCAATCATTTTTCTCTCCGCGACTATGGTGAGGAGATTCCTGCTATGGTGTTCCCAGCTCCACCCACCTGGCAGTGCTAAATGCAAAAGATTCTCTGGGACTCTGGTGGGTAGTTTTTTTGATGGGTATTCCTAATTCCAGCCACTGTCAATTACAATAGAGTCTCCTTGAAAATTTTACCAATAATCTTCCTCTTGGCAACTTTGCTGGGGAGATCTTATGTATTGGTGTTCCCAGTTCCACCCACTTGCCACTGCCAATCATAAGAGAGTCTTCTTTTGTAAATTACCAGGAATGTGACACTATGAGACTCTGGGTGACTCTGCAGTGATGTTCCTAGTCTTTCCTACTTGCCTCTGCCAATCATAAAAAACGAGTTCCAGTCTTGTTTAAATTAGTTAAAAGGAAGCTTAAATTGAGGAGGCATAGAGCCTGCCAATGCTGACCTCTCCTGTAACCAGGCTCCTATTCTGATCCAATGACTTCAGTGATTGTTGATTCTCTACAAACATGCAGATTAGGAGGTCTGGCTTTACGTTGACATTGGTGGACTACACATGAAGTTATAAAGCCAGAGACAACCAAGCGACTAGCCTTTTCAGAATTTTACCAAAAGTAGCTCCCCCCCCCCCCTTTTGTCTCTCTCTTAAGGTTTCTTTTAAATCATTAGGTTTGGAGCAGTGGAAGTAATATTTTGGGGTAGAGGAAGGGCACAGTCAGAAACTTCAGTGAGGAAATTTCAGTGGTGAACATCGAATTATTAAGATCTTTTTATCATGTTGTCTCCATGTTGGTCATGCACTGAAGTTCTTGTTTTGGGAGGTCCTAGTCAATACTAGCTTATATGTCTAGAATAGACCTGCTATATCTCCCACCTATCCTTAAAGCTTTTCCCAAAATGCCAGTGGGGATTTAAAGGCTTACCCTGCTTTTGTTTCATGTATTGAGCTTTTCTTCAAGTCATAAATTTACTAGCCACATCTACTATTATATGAACATTCCTTCCACATGTTTGAGTGACTGCCTCTACTCTAACCTTGTATAGCATCAGCTACGAGCCAAAAAAAGTCAGTAAAAAATGAAGAAGTTGCATTAATTGACACTTAGTTCCTGAGTGTCATAATTAAAGTAATTGCAACACTAGTTGATTTCTAAATTAATTGTACTTCTCCATTTCCACCAATAAAATAAATTAAAAATTTGGGGGATTCCTAGGGAGTTAAACTGAGCCAATTCAAGACAAAATGATAAATTGACTTGGGTAGCCTACCCATCACCAGTGCTGTGAGGGAGCATGTAACTTTCTCTTCTTCCTCCCATGATGCATCTATAGGTGCTTGGGTGGCCAGCTAGCCTTGAATGGACAACAGGACAAAAAATCTTCCCTTGCAGTAGGTTAGATGCTCATTAAAGCCGGCCGTGGATGGTTCGAATCTCAGCCGGTTCAACAGGATGGGCAGACTGAATGTACCAAAGTTGATTGATCAATCAACTTGGGTACAACCAGCCTCTCGGATTTTACATGCGATTATTACTGGCGGCTATAATAGCAGCTAGCAATAATTGCTGTGTTCTCCAGCAAGAACAGAATTCCGCCCCCCCCCCACTGGAGGAACACAATGGCTCCATGGGAGGGGTTCCCCCATCAGCACTTACTGTGTTGATGAGGAAATCGAGCAATTTGGGTTGCAGGAAAGAAATCAATTTGCTCCCTCTATGGCTGGCCTAAATCTATTGGGATATGAAAATGCTTGCTTTACCCTTGTCTAAGTGCTCTCCTCTTCTGCCTCCAGTTTTCCAGGATATTGGAGGTCCTTTGGAGTTATTAGGTACAATGCAGGGATGACAACTCCTGCACTGTTACCAATGAAGGCAGAGGTGACAAAGTGACTGCGCGCCATAGAGGGAGGCTTCACAGGACTCTTCCTACCACAGGAGAAAGGAATAAGATAAGAAGTGGCAGCTGGTGCTGCATTTTTTGAGGGGGGGCGGGGAGGGGCTGCCCGCCTGTTAGATTGATCGCCCGCTAGCCACTTACCCTATCCAGGTCCCGGGCGGTTCTCCTCGTGGCCAATCCTGTCGCTTCTCCTCCCGGCCTCTTAAAACCCGCTTCCTGTCCTGATTGGCCAGGAGAAGAAGCAGGAAGACAATAGCTAATGTCACAAGTGGGTGGGCTCGGGGCATAGTGCCTGCGCCCCAAGCCCAACCTTTTTTAAGACAATTAGAGCCTCAGGCTCTAATCACGTGCTTAAAAAAAAAAAAAACTTGTAGAAATGTATGCGACCGCCCCCCTGCATGGAGATTAGGGGATGCGGCGCCCCTGCGACCCTTATGGACCATCCTGCCGCTGAAGGTAAGTATATCTCATTGTTCCTGCACCCCTAGACTGAACAAGCAGTTAACCCAACTACAAGTGTAGACTTGTCTAATTCCTGAATTTGGGCTTTAGAAGCTACTCAAGTGACTTGTAAAAATCTGAAATGACATTTCGTGTAATATTTGCAGTGCATACACTTATCCTAAGAAAGTTTGTCATTTTTTCCCCTTAAAGTTAAAATAGAGTTAATTTTACAATTAAATATCGTTTTGTTTTTTTTTGTTTTGTTTTTTACATTTAGGATAAAACGTTAGGCAGACATTCAAAACTCTGGTAATGAACTCCTTTATCTTAAAACTCCATTAATATTTCATGTCGTGCATATACTGTGTAGCTAACAAAATTTGCCATATTTTTTTTATCAGTCTGCAGTTTTTCCCATGAATTATTGATGACTTTTTCTCCACAAAGGAGCATCAAACAATAAGTGAAGCATTTTCAGTAAATAAAAGATCGGGGGTTTTACGTTGATCCCTTATCACAAATTATTAATATTTATACATAAGTACATTATATTTTCATGAACCTTACACGGAAAACAGTGGTCATGAGTTGAACTTTGATATATAGCGCCAACATATAATGTAGTTCTTTAAAGAGTATAAGCTTAGCATTTTTCCTGGGGGGGGGGAGTTTGCAGATTCAAATTCACATGGCATCCCTTTAAAATTATAGGGGCCCATTTATACTGTACAATATATTGTGGTGCATTACTGCGTGCCCATTAATGCACAGTAATTTGCAAAATTACTTGTATTCCATTAAAGTATAACTAAAGCATAATTACTTGTATTCCATTAAAAGTATAACTAAAGGCAAAACATTTTTTTTTGTTTTTTTGTTTTGGATAGAGTGGAGAGGGATTAAAACATCTGTCAGTTTGTATTGCTGTCTATGCCCCCTATTAAGCAGATTCACCCCCTCTATTTGTCCTGCTTACCATTATAATTGAACATGAAAGACACATTTTGGGTTGTCCCCAGAAAAGTAAGAGGGAAAACCTTCAAATGGGGACATTACTTTGGGTAACCTGGGAGTCCCCAAGCAATTACCTTAATTTGCAGGGATTTCCTCTCATTTCCTATTTGGCTATGAGATAGGAGGTAAAGGGAAATCTCCGAAAAGGAACAGTAAAAAAGGGAGGACAGACCATATTGGCCCCATAAAGAATGAGAAAGGACATCTGGTTACAAAGGATGGGAAGATGGCGAAGGTACTGAATTTATTTTTATCCTCAGTCTTCATGAGGGAATCGGGGGGCTTCAGTAACCAAAACTGCAGTGTTTATCCTCATGACACAACACAGGAAGCACCTCCATGGTTAAGAGAGGACAGAATTAAAATTAGACTTGAGGTTGAAAAAAGATACAAGTCCATCAAGTCCAACCTATGTGTGTGATTATATGTCAGTATTACATTGTATATCCCTGTATGTTGTGGTCATTCAGGTGCTTATCTAATAGTTTTTTTTTAAACTATCGATGCCCTGCGCTGAGACCACCGCCTGTGGAAGGGAATTCCACATCCTTGCTGCTCTTACAGTAAAGAACCCTCTACGTAGTTTAAGATAAAACCTCTTTTCTTCTAACTCTAATGACTGGCCACGTGTCTTGTTAAACTCCCTTCCGCGAAAAAGTTTTATCCCTATTGTGGGGTCACCAGTATGGTATTTGTATATTGAAATCATATCCCCTCTCAAGCGTCTCTACTCCAGAGAGAATAAGTTCAGTGCTTGCAACCTTTCCTCATAACTAATATCTTCCAGACCGTTTATTAGCTTTGTTGCCCCTTCTTTGTACTTGCTCCATTTTCAGTACATCCTTCCTGAGGACTGGTGCCCAGAACTGGATAGCATACTCCAGGTGCGGCCGGACCAGAGTCTTGTAGAGCGGGAGAATTATCATTTTATCTCTGGAGTTGATCCCCTTTTTAATGCATGCCAATATTCTGTTTGCTTTGTTAGCAGCAGCTTGGCATTGCATGCCATTGCTGAGCCTATCATCTACTAGGACCCCCAGGTCCTTTTCCATCCTAGATTCCCCCAGAGGATCTCTGCCCAGTGTATAGATTGCATTCATATTTTTGCCACCCAAATGCATTACTTTACATTTTTCTACATTAAACCTCATTTACCATGTAGATGCCCACCCCGTTAAATTGTTCAGATCTTTTTGCAAGGTTTCCACATCCTGCGGAGAAGTTATTGCCCTGCTTAGCTTAGTATCGTCTGCAAATACAGAGATTGAACTGTTTATCCCATCCTCCAGGTTGTTTATAAACAAAATAAATAGGATTGGTCCCAGCATAGAACCCTGGGGGACCCCACTACCCACCCCTGACCATTCAGAGTACTCCCCATTTATCACCACCCTCTGAGCTCGCCCTTGACAGTTTTCAATCCATGTGCTCACCCTATGGTCCATGCCAATGGACCTTATTTTGTACAGTAAACGTTTATGGGGAACTGTGTCAAATGCTTTTGCAAAATCCAGATACACCACGTCTACAGCCTTCCTTTCTAGATGTCAGCTCACTTTTTCATAGAAGGTTAATAGATTGATTTGGCAAGAATGATTTTTCATGAATCCACGCTGATTACTGCTAATGATACCGTTCTCATTACTAAAATCTTGTATAATGGTCCCTTATCATCTCCTTCAAGAGCTTGCATACTATTGATGTTAGGCTAACTGGTCTGTAATTCCCAGGGATGAATTCTGGGCCCTTTTTAATTATTGGTGCTACATTGGTGCTACTTTGGCTTTGCTTTTCTTCAGCTGGTACCATTATAGTCAGTAGACTGTCAGTAAAAAATAGGAACAATGGTCTGGCAATTACTTGACTGAGTTCCCTAAGTACCCTCAGATGCAAGCCATCTGGTCCCAGTGATTTATTAATGTTAAGTTTCCCAAGTCTAATTTTAATTCTGTCCTCTGTTAACCATGGAGGTGCTTCCTCTGATGTGTCAAAAGGATAAACACTGCAGTTTTGATTACTGAAGCCCTCAGATTCCCTCGTAAAGACTGAGGAGAAGAATAAATTCATTACCTTCGCCATCTCCCCATCCTTTGTAACCAGATGTCCTGCCTTTTTTACTGTTTACATACTTAAAGAATTTCTTGGGATTTTTTTTGCTCTCCTCCGCTATGTGTCTTTCGTGTTCTATCGTAGCCACCCTAATTGCACCCCTACATTTCGTTTTGCATTCTTTAAAAAAGTCTGAATGCTGATGATGATCCCTCAACCTTGTATTTTTTGCTTTTATATGCATTTTTACATTGGAGTTAAGCCATCCAGGACTTTTGTTTGCTCTTTTAAATGTATTACCCAATGGAATGCACTGGCTAATGCCCTTATTTAATATGCTCTTAAAGCAAAAAAAGTAGATTCAGTAACGTTTTTATTTCTAGTTGGTGCGTCTACCATCTGACCATTGTCCTGCAAGACATTTAGGAACTGACAATTCTTCTGCCCTAACCTCCCTGGCGGTATTCCCGAGTCTGGCTCGGAGTGGATTTTTCATACCAAAAGCGGTATCCCCGAGCCAGACTCGGGCTTGCATCGCAGGATCCAGGAAGAGTTTACTTACCTTGTCCCCTGGATCCTGCGATGTCTCTCTGCTGTGATCGTCTAGCCGCTGTGTCTCGCTCGATTCACAGTGCCGAGCTCCGTTCCCTGCGAGCGTTGCGACGCACGGGGACGGAGTTCGGCGGTAAATTCAAAAGTGAAACACACAGTACAGATACAGCATACTGTAATCTTACAGATTACAGTACTGTATCAAATAACTACACATCCCCTTTGTCCCTAGTGGTCTGCCCAGTGTCCTGCATGCAGTTTTATATATATAAAACTGTTCTTTCTGCCAGGAAACTGGAGATTGTCCATAGCAACCAAAACTGTCTCTTTACATCAAAAGTGGCTTTAGACCAGCTAGAAAAAAGCGATAATAAATTATAATCACTTGCAGAATTGAGCGATAGTGATTTGTGAGGAGATCCGTCATCAAACACTAAAAGTAACAAAAGCTACAATTCTGCAACTGAGCAAATTTCAGTGTTTTTGATTTGATTACATTATTATATAATTTTTATTATTATTATATTATTATTTGTTATAATTATTTATAGTTATTTATTATATTATAATTTTTTATTTCGTTTTTCAAACTTTATCATACCCGGGATGTCTTCTAGACTCTTGTTTGGACAGATTTAAGTGAGTTATTCCTAAGAATTACAGGCCTACAATATAAAACGCCAAATTTCTGTGCAAAATAATTGTACCGCTTTCAGCACCTAAAATCTGAAATAATCATACCGCCAGGGAGGTTAAGGGGAGAGGGAGGTTGAACCTCACCTAACCGCGACAGCTCCTAAAGTCTGCTAAAAGCCTATGTGTTCACGGACACATAGGTTTTTATGAAGTTGAGTTTAGGAGTTTTGGCAAAAAAACGCCAAAAGCTCCTAAACTCAAGTTTAGGAGCTGCTAGTGTATATGAAGCATAAAGTGTGTTAATATAAAAAATATAACTTTTATTATAATTTTTTTAAAAGCACAGTGGTGTAAATTACAATTCACACAATAGAATAGAATACTACCCCAAATCAAGCAAAATCATCAACAAAACAACCAATAAGTAGCCATATTCAATGCGCCAGGAAGGTTACGGCCGTCACTATCTGGGCGGGCTTGATGTATGTTTGATGAAGCAGATTGGATTTTTACATGTTTTATGCCAGAGCGCTTCCTCAGGAGCTTAGGGTAAGTACTAAGGTGGACTATCGTGTTAGAGACTCAACGTAGTAGCTTTAAAAACAAAGAAGCAGTAGGTATGCAGACTATCATCCAACATGTCAAACATCTGGACAAAATTCAGGCCTTAGCAGGATATCCCATAAGGTGTTGCTGGTAGCAAAGGGTATAATGTGTGTGGGTTGTACATCTACATCTTGGGGTACAGAGCCAGTGAAGTCTCCTTCAGATCCCCCTAGGTGTAAGGTCAAGGAGTTCATGTAGCACAATCACTACCATAGGCTACCAGGATTTAGGGTCTCGGTGACGCTGTATCCAGTCCTAGTGATGGCCCTCTTACCAGGTCTGCCCAACTAGAATGATGCCCTATGGAATGCCCTATCCTAGAGCCCACTGCTGTACAAAATTCTCCTAGGGATTGGGTCTGGAACCATGTAATTACAGGACCTTGTGAGTTGGTGGGGTGGCTCCACTCTTTTCCTTGGTTGGACATGGTTAGGTGTACAGTGTCGTGGATTGGTGTTCTGCACTATTTGCCTTGGAATGACTTTATAGTTGGTGCTGGGACAGGAGTCACTGGCAAGTAGTAAGATCCTTCTGTGATCCTTCTGTGTGTGTGGGGCCTGGTGAGCAGTTTGGCCTCCAGCATTGAGATGGCATCAACCCACACAAATGGTGAAAAAAGTCGGTTAGCGAGCATGCATTTCCCCCACGGAGCCTAAAGAGGTGCTCATACTAAAATGCATACTGCCCTAAACAGATGTACCACTGAGTGCACTGCCCAATCCTGTCCAGTCACAGCAGCTGTGAGCCTCTCATAGAGTTTGACAGGCTGACGGCAGCGGGGCTGTGCTAAATGTTGGAGCCCCATGCACCGAAATGAAACTCCCAGTGTGTATGGGGCCTAAATCATCAGGACCAGGCTATAGCGCCTGGCATGTGTGTCTGCGAGTACAGTTTAAACTTCAGTACACTGGAAACTGGTTGTTCAGCTTTGTATGATCTGGCCCTTTAAATTGGTCCGAAATTGTTTCAAATAACAAAAAGCGCAAGTGTTGAAATTCATGGATTATCGCCAGTGTTTACCAGCTACGGAACACTCAGAAATGATTCAACCTTTATTCATCCCTGTTACCTAGCAGTTCAGTGTTCGTATCGCTTACCATGTGCTCGCGGTTCAATTCTTATTGGGTTTGTTTGACTTGACAATCTATTATGCGCAGACCCCCAGGAGGACTACCTGAGAATTATTCAGAGAAAAGGCTTGCTTCATTCTCGGTGATCTACTGCCGGCTGGTTTAGTGTTTTGCAAATTACTGGGTCACTTCCACAAAGTCAATTACCTGAAATGGATGGTAAATTGTATTGTCAGCTAAAGGCAACGCACCTCTTTAGTGTTAAGCATTTTTAATACAATCTTTTCAAAGGATGCTTACAAGTAACTTTTTAATTAAAGGGACACTTTGTCCATACTTAAAAAAAAAAAAAAAAGTTAATTGAAAGGGAATTTCATTATGGGTGCTTCGTTAATGTGACTATTATTGAAAACAAGAGAGTCGGAGAAGGACACGGGGAAGGACATTCTGGTTAGAAGTAAGCTATATGGCAGAGCTCAGTGCCAAGCAGCAGCTGCAAAAGCAAAAAAAAAATCTTGGCATATGTATATAGAGAGATAAAACATGTGATTGAAATATAGTATTACCCTCCGTATTCAAACTCCAGGCAAGCACAGATGGAATATGCTGTATGTATACAGTACACACATATATATGTATGATATTTTTATCTGCCAAAGCATTTGTATCTCTATCGATCCATTTCTAAATTTTAAGCCTCGTACACGCGATCGGATTTTCCGCAGACAAAACCTCCTCGGACTTTTGTCCGAAGGCGTGTGCCTGGATTTTGTCTTGCATACAAACGGCAAGGAATTGTCGGCCAACAAACACAAACGTAGGGACGTACTACGTAGTTTTTCAGCTCTCTAGTGCCTCCCTTTGAGCTTTCTGCTAATTTCGTGTTAGTAGAAGTTTGGTGAGTGTTGATTCGCGCTTTTCATTTAGCGCTTTTCATTTAGTGCTTTTCAGTTAGTTTCTGAACGGCTGTTCATCAACCAGATATGTTGCGGAATCTGAGGAGATAACGTGTTATTTATTATTGGCCTTGGAGTTATTGCTTTGACCCAAGTACAGTCCAGGAACAGGAGGAGGAGGATTTCTTGGACTAAAAATTGGTTGCTTTATTAATCGTGACCAATTATGTCATATGCCTATGCTGCGGGAGCTCCAGGAGAATAATAGAGATGTTTTTTGGAATTATCTCCGGATGACGGACCCCTGCTTTCACCAACTCTTGGCATTGTTGACCCCCTATATTAAAGTGGAGTTCCACCCACTTTTACAACTCTTCAGCATCCCTCACTAAACTGTGCACTGTAAACGAATTGGATATTTTTAAAAAATTTTTCTCAGCACCTACTGTATATCTGCTGTATTCATTTTTCACTTCCTCCTCCCTGGCCGTGGCCCATCGCATCATTTCCTGTTTGCAATGCCTTCTGGGAAGGGGCGGCAACTTCCTCTGACACTGCCGTTGCTATGGAAACCTGACCTGAAACCTATTACACTGCTTGTGCTGCACTGAGCATGTGCGAGATCTGCATGAGATCCAGGAAGAAATACAGTCTGGCTTCAGATGCCCACACTTAAGATGGCCACGGCCTGCTGTAAGTTTATAAAATAACAAACTACTGCTATAAACTAACAAAACAGACCTTAGTTTACAGACTAACTTTACTAGAATACATTAAGCTTGTGTATTATAGGGGTATTTTTATTTAAAAAGTATAATTTTGTCCGGAACACCACTTTAAGAAGCAGGACACATGCATGAGGCTTTTATTTTATTTTTTGGTTGAATAATGATTTGATTTGTTACATTTTCTATATTTTTGGATGCATAGAATGCACTTTTTTGTAAATTTCTATTGGCAGATAGCATGTCTAATTTTATTTGTTTTCTTTTTTTAATGCACAATAAAAAAAATGTGTAGAATAATACTTGGCTATGTGTTTTACTTCAAATGACAGTTTGGGAGTCGGCAGTTACATTTTATAAAATACAATGTAAAATTGACAAGGGAAACCAACATAGTTTTATCTTTGATCCTAAAAACTACGGGATAATGGTGTTGTGGTAACAAAAGAAAAAACATAATAATATTATTCTTGATATAACTATAAAAAAAAAAAACCTTTGAAAATTAGTTTACAATAACTCCATCAGTATCACCAGCAAAGCAGCTTCATTATTATCCCATTAAAGAAGAAGAGAATTGTGCGCTGCATTTCCAGATTTCATAATTTGCCGCGTCACGAACGTTAATTCTCCATTACGAACGCTAGTTTACAAGACCGACCGCTTCCGGCTCGTCCTTGCTTCCGAGCATGCGTGTTTGTACTTTGGACTTTTGTCCGACGGACTTGTGTACACACGATCGGAAAATCCGACAACAGACAAATTTTAAAACCTGCCATCCAGCAATCTGCTGTACAGAGGCATTCAATCAGGGGGAGGGAAAAGCACCTCAAGGAGCCAACCGGTCGTGCTGTAGTGCAAGGAGCCTGCTGATAGGAGGAGGAGGCAGTGACAGATTGATGAGCTCACCAGTCTGTTGCTTCTCCTTCACTGTCTAGTGACAGGCCTGGAGGAGGGACTAGACCTGTAAGTGTTACTAAAAACTCAGGTCTCCTGTTCTGCCAGACGAGGCTGTGCAGTGTAGCAGACCTGTGTAAATCTCTGGACTGGATGGATAAAAACACAAACACAGTATGTATTCCATCTTTACGTTTAGCTGTGAAGTTCTACTTTTTTTTTTACGAATGAAATGTGTATTTTGGTCACAAATTGTTGTCTTGCGTCTGCTTTAACTTATCAGAAAATACCGAGACTGCTCCTTTTATCTTTCCAAATTTAGTTGGAGGCTTTTTTCTTAGCGGTAATGCATTAAAACATAAGGTTCTCTTCAAAGAGCGCTCTGAATTAGGAGGGATCTGCCATTTAAAGTAAATGGTGGTATTTTAAAATATCATGTAATTAGCAATTTAAAAAAAAAAACAGTTAAAAGGCGAACCGCTTTCAATCTATTACCGTGTTCCAGGGGGGGTCTCCGTTTCATTTCACAGGGAAAGATGTTTGTTGGGTTTTTTAATAAAGTTTTCTCTTTTTCATGTTGTTTGATGCAGTGCTCACCTTAAAATCATTTTTAAAAAGTTTTTTTTTTTTTAATTATTTTAAAGCCATCCGGCGCTATCGTTTATATATAATATTGCTTCATATACTAATGTGCAGCCTCTAGAGCTCATTCTCTTTAATAGTTTAGCAGGTCACCCTTGCTGAACTGATGTACATCAGTTATAAAGGGGCGCATTAGTGAAATATTTGCAGAGCTTTTCGTCCTGTGAAGCTGCATGCGCATTCATTCTGTGCAAATGCCAGCAAAATTAAATGTTGTTAGGCTTTTTTTTCGGGTTGAACGTTCTACTTTCATTATTGCCAGTAGATGATGCTGACGAGCGTGTCGATCATCCACTCTATCTGGTGGCCATAATGCAGTATTTTCCTCTATCTATAAATTTAAAGCAGAGTTACACCCAAAAGTGGATCTCTCGCTTATATGCTCCCCCCCCCCCCCAGGTGCCACATTTAAGGGAGGAGGGGGGAATGGGGGACCTGTTTTGGAAAAGGGCCTGATCTCCTGGAAGTTCAGCCCCCCTCCGCCTTCCCCCCGCCGCCGGGCCAATTAGAAAGCGCAGACCGCTTTGCGCATGTGCAGTAGGGAACCAGGAGTGAAGCCGGCTCGCTGGGATATTGGATATATTTTATAGCAGAAAGTAAGAAAAAATTTTTTTTAAATTGATGGTCTTTTTTTGTTTATAGCAAAAAAAAAAAAACACAGAGGTGATCAAATGCCACCAAAAGAAAGCTCTATTTGTGGGGAAAAAAGGACATCCATTTTATTTGGTACAGCGTCACACGACCGCGCAATTAATTAAATTAACGCAGTGCCCTATCGCAAAAAATGGCCTGGTCATGAAGGGGGGGGTAAACCTTACAGAGATGAAGTGGAAACAGTGGTTTCGCTAGGGGGTGGCTATTGGGGCTATGGCCCCGAATCTGGGGCCCATAGCCCCGAGTCTCTGCAGGTGTCCCCAAGGGGAGCGGAGGCCCTCTGGGGACCCTGATGCAAGGAGGAGTCTCTCTGGGGACATTGATTTTAAGGGGGAGGCTCTCTGGGGACCCTAATGTAAGGGGGCTCTCTGGGAAATCTGATGTAAGTGGGGGCTCTCTGGGGATATATACACACACACACACAGTGGCATTGTTAGGTGGGAACCGGGGGGTGCGGCATGCACTGCTAACACTGCCCGCTGCCCAGATCTGCTCCTCAGGTCTTGCGCTGTGTCCCTCAGCGCAGCGGACTGAAGCCGCCTCCCCCTCCTCTCTGTTTACATCCACACAAGAGGAGGAGGAGCACGAGGGACACATACGACTGTGTGTATCTGTCCGCGCTGTTCTGAGGTCTGTAAACTTTATGTATATGTGGGTGGACATGTGCAGGGGGTGTCTATAGTAATGGGGGGGTCTGCACTGAGGGGGGATTCTATACTAATGGGGGGTCTGCACTGAGGGGGGATTCTATACTAATGGGGGGGTCTGCACTGAGGGGGGTTCTATACTAATGGGGGTTGGCACTGAGGGGGGGATTTTATACTGATGGGGGTCTGCACTGAGGGGGGATTCTATACTAATGGGGGGTCTGCACTGAGGGGGGATTCTTTACTAATCGGTGGTCTGCACTGAGGGGGGATTCTATACTAATGGGGGGTCTGCACTGAGGGGGATTCTATACTAATGGGGGCTCTGCACTGAGGGGGGATTCTATACTAATGGGGGTTGGCACTGAGGGGGGATTTTATACTGATGGGGGTCTGCACTGAGGGGGGATTCTATACTAATGGAGGGTCTGCACTGAGGGGGGTTCTATACTGATGGGGGTCTGCACTTAGGGGGGATTCTATACTGATGGGGGAGTCTGCACTGAGGGGGGATTCTATACTAACGGGGGGGTCTGCACTGAGAGGGGGATTCCATACTGATGGGGGTCAGCACTGAGGGGGGGTGTATGTACTGAGAGGGGATTTTATACTGATGGGGGTCTGCACTGAGGGGGGATTCTAGACTAATGGGGGGTCTGCACTGAGGGGGGTTCTATACTAATGGGGGTTGGCACTGAGAGGGGGGATTTTATACTGATGGGGGTCTGCACTGAGGGGGGATTCTATACTAATGGGGGGTCTGCACTGAGAGGGTGATTCCATACTGATGGGGGTCAGCACTGAGGGGGGGTGTATTTACTGATGGGGGGGTCTGCACTGAGGTGGGAGGTTGATACTGATGGAGGGGGGGTCTGCAGACTCTGCACTGAGGGAGGGTGTCTGTACTGATGGGGGGGTCTGCAATAAGGGAGGGGAGTCTGTACTGAGGGAGGGGGTCAGTACTTAGTGGGGGGTCTATACTGAGGAAAGGGGGTCTGCACTGAGCGGGGGTCTGTACTGATGGAGGGGGGTCTGTACTGAGGGACGGGAGTCTGTACTTAGTGGGGGGGTCTATATTGATGGAAGGGGGTCTGTACTGAGGGAGGGGGACTTTATTGATGGAGTGGGGTCTGTAGTTAGTGGAGGGGGGTCTGTACTGAGGTAGTTGGTGGAGGAGGGGGTGACACAAATTTTTTCGGCACCGGGTAACAGCAACCCTTGTGACGCCACTGCACACACACACACATGTATGTGATTTCGCCTGTAGGAGCCCCCCTCCCCCTGCAGTACATATACGCGGGGCGGTCGGCAAGCAGCTAGAGTTTCATAGGACTCCAATAATTCTAGAAGTGTCAAATCCCTGTATATTTAGATTCTTGCGAAAACCATGATCCAAGTAAAAAGGATCAAGAAAACAATACTAATAATACTAATAACCTTACACTACTGCTACAAGGTTTTAATTACAAAAAGATGATCTGGTGACATAGTCTTTTTTAAGCTTGACCAAATAGGCATAAGGGATATGCAGGCTATTTAACAAGGATATTTTTTATACTGCAAAAAAAAATTCCACCTGGTATAATAAGCTTGAAACCATCTAAACATTTCTAGGGGAAGCACTTTGAAGAAACCCAAAGATGTGATCGATGGAAGTGTACTAAAAAGCACTAAAAAGCCTTATGAAGTTGTATTTCTTAGTAAATACGCTGCTTGGAAAAGGAAACATAAAAGGTTCAAAGAGCTCCATGTTTTAGCTATAAGAAATGGACCAGCTGCATCAACTTGTCTTCTCAAGGACCCGAAACGGCATTCAGATCTCTAGACAAAATATAAGCCGAAGGGTCTTTTCAGGAGTGGATGGAAAGCAATTTAAGCAATTTAAAAGCAAGCAGCAATGGGGCAGCTGCTTGCTTTTAGGAGAAATGTTTTATGAATTATAAGAAATGTTAGAGAACATTAGTAGGAGTATTAAAGAACAACGGTATGGTAGTATAAAAGAGCGCGGGATGGGACAGGAGCAAGAATGGGAGTTAGGAGCAATTAAATAACAATGGGGTCAGAAAAACGTATCTCTATGCCTTCCCTATAGCTCCCAACTGTCCCTGAGTTCGAGGGACTGTCCCTGATTTGGAACAATGTCCCTCTGTCCCTCATCCCCCCTCATTTGTCCCTCATTTTGGTCTGATCTATATAGTTGTATATAAAATGCACTTTTTATCTATCAAAAAGTGTTTTCCAGCACTAAACCTTTCATCTGATTTCTAAATTGCTGTATTTGTAAATTTCAAAGGCCAAAATAAAGGAATAGTACTGGTAAAAAATCACTTGTGGGTTTAACCAATCTTGTTTTGTTTTTTTTGTTTTTTTGTACAATTTTCCTTTAAGGGGGCGTGGCAGGGGGTGTGTCCTATGCCTGCATGCTTTTGCTGATAGGTGTCCCTCATTCCCATCTCAAAAAGTTGGGAGGTATGGCTCACAGGAAGTGACAAGGACACAGCATTTCTGTCAAGATCAACAGGTGTTTTCTGTACTCGCTAATTCAAGTTCTCTCTGTCAAGAAGCTGAACCTGTGTCCATCTCCAATAAACATTAGATGCCAGCACACAGGGATTGATCTACTAAAGGTGAATAGATTGTGCACTTTGCAAGTGCAGTTGCTCCAGAGCTTTGTAAATGAGGGGAAGCTCTGTTAATTTCCATCATCCAATCATGTGCAAGCAAAAATGCTTTTTTTTTTTTATTGTCCTTGCACGTGATTGGGTATTCTTTGCAAAGTGAAGCCTTACCTCATTTACTAAGCTCTGGAGCAACTACACTTGCAGAGAGCAATTGCCCTTTGCAACGTGCACAGCCTATTGGCCTTTAGTAAATCAACCCCATAGTGTCTCTCTCTCTCTCTCTCTCTCTGTGTTGGTATAGGCCAGTGATGGCGAACCTTGGCACCCCAGATGTTTTGGACCTACATTTCCCATGATGCTCCACTACACTGCAGAGTGAATAAGCATCATGGGAAATGTAGTTCCAAAACATCTGGGGTGCCAAGGTTCTCCACCACTGGTATAGGCTTACTTAGAAAAAATGAAAAGCTTAAAGCGGAGCTCCACCCAAAAGGGGAGGCTCCGCTTGTTTGCTTCCCCCCACCCCCTCCACTGCCACATTTGGCACTTTTCGGGGGGGTGCGGGTACCTGTTTTTGACAGGTACTCAGCCCCACTTCTGGGAGACCCCCAGAAGTTTGCCCCCCCTTCTCCTTCCACCGCCAATGGACCATGCAGAAAGTGCAGTGCACTTTGCGCATGCGCAGTAGGGAACCAGCTGTGAAGCTGCAAGGCTTCACTGCTGATTTCCCTCACAAGGAATGGTGGCGGCAGCACCCGAGAGACAATTAAAAAATTGGTTGTAGTGTAAAGTAGTGTGGTGTGGTGGTGGCACAGTGGTGTAGTGGGTAGCACTCTCACCTAACAGTAAAAAGGGTCTCTGGTTCAAATCCCAACCATGACCCTACCTGCCTGGAGTTTGCATGTTCTCCCTGTGCCTGCGTGGGTTTCCTCCAGGTACTCCAGTTTCCTTCCACACTTCAAAGACATGCTGGTAGGTTAATTGGCTCCTGTCTAAATTGGCCCTAGTATATGAATGTGAGTTGGGGACCTTGGATTGTGGGCTCCTTGAGGGTAGGGACCGATGTGAGGGTGCAATCTATGTGTGTGGAACTCTGCGTAATTTGGCGGCACTATATGGGTACCTTAAATAAATAATATAATAGATGAGCATCTTAATGAGACACAATGTACAGGGATAGGGACAATTGTAGACACTCACTCTGGTTGAACTGGATGGACTGGTGTTTTTATTCAACCTTACTAACTATGTAACTGTGTAACAGTATTTGTAGCTGCTGACATTTAATTTTTTTCACCCTTGCTACAAAACCAAGCTGTTCTCCCTTTACTTTCCCTTGGGACGCTGGGATGGATCAGAGTGATTCTGATTGGTCAGCACTGGCACATGACCACGCTGACGAAACAGAACCGCTCTGCTCTATCCCTACTTTCCTAGGGACAGAAAAGGAAAAACAGCACAGCTTTCAAACTCCAGGACTGCTGCACCGGGCAGCGTGGATCACCAACGGAGATGAGTGCAGCGGAGATTATGAGCTTTTCTGATTGGAGGAGCTGCAGCTCTGACTTAAGAAGGGGTGTGGAGGTTCTTTACAGAGAGACCACTGCTTCCAACCCGGAGATCAATCCTGATTTGCGACATCCTGGCAGAGGACTGGCTTGGCAGATCTTTTTGTTTTGATGCTTCTGAGCTGTATGTAGCTGTTTTTAAACTGAAACTTTAGTTGGACTTTAGGAAGAAATACAAAACGTAATTAGATGGTATATTGTTCTATCCGCCTGGAGGTCAGCTTTGAGATTTTGCAAATACACAACTAATTTTACCATCTGGGAAAGATAAATTTCCCTAACCTGCTAAAAACCAACTTCAAGCCAAGCTTTCAAGGTCGGCATTATGAGAGACCTGCTTGGCTCTGCACAATAATTGATTGATTTGTTTTGCTAATCTTGTTCATATCACACAGCAAAACTTGACTTCCCCCCTTCAGCGTTCAATTATGGAGCTGCGCAAATTATATTCCAAGAGATAATTTCTTATAAGCCATCCCTATTGGATAAGCCAAATATATGTCAGTGGAATCTTTTTCATTATGTTCTGTTGCTGCATGATTGCATCAATGTTGTGATTTGCTTTTGGCAGCTATAAAAGAAAAAAAAAAAAGATACATATTCGTGTTTTTTTTGTTTTTTTGTTTTTTTTTTCCCCCAATCGTAAAGAAAGAAAACTAATTCTTTTCATTGCAAATGATGCACAAAAATACCCTGACACTGAAAAATGCTATTGTGAGCGTTGGATCAGATACTGATGACAGATAGTTTTTTTTTTTTTTTTAATTTTACGTTGATGGAAGAAGCAAGTTTTCTACAGAGAGAGCCTAAATTTGACAACAGCAAAGACAAAACTAGCATAAGGATTGTCAAAAACAAGTGGAAAACAAGTGTTTAGATGCAGATTAACACCTTCAGGGGCTCCACTGTTCTGACCGGACATCATATGACATCCTTCAGGATAAGCCGCTCGCGCTCGCCCCGGGGGCGCGCCATGCGGCGATCGGTGCTGAGGTGTGGCACTCAGACACAAAGCATCTCCGATCACGGTAAAGAGCCTGTGGCGTAGGTTATTTGCCACGTGATCAGCTGTGTCCAATCACAGTGTAAATAGGCAATGGCAGTTATCGATAAGCGGGCCCCCTGATAGGGTGGGTCTGCACTTATTTGATTATCAGTGTAGTCCCATCAGCGATGCCTGCCAATGCCCAATAGTGATGCCCACCAGTGGTGTCAATCAGTGCCCACCAGTGGTGTCAATCAGTGCCCATCAGTGATGCCAATTAGTGCCCATCAGTGCTGCCCAGTGATGCCTGTCAGTGCCTCCTCATCAGTGCCACCTATCAGTGCCCAAAAAGGCTGCCCATCAGTGCCACCTATCAGTGCTCATCAGTGCAACCTTTCAGTGCCCAAAAAGGCTGCCCATCAGTGCCACCTATCAGTGCCCATCAGTGCAACCTTTCAGTGCCCATGAGTGCCCAAAAAGGCTGTCCATCAGTGCCACCTATCAGTGCCCATCAGTACCCAAAAGTGCTGCCCATCAGTGCCACCTGTCAATGCTGAATATCAGTGCCCATCAGTGCCCAAAAAGGCTGCCCATTAGTGCCACCTCATAAGTGCCGCCTCATCAGTGCAACTACATCAGCGTACATCAGCGAAAGAGATAAATTACTTATTTACAAAGTTTTGCAACAGAAACAAAGTAAAACTTTTTTTTTTCCAAATTTTTGGTCTTTTTTCAATTGTTTAGCAATAAATTAAAAAACCCCAGTGGTGATTAAATACCATCTAAAGACAACTGTATCTGTCTTAAAAAAAATCATACAAATGTTGTGTGGATACAGTGTTGCATGACCGCACAATTGTCATTCAAATTTGTGACATTGCTAAAAGCTGAAAAATTGGCCTGGACAGGAAGGGGGTGAAAGTGTCCCGTATTGAAGTGGCTAAGGGCCTTGTGTTGATTCATTTACCTTTTCTTTAAATCAAGGTGACATTCCATTCCTGTCTATATGTCATGTCTTTATGGACCTTGCTTTGTGCTTTGGTGAGCAGTCATGTTGGAACAGGAAGGGGCCATCCCCAAACTGTTCCCACAAAGTTGGGAGCATGAAATTGTATAAAATATCTTGGTATGCTGACACCTTAAGAGTTCCCTTCACTGGAACTAAGGGGCTAAGCCCAACCCCTGAAAAACAACCCCACACCATAATTCCCCCTCCACCAAATGATTTGGACCAGTGTACAAAGCAAGGTCCATAAAGACATAGATGAGCGAGTTTGGGGTGGAGGAACTTGACTGGCCTGCACCCAATAGAACACCTTTGGGGTGAATTAGAGCGGAGAATGCGAGCCAGGCCTTCTCGTCCACATCACTGCCTGACCTCTCAAATGCTCTTCTGGAAGAATGGTCAAACAATCCCATAGACACACTCCTAAATCTTGTGGACAGCCTTCCCGGAAGAGTTGAAGCTGTTATAGAGGGTGTTATAAAGGGTGAGCCAACTCAATATTGAACCCTACAGACTAAAGCCTCGTACACACGATACGATTGTTGGCCAACAGAGCATCTGATTTTTGTCAAAAGGGGCGTGTGCCAGGATCTTGTCTTGTATACTAACAGCACCAAATTGTCGTGCCACAAACACGAACGTAGTGACGTACTACGTGGAATTTCAGCTCTTAAGCGCCACCCTTTGGGCACCTTCTGCTAATGTCGTGTTTGGTGAGCATTGATTCCGAGCATGCGTGTTTTGTACTTTCGACTTTTGTGTGACGGATTTGTGTACTGACCATACGAAAATCTGACGTCAAACCGCTGTCCGCCGAAAATTTGTTGGCCGAAAGTTGGACAACAATTGTCAAAAGGAGCGTACAAACAGTCAGATTTTAGGTCAACAGTCTGTGAACAGACAATCCCCTGTCAACAATCGTACCGTGTGTACGAGGCTTAAGACTGGGATGCCATTAAAGTGCATGTGCGTGTAAAGGCAGGCGTCCCAATACTTTTGGTAATATAGTGTATATAACCAGTGTCTATTTTAACATCAAATTTTGATTTTGTTTTAGTCATAGTTTTTTGACTGAAATTCCATTTTAGTTTTAGTCGTATTTAAGTCATCTGAATTGCTTTAGTTGTAATCGTATTTTGGATGACTAAAATAGTGTTAACCACTTGCCGAACAGCCGCCGCAGTTGCACTGCGGCAGAATGGCACGGCTGGGCGAACCAACGTTATGTTACGTCGTTTCGTCCCGTGGCCACTAGAGGGCGCGAGCGGCCGCTGCTCACCCCTGGAGCCGATGCAAGTGCCCGGCGGTCACGATCGCCGGGAATCCCGCGATCGCAGCAGACACATGGAGAACCGGGATTTGTGTGTGTAAGCAAACAGTTTCCATTTCTCTGAGGGGAGAAGAGACTGATCGTGTGTTCATACAGAGTATGAACAGCGATCTGTCATCTCCCCTACACAGTCCCCTCCCCCCTTCAGTTAGAACACACACTAGGGAACACAATTAACCTTGATCGCCCCATAGTGTTAACCCCTTCCCTAACAGTGACATTTTTACAGTAATCAATGCATTTTTATAGCACTGATCGCTGTATAAATGCTAATGGTCTCAAAAATGTCTCAAAATTATCCGATGTGTCCACCATAATGTCGCAGTCCCGATAAAAATCGCAGATCGCCGCCATCACTAGTAAAAAAGAAAAATTAATAATAAAAATGCCATAAAATTATCCGCTATTTTGTAGACGCTATAACTTTTGCGCAAACCAATCAATATACGCTTATTGCAAATGTTTTTACCAAAAATATGTAGAAGAATACATATCGGCCTAAACCGAGGAAAAAAATAGTTTTTTTATATATTTTGGGGGGATATTTATTATAGCAAAAAATAAAAAAATATTGCATTTTTTCAAAATTGTCGCTCTTTTTTTTTTGTTTATAGTGCAAAAAATAAAAACCGCAGAGGTGGTCAAATACCACCAAAAGAAAGCTCTATTTGTGGGGAAAAAAGGACGTCAATTTTGTTTGGGTGCAACGTCGCACGACCGCGCAATTTTCAGTTAAAGCGACGCAGAACAACTCAAAACGCAAAAAAAAAAAAAGTTAGGGAACGAAGCAATCTTACCAGTGCAGTGAGTATAGACGCAGTAAACTCAGTAAAATCAATGGATGCATCGTCAGCATAGAAAAGGTACCCAATAACCAGCCAAAAACCCATCAAGATACAATCTTTAGATGTGGTCACATCTCTTAAATAAACGATCGAGCTTTTAGGATTTGTAAATAAGATGATGACAATTTAGTGCTGGCCGACTGAAGCTATAACTGATCTGGAAGCGAAGGCTTGCCCCTTATCGGAGGCGATCATCAAGAATTAATAGAGCTGAGGAAAGAAGAATCTATCAACATGAAAGTGATATCCTTATCTACGCTGCCAGTTGGCTTCAAACTAAGGGAAACAGAATCCTTAATGTTTTTTTTCTTTAAGAATCCTTAAATAAACTTGTACTTTACTGTGTCTTGCTGAACTGTATGTAACACAAATGCTCACAGTCTCAAACAGCCCCCCCCTCTTACAAGCAATAAAAAGTTCATGTTTTATTATGGATCGTTTGTTAAAATCCATAGCGGCCATACATTAGCTGACATCTAAGAATTTAAAACCCCGTAGTCCCGCAATGTAACAAATCATTCCAATGCAGGTAATAACTGCAGGGCGCAGATCCCATTCCTAAAAAATCTTACGCAGACTCTGTGTTTCATCCAAATAATATTCACAAGAGCCCAGCAGCATTTTGATGTTTCACATGCTTTGGGGACCATGCATTCCCATCGTCATCAGATGACTATTGGAAAACTTTGGAAACCGGCCACACGTTTCAACTCAGAGTCTTTGAATATCATCAATGTTAAAGTGGAAGAAAAGACCCAACTATAACTAGTTTTAAAGAAATGTTCTCTCAATCTATGTTGAGACGTACCGGCCTGATTGGGACCGATTGGAGGCACAGGCTAGTCCAGCTCTCCCTATAGACCTCTTAATGTGGCTCCCCTTCGAAGGAGCGTTGGACAGTCTTGAGCCCCCTCTTTATCACCCTTCCTATGTTTCTGGGACATGGCATGCAAATTATACCCTCTAAAATACCCCCGCACACCGGTGGCTCTCCTCTTCAAAAACCCTCACTTCCCCCCCAGGGCAGCAGATTCACCATTTTTCATGGTGGGTCAACAAGGGTCTTTACAGAATAGTGCACTTTATAGTTCATATAGGCAACTTACCTATTTCAAGGAAACATTACAGTTGCCCCCAACGGAGACTTAACACTTGTGCCAGATCACTCATTTTCTGCAGACCCTAAACAACAACCAGGGTGACATAACCACTAGAACCTTACAGTGCCTTGAAAAAGTATTCATACCCCTTGACATTTTCCACATTTTGTGATGTTACAACCAAAAACGTAAATGTATTTTATTGGGATTTTATTTGATAGACCAACACAAAGTGGCACATAGATGTAGAGGGTTTTTTACTGTAAGAGCGGCAGAGATGTGGAATTCCCTTCCACAGGCGGTGGTCTCAGCGGGGAGCATCGATAGTTTTAAAAAACTATTAGATAAGCACCTGAACGACTGCAACATACAGGGATATACAATGTAATACTGACATATAATCACACACGTAGCTTGGACTTGATGGACTTGTGTCTTTTTTCAACCTCACCTACTATGTAACTATGTAAGTGGAAGGAAAATGATAAAAGGTTTTGAAACTTTTTTTTACAAATAAATATCTGTGGCGTGCATTTGTATTCAGCCCCCTTTACTCTGATACCCCTACCTAAAATCTAGCGGAACCAATTGCCTTCAGAAGTCACCTAATTAGTAAATAGAGTCCACCTGTGTGTCATTTATTCTCAGTATAATTACAGCTGTTCTGTGAAGCCCTCAGAGGTTTGTTAGAGAACCTTAGTGAACAAACAGCATCATGAAAGCCAAGGAACTCACTAGACAGGTCAGGGATAAAGTTGTGGAGAAGTTTAAATTAGGGTTAGGTTATAAAAAAATATCCCAAGCTTTGAACATCTCACGGAGCACTGTTCAATCCATCATCCGAAAATGGAAAGAGTATGGCACAACTGCAAACCTACTAAGACATGGCCGTCCACCTAAACTGACAGGCCGGGAAAGGAGAGCATTATTCAGAGAAGCAGCCAAGAGGCCCATGGTAACTCTGGAGGAGCTGCAGAGATCCACAGCTCAGGTGGGAGAATCTGTCCACAGGACAACTATTAGTCATGCACTCCCCAAATCCAGAGTTCCCATGGGCCTCTTGGCTGCTTCTCTGAATAATGCTCTCCATGCCCGGCCTGTCAGTTTAGGTTGATGGCCATGTCTGGGTAGGTGGGCAGTTGTGACATACTCTTTCCATTTTCAAATGATGGATTGAACAGTTCTCCGTGAGATGTTCAAAGCTTGGGATATTTTTTTATAACCTAACCCTGCTTTAAATGTTTCCACAACTTTATCCCTGACCTGTCTGGTGTGTTCCTTGGCGTTCATGATGCTGTTTGTTCACTAAGGCTATCTAACAAACCTCCGAGGGCTTCACAAAACAGCTGTATTTATACTGAGATTAAATTACACATTATTTACTAATTAGGTGACTTCTGAAGGCAATTGGTTCCACTAGATTTTAGTTAGGGGTATCAGAGTAAAGGGGGCTGAATACAAATGTACCCCACACTTTTCACATATTTATTTGTAAAAAATGTTCAAAACCATTTATAATTTTCCTTCCACTTCACAATTATGTGCCACTTTGTGTTGATCTATCACATAAAATCCCAATAAAATACATTTACGTTTTTGGTTGTAACATGACAAAATGTGGAAAGTTTCAAGGGTGTGAATACTTTTCAAGGCACTGTATTTGAGAATAAATGTATGGGCCCTGTTTAATGACGCAAGGTACAGTAACAAGCCTTTCTACCAAATGGCATGGGAAGTGGACCTCGGCGAGACGATTGAGGAGGAGACGTGGATAAAGTGGTCAACATGGTGCATAAGAACATACTCAACATTTCCCTTGTAGAGGTGAATTATAAAGTTTTGTCGCGCTGGTACCTCATCCGACAAGGTTGGTGAAATTATACCCTGGTACCTTGCCCTTTTGTTTTCGGGAATGCGGGTAGACAGGTGATATGTATTATGTCTGGTGGTCCTGCCAGAAGGTCCAGCTCCTCTGGATCAGGATATTCAGTCTTGTCTACCCAGTGACGGGGAGCTGCTGGATCATGTGATTGGACCGGAGCAAATTAAAAATAAGTAGGCACACGCATCTTTTTATACAGGTCAGGCAGGATAGGTAGGAGGGGGGGGGGAATTTTATATATATATATATATATATATATATATATATATATATATATATATATATATATATATATATATATATATCCCCAAACCTTCCTCCCTTTTCTAAATCATGCCCCAGTATTATGCTTTCTTTCTTTTTACTTTTATTAAAGCAGCTATTCTAATGCCGCGTACACAGGACCAGTTTTGCCGTCGGAATAAACTCTGACGGTTTCTCAGACGGAACTCCGACGGAATTCCATTCAAGCGGTCTTGCCTACACACGGTCAACCCAAAGTCCGACCGTCAAGAACACGGTGACGTACAACACTTACGACGGGACTAGAAAAAGGAAGTTCAATAGCCAGTAGCCAATAGCTTCCGTCTCGTACTTGTTTCAGAGCATGCGTCGTTTTTGGTCCGTCGGAACAGCATACAGATGACCGGTTTTCCCGATAGGAATTGGTTCCGTTGGAAATATTTAGAACATGTTCTGTTTCTAGGTCCGTCAGAATTTTTGAAAAAAAAAGTCAGAAGAAGCCTACACACGATCGGAATAGACGATGAAAAGCTTCCGTCTGACTTTTTCTGTCGGATATTCCGCTCGTGTGTACACGGCTTTATTCTCTACAACTCCATTACCAAGATTAGTGCGGGAGCAGGTGCTAAAAGGGATTAGTAGGGAGCTGTATGTCATTTCCTACTGACAAAGGCACATCCCCAGAACTACATCTTCCAAGTGTCCTTTCCCTATGCATAGTGTGTGGGCTGGTTGGGTAGGTGCAGCGTGGTGAGGCATCAGAAAGTCCTTGATTACAGAAAACATTGTATAGCAGAACTTGTAAAACAGTATAACGGCCTGGCAGGGGAACTCATATCAGTTAGAGTGGTGAGTCGGCGGTGAGTGGGTCCGAGCTGGAGATAGCGCCAGTCAAGGAGGGCAGAGTGCGACCTGGCCGGTCCAACCCAAAAGGAAGCTTGTTAAGTTGCACTAAGCTTTCCCTACTCCTCTGTAATGGCTGTGGGTTGAGTTATTTTGAGGGGACAGCAAATTTACACTGTTATACAAGCTGTACACTCACTACTTTACATTGTAGCAAAGTGTCATTTCTTCAGTGTTGTCACATGAAAAGATAGAATAAAATATTTACAAAAATGTGAGGGGTGTACTTACTTTTGTGAGCTACTGTATGACTCTAAATAAAACAAATTGTATTCAGCTGGCTTGTTTGCTGTTTTAGCCTGCGTGTTTATTGATCTATTATGGAGAATTGACCGTGTTATGTATTTCATGACCTCTTTTTTCAAGTGCGTTCAGACTAAAATCTGTACAAGTGTGAGAGATTTATACAGGTCATTGTGTGTAATGAGTTTATCCAATAAGCTCTTGTCAAACGGAAAACATTATGAATGGAAAAGCCGCAGAGCTCTTTTAATACTGCGAAACGCGTGATGGGACCACATTGTCCCTGAGCCACGGGCCAGCAGATTTGGGAAAAACAAAAGCAAGACTTAGAAACGTATCGCAATAGCTAAAATGTGGATAGCCTGTATGATTCATCGATTAAAGGAACATTCTACTTATGGATTTACCACACCTTGATATTCCTAAAGCTGAACTCCAGTTAATAAAAACGTTAATTTAAATATATTCCTCCATAGCCACAAAAAATATATAACATTTTTTTGGCTGCACCAAATGTTTATTATATTGTGCCCAGTGTGTTAAAAAATGGTGGGGTTTTAACCACTTCAATACCGGGCACTTTTACCCCCTTCCTGCCCAGGACGATTTTCAGCTTTCAGCGCTGTCGCACTTTGAATAACAATTGCACGGTCATGCAACACTGTATCCATATGGACTTTTTTATCACTTTTTGAGACAGATAGAGCTTTCTTTTGGTGGTATTTAATCACCGCTGGGTTTTTTTTGTTTTTTTCTCAACAAATGTTGCAAATAAGTTATTTTTCTTCTTCACTGATGTGTGCTGATAAGGCTGCCCTGATGGGTACTGATAGGCTGCACTGATGTGCACAGATAGACACTGATGAGGCTGCTCTGATGTGCACAGATGGGCACTGGTAAGGCTGCACTTATGGGCACTGATAAGGCTGCACTGATGTGCACAGATAGGCACTAATAAGGCTGCCCTGATGGGTACTGATAGATTGATCTGATGTGCACAGATGGGCACTAATAAGGCTGCACTGATGTGCACACATAGGCACTGATAAGGTTGCACTGATGGGCACTAATGAGGCTGCACTGATGGGCACTGATGAGGCTGTAGCGATGAGGCGGCACTAATGAGGCAGTACTGATGGGCCTTGACAGGTGGCACTGATGGGCACTAATAGGAGGCACTGATGGGCACTGACGAGGCTGCACTGAGGAGGCTGCACTGATGAGGCACCACTGATGGGCACTGACAGGTGGCACTGATGGGCACTAATAGGAGGCACTGATTGGTACTGATAAGCTGCACTGATGGGTACTGATAAACTGCACTGATGGGCACTGATTATCAGTGTAAACAATGTACTCACTGTGCCCTGTCAGACTTGCCAGTTATCGGCTCTTCTTTCCTCACACAGAGACAGCGTGTGAAGAAAGGAATGCTAATAACCAGCAAGTCTGTTTACATGTGACCAGCTGTTATGGGACTGAGAGGGCACGTGGGGGGATGTCAATGGGTTTGGAGAGCCATGCTAGAGCCGTTTTTTGGCAGGAACATTGAGGCCATATAATGGCCTCAATGCCCCTCTCTTACATTTAAAGTGATTATTTGGGATGTGGTGCTATTGAATTTTCCTCTCTTTCCGTAATCTTTCATTAAAAGGAACCATTATATATCACTAAATGGTTGCTGAAGGTGGTGTGTTATGGGCCCATGAAACGCTTTTACTGTTTTTTATGTGAGTTTTTCAAATGAACCATTAAAGCATTTCTGGACTTTTTATACTTTTGCATTGGTGTTCCTATTGTATTTTATTAGCTCTGAGTGACTTTCTTGGTACCCATTGAAGAAGATCCTTATTAGATGTGAGAAGCCTATCTGAAGCAAGTAAACTCATTGAATGAGTGTATTTTTTATTACTCCAAACAAATAAGTGAAGACCCAGCACCTTTTAAATATGCTTTTTTTTAAAGTTTATGTGCAGGCCAAGCTGTCCTGTAAAGTGACAGTTACAGAGGTTGGGAAATACCATATAACACATCTACGGATGCTTACAAAAGTCATCTTTTATTCATATCATTTAAACCTAGTTTCAAAAAGAAAAAAAAAAAAGCTTTGTAGATAAAAACAAACTGTGCAGTTCTGACTTAAAGCAGAGCTCCACCCAAAAGGGGAAGCCATGCTTGTTTGCACCCCCCCCCCCCTCCACTGGCACATTTGGCACTTTTTGGGGGGGAGCGGGTACCTGGTTTTGATAGGTACCCGCTTCTACAACATTTTTCCGGCTCCTTCTCCTCCCCCCTGCTGCAGTCTGGGACACACACAGGTCCCAGAAGACGGTGGGACCATTCAGAAAGCGCAGTACAACTTGTGCATGCGCAGTAGGAAACAGGCTGTGGAGCCGCAAGGCTTCACTTCCTGTTCACCTTATAACAGATCTTGGTGCCTGCACCCGAACCCAATTGAAGAATCGGCTTGGGGTGCCAACATCATGTATCCCTGGAAAATAAAATGCCCTTATAATAAATATCAGCAGCTACAGTATTTGTACTGTAGTTGCTGACTTTAAATTTTTTATTGAAGGAGCCTGGAGCTCCTCTTTAAGTTGAATGACGCCCTTGCTATAGGTGTAGGCCATTTACATACCTCCCAACGCCTGACTGGAATACTCCCAGGGCATTGCTAAGTGAGGCCTATTCAGGCCTACTGCTCACCTCCACCATCACAGGAACAAGCTTTTTCTCTGATTCAAATTCTTCCCATGTGCCTTCTCTCCCCTGATGCAGTAGCTCTAAGCTTGCTCCTGTGATGGAGAAAGCGAGAAGTAATGACTAGGTCTCACTTAGCAACATTCTAGGAGTATTCCAGTCAGGCTACAGGCGGTATGTAAATGACCTACACCTATAGCAAGGGTATTATTCAACTTTAGTCAGAGCTGCACAGTTTGTTTTCATCTACACAAGACCCTTATCTGCATAGACTTTTTTTTTGGTGAGCTAACCCTTTAAATAGGTCCATTGGCATTCCTTACCTAGGGCCAGTGGCAGCTGGTGGTATATCTATTGGGGGGGGTGGCAAACAATCCAATCGCCACCACTACCCACCTCCCCCGGTCGGTCGGGTCACACCGCCCCCCCCGGTCAGTTGCCAGCCCCGTACTTACCCCATCTAGGTCGCAGGCAGCGCTTCCTCCAGGCAGCATCCCCTCCTCCTGGTGCTTCACGTGGGCTTCCCCTGCGTCTCCTCCCTCCTCGGCGGCCAATAGGATCGCTTCTGCTCTCGGCCAATCGGGTGATGGGACTTCCTGAGTGGCCGGGAGGTGAATCAGGAAGTCAAAAGTAAATATTAATTCGCTATCGTCACACAACTGGGTGGGCTCAGGGCGCAGTGCTCTGCGTCCCAAGCCCACTCTTTTTTGAAGCCTATTAGAGCCTCTGGCTCTAATCACGTGCTTCTAAAAAAATACATAAAATAAAAACCATTGGAATCCATGCATTCGGCGCTCCACATGTGGATTAGGGGGCCGGATGCATGGATTAGGTGGGGCGGCGCCCCTGCACCCTGCATTACGGGTCGCCACTGCCTGGGGCCATTAAAACCGTGAATTTTCCAAAACAGTTGCCAACTATCACAGTTGCTAGTGCTCGCAACCGAACTGTCAAGCCATCAGTTGGCTGGCGTCATATGTGATCACATGTAAAGCACCATGGCTTAGCAAAGGCTAAAATGGCAGCTTCCTTGGCCGTAAAGGATAGAAGGGTTTAGTTCCACTTTAATTAGCTCAGGCTGGGCTGAACAATGCTTACGTATATTAGGAGCGAGAAGTGCGTACTGTAACACAGTAGGAAACTGTTGGCTCTCCTTCCCTATAATGTACATGAATAGTGTTGATTGTTCACTGAGGTGAGGATCTTGGCACACAGTTAATGAAATTGCAGTACCATGATTAATGCCCATTGAGACCTGTTCCCTTCTACACCTCTCTATAGTATTGGAGTATAAAGAGCAGCAGGGTGCCACAAGTGAAACAGTCACCAAGTTCGTAATACTATTGAGGATTCTTTGTAACAAATATAAAATCAGAAAGACCATTCCATTTACCTTACAGCTAAATTCACACCATGGCTAAGAGAACATTTTAAGTGCCTGCAACACGCTCCAAATGCCAGTGCAATGGTAGGCAAAGTGGCCCGAAAAATGGGCAAAACAATGGAAGTGCTGATGAGTATTTGCAGGAACCTATCCTTAGGTCTAAACTCATTAATCAACAAGGGGTGAATCTCACTTTATGGCACAATTTAAAGCCCAGATGAGCTTTCAGCAAAATTCATTCCAGCATAGATGTCAACTGCATTGAATGCCCCAGGACAGTCCCACACCTAGAACACTAAATAATATCTTTATTTTGAACATGAATCCACACACATTCACTACTTAATGGTCCTGTGTTCTATTTTTCATTAAATCATTCTTACCAAGTTTTTCTGACGCCCCTTCTTGAGCTTTGTTTGGAAATGGTCTATGCACACCGCACATCTAGGTGTTCCATCCCGAATCTAGGTGCTCCATCCCAATGATGCTATGCCCTGGGCTGTGTCTTGAGATTATCTTTAGAGTAGCATTCCAGGCAAACCTTTACTAGTCTTAAAAATGTCCCATCCTTCTCCCAACACCTATGCTGACTAAGCTGTAGGCAGGTGCAGTCTACTTTCTCCACTGCAGGTGGAGCTCTTCCAAAGCAGAACATCACCTGGAGAAGAAGTCGAGAGGAACACAGTTCCTCTCTGGTTTCCTGGGTCACTGTGGAAGCACCCAATTGGATGCTGCCGCCCTATGTGACTCTGGCAGCCATCTTGGGTCATGCAGAGCCTTTTTTTTTTTAGGCCCTGGCTCCCAGGTTTGGCTCTCATTTTATGAGTTGGCAGAGTAGGAAAAGGTAACCGGTCTGTTAGGGACAGTACTAGCTTTAAGAAAAGGTTCCTGATGAGGAGGGAAAGCGTAGGGTCACATCTCATCTGGACACCTTCCTGAACTAGACCGCATTCTCTCCCCTCTCAACAGATGCTGTCAGTTCAGCTGGAATCTTCTTCTTTCACATTTCTGGAAACTGTGAGTGCACCCGACTGGGTGTAGCCTTCCCACCAGGTCTGTTGTGAACTGTTACTGCATCACTTCAATACAAGTCTTCTATTGCACCTGCCTGTGTGAATTATTGCCTCCACACCACGCTGCACCACACCTACAAACCTGTAAAGAAAGGTGCCTATACTTACGGTCTGGTCTGGTCACATAATCCCCTGTGTCAGCCAGGGGCAGGGGAGAGGAGGTGTTAGGAGGGGAGAGGGAGCATTTTTAAAACTTATGGGTTTTGCCTTGAATTCTCCTTTGAATGAGTTACAGAGCATACACAGTGCTGCTTACTGAACACAGGAGGTCATTTGCTTGGCACAGGCCATTTAGGGAACACTTTGCATATTCTCAGTGAATTCTCAATGAATACAAAGCATTCTCTGATTGGATAAGGTGTAGCTCCTGATGTCACTCCACCTCGTCCAGTCATAGAACGCTTTGCATTCTTTGAGAAAATGCAAAGTGTTGTCCGAATGGCGCCCATGCTATGGAAAGGACAGGAAGCCAGTGGAGGTCTATTATATTATAGACTCCCTATTATAGGGAGTCCTAGATTCCACAGGTATGACACATACATTCCAGCTGATTCAATGTAACTATGTAAAAATTCCCATACTTGGAATTAGGCTTTTAACTTAGATGGTGGAATTTGTAAAGGATATCGTTGACACCCTTTTGAGATTGGTTGTGCCGCTGCACCAAAATTGTCAGGCACAGAGAATTATTGAGAATGGCACAGGTAGACATGCAGATAAGCTGCAACATAGCTATACACGTGAATGTACTGTGGGTATGTAGGATTATGCTAAAAAGTCAATAGGTCCAAAGATATCCATGGCAGCTTCCAAGGCTTGAAAAATAGCAGTTAAGCTCTAAAACATGTAGCCACGCTCCCCACGTTGGGGCCCCCCCAAGTGTGATGTCACTTCCGGTCATGTGCAGCCCATGCACTCCAGGGTGGCTCCAGAATTTCTGGTTTTGTTTCTTGTGTCCTGCACAGCTCCTGCCAACGGCATCTGCTTCCTGGCTCCTGAAGACACACTGCGGCTCAACAGCAAAATTGCACTGGGTGGATTACATGCTCTTATCCTTATGCATCTTGTGAGTTGCCACTTGTGATTTTTAATAAAGTCCTTTCCTATATACTGCACTTAGTTGGTGCCCTCTACTGTTTCCTTTACCAAAATTGTCAGAGACTGAGGCCAATTCATGTACCTGTCTGGGATAGGTGCACAAATCTTTCAGAGCCCAGCCCATATACATATACAGCATCTTTCGGGGTCTTCCAGCCCTGGACCGTGAATGGGCTCAGGTAAGTATAAGTAGGGGGGGGGCAGAGGGAGGATTAGAACCTTTAGACGTTAGAACCACTATAAGTGATTCCTTTGTCTCTGCTTTCATAACATTCAATCTATAAAGCATTGTTGTTTATTTACTTGTAGCGATTTTCTCCTCCCAAATGCTCTTTTTTGACGGTTATAAATCGATGAGCTGCATGACCCCTTTTCTCTTTGCTGTGTCTGAACTTTCCCTTAACAATGAGGAACAATTGAGCACAGGGAACATTTTAAGATTCTTTAAAAGCATAAAAAAGTACCGTACATGGCTAATAAAAAGGGCCTTGTGAAGTTCTTGACTCGCAAAATAAAACGTGTCGGGAGAGATTTCAGGTGGCTAAAATTGTGTCGCTGTGTTGCACACATTAGAAGGTCTGTTATTTACAGCAGGTAAACATTTATTTTTAAGTCTGGGAGCAGCTCTACATCCCAGGAGAGCGTAATATACTCATTATCAGTCATCTTAGTTTGGTGCTTGATAAAATTAATGCAGCCAAAGAGCAAAAATCGGGCAATTAGCATTACACAGTGGCAGGCATTTATCCACTCGGAGAAGCTCGATGACAGCCCTACAAGATCAGTACTGCTGTCTCTCTCGGGAGCAGAACTGTAGGATATTTTTAGCGCACTGACCCTGAAAAGAACATCGACTAGACAAGAACACTCTTGTTGGCTAAGTTGACGTTGATCGTGACGCAAGAATGCCAAAAAAAGTTACGAATATATATATATATATATATATATATATATATATATATATTTTTTTTTTCTATTATACATTTTAGACAGGTGTGGTAACTTAAAGTAGAAGAAACTGCGGTCATCTCATACAATCTATAACATTTTATTAATATTTGTAAATCTGCAGCTTTCATGAAAATATTATCTGGTGATCCTGCCATAAAGGTTCTTTTTTTATAATATCTGGTGATCCTGCCATAAAGGTTCTTTTTTTATAATATCTGGGGATCCTGCCATAAAGGTTCTTTTTTATAGGGTGACAACGCTCTCTTCCTGTCCCCCAATCACTCTCCTGAGCTTGAGTTGTCAACCTATCACATGGGATTCTGTGGCTCTTTTTTAATGTAGCACCCTCCTAATTAGGTGCTAGGCTGTCAGGAAAATTTAGTTCTTTTTGGCTACTCTGTAATCAGTGGGACAGTTGCTGTTGTTTTGGACTGATCAGGGTCTCATAGGCTGAAGGCTTGATTGCTTCTCCCTGCCTTCTGGAAGGCTCCAGAACATAGGAGTGGAGCAGGTCAAATGAGTAGCCTGAATATTTATGGGGTCTTAATAGTTGGGGATCTGAAGGAGTCTGGTTCTTGTCCAAGAGAAGAAGTTCCTGGCCTGGAGGGCTACTGCCCTCCCAGGCAGTCCAGCTGAAATTTACCTGAGTTCATGAGAGTCCCAGCTATGCTAAAGCCGGGGGGGAGCTGCTTGCTAAGAATCCATGAAGCCAAACGAGAGGAATCCTCTCCCAGGATTCAGTCTGGAGAGTTCACTTAGGAAGTGTCTGTTGTATCCTGGAAGGAGACATCTAAGTATACAGGGACCTTGAGAGTATACATTTTAGACAGGAGTGGTAACCTAAAGTAGAAGAAAATGCAGTCGCTATTATCTCTTACAAGCTTTAACATTTTAATGTCATTGCAAAAGTTTTTTTTTAATATTTTTAAATCTGCAGCTTTCATGAAAATAATATCTGGTGATCCTGCCATAAAGGTTCTTTTTTTATAGGGTGACAATGCTCTGTTCCTGTCCCCCAATCACTCTCCTGAGTTTGAATTGTCAACCTATCACATGGGCTTCTGTGTCTCTTTTTTAACGTAGCACCCTCCTAATTAGGTTCTAGGCTGTCAGGTAAATTTAGTTCTTTTTGGCTCCTCTGTAATCAGTGGGACAGTTGCTGCTGTTTTAGACTGATCAGGGTCTCACAGGCTAAAGGCTTGATTGCTTCTCCCTGCCTTCTGGAAGGCTCCAGAACATAGGAGTGGAGCAGGTCAAATCAGTAGCCTGAATATTTATGGGGTCTAAATAGCCGGGGATCTGAAGGAGTCTGGTTCTTGTCCAAGAGGAGAAGTTCCTAGCCTGGAGGGCTGTTGCCCTCCCAGGCAGTCCAGCTGAAATTTACCTGAGTTCATGAAGGTCCCAGCTATGCTAAAGCCGGGTGGGGGAGCTGCTTGCTAAGAATCCATGAAGCCAAACAAGGGGAATCCTTTCACAGGATTCAGCCTGGAGAGTTCACTTAGGAAGTGTCTGTTGTATACTGGAAGGAGGCATCTAAGTATTCAGGGACCATGTGAGTACAGACCTGAGGGCAGGATCTGGGTGGCTGTTGCCGCTGTAAGCCCTTGTGCACTAATACTAAGGCTTGCCTGGCCTGGGACATTGCGTATGGTGTTTCTGTGATGTCTATTTCCTGCACTATTACTAAAGGGATGGTTCAGTGCCCCATAACTACTGCTCAGCATTTATTTGGAGTATCGCACTGCTCCCAGTGTCCTATCCATGTTTGTCTATAATCTGTATTCAACCAGTTCTAGGGACAATTCCTCACATCCACCTCCTAGGTACATAGAACAATAGAAGGAAGGGATGTCACCCTCCAAAAAGAAAACAGGACTTTGAAGGATATGGGGTTGTCGCTGAGGTGAGCACATACACAATATTTATACAAAAAAAAAATGTATTATACGAACATAGGTAAAATCTCTAGTTGAGTATAAAAATTGCTACCATGGGCCAAACAGTCTCCTCATAGATCTGGTCCCTTTTCACATATCTGGGGGTTTAAACAGTTGTTCTGTGGTGAAGTTGGTGAGCACATCTCCTTATTTGCTCGAATGAGATAACATATTGCATTACAAAAAAAAATGTTGGGTGTATAATATTTTTCCTTTTTCAAATTTAATAATAATCTAGATGCACATTCAAGTTCCCTGGAGAAGCAGAGAAACCACAATGTACCAATGAAGCCAATCTATGTATATACTGGAATTTGCCAATATGGAAACATTCTAGGCACTGGGCTTTTGTCTGTACATCACCAGTATATGGTTTTTTTTTTACTCAACTAAAGATTTTAACTATGTTTGTATAATACAAATTATTTTATATGAATGTCGTGTATGTGCTCATCTCAGTGACAACCCCATATCCTTTAAAGCCCTGCTTTCTTTTTGGAAGGTGGTATCCCTTTTCTTCTATTGTTCTCCTATCCATGTTTGTTCATCAATAAATATCAAAAAGGCCCCTAGAACAGAACTGTCCAGGCACCTTCTTCACATATTGGGATGTGTACTTCTATTTTTTTAGGAACAGTTCAAAACAAAGATACTGCTTAGTGGCAATGAACGTTTCGAGATGTTCTCTATAAGATAGCAAACCTTCACTTTTTGAGTCCAGGTCCACATTAGGAGCACTATGCCGCTGCTGTGTTTGCGATTGATAGAAAAGGCAGCTGACCTCACTGGGGTCTCTTAGATGGACAAAAACCTTGGCAAGCTTGAGCTCTTGTCTCTATGGAGAGAACCTTTGGGACATCAGCTTTCAGCAAGTGAGATCAATTGTTATTTTGTAGAGTTGAAAATTTCTCTGCTAGAAAGTAGCCTAAACCATTGAATGCCTAAAAATTATAATTAATTTAAATAACCAACCACTTGCCGACCTGCCGCCGTCGTTATACAGCGGCAGGTCGGCTCATTTCCCGCGAATCGCAGTAGCTGTACATCGGCTCCTTTAAGAGCCATAGGAGGCATGCGCTGCACAGTGGGGGGACCCAATGCGTGTGGCCGGCAGGCGGCGATGTCCGTCGGCCACCCGCGATTGTAGGAAAGAGAGCCAGAACGGGGATCTGTCAATGTAAACAGAGAGATCCCCATTCTGACAGGGGAGGAGAGAGAGATCTGCTGTTACTAGTGATTAGGAACAGTGATCTGTCTCCTCCTCCAGTCAGTCCCCTCCCCCACAGTTAAAAACACCTCCCAGGGAACACATTTAAAGCCTTGATCGCCCCCCCTAGTGTTAACCCCTTCCCAGCCAGTGTCATTTACACAGTAATCAGTGCATTTTTATAGCACTGATCGCTCTATAAATGTCAATGGTCCCATAAAAGTGTCAAAAGTCTCCAATCTGTCCGCCGCCATGTCGCAGTCCCACTAAAAATCGCTTCTCCCTGTGGCCACTAGGGGCGCACGCGCGCCGCCGGACTCCTGTGATCCCTGCTGACACACTGAGAACCGGGATCTGTGTGTGTAAACACACAATTTTCCGGTTCTCTGAGGGCAGAAGTGACTGATCGTGTGTTCATACAAAGTATGAACAGCGATCTGTCATCTCCCCTACACAGTCCCCTCCCCCCTTCAGTTAGAACACAGAGAGGGAACACAATTAACCCCTTGATCGCCCCCTAGTGGTTAACCCCTTCCCTGCCAGTGACATTTTTACAGTAATTAGTGCATTTTTATAGCACTGATCGATGTATAAATGCCAATGGTCCCAAAAATGTGTCAAAAGTGTCTGATGTGTCCGCCATAATGTTGCAGTCCCAATAAAAATCACAGATCACCGCCATTACTAGTGAAAAAAAAAAAAAAATAATAAAAATGCCATAAATCTATCCCCTATTTTCAGACGCTATAACTTTTTCGCAAACCAATCAGTATAGGCTTATTGCGTTTTTTTTTTCCACCAAAAATATGTAGAAGAATACATATTGGCCTAAACTGATGAAGACATTTTTTTTAATTTTTGGGGATATTTATTATAGCAAAAAATAAAATATATATATATTTTTTTTTCAAAATTGTCGCTCTTTTTTTGTTTATAGCGCAAAAAATAAAAACCGCATAAATACCACCAAAAGAAAGCTCTATTTATGGGAAAAAAAGGACATTATTATTGTTTGGGTGCAGCATCGCATGACCGCGTAATTGTGAGTTTAATCAGTGAATCGCAAAAAATGGCCTGGTCATTAAGGGGGAAAATCTTCCGGCCTGTAAGTGAATAATTTAATATATAATCATATTATATATTAATTAATATTAATTTATTATATCATATAATATTATATAAAATATATAATATTATATGTTTTTTGGTTCTAAGTCAGCCAGGTAACTTTCGGAAGAAGCAATCACAACTGACATGTTACTTTTAGACTCTAATATACCAAACGGTGTCGGCGCAGTGATCGTATACATACCAGAGTAACCAAAAATATCCATTCTAATCTAACATTTCCTCAGGTGTTTCATTAAATGATGAATGCCAGTCGTTTCCTATGAGTATCTGCGCTTTGCTCATCACTCTTAGCCTGGATCATTAGCAAGGTGCCGAGCTGCTGGTCCCACACCGCAGTTATAAAACCTCCATTATCCATGACTAATTACATATCAGAGCACGAGTCCGCATCCACAGCAAGGTGAACAGCCAACAATTTCCAATTTCCAGGTGACTCTGAAGTCTGTAGTTCACATTGACTTTAAACATTTGCATTAGTCACCTGTGCTGAATGGTGATAGGCTTCATTTGTCAATGGCGGCCTATTAAATGATGTGTTGTTGCTGGAGATGGTAAAAAACCTGTGGTCAGTGGCTCTTAATAGCTGATATTAATCCTGTAAGAGGATTTACAGACGCTTTGCTTACAAGAACTTTACAATAAGTGGCCAATTTATACCAATAACAGCGTGGCAGATGCACATACATTTATCTTGCTTATCATCATGATGTCCCTTAGATTCAGTTGATGCACATGCACCACCTTGTGGCTCGTACGGTCATTACAATTCTATTAATTAATCGTTAAACTAGAAGACTGCACTGTAATTGTAACATTTTGAGAACATAATAACATTTTAGTATACAATAAACATAAATAGTTTAGTATAATCTAAATTATTATTATTATTATTATACGCGATTTATATAGCGCCAACAGTTTACGCACCGCTTTACAATGTAAAGGGGGGACAGCACAATTACAGTACAGTTCAATACAGAAGGGACAGGAGGGCCCGGCTCGTAGAGCTTACATTCTAAAGGGAGGGGGTGGTGGTACAAAAGGTAATAGATGCGGGGAATGATTTGATGGGGTGTAGCTTGGGGACAGTTGTTAGGTGGGACTGGGATAGGCTTCCCTGAATAAGTGAGTTTTTAGGGATCTCCTAAAGGTGGAAAGGTTAGGGGCGGATCGGATATACCGGGGGCAGGGGGTTCCAGAGGATGGGAGAAGCTCTGGAGAAGTCCTGAAGACGAGCATGAGAGGAGGTAACAAGGGAGCTAGAGAGCAGGAGGTCCTGGGAGGAGCGGAGAGGACGATTTGGGCGATATCTGCAGATGAGGTTGGTGATGTAGATGGGGGCGATGTTGTGAATGGCCTTGTATGTTGTGGTTAGCATTTTGAATTTTATACGGTGGGGTAGGGGAAGCCAGTGAAGGGAATGGCAGAGAGGGGCAGCAGTCACGGATCGATTAGTGAGGTGTATTAGTCTAGCAGCAGCATTCATAATAGACTGAAGGGGGGATAGCCTGCGTAAGGGTAGTCCATTAAGAAGAGAGTTGCAGTAGTCAAGGCGGGAAATTATCAAGGTGTGAATAAGTTGCTTTGTGGTGTCAGTCAGGAAGGATCAAATTCTGGAGATGTTGCAGAGGTTAAGGCGGCAGGATTGGATGTGGGGGCTGAAGGAGAGGTCAGAGTCAAGGATTACCTACAGCACCCTGACATGTGTGGAGGGACCAATTATTGTGCTGTTGACCTTAATGGTGAAGTCATGGGGGGGACCGGGAAAGAGGAAATATTACAAGCTCAGTTTTAGAAAGATTGAGTTTGAGAAAGTGGTGTGAAATCCATACCGAGATGTCATTCAGTAAGTTTGAGATCCATGAGGGGATCGAGGGGGTGAGTTGAGGAGTTGAGAGATAGATCTGGGTGTCATCGGTGTAGAGGTGGTATTAGAAGCCATGGGAGGTTATCAACTGGTCCAGGGAAGAGGTATAGAGCGAGAATAGGAGGGGCCCAAGGACGGAATAGGAGGGGCCCAACAGAGAGAGGAAGAGGAGCAGAGGAGATGGAGTTGTAAGTGACACTGAAAGTGCGCTAAATACTCATTTTATATAACTGAATGTAGTTAGGGACTTGTAAACTTTTTACAATTACTGACCCCCTCCGATGGACTGTCCAATATCTCCTTTTAGGTAATAATGAGACCTCAAAAATTGTCAATACCTTGGTATCATCTTTCAAAAAACCAACTAGTGTACTGTGCTAAAGTGAAAAAAAAATGTAAATAAAATTAACAATATAAGACAGCAGCAACTAACTATGTGATATTATCGTAGTAAACATATAATAAACAAAAAAAGTTGCGCTATACAATGAGCCAAAGAAGTATAAATTATAGGTGACACAGTGTGAATCAGTGATTATACACAACAATGATTATGCACGACAGTGAACCATGTTAAATTCAAATGTCCATATAACATCCATATGTGATTAGTGCTAAAAAGTGTAAAAACTTTGCTCTACGTTGTATTTAAACAGCAATTCCACCACCAAGGTTCAAAGAGGGCCCCCTGTGATGCCCATAAACTTATTAATGGGGACGCTTACCAGAGAGGAGGGACTATCTATTTCTAGAGTGGTCAAAAACGCCCTAGGAAGACGTCACGTATGACGAAACATGGCAGGCGGAGCTACGCGCTGATGCTATCGTGATGCTATCGTGTCCTATGTGATCCCAGAAGTGCGGGTGGAATTGTTTACTGGCAAGCGAATGTTTTAATACAGTCTCGCATTGTTTTTATTGATTGTAAGTTGTTTTTTGGCTTACATAATAAAATATTTCATACGATATTACACTATTGGAGCCCATTTTTTTTTCCACATACCAACTGTATTTGGCCAAGATCGGTCCGGATACCCTTATGGGAATTTGATAATATTGGACGTATTCCCTCAACACAGGCATGTTCCAGTGATCCATAGAAGGCCTCATCACTTACCACACACTGCGGAGGTTTATCTGCAATCGTTTTTGACCACTCTAAACGTCCAGTAATATCAAATTCCCAAAATGGGCTCCAATAGTGTAATATAGTATGAAATATTTTATTATAAAAACCAAAAAACTACTTACAATCGATAAAAATAATATGAGCCTGTATTAAAATATTTGCTTGCCATCAAACAATTCCACATGCACTTCCGGGATCATGTAGGACACGACAGCATCAGCGAATAGCTCCGCCGACATGTTTTGTCATACGTGACGTCTTCTTGGGGTGTTTTTGACCACTCTAGAATTAGATGGTCCATCCTCTCTGGTAAGCATCCCCATTAATAAGGTGATGGACGTCACAGGGGGTCCTCTTTAAACCTTGGTGGTGGAATTTCTGATGAAATACCTCTTTTCCATATCCCACGTGGAGCAAAGTTTGCAGTTTGTACACTTTTTAGACCTGATCACATATGGATGTTATATGGACATTTGAATTTAACATTGTTCACTGTCGCGTATAATCATTGTTGTGTATAATCACTGGTATCATCTTACATATGGATGGCAGAAAAAAAAACCCATAAGGACTTAATCTTATTTATATATATAAATGGTGCAGCTCAATGGCTTAGTGCCTTAGCATTTTTGGGGTGCTTGGCTCGAATATTGGCCAGGACACTATCGGCATTGAATTTGCCTGGGTTTCCTGCAGGTACTCCGGTTTCTTCACACATCTCAAAGACACGCTGATCATTATATTGTTGCCTATTTACATTGGCCCTAGCATGTGCATACAAATTGGCCATGCACATGTGTTATCACATTCTGTATGAGGAGAAAGCAGTGGCAGAGAGATGAGCTCATCAGTGAGCTGCTTCTCCATTCACTGTCCAGTCACAGGCTGGGGGGAGGGACAAGACCTAAAAGTGTCACTTAACTGCAGTAAAGAAAAATAATGTCCCCCTCATTACCAGACAGGCAGTGCTGGGAGAAGGTCATCTACAGCCCAGGGTGAACATGCCAAACTGTGCGCCCCCCCAAGATGTATGAGCATTATGTGTCAGTCAAAATCCCCCTACAAAAACACTGAGCACTAATCTGCATGCTTACCCCTTAAGCATAAATCCCCCTTTCTCCCAATCCAGTTCCACCACCCTGCTGAAATCCCCCCTCTGATTTCAAATCTTTGCCCCCCCCCAAAAAAAAAAAAATCAATTCTTCTAGCACAAATCCTCTACCACTAAAGTTTCCCCTCCTAGTACACATATCCTCCCCACTTCAAATCCCCCTTCCCAAGACAAATTCCCCCCAAATCCCCCCTCTTCTAGCACAAATCTTCTTCCCCACAACACAAATCCCCCTAAATCACCAATCTTAGCTCCCCCCTCCCAAATTTCCATTCCTAGAACAATACTTACCCACTGCCACCCCCAAATTCCGCCTTCCAACACATATCCCCTCCCCCCAATCTCCTTGTGGCGCCCCCCATCTCCTATGATACCACAGTGCCCAGAGCAGCGGCCCCTCCTGCCCACCCTTGTCCTTGTCCTGGCCCTGCAGACAGGGCTGTACTGTGGGGCAGCACTAGATAAATTTAAGTACTGGATAGACAGAAATACAAATTAGACATGTGCAATCCGTTTCGGTCCAAATGTCAACTCGGACAAATTTTGGGTTATTTGGAGATTCAGATGTATCCGGATTTTCTATTGCAGGCATTCTTTTGTTAACATTTTAGCTCTCAGCGGGGGAAGCCCGCTGACAGCTGATGAGTCAATAGTTGTTAAGAACATGGCGGTCGGCTTCCCTGCCTTCTCCTTAAAGCAGAACCTTCAGTCATTTTTTCATCTTTCCATCTATTAAATCTTCTGCCCTTGTTGTAGTTTTAACTTTGGATAGTAAAACATTTTTTTTTCTGTAAATACCTTATACAGCGCACTTCTTGTTTCTTGTCTGGTAAAAAGCCTAGGCTTATGACATCATGCACAGCTCTCACTCTCTTTTGCCAGGAAGGGAGGGGGGATGAGTCATAAGAGGGCCAATGAGAGCTGCAGAGCTGGAGGCGTGCCTCTGTGTATCTGTGTAAATCCATAAAGTGAACAGGCAGCTTCTTCAGCTGCCCACAGTTAAAATGGTTGCAGCCAGACTCAGTGGAGGGAGATTTCTGCAGCATATTTGGCAAGTACAGAATCACAGTATATATAAATAATATGTAAAGTGGTTGGAGGGAAGCTTCACAATGGCAAATATGTTTTTATTACAGATTATGTGAGCAGACTGCGGTTCCTCTTTAACCACTTGAGCCCCGGACCATTATGCTGCCTAAGGACCAGAGGTCTTTTTCCAATTTGGCACTGCGTCGCTTTAACTGCTAATTGCGCGGTCATGCAATGCTGTACCCAAACGAAATTGGCGTCCTTTTCTTCCCACAAATAGAGCTTTCTTTTGATGGTATTTGATCACCTCTGCGGTTTTTATTTTTTGCGCTATAAACGGAAAAAGACCGAAAATTTTGAAAAAAAATGATATTTTCTACTTTTTGTTATAAAAAAAATCCAATAAACTAAATTTTAGTCATACATTTAGGCCAAAATGTATTCGGCCACATGTCTTTGGTAAAAAAAATGTCAATAAGCGTATATTTATTGGTTTGCGCAAAAGTTATAGCGTCTACAAACTAGGGTACATTTTCTGGAATTTACACAGCTTTTAGTTTATGACTGCCTATGTCATTTCTTGAGGTGCTAAAATGGCAGGGCAGTACAAAACCCCCCCAAATGACCCCATTTTGGAAAGTAGACACCCCAAGGAAATTGCTGAGAGGCATGTTGAACCCATTGAATATTTATTTTTTTTGTCCCAAGTGATTGAAAAATGACAAAAAAAAAAAAAAAAAAAATATTTACAAAAAGTCGTCACTAAATGATATATTGCTCACACAGGCCATGGGCCTATGTGGAATTGCACCCCAAAATACATTTAGCTGCTTCTCCTGAGTACGGGGATACCACATGTGTGGGACTTTTTGGGAGCCTAGCCGCGTACGGGGCCTCGAAAACCAAGCACCGCCTTCAGGATTTCTAAGGGTGTAAATTTTTGCTTTCACTCTTCACTGCCTATCACAGTTTCGGAGGCCATGGAATGCCCAGGTGGCACAAAACCCCCCAAAATGACCCCATTTTGGAAAGTAGACACCCCAAGCTATTTGCTGAGAGGCATATTGAGTCCATGGAATATTTTATATTTTGACACAAGTTGCGGGAAAGTGACACTTTTTATTTTTTTTTTTTTTTTTTTTCATAAAGTTGTCACTAAATGATATATTGCTCACACAGGCCATGGGCATATGTGGAATTGCACCCCAAAATACATTTAGCTGCTTCTCCTGAGTATGGGGATACCACATGTGTGGGACTTTTTGGGAGCCTAGCTGCGTACGGGACCCCGAAAACCAATCACTGCCTTCAGGATTTCTAAGGGTGAAAATTTTTGATTTCACTCTTTACTGCCTATCACAGTTTCGGAGGCCATGGAATGCCCAGGTGGCACAAAACCCCCCCAAATGACCCCATTTTGGAAAGTAGACACCCCAAGCTATTTGCTGAGAGGCATGGTGAGTATTTTGCAGCTCTCATTTGTTTTTGAAAATGAAGAAAGACAAGAAAAAAAATTTTTTTTTTTCTTTTTTCAATTTTCAAAACTTTGTGACAAAAAGTGAGGTCTGCAAAATACTCACTATACCTCTCAGCAAATAGCTTGGGGTGTCTACTTTCCAAAATGGGGTCATTTGGGGGGGGTTTTGTGCCACCTGGGCATTCCATGGCCTCCGAAACTGTGATAGGCAGTGAAGAGTGAAATCAAAAATTCACGCCCTTAGAAAGCCTGAAGGCGGTGCTTGGTTTTCGGGGTCCCGTACGCGGCTAGGCTCCCAAAAAGTCTCACACATGTGGTATCCCCGTACTCAGGAGAAGCAGCAGAATGTATTTTGGGGTGTAATTTCACATATTTCCATGGCATGTTTGAGCAATATATCATTTAGTGACAACTTTGTGCAAAAAAAAAAAAAAAAAAAAAAAAATTTGTCTCTTTCCCGCAACTTGTGTCGCAATATAAAATATTCCATGGACTCGACATGCCTCTCAGCAAATAGCTTGGGGTGTCTACTTTCCAAAATGGGGTCATTTGGGGGGGTTTTGAACTGTCCTGGCATTTTATGCACAACATTTAGAAGCTTATGTCACACATCACCCACTCTTCTAACCACTTGAAGACAAAGCCCTTTCTGACACTTATTGTTTACATGAAAAAGTTTTTTTTTTTTTGCAAAAAAATTACTTTGAACCCCCAAACATTATATATTTTTTTAAAGCAAATGCCCTACAGATTAAAATGGTGGGTGTTTCATTTTTTTTTTTCACACAGTAATTGCGCAGCGATTTTTCAAACGCATTTTTTGGGGAAAAAACACACTTTTTTTAATTTTAATGCACTAAAACACGCTATATTGCCCAAATGTTTGATGAAATAAAAAAGATGATCTTAGGCCGAGTACATGGATACCAAACATGACATGCTTTAAAATTGCGCACAAACGTGCAGTGGCAACAAAATAAATACATGTTTAAAAGCCTTCAAAAGCCTTTACAGGTTACCACTTTAGATTTACAGAGGAGGTCTACTGGAAAAATTACTGCACTCGATCTGGCCTTCGCGGTGATACCTCACATGCATGGTGCAATTGCTGTTTACGTTTGACGACAGACCGCCGCTTGCGTTCGCCTTAGCGCGAGAGCAGGGGGCGACAGGGGTGTTTTTTTTTTTTTTTTTTTTTTCTTTATTATTTTTTTGCTTTTTTAATCTTACTTTTAAACTGTTCCTTTCATATTTTTTTTTTTAATCATTTTTATTGTTATCTCGGGGAATGTAAATATCCCCTATGATAGCAATAGGTAGTGACAGGTACTCTTTTTTGAAAAAATTGTGGTCTATTAGACCCTAGATCTCTCCTCTGCCCTCAAAGCATCTGACCACACCAAGATCGGTGTGATAAAATGCTTCCCCAATTTCCCAATGGCGCTATTTACATCCGGCGAAATCTAAGTCATGAAATACTCGTAGCTTCCGGTTTCTTAGGCCATAGAGATGTTTGGAGCCACTCTGGTCTCTGATCAGCTCTATGGTCAGCTGGCTGAATCACCGGCTGCATTCTCAGGTTCCCTGTTGAGACAGGAGATCCAGAGAAAAACACGGAAGACGGTGGGGGGGGGGGGCATTCCCTCCCACGGCTTGTAAAAGCAGTCTAGAGGCTAATTAGCCGCTAGGATTGCTTTTACATGAAAGCCGACCGCTGGCTGAAAAGAATGATACCAAGATGATACCTAAACCTGCAGGCATCATTCTGGTATAACCACTCAAAGTCGTGAATGGCGTACCTGAAGACAAAAAAATGGTTAACAATGGTTAACAATAAAGCACAGTAAAGTGTAAATAATTACACACCTGAAAAACAAACATGATAAAACATAATAACAATAACAATAACAATAACAATAACAATCAATAACAATAACAATAACAATAAAACATTGCAGAATAGAATACAGTAAAAAAGAGCAGAACAATAGAGAGAGAGAATAGAGAGAGAGAGAACAATAAAACAACAACTATTTTTTTTATTTCATATTTTTTTTTTTTTTTTACACTTTTTTTGTAACTAACTTTTATAACTATAACCGGTTCCAGGTTCGGGTCTCTCAAAATGCGATGGCATCTTGGGAGACCCTGTGAAAGTGTGCCTAGTCTGTGCAATGCTGTACCCTACGCTAATACTCAACTAGTGAATGGTAGCGTTCAAAACATTCACCAATGCAAAGACCAGGATTGTCAGGACAGGAGGGACAATAATAGCGGGTGTCACGCCTATATCTGCGCTTGCTGCAGACACGACATCTTTTTTGGGGGGTTCGCTGGGTAGGGGTACTCGGGAGGACATAAAAATGCCTCTCATGCAGCCGACTGCATTTGGTTGGGGATGTGAATGGGGGAAGTACGGGCGCTGCAGAAGCGGTGGGTTCCCAATTAGGATTGGCGAATGCAGCAGGAAGGGCACTATGGGCACGACGGGCCTGTGTTTGTCTTTTTGGTGGCAGCGGGACACTACTTGTGCTTGCCACCTCACCAGCTTGAACTGCACTTATGGGACTCGCCACGTCACCAAGTGTTACTGCAGTGCTGGTTTGACTACGACCGGGGTGTACTAGGACGCTGGTGCTTGCCAGTTCACCAAAACGCTACAAAAAAACTGTTAGCGATCGCAGGGATCAGGCCTGACTCTGCGAACGCTGCAGTTATGCGTTTAGTGCCTTGTAAGTGACAGTGATCGATCGATACTGCACTTGGGTGGGCTGGGCCGGGCCGGGCGGAGGGGCAAAACGCAGGTGCTAGCAGGTATCTGGGCTGATCCCGCTAACACTGCGTTTTTGGGAACCCTAAACTGCTGGTGACGCCAGTATAGATCTGATCGGATCAGATATTGATCCGTTCAGATACTATACCACTAAGGGAGGTGTATGCTGCGTGCGTGGGTGTTAGCGGTACTGGCGCTAATCTGACGCTGCCTGGGGCTGGTGCTTACCAGTTCACCAAAATGCTACAAAAAAAACTGTTAGCGATCGCAGGGATCAGGCCTGACTCTGTGAACGCTGCAGTTATGCGTTTAGTGTTTTGTAAGTGACAGTGATCGATCGATACTGCACTTGGGTGGGCTGGGCTGGGCCGGGCGGAGGGGCAAAACGCAGGTGCTAGCAGGTATCTGGGCTGATTCCGCTAACACTTCGTTTTTGGGAACCCTAAACTGCTGGTGACGCTAGTATAGATCTGATCGGATCAGATATTGATCCGTACAGATACTATACCACTAAGGGAGGCGTATGGTGCGTGCGTGGGTGTTAGCGGTACTGGCGCTAACCTGACGCCTGGGGCTGGTGCTTGCCAGTTCACCAAAATGCTACCAAAAAAACTGTTAGCAATCGCAGGGATCAGGCCTGACTCTGCGAACGCTGCAGTTATGCGTTTAGTGCCTTGTAAGTGACAGTGATCGATCGATACTGCACTTGGGTGGGCTGGGCTGGGCGGAGGGGCAAAACGCAGGTGCTAGCAGGTATCTGGGCTGATCCCGCTAATACTGCGTTTTTGGGAACCCTAAACTGCTGGGGACGCTAGTATAGATCTGATCGGATCAGATATTGATCCGTTCAGATACTATACCACTAAGGGAGGCGTATGCTGCGTGCGTGGGTGTTCGCGGTACTGGCGCTAATCTGACGCTGCCTGGGGCGACGCATATCACCGCCGGGCGATCGGGGGGCTAAACCTTTATTCGGTAATAAACGGCGGGTGCCCTGACACTATAAAAAATAAACGAACTAACCAGCGTCACCCGTAACGGTTATACGGTGATCAGTGGTGAAAGGGTTAACTAGGGGGCAATCAAGGGGTTAAAACATTTATTAGGTAGTATATGGGGGTCCCTGTCGCTATAAAACGCTGACGGCGAACCTCAATATTTACCTCACTAACTAGCGTCACCAGCGACACTAATACAGCGATCAGAAAAATGATCGCTTAGCGACACTGGTGACAGGGGGTGATCAAGGGGTTAAAACTTTATTAGGGGGGGTTAGGGGGGTACCCTAGACCTAAAGGGGGGTAACAGTAACTGTGCCAACACAGTAACTGTCACAAACTGACAGCTAGCAGTAATCAGGAAAAAAAAAAAAAAAAAAAAAAAAAAACTGCTGGTGTCAGTTTGTGACAGGGGGGGGGGGGGTGATTGGGGGGGGATCGGGGGGCGATCGGGGGGGGGATCGGGGTGATTTGTGTGCCTGGCATGTTCTACTGTGTGTGTGTAGTGTTGTGCACTCACATACTTGTCGTCTCTCCTCGGGCCGGAACGGAAAATACCGACCCGAGGGGAGATGACATCACTTCCTTTGCTGCTGTTTAGCATACAGCAGCAAAGGAGCGTTTTCATTGGCCGGCGGCGATCGCGAGGGGGGGGCCACGAACGGATGGTCTCCCCCTCATCACCGATCGCCGCTGGACATAGGACGACCGCCTCGGGCACCGGGGGGGGGTCCGATCGGACCCCCCACCGGCGGAAGGCAAATCACGTACCCTGTACGTGATTTTGCCTGTCCGTGCCACTTTGCCGACGTACATCGGCGTGAGGCGGTCGTCAAGTGGTTAACAACCAGCTATTCTTCACACAGAATTCAAAACGTTCCGAAAATGTGGAATTCATTAGAAAATTTATAAAGTAAACTTAAACAAACAAAACAAATTCCAAAATGAATCAACAAAACTAAATTAGTAACATAACAAATCTATACGAAACAAAACAAATGTTTCCCTTCTGCACGTTTATTACAAATCCATTGGCAGGTTAAACAGCTCCATTATATCCTTTTCATCTGTGTACTTGTCTGTCTAGAGTTCAGTTATAAAGCTGAACTTCAGACAGATAGAAAGGACACAAATAAATGCAGCTCTATAATCTTTAATACAACCTTTCTTTTTTATGCAAGCAATGTAAGTGCCCAAATGTGATCTGGTATCAGCCTCCTGTGCTCCATGTATAGCAGGGATGGAGCGTGAGAGTAACAAAAATACATAGAGCCAATCAACTTGAAAACATGCTGATAGGAGGAGGGGACAGAGTGACGGAGAGATGAGCTTATCTAGGGATGGGTGCAGGGCAACCTGGGCTGAAAGGAAAGGGGTTGAATTATAGTATAATCAGACTGGGGACATCTAGTGGCAGAAAAAAAGATACTTAAAGTGGAGTTCCACCCACTTTTACAAATCTTCAGCATCCCTCACTAAACTGCGCACTGTGAACGAATTGGATATTTTTTTTTTTTTCTCAGCACCTACTGTATATCTGCTGTATTCATTTTTTACTTCCTCCTCCCTGGCCGCGGCCCATCACATCATTTCCTGTTTGCAAAGCCTTCTGGGAAGGGCCAGCAACTTCCTCTGACACTGCCGTTGCTATGGAAACCTGACCTGAAACCTATTACACTGCTTGTGCTGCACTGAGCATGTGCGAGATCTGCAAGGATGAGATCCAGGAAGAAATACAGTCTGGCTTCAGATGCCCACACTTAAGATGGCCACGGCCTGCTGTAAGTTTATAAAATAACAAACTACTGTTATAAACTAACAAAACAGACCTTAGTTTACAGACTAACTTTACTGGAATACATTAAGCTTGTGTATTATAGGGGTATTTTTATTTAAAAAGTATAATTTCGGCCGGAACACCACTTTAAAGCTAAATTTCTAAATCAAAGGTGAATATTTTTCAAACCAAAGCTGGGTTTGTGCTTTTATCCTGGGCTGTTTATTTCTTATTATTTTTAGCCAATATTTAGCTTTTGACTTTCAATTTTCATACTGCTCTTTGTGTTGTATTATTTGCAATATCAGCCATCCCTTTACTCTAAATCAAATGCGTATGTATATCAGCACTGCAGTTAGAGCGCTTTATAATTGGTCTATGATGATGTCATTGGAATGGATGTAGTGGGAAAATTAGTAATGAGAGTCTAAATAGTCAGTTTCAGCAGGCTGTGCAAAGAGCCATTGTTAGAGATGCGGGATTCAATTAGTCAGCCGTTTCCATTAGGCTGGCTAAATGAGAAAATAAAAACGTGTTAACTAAGCGGTAAAGAAAACTTAGGTGAAATGAAAATACAATGGAGCTTTAAGTTGAGAATAAAAAGGAAAGAAAAGTTAAATAAAAAACAGCTATAAATGCAGTTATACCCCAGTTAAAGTCCTCGTGGACGAAACACGTCGGTTTGCAGTGAGTCAGCACCACAAACATTGTGCTCTTTGGAAATCCTTGTGATCACATTGTTTTTACATTTGAACACATGAGCCTTGATGTTAGTACTCTACATTTTTTAAATAAATCCTTCTATTATGATCTACACTTTGTGGCGGCCCTTTTTTCTTTTATGAATCATTTGTATGATCATCTTCGGTGGACGAGACGTTGGGAAAATTGCATTCCGATCTCCAGTGACAGCTCTACAGAGTTTCAGCTCCTATCCATACGCGTGTTTGACTCTCTGCCTCTGGGTCCCAAGTCTCTGGTAAGAGTACATGCCCTCTCCCTTGGGTGGCGGATGCACAATCTCTGGTGATCCTTTAACAGATGATGGTCCATTTTTGTCTCCACTGAATAGACTTTTATTCTGCAACCTCTATCCTCAGATTTCTGTTCCTATGAACTATGTTTTGATGTTGGTGATCTTTCCATCTTCCATAGCAGAGCCCCATTTTTTGCCCGTTTACTACATTTGAACTGTTTGAACTTTTAGTGGCCATTGCCATTTGATTTGCATTTACGACTTGTTTACACTAGCACATTTGCACTTGTTATTGGTGTAAGCCAGAACTAATAGTTACTCAGCACATTACTATATGTATTCACTTTGCAATAACATTGTTGGAATTGTGTATATACTGTATATATATATTTGTATCTTCTGTTTTGTTTCTTTTCTAATACCAGTCACCAAACTTTTTAGACACACCTCGTATATCAGCTGCCTTTAACTACTTGCAGATCAGCACATAGACTTGAAGAGGGAGGGTCGGTGCAAGAAGCCAATAAGACTTTATCACTGTGTACATGTGCTAAAAGAATGATAGAGCAGAAGAATGGCCTATTTAGTGTGCTGCTCAATCACTGTCCATTCAGCAGGCTGGAGGATGCGCTCTTGATCAAACTGCACTGTTTCCGTAGTGGTAGTCACTGTAATCTCGTGGTTTAGCAGTGTATTAAAGAGGAGGTCCAGCCTGGGTGAAAAAAATTAAAAGTCAGCAACTACAAATACTGTAGCTGCTGACTTTTAATATTAGGGCACTTACCTGTCCAGGGAGCCCGCGATGTCGGCACCCCAGCTGATCTTCATATCTACTCCAGGGTGCTGCCAGCGCCATTCCTGGTAAGGGAACCCGGTAGTGAAGCCTTTCGCACTGCGCTTTCTAATTGGCCCGGTGGCGGGGAAAGGAGGAGGGGGACAAACTTCCAGGAGATCGGCCCGTCTCCAAAAGTGGCTAAGGGGACCTGTCAAAAACAGGCCCCCTGTTCCCCCCTCCCCCCTGAAAGGTGCCAAATGTGGCACCGGGGAAGGGGGGGAAGTGTATAAGCGATAGTTCCACTTTTGGGTGGAACTCTGCTTTAAGATTGCAAAAGTGAGGGTCAGTCAAGGGTTGTGTCAGCTGAGGGTCAGTCAAGGGTTGCGTGAGTTGAGGGTCAGTCAAGGGTTGCTTCAGTTGAGGGTCAGTCAAGGGTTGCATGTTACATCAGTTGAGGGTCAGTCAAGGGTTGCTTCAGTTGAGGGTCAGTCAAGGGTTGCATGTTACATCAGTTGAGGGTCAGTCAAGGGTTGCGTCAGTTAAGGGTCAGTCAAGGGTTGCTTCAGTTGAGGGTCAAACAAGATTTGCATCAGTTGAGGGTCAATCAAGGGTTGCTTTAGTTGAGGGTCAGTCAAGGGTTGCATGTTACATCAGTTGAGGTTCAGTCAAGGGTTGCGTCAGTTAAGGGTCAGTCAAGGGTTGCTTCAGTTGAGGGTCAAACAAGGGTTGCATCAGTTGAGGGTCAATCAAGGGTTGCTTTAGTTGAGGGTCAGTCAAGGGCTGCTTCAGTTGAGGTTCAGTCAAGGTTTGCGTCAGTTGAGGGTCAGTCAAGGGTTGCTTCAGTTGAGGCTCCGGTTGAAGTACCGCCATATAAACAAACTCCTAAGAGTTTGTGTTTGCCCCATATAAGGATCCCTGTGAACTGTTATGATCCATTATAGACTTTTTAATTTTTTTAATTTTATTTATTTTTTTATTTAGTAGTTGCAACTTTTGTGCTATTATTCTATTTATTTGCCTGCCTTTATAAACAAATCCCCATCCATTATAGCAACAAAGAGCTTGTTTACATTTTTACTCCTTCTTAGAAGTAATTAATCGACCCCCCCCCCCCCCCCCTAAGTGTCCTGCACTAACCTTTGCCTCCTAGTTGCCTAGAACCATGTCAAGTGTCAGGATTGAGAGGGTAAATAGATGCATAGGTGGTATGAACCCAGATGCCATCAGAGGACTGTCAAACAATCCGTGTTCAATCCGATTTAAATCGCCGTAGGTGCCGCCCGCTACACGGCAGGGGACCCGAAGCGTGTGGCTGGGTGGCCACGATGTCCGGCGGGCACAAGAGTCAGAACGGGGATCTGTGTATGTAAACACACAATTCCCCGTTCTGACAGAAGAGGAGAGACAGATCTGCTGTTCCTACTAATCAGAAACAGCAATCTGTCTCCTTCTCTAGTCAGTCCCATCCCCCCACAGTTAGAAACACACATGAGGGAACACATTTAACCCCCTTGATCGCACCCTAGTGGTAACCCCTTCCCTGCCAGTGACATTTACACAGTAATCAATGCATTTATATAGCACTGATCACTATATAAATGTCAATGGTCCCCAAAAAAAGTGTCAAAAGTGTCCAATCTGTCCGCCACAATGTCGCAGTCCCGCTAAAAATCGCAGAACACCGCCATTGCTAGTAAAACGTTTTTAAAAAAGGCCATAAATCGATCCCCTATTTTGTAGGCTCTATAACTTTTGCGCAAACCAATTAATATGCGCTTATTGCGATTTTTGTTTTTTACCAAAAATATGTAGAAGAATACATATCGGCCTAAACTGATGAAGAAATTTAGTTTTTTACATTTTTTTAAAAATATTTATTATAGCAAAAATGATCAAATATTGGTGGGGTTTTTTTTGTTCAAAATTGTCGCTCTTTTTTTGTTTATAGTGCAAAAAATAAAAACCGCAGAGGTGATCAAATACCACCAAAAGAAAGCTCTATTTGTGGGGGAAAAAAAGGATGTCAATTATGTTTTTGGTACAGCGTCGCACGACCGCGCAATTGTCAGTTAAAATGACACAGTGTCGTATCGCAAAAAATGGCCTGGTCATTAAGAGGGAAATTCTTCCGGGGCTAAAGTGGTTAAGTAATCTTCAGACCTAAAGTATGTATTCTCCTAGATTGTAAGCTCTAACGAGCTGGGCCCCCTGATTCCTCCTGTATTGAATTGTATTGTACATGTACTGTCCTCCCTAATGTTGTAAAGCTCTGCGTAAACTGTTGGCGCTATATAAATCCTGTATAATAATAATAATATTTTAACATGTACACCAAAATAATGCCAAAAATGAAAAAAAAATGGCTCCAGCAGAAAAGTTTTAAAGGGTAGGTAGTACTGGTCCTTCTCTCGCCACCTGCTGGTGAAATTAAATATTGCAATATATATACGGTATCTACTGTTATTTTTGAATAATCAGACTTCAGTCCAACCAGATATAAACAGTAGGCCCCTTTTCATGAATGCAATCCTTAATCCTTTTAAAATAGTAGTGAAGACCGCTTCCTTCTTATTACCCTGCTTTACACAAGCAGCCTCGGGCAGGTCAATGCAAATCCTGGTTAATGAGCTGATTAGCATGCACGCCACTGGGAAGTTCCATTTACATAACCATTTTAAGGCAGGCAAACAAGCACAAGAACTCCACTTTGAAGTTAATTAACAGTTTTACAAGGTGTTCACTTAAATTGAATAGAATAAATGTAGCAAGTTAAAGCTCACCTGGGTAAACTCAGATTCCAAGCTCAAAATAGGCAAAAGACAACCAAAATTTGGTTGACTTCAGAAAAGCCGCCAGAGACTCAGTGTTCGACGAACGTGTTCTAAAGCAAATCTGCTCTTCAAAACAAATGACTGGAACTGACGACACAAACAATCTTCAGCGCGCCCTAAATACTACAAATGTTGAGTTCATCTAATGAGGCCGATGCTTCTATCTCCTGAGCCTTGCAACCCTTCTCTGTGTGATGGATGGACATGTTAACTGACCAATCAGAAATGGGGGGAGGGGGGGTTAGATGAAGCCTAAGGCTCCATTTACACTTGTGCGACTTCTCCTGTGACTTTGGACACATACAATCGCATGACAAGTCGCATCCCATTGTTTTCAATGGCACCCGTTCAGATCGGTGCAACTTTGAAATTTCCGCCGGAGCCGATGCGTGTGGCCGGCGGCCGCGATGTCCTCTGGCCGCCCCGCAATCGCTCCTGAGAGAGACAAAAGGGGATCTGTCAGTGTAAACAGACTATCCTCCCCGTGTCTATCCTCTCTGTTCTGTCAGGGAAGGATAGACAGATTGTCTGTTCCTAGTGATTAGGAACAGTGATCTGTCTCCTCCCCCAGTCACTACACTACAATTGTGCAACTTTGGAGTCGTGCAAGTGTGAATGGAGCCTAATAGATTGTCCCATATTTTGTATAAGGTTTCCTTGCTTTGAAATAGAGTGCATGTAAACCCCAACAATGAACTTTTATGTGTGCCCTTTTAGGGCACAGTGTGCCTTCAGTGCGCTCCCTGTAGCATACACTAAATCAGTGCGCTCCCTGTAGCATACACTAAGTCAGTGCGCTTCCTGCAGCATATACTAAGTCAGTGCGCTCCCTGCAGCATACACTAAGTCAGTGCGCTCCCTGCAGCATACACTGAGTCAGTGCGCTTCCTGCAGCATATACTAAGTCAGTGCGCTACCTGCAGCATACACTAAGTCAGCGCGTTTCCTGCAGCATATACTAAGTCAGTGCGCTCCCTGCAGCATACACTAAGTCAGTGCGCTCCCTGTAGCATACACTAAGTCAGTGCCCTCCCTGCAGCATACACTAAGTCAGTGCGCTCCCTGCAGCATACACTAAGTCAGTGCACTCCCTGCAGCATACACTAAGTCAGTGCGCTTCCTGCAGCATATACTAAGTCAGTGCGCCCCCTGCAGCATACACTAAGTCAGTGCGCTTCCTGCAGTATACACTAAGTCAGTGCGCTCCCTGCAGCATACACTAAGGCAGTGCGCTACCTTCAGCATACACTAAGTCAGTGCGCTCCCTGCAGCATACACTAAGTCAGTGCACTCCCTGCAGCATACACTAAGTTAGCGCGCTTCCTGCAGCATACACTAAGTCAGTGCGCTCCCTGCAGCATACACTAAGTCAGTGCACTCCCTGCAGCATACACTAAGTTAGCGCGCTTCCTGCAGCATACACTAAGTCAGTGCGCTACCTGCAGCATACACTAAGTCAGTGCGCTCCCTGCAGCATACACTAAGTCAGTGCACTCCCTGCAGCATACACTAAGTTAGCGCGCTTCCTGCAGCATATACTAAGTCAGTGCGCTCCCTGCAGCATACACTAAGTCAGTGCGCTCCCTGCAGCATACACTAAGTCAGTGCGCTCCCTGCAGCATACACTAAGTCAGTGCGCTCCCTGCAGCATACACTAAGTCAGTGCGCTTCCTGCAGCATACACTAAGTCAGTGCGCTCCCTGCAGCATACACTAAGTCAGTGCGCTCCCTGCAGCATACACTAAATCAGTGCGCTCCCTGCAACATACACTAAGTCAGTGGGCTCCCTGCAGCATACACTAAGTCAGTGGGCTCCCTGCAGCATACACTAAGTCAGTGTGATCCCTGCAGCATACACTAAGTCAGTGCGATCCCTGCAGCATACACTAAGTCAGTGCGATCCCTGCAGCATACACTAAGTCAGTGCGCTCCCTGCAGCATACACTAAGTCAGTGCGCTCCCTGCAGCATACACTAAGTCAGTGCGCTCCCTGCAGCATACACTAAGTCAGTGCGCTTCCTGCGGCATATACTAAGTCAGTGCGCTACCTGCAGCATATACTAAGTCAGTGCGCTACCTGCAGCATATACTAAGTCAGTGCGCTCCCTGCAGCATATACTAAGTCAGTGCGCTCCCTGCAGCATATACTAAGTCAGTGCGATCCCTGCAGCATACACTAAGTCAGTGAGATCCCTGCAGCATACACTAAGTCAGTGCGCTTCCTGCAGCATATATACAAAAGAAAAACTGACTGAAATACCAGTCAAAGCGAAGCTGCTTTAACAGGACATAGGTGGTGTATCAAAAACAACTACGTTCAATTACGGTAAGTAAATACTAAATATCTTTAGCCACTGATTACTGTATAAATGTCACTGGCAGGGAAGAGGTTAACACTAAGGGGCGATAAAGGGGTTAAATGTTCCCTAGGGAGGCCTTTCTAACTGTGGGGGCTATTTATTGACTGGGAGAGGAGACAGATCGCTGTTCCTGATCACTAGGAACAGACGATCTGTCTATCCTCCCCTGACAGAATGGGGATCTGTCTGTTTACATTGACAGATCCCCTTTTGTCTCTCTCAGGAGCGATTGCGGGGTGGCAAGTGGACATCGCGGCCGCCGGCCACGCGCATTGGCCCCGGCGGTGCGCGCCCCTTAGGGGTCTTAAAGTGGCTGCTGTACCATGACGGCGATTCACTCAGGAGAGCCAACCTGCCGTGGTATAACTGCGGCGGCTGGTCTTTAAGCATTTAAATACCTCATGCCTGGACCGCTACTTGAACGCTAATGTGTCACGTGATTCAATTATCTCATGAGATATTCTTTAGTAAATTAAGCCATGGAATTCAATTTTTTTGTCACTTTACATTTTGTTCTTGGATTTAGCTACACCGGGGAAATGTACCTGCAGTGAATGATTAGTGAATGTCAGATTCACTACTTTATAAATATGCCCCTTTAAGTCCCTGGGCATATAACAGGGGGCGCACTTTAGTAACGAAAGTAATTAGAGGTTCTAAAATCAGGTCACCAATTAGCAGGACGCGTTTTCTGTCTTTGTGCTGTGGCTCAACAAACATATGCACAGTCTATTGCACACAGAAGAGTGCTGAAGTGTGAACCCTGGAACAATGTGACATGTGTAGCTTGAAGGAATGTAGCAGATGGAGAGGCACATATAAGAACTGCGATTTAGAGAGTTATCTAAAAATCACTAATAGCCTCACTTATTGATGCATATTTCTATAGTATGTGATGTTGCCACACAATGGGTAGAATGCTTCTGTTGTGTTGGTTTGGTGTAACCTTATTTTGAGTAAGTCTCCGATGACTAATGAAAAAAATATATGTCCACTGTGATTTTCACCAAAATATTTGTACTTTTTTCTGTTTTCATTTTTGTTCTTGGTATAGAATCCTTACCTGTCCTTGCCCTTTTACGTGTAGTACTACCCTCTGAGGATGTGTTTGATAGATGGTTCCTACCTTCTCCCCCACCCCCAGGAACCTATATCGGTACCTGACAGACACTGACACATTTGGAACTGTAGAATGGGCTTTTCTAAGCCCCATAAGGGAGGTTTGGGTTATATATGTGCAGTATAATATCAGAACAGTCATAAATACTAACGCACACAATTTGGAGATGACAGCACCCTAGATATGAGAATGGTCTAACAAGAGGTTCTGGAATATAGGAAAGGGGGTTGGGATAAAGAAAGCAATAAGAAGAATCCACTAAGGTATATCATTGAAATTATCTAAAAAGCTTTATTGATCTTTAAATAGTATGTTAAAACCCACTAAAAAATTACAGAAATAACATTAATGTGAAGTAGTTTCCCCAAATACCCAATAATACAAAAGAAACACACACGTACAAGTGGACAACGTTGTCACAAAATGGCGTCAGAAAGTTTTAAGTTCTGGCGCCATTTTGTGACAATGTTGTCCACTTGTACGTGTGTGTTTCTTTTTATTGTTGGGTATTTGGGAAAACTACTCCACATTAATGTTATTTCTGTCATTTTTTTGTGGGTTTTAAAATACTATTTAAAGATCAATAAAGCTTGTTAGATATTTTCAATTATATACCGTGGTGGATTCTCCTTATTGCTTACTTGGGATATCTCTTTATCCCAACCCCCTTTCCTATATTCCAGTGATTTATTTGCTTTGGAGGTATCCCGTCCTAACCGACGAATAGGTAAGACCCTACTACTGGTTGAGCCCTCTCATCATTTGATTAAATTTGATTCAGATTAATTTTATCCATATATTAAAAAGAGGTTCTATCTAAGAAGAATAGCTTAGTCCTTCCGGCGTTGGGGCCCATTAATTTCTAAATCTCCTTGGCAGCACCCCACTCTCAAGAGCACACTAACACATCTTGAACTGTAGAATGGGCTTTACTGAAGAGGAAAAAGCCCTATAAGGGAGGTTTGAGTTATACAAATATTGTAAAATATTAGAAAAGTCATCAATACCGGAGCACACAATTTGGAGATGACAAGAACCTCAATATGAGAATGGTTTATCTATGAAGAAGAGGTACTACCTAAGAATAATAGCTTAGTCCTGCCATCGTTGGGGCCCATGAACTCATGGTGGAGTTCTCATTCTCCTTGACAGGACTCCACTCTCAAAAGTACACTGACACATCTGGAACTGTAGAATAGACTTTACTGAATTTGGCAAAAGCCTTATAAGGGAAGTTTGGGTTATAAAAATACAATAGGACATTAGAAAGGTCATCAATACTGGCGCACGCAATTTGGAGATGACAGCACCCCTGGAACTGTAGAATGGGTTTTATTGAAAAAGGCAAAAGCCCTATAAGGGAAGTTTGGGTTTTACAAAGGCAGTATAACATTAGAACGGTCATCAACACTGACACACAAAATTGGAAGATGACACCCTAGATATGAGAATGGTCTATCTACTCTATCTACGAACAAGAGATTCTACCTAAGAAAAATAACTTAGCCCTGCCAACCTTGGGGCCCATTAACTCACGGTGGAGTTTTTACTCTCCTTAACAGAACTCCACTTTCAAAAGCACACTGACACTTCTGGAACTGTAGAATTGGCTTTACTGAAAGGGGCAAAAGCCCTGTAAGGGAAGTTTGGGTTACACAAATGCAGTATAATATTAGAACAGCCGTACTGACACACACAATTTTGTGATGCAGCACATTAGATATGAGAATGGGCTGTCTATGAACAAGAAGTTCTACCTAAAAATAGCTTAGTCCTGCCGGCTTTAGGACCCTTTAATTCATGGTTGTCACGTACCTTACAGCGGAGCCCGAGATGCTGAGGGTGGCCTCTTGCACGGTTCCGGTCCGAGCACCCCTGGTGGTGGAGACAAGGACTGCTAGGGCAACGGAAGGGTGGAGGTGCCTTCAGGCAGAAGGCTGAAGCTTAGAGACCCAGGAACCTCTGTCGAGAAGATGTGGAAACTGATCACCAGACTTGTTCAGCGGGAGCCAGATCAGGATCAACTGCAGAGTCAGGAACAGGCAGAAGTTGGCAACAGGCTGGCAGCGGGGTACACAATCAGAAGGCAGAACCGTAGTCAGGAACAGGCAGAGGTTGGCAACAGGCTGGCAGCAGGGTACACAATCAAAAGGCAGAGCCGTAGTCATAAGTCGAAGCCAAGGTCAGTATTGTAAGCAGAGGCAGATAATCAGGCAGGGAAGATCCAAGAGAATGGTCAGAGGAAGCTGGGTTTTCAGGAACAAGGTCAATCAGGCAGATCAGTAAACAGGAACACAGGGACAAGCTGAAGACAATCCAGCACTGACACTAGGCAGATTCTCTGTTTAAATAAGGCGCCGTGCGCCAGGATACGTGGATGCGTGTGTGCGTGCTAACGTGTACTCGCTCGTGTGGATGCGCCATTGCGCATGCCTGCTCCGAACCTCACTCGTCTCTGTCTAAGACTCCACTTATGCGCATTGGCGTCAGAGGAACAGCGATTGACAGCTGCTGCACGGAAACGAGCGCTTGCTGAATGGGTTCTCTGACAATGGTGGAGTTCTCACTCTCCTTGGCAAGATTCCACTCTCAAAAGTACAAGGTTAACAACAACAGTCCGATAACACACAGGGGTGGCCAATAGGTCATTCCCCACACCAATGCTCTGGAACAGTCTGTTCCATGATGAACTCTCCTATAGACAGGATGGATGTGGGTGAACAGTAGACCGCAACTTCTCAGAGAGGTCAGACAAAAGGCAGTCTGCAGTTCTGGGCCTCCCTCTCGAGTCTCCTTGGAAATTCTCTGCCCTATATTGCTACCACTGTAGATCTCTACAATCATTCTCCAGATGGCACGCAGCAGACCTTACAGTCCACAGCACAGTAGTGGGCTCATGGCCTCTGAAGCTTGATCCACCATGCAGCAACATATCGAGACTAGACACAGCTCACAGCAGTGGGTGGCCCTCCTGCGATTTGCCCAGCACAAGACATAAGTTCTTGGCTCCCCGACTCTCTGCAACCTTCCAGTTCCATCCCCTAGGTTCTCCAAACTCTCCCTGGGCTCCTTTGACTTGTTCAGCTGTGTGTGAAATCCTGAGCTTCAGTTTTTTTACCAAAGCAGTTAAAATTTGTCTGGAAAATGTTAAAAGTAGCCTAGAGTTCCCCCCTGTTGGAAAAATGTATATGCAATAGTTTATGTTTACTGATTTTTTTTTTAATGTATATTTTTAATCCTAGATAATAAACAAAAGATACTGTATACATGAAAGATACAATTCATAATGATAGACCTAGCTGATGTGTTTATTTTCTTTTAGGCAGACTTTTACTCTTTTACTCTTTTTACTCAGATTTTACTCTTTTTTTGTCTCTATCGTCTGCTTTTCAAACTTAAAAGGTCACCGAATCCTTGTGCATTACACATGTCTGGTAGGCAGAAAATTGAAGTAAATTATATCTGCGCAACATGAGTAACGACAACATAGTTTAATATAATTTCGGGGGACGTCTAACTGATTTTGAGTAGGAGTCAATATAACAAAGTCGTTCATTTTAACGAGGGGCTAAATGGTTTAACATACATAAGCGGTGGAGCATTTTGTCCTAGTGTGGAGAATTTAAAGTATTCTGCAGAACTTTGGAATGGTAAAAATTCTGTATATTGTAACCTTTTATATTTATTATAAAAATTTAAAATAATTTTGAAAAACATTTTCCATTTCCTTTAGTAGGGTACATATGCATATTTTGCATTGTGTCTTGAACCAGCAAGTCAAGCCTGTTTAAAAAAATCTATTCTTTTTTTTTAAATGTGTATACTGTATATAAAGGGGTTAATACTCCCCTTTCAAACGGTCCCACGCCAGCGCTGGTATCGTCTTCTGTGTGCCGGTCCTCAGCCATTTTCATTGGCCAGCATGAGGTAACAAAACTCCTACACATGCACAGGAGCCACTCATCCCAGCTGCACAGCTCAGTGTACAGCACCGGAGAAGATAGAAAGCAGGTAGTTAGGGGCCTTTTATTGCAGAAGAGACATTGGGGTTGATTTACTAAAACTGGAGAGTGCAAAATCTGGTGCAGCTGTGCATGGTAGCCAATCAGCTTCTAACTTCACCTTGTTCAATTAAGCTTCAATAAAAAACCTGGAAGCTGATTGGTTTCTATGCAGGGCTGCACCAGGATTTGCACTCTCCAGTTTTAGTAAATCAACCCCATTGCATGTCTCTTTTGCAATAAAAGCCTGCCTGCTCTCAGTATCAGTGGTGGCCGGTGGTAATTTATTTTTTTGTGGGGGGGGGGTGGCAAACAGTAGCACCCCCCCCCCATCGGTCAGCCGGCCGGTGGGTCTGGTGCACTTAACCCATCTATGCAGCGCTTCACCAGCGACTTCCCTTGCTCGGTGACAGCTTTCCCTTCCTCTGCTCTCCACGGGCATTGGCGGCTTCCGTTTCCTCCTCTCCTTTCCTCGTTGTCAAGAGTCAATAGGAAAACAGGACTCAGACCTGCTTCTGATTGGCCGGATCAGTGTTACAACAGCGAATATTCATTCAGCGGTTGTAACACCTGGGTGGGCTCATGGCGCAATGCTCTGCGCTCCAAGGCCACCTTATTTTAAAGCCTACAAGAGCCTATGGCTCTAATCAGGTGCTTAAAAAAACACCCCGGTCGCTGCAATTCAGGCACCCGGCATCCTGAAAGGGTTTGAATGCATGAATAGGGACGCTATGCATGAATCTATCCAGTAACCATATAGAGGGTGGCATGGATAGAGGGGGTGGAACCCGAGCGCCCCTAATGGACGAGCCGCCACTGCTCAGTTTCATACAGCAGAACTTCACTGCCACTTTATCATGTGCCTTTCATTAAAATAACACCTTGCAATCCTGCCATGAAGGCCCATTTGCAGTTATGGGTTAAAAGCTGTCCCACCAACTGTGCTCCTGAGTAGGGATGAGCTAAGGTTTGAACTGAATCGAGTTACGCCTGAACCCACTTGAAACTGTCCCAGTCAGCTGCTGTGGTATTCCCCCATCTTGTAACAGCACGCAACAAATGGGTGGGCTGCTGGTGACATCATTGACCTCATATTGCCACATTGCCATATTTGGAAAATATTAATGACCAACTACAGTGGAACCTTGGATTACGAGCATAATCCGTTCCAGGACTATGCTCGTAATCCAATGTACTCGCATGTCAAGGCGAGTGTTCCTATTGAAGTCAATGGAAACAAAAAAAATTTGTTATGCACTGACTTTAATGGGATGCAATACCGCATGCTCACATAATTTGTACTATAGAAGGGACGGACTGCACCTAAATGAGGAGGGTGCAGATGTGCTGGGAGTAAAGATGACCAAAAAGTTAGAGAGGTTTTTAAACTAGGCGACAGGGGGGAGGGTCCAGAGGTAGAGATAGTCAGCACAGAACATAGTCCAGAGGGTAGTATTGGGGGCATTAGTGGTAGGTTGACTAAAGCACATAAACCCAAGGTAAGTAGAGTAACAAGTCCTAGTTGCAATCTTGGAACACCCAATAAGAGGATAGTATGCAACCGGTCTAAACTACGTGGCATGTTCACTGGTGCCAGGAGCCTGGTGGACAAGATGGGGGAACTAGAGATACTGCTGTACGAGGAGGATTTGGATTTTGTGGGAATTTCAGAGAATTGGTTCAACAGCTCTCATGATTGGCTGGTAACCATTCAAGGGTATACCCTTTATTGCAGGGATAGAGAGGGTAAAAAAGGGGGAGGGGTATGCCTGTATATCAAGAATAATGTACAAGTGAATGTGAGAGATGACATCACTAAAGGAGATAGGGAGGAGGTGGAATCTTTATGGGTAGAGCTCCAAAGGGATGAAACTAAGGGGAAAGTAATACTGGGAGTATGCTATAGGCCCCCTAACCTAGCACAGAGGGAGAATGCTGTATTAGGGGGTGGGGGGGGCGCTATGGCCAAGGCACAATTCACATTGGAATCCCCCCTAAAAAAAATAGCCACTGATTACTGTATAAATGTCACTGTCAGGGAAGAGGTTAACACTAGGGGGCGCTCAAGGGGTTTACTGTGTTCCCTATGTGTGTTTCTAACTGTGGGGGGAATGTGGCTGACTAAAGAAGGAGAGAGATCATTGTTCCTATTTAGTAGGAACACACAATCTCTCGCCTTTCCCCTGACAGAACAGATGCTCTGTCACGAGAGATCGCGGGTGCCTGGCGGTCATCGCGCCCGCTGGGCACGTGCAGGGAGACACGCTGCGGGAGCGCTCGCCTGCTACAGCGTCTTAAAGAGCCGTCGTACAGCTATGACGGCTTGCGCAGCCAACCTGCCGCAGTATAAATGTAGCGGCTGGTCGGAAAGGGGTTAAGAGAAGGAATAAAACGAGAAAATACATGGTAGAGAGAAGAAAAGAGGGGGAGGAACAAAGAAAATGGGTGAGAAAGAATAAAGAGAAAGAACAAGAAAGACCGATAGAGAGAGATGTAAAAGAAAAAACATAAATTAGGATAGAGAGAGATAAAAGGGAAAGAAAGGAGAACAAAGAGAAAGAGTGGTACATTCTAAGATGTACCAGAAGGGGTTTAATACTGAATGAGTGGAAGGGACTCAGGGTGTGCTAAATGCCTGTGGGTTAGGGGCGCAAATTACTAGCCTTGGGTGCTGACAACCCACGCTACGCCACTGGGGCTGCTATGAAATTATTTCCAGGGCTGGTTTTTATGCCCAGTCCAGCCCTGGCACCAGTGCACAGAGCAATGTCCATAAAGACATGGATACGAGAGTCTGGGGTGGTAATATACTTACTTTTGGTAATATAGTATATATAAAGGTAAAAATGGTACAGCATTTTATAAAAAGAAAATCATGGCAATTGTTTAAGCATTCAAGCGTTAGCAAATGAAATGTCCTCTAGTTACTGTAGGCGGCGACCAGTAGTGGTCCGTGAATTGTGGGCGCATGGGCGCCGCCCCCCTTATTCCTACCGCCACCTCCCGATCCATGCGTCTGGCCCCTTTCAGGATGCCGGACGCATGGACTCCTGGCAGCATGGGCGGGGGTGCGGGGGTGTTTTTTTTTGTTGAAGCACCTGATTAGAGCCTGAGGCTCTAATAAGCTTCAAAAAAGGGTGGGCTCGGGGTACTGAGAGTGCGCCCTGATCCCACCCTGTTGTGTGACCATAGCAAATGAATTTTCAAATGAATTTTCGCTATTTTCACACCACAGTGCCTCCCCGACAATCAGGAGGCAGGTCAGTGAGACCTGTTTCCCGATTGGCCAAAGCGCCAGGCGCTTTGGTGGAAGAGACACTCTCACATGGAAGGAAGCTGGAGGATCGGACTCCTCCACCGCCGCTGACACAGGAGGAGTGGACGAGGACCCAACAGCCGGGAATGGAGATGGAGACGCACTGGATGCAGGAGCCGTAGCCTGCCCATCCCCCAGCTCGCGCTGTCATCACCCATCTGGTTAGGGTCACAGTGGCTGCATATGTTGGGCACAGGCTGCATATGACGGACAGAAGCTGCATATGACGGGCACAGGCTGCATATGATGGGCAGAAGCTGCATATGACAGTCACATGCTGCATATGACGGTCACATGCTGCATATGATGGACACAGAAGCTGCATAAGATGGGCACAGAAGCTGCATATGATGGGCAAAACCTGCTTATGACGGGTACAGGCTGCATATGATGGGCACATGCTGCATATGATGGGCACAGAGGCTGCATATGTTGGGCACAGTCTGCATATGATGGGCAGAAGCTGCATATGACGGTCACATGCTGCATATGACGGTCACATGCTGCATATGATGGGCACAGAAGCTGCATAAGATGGGCACAGAAGCTGCATATGATGGGCAAAAGCTGCTTATGACGGGTACAGGCTGAATATGACGGGCACATGCTGCATATGTTGGGCATAGGCTGCATAAGATGGGCACAGAAGCTGCATATGATAGGCACAGGCTGCAAATGATGGGCACAGAGGCTGCATATGTTGGGCACAGGCTGCATAAGATGGGCACAGGCTGCATATGATGGGCAGAAGCTGCATATGATGGGTACAGGCTGCATATCACGGGCACAGACTGCATATGATGTGTACAGAGGCTGCATATGATGGGCACGGGCTGCATATGATGGGCACAGAGGCTGTATGATGGACACAGGCTGCATATGATGGGCACAGAGGCTGCAATTGATGGCACAGTGGCTGCATTTTATGGGGCACAGTGACTGCATATGATGGGCACAGTGAGGCTGCAATTGATGGTTTTTTTTTCAGAATTTTTCAGTTTGCTTGCACCCCCCAAAAAATTTTGAGCACCAGCCGCCACTGGCAGCAAACCCCCCTTTTATTTTGACCCCTTGCCCCAGACTGTGATTTGATAGTGTTGGTGCATGTACTGTAATATTGCATAGGAAAAGCTCTTTATGGGAAATTGAGAATTTCCATGTTTTTAGCAGATTAAACGCAGATTTCACTAGGCAAAGTGATATGATTGAGGTGATCACAAACCATCTGGCTTCATGTACTGTTACTGCTGGGCAGATGGCTACTGAGTTTCTTAATAGGTCCCGTTATGTAACATAGTTACAGCCTGAATGCACCATGAATGTGGACGTACTAAAAAAGTATATATAAGGAACAGCAACAGTTAAGAACCAAAGTCCGCCACCAACCGCTATCCAGGAAGAACTGCAGCTTTGGTAAAGTCCCTGTATCCACTCATTTCAGACATTGCTCCCCTTTTCATTACATACCCTATTATATACCAGTGACCCATGCAAAATATTCAGCTTTAAACTTCAGTCATTGAGTGTTACCAGATATTGAACTTTGAATGTTTGCTCCCATGACAGTACACTTATAACATTACTGCTTTCTTCGTATTCGCTCTTTGTTTAATATTTACTACCCTGCAGTGTGAGATGTGACAGATTCCTAATTCTCCAATTCTGAGCACATTCCTTCTATGATTATGACACAGAGCAATTCTCTCTAAATTGATTGTAAATATGTCTTCAGTGCTGTCCTACAAGCAGAGAACATCACACATCTACTGTAATCCTGGACTCGGCACCTTCAATAAAATATCCACATTTTCTGCTGCTGGAAGCAGATGTGTGTGTGCACTGGTTGTGAATGAGAGAGGGAACGGAGAGAGAGAGAGAGAGAGAGAGAGAGAGAGAGAGAGAGAGAGAGAGAGAGAGAGAGAGAGAGAGAGACCAAGAGAGAGACCAAGAGAGAGGGGGAGAGAGAGACAGAGAGGGAGACACAGAGAGAGAGACAGAGCGAGAGAGAGAGGAGAGAAAAACAGAGAGAGAGAGAGAGACAGAGAAAGACACACACGCACACAGACAGAGAGACACAGAGAAAGAGAGAGACACACACACAGAGAGAGAGACAGAGCGGGAGAGAGACAGAGAGACAGAGAAAGACACACAGACAGAGAGACACACACAGAGAGAGACAGAGCGAGAGAGAGGAGAGAGAGACAGAGAGACAGAGAAAGACACACACACAGACAGAGAGAGAGAGACACAGAGAGAGAGAGAGACAGAGAGAGAGAGACACAGCGACAGAGAGAGAGAGAGAGAGAGAGAGACAGAGAAAGACACACACACAGACAGACAGAGAGACACAGCGAGAGAGAGAGAGTGAGAGAGACAGAGAAAGAGAGAGACACAGAGAGAGACAGAGAGAGAGAGAGAGAGACAAAGAAAGAGAGAGACAGAGAGAGAGAGAGAGAGAGAGAGAGACAGAGAAAGACACACAGACAGAGAGACACACACAGAGAGAGACAGAGCGAGAGAGAGGAGAGAGAGACAGAGAGACAGAGAAAGACACACACACAGACAGAGAGAGAGAGAGACACACAGAGAGAGAGGGAGACAGAGAGAGAGACAGAGAGACACACACAGAGAAAGACACACAGACAGAGAGACACACACAGAGAGAGCCAGAGCGAGAGAGAGGAGAGAGAGACAGAGAGACAGAGAAAGACACACACACAGACAGAGAGAGAGAGAGAGAGAGACAAAGAAAGAGAGAGACAGAGAGAGACAGAGAGAGACAGAGAGAGAGAGAGAGACACACACACACAGAGACACACACACAAACACACAGAGACAGAGAGAGACGGAGAAAGAGAGAGAGACACACACACACACAGAGACACACACAAACAGAGAGAGAGAGAGAGACAGAGACAGAGAAAGAGAGAGACGCACACACAGAGAGACAGAGAGAGAGAGAGAGACAGAGAAACACAGAGAGAGACACACACAGAGAGAGAGAGACAGAGCGAGAGAGACACAGAGAGAGAGAGAGGAAGAGAGAGAGAGGGAGAGAGAGAGAGAGAGAGAGAGAGACACAGAGAGAGAGAGAGAGACACAAAGAGAGAGAGAGACAGAGAGAGAGAGAGAGGGGGAGGAAGAGAGAGAGGAAGACACATAGGGAGTGAGAGAGACAGAGAGTGAGAGACACAGACAGACAGTGAGAGAGAAAGAGAGAATGGGAGAGACACTGGGAAAAAGAGAGAGAGACAATGGAAGGGAGAACGATTTGGAGAGAGTGAGGGAGAATGGGAGAGAGATAGACATTGGGAGAAAGGGAGGGGGAGTGAGAGACACTGGGAGTGAGGGAGAGAGAGTGAGAGGAGGAGGGAGAGATAGACAGACAGAGAGAGACTGGGAGAGACATTGGGAGGGAGAGAGACACTGGGAGGGAATGAGAGAGAGAGAGTGAGAGACTGGGAGAGACATTGGGAGGGAGAGAGACACTGGGATGGAACGAGAGAGAGAGGCTGGGAGAGACATTGGGAGGGAGAGAGACACTGGGATGTAATGAGAGAGAGAGAGAGAGAGAGACCGGGAGAGACATTGGGAGGGAGAGAGACACTGGGATGGAATGAGAGAGCGAGAGAGACTGGGAGAGACATTGGGAGGGAGAGAGAAAGACACTCAGAGGGAAGGAGAGACAGAGAAACTTGGAGGAAGAGAGACAGAGAGACACACTGGGAGGGGAAGAGAGAGAGAGGCTGAAAGAGAGGAGAATATTGGGGTACAGTTGATAAAACATGAAGGTATTAGACGGGGTAAGTAGTGTAGGAGTTGTAGTGAGGAGGAGATGGATTGGAAAAATGACTAGCGAAGAGAGAAAGGGGAAAAAAAAGTGTTAGAAGGAATTAATGTAATGGGATTAAAATGGAGGAAATGAAAATGTAAAAGGTGGATAAGTCTTTAGAAAAGGAAGAAAGGGGGAAGAAGTACGGGAGGTAGAAAAGGAAGGAACAAAACGTTTCTGAAGTATGAGATACAAATAAAAAAGAAGACAGAAAGATGGGGAAATATAGAAGAGTGAGAAAAAAGAAAGAGGATGAAAGTGGGGTAAAATAGAGAAGGAAGAAAGTGTGAAGAGAAAATACGTTGATAGCTCTGCAGTTAAGTAGTAGTACGTGTGGTCGGCACAATTTAAGAAACTTTAGCATGGCAGATTCAGGTCCCCAACATGAGGAATAACTGTACTGAGAAATTACATTATACTAATGTTCTACCATTAGTGCCATTACTTGATTTGTGTTCCTAATGGTGTACTACTCAATTATTCATAGCAGAATGATTTGTAAGACATTTCTATAATACAATAAAAAAAGAAAAGGACCCCAACAGCGTACAGAGCACCGATTTTTAAAGTGCCCCCCCACCGAACAGTCACATATACCTCCTCTGTGCTCTCAAGTAAGATGCTGCAAAGCTTCATGTCAGTCTACCAGCACCCAAAACCCATTCCAAAACCCTTCCTGCCCTATCTGAGAATATATATCACATCATTTGACTTATTGTTCACCCGTGTAATAAAAAATTACTACTTCTGTGTACGTTACTATTACATTTTATTTAAATATTCAATTTAAATGTTCATATTTACTAGTTAACAATGTGTTTTTTTTATTTACTTATATCATTAGACTATTTAATAAGAGCTTGAACCTGTGCCCAATAATTTCATTAATTACAATATTAATCTTTAATGTATTATTTAAGTATTTATTAGTTTTAATATCATTTCAAACTTGTTTTTATTATTCCTGTTTCAGCCCAGGCTCAAATGTTCATCAGGCAAATGTTGTCTTCCTTAAAGCGGAAGTAAACCCATCCATAAAACAGTTTCTTTTACAGCACGTGCCGGAAATGTAACACTCCCATTGGTTGTGCTCTCAACCAAACTGTCAACCCATCCAATGGCTGGTGTCATAACTGATCACATGTGCATCATCATGGCAGTTGTAGATTAAACAGAGGCAAAGATGGCAGCTTCCTTGGCTGAAAACGATAGGGGGGTTTACTTACAATTTAAGGACTGGTGTTCCTTAATCGAAATGTACTAACCCAGCCTCCTTGGCCTCCCTAACCAATAACTGCTCACCTATCTCAGCGACACAGCTGTGGCTCACCCCAAACCATGGCTTTGTTTACTGCTGCCCATGACATTACACATCATTGCTAACCAACGTGAGCAGTAAGCGATCATAAAGTTGCATAAGGCCTTCTCCAGAGTGTCTTAGGAGATGGCAATGTATGATTGTTAGTCTGCTTAGTGCATAGGCTCAGCCAGTGATGTACAGAATGCTGTTCGTTTGAAAAACATTTTCCATCCTGTTCTTTTGAATGTTCTCATCAGTGCAGTTAAAAACGAACGCAAAACGAATCACTAATAATTAGAAAACCAGACAAATGTTCTTAAATTCTACTTTGAAATTCTATTAGTGTAAGGCCAGCTTAAGGCAGTAGACGAATGGGAACCTTTGACTTGGGGGTAAATACAACCAACAAGCCCTTTCATAGTAGAGACATTGTTAAAGTTTACATGCACTTTAAAGCTAACTCCATAGTGCCAGGTGGGAAAGAGGTGTATGATCAAAGTTCACATAAAGAAGCCATTAGTGGTCCATCATCAGTTTATTTAAAATGTGTAGACACTAGCCTGCTGACAATAAGATTTTTGACAAACAAAAAAGAGGTGAGCTTGTCAGTCAATCAGAGATGCAGCAAAAATTTTTTAAAAAAGTAGTTACATATTTATGCGTTTTGCTTCATTACAGGAACAACTGCACAAAGAAGGGCTCCCATATTTTATCATGTTTTATTTATGAAGAGCCAACATATTTTGCTGCATAGACATCATGGCCTGTCTAAACTACTTGGCATCAAACACTAAACCCTTGTCACTCAAGTTTCTGACCTCATACGATTTGCATCACTTCTCTAAATAATTCATCTCACGCAATTCCAGGACCTAAGTGACTATGGTGTCAGGACTTTGGGAGACAACAAAAGTTTTTTTTGTTTTTTTTTTTTCTAATACTTTTTAAATTCATAAATTATACAGCCACTAAACCCCAAAACGTAATTTATCAGATATGAAACCAAGAAGGTCAAATGAACTCAATGCCAATTGCATTAAAATTTCATACAACATGTGTGAAGAGTCTCCAGCAAGTCTATATCAAATTTATTGGCATTGTCCTAACATCTGTCCTTTTATGGAAACTACCAAAGCCCTTGTGGAATAATTTTTTGCCCTTCCAATTGCTCTAGACCAGTGATGGCGAACCTTGGCACCCCAGATGTTTTGGAACTACATTTCCCATGATGCTCACCTACACTGCAGAGTGCATGAGCATCATGGGAAATGTAGTTCCAAAACATCTGGGGTGCCAAGGTTCGCCATCACTGCTCTAGACCAAACTCACTATCCTTTGGGCTTACCTATACCAAACTCGACCAAATTAGCTACAATGTTAATTAACTACATTTTACTGAAGCCAGGTGTTTAATATCCTTAAAATGGAGAAAGATGTCTCCACCATCAAAAGGCAACCTCTATAAACACACTCACAAAATCTATACCTTGGAATTCCTAACTATTAGACTAACTAATTCTATTGGTAAATTGAATAAAAGATGGCATCATTGGCACATAACTTCACCTCATCTGTAGATCTACAACTTTTTCTCTGAATATTTACGGAGAATCTGCGTCACAATTGCATTTGTCCCAGCAGGGAGGAGTCTGGGATTCCCTCTCTTCTCCCATGGTTCTCAACACCCACTGTGACCCATGATACATGCGTAAGGGTCCCCGTTCAGACTGTCAAGGTCCAATAAGTTGGATTCCACTTGCTAGTGAGGGTGCAGGCAGGGGAAAGGTCCATCCAGACCCAAAGCAATGCTGCAAAAATGGGAAGAGATAGCTCAGCAGCCACACACCTCACCTGACCAGAGTGGTTAGTAGATGAAAGCAGGTAAAAGCAGCCTCAGCTCGATTCATCCAGACCACAACTCCAACATGTTTCGCCCCCCGCCCTTGGGGCTTAATCATGGAGATGAGGGTCTGCTGGTGGCAGGGGAATAAATACCATCGTCAGCTTCCTAAATATACCCACTGCTTTACCTTGCTTCATCTTCTTATATTTCTCTTACATTCTTTCTTTTCCATCTTTCCTTTTTCTTCCAGTCACAGCTAAATGATTTAGGATACAATGGTGTGTGTTAGTTTATTACAAGATGTTTTTGTGATAAGTTTATTACAAAATGTTTTTGTGATAACATGTTATAACACACAATTCACAAGACTATTTGGATACTGTATATGTCAATGACAGATATTGAAAAACTCATATCGCTAAATCTCTCATTATCCTTAAAGATTATTTTAGAGGTGACAATATGTATAATTGATTTATTTAAATATGAAAGATGTCCTTGAAGTAAATGCGATGTAGCTTCTTTATAGTTGGATATGTATCTGAATAGACACCCACATCCACTGTAACACAATGCAAATGCACATGTATAGCTTTGGAAAACAAATTTCAATAAATAGAAAGATTTAAAAAAAAATCCATACAATGTGTAAGTGCTTTACAAGGGTTTTGTAATGTAATGTGGAAACCTGACTATTAAACTGATGTGAGCTTATTGGACATCCCGTTCCAATACCGTGACCTTTAATATGAAGCCCCTGCCTCCCTTTGTGGCTGTAACAGCCTTCACCCTTTTGAGAAGACTTTCCACAATATTTTGGAGGTGTGTGGGAATTAGTGCTCATTTGGCCAAAACATTTGTGAGGTCAGGTACTGATGTTGGGGTTAAGGGATTCCAAGAGGGCAGAGTGGTGGAAGGGCTTGAACCTGTATCCAATATTTATTTCTGTATGTCCCACTGGGGACATTTACCTTCTAATTTTGTACTTGGAATCATTGGTAGAAGGACTGAAAGTAAGGGAGAATATATATAAATATTAGATATAAATGATATATACAAATATAAGTCTATTGTGCTAGTATCCATCCAATGTCAAGGAGACAATGATCATGTGACATCCTGCCTAAAGTATACCTAAAAGCCACAAAAATTATACTATTGCATTACTGGTTGAACATGCTTTTCAAAAAAAGAGGGACAATCCCCTTTACTGACACTGGACCAGATGTTGACAGGTCCAGACTCTCGGGCTTCCCCAATGACTATTAGAGGGTGATGTCATAGTGTGCCCTTGTTAATTATTTGCATTCAGCATCATATGCCATTGTATTTAGGGTAATGAAGATTATTTATCTTGTTTTCTTTTTTGTGTGTGTTTTTTTTTTCCTTTTTTTTTTGTGTGTGTATTTGTATACTGTGGTTTTAGAATTTTTTAATCCTATCTTTTTTACTGTCTTCATTTTCTCGTATAAAAACAGGTCCAGTATACAGTAGGTGAAACCGGCTTTCGAAAACCATCATAAGCCTTTTACGGCAGAAAATGCTGAAAACACTTTAATTTAGCCCTCAATGACTACAGTGCATTTTGCCAAAATGGAAAAAATGTTTCAGAGATCAAAAGCTCACAATATTGCTCATCCCTAGTGAAGGGCATTAGATATGATAAAAGAAAAATCACCTGAGAGTTAATCCCAAAAACCCTTGCCACATCCCAAAATACAGAAATTTGGAAGAGATGCCCCAGGGATTATGCGGGCAGGGGTAAAAACTATCCCTATACTTTTTACTTCTGCCCGCATAATCCCTGGGGCATCTCTTCCAAATCCCTAGTTAAGGGCTGGCAACATGTACAAAGTGACTGCAAGTGCTTTATTATGCAATTTTAGTTGGTTGTGGCAGGTACCCTTTAACCGATAAAAGCCGGTTTGGTTACTGCACGTCAAGCGTTGCTCTTCACGTTATGGAATAAGCCTGGAAACATTGAGCTGACACTTTTCTCTATGCATTCCACTGCCTTAGATATCTACTCAGCACTGAGTCTGTATTACAGCTCCTCGCAGCCTGCACTGTACTCCTCTTATTACACAAATTAAATTAAAGTCCAGTGATTTTTGGTGATAAATCCGTTCTGACATCGGAATCGCAGTCATTCTGCCAGGACAGGCACGTGGCGCCATGATCTTTACGGTCCTCGCTGCTAAGAAATGTTTCCAGTAGCCTTCAGAAATAAATATTTTTTTTTTTTTTTTTTTTTTAGCAAAAGCTCATCGGGGATATTTGTTGATCTGGGCTGGGGCTGTTGTCTGGGGTCTCACTGTGAAAGGTTAAAGAGAGAAATTCCCCCTCGCTGCAGCATTCGAGCAGCTTGGCAAGAGTACAGACAACAGAGTCTGGTATCCCAGCTGTGCCGAGCATTGATTGCTTTTGCCTAAAGCAGGGATGCTGTCATCTTCGTCCGTAGGTTGACTCATGTATTGACAAAGGGCTGCAAGCCAACACACACTGCTGTGCATGCCTCAACTCTGCTCTTTCCACGATGCTTTCCCAATGGAGAGCAGCTGTACGAGGACCGGCTACTAAGCGAATCTCTCCATTTAGGGAGTAATTGCTAGCAGGAGGAACTAAAAGCTTGTCATGCTCAAAGTCTCACTTTCTTAAGGGACTCCATTAGCTCTGGAGCTCAGAAGACACATCGATCCTGGTCTAACTCTCTCTGCAATTATGTGCGATCCTCACTGCGCTTGCGCTTGGCAAAAAGCAGCCCTTGGATTTAATTATAATGCTCAGAATGTTGCCATCCCATTGGCCGTGGGATCGCCCTACAGTAGAATGAAGTTTGCGGGTCATTGGGGCACTAAGCAGAAAAGCCCTAGCAGGACGATGGAGCAGTTTGCGGGGTCGGCCAGGGAATGTTGTGCGGAGTGTACCTGCTCCCAAGAATGGCTCACCCCTTTCCAGGTACCTATTTCTTTTCTGTTTTTGGGGTTGCTAACCATTACATAAAATTAAGCCTTTTGGGGTTCAATCGGTTTTTGATTACTTCATCAGAGCGATGCAGTGCAAATCTGTATACCTAGGAGGTACCTAAAAATTTAGAAAATGGACTTACTATATTTCAACCAATCAGAATCCATCTCTTATCTTATTAGACTCCAGTAGATTGAAATCTGGTTGCTATGGGTTATCCCACCTTGTTATTTCTCATTGCTAATCTTATTTTCCTATTTGTTAATGCCTGATGGAATGATTCTTCATGTACTTACATATCACTTAATCAGCCTGCACAATTTATACATTAATTTTATATTAGAACATTTTCAATGAGTGCTATCTCAAAAATCACTAGACGCTCGGATACAGGCATTTGAAAATAATTGTTTTTGGATTAATAGCTATACAGATGTCAGTTAACATCCCTTATTTTTTGGGATTTGAAGTTTAGGTCAGTTTATTTTTTTTTCTTAGCTAGTGAAATGTTTGCTGGATTTTCAATACAGGCCTAGTATTTCTCAAAACACAGTTTTTTGAGTTTTTTATATAAATAAATATATAAATATATATATAGATATCTATATATATATAGATATCTATCTATATATATATAGATAGATATCTATCTATATATATATCTATATATATATATAAATATATATAGATATATATATATAAAGATATATCTATATAGATATATCTATATATATATACCGTAGATATATAGATATAGATAGATAGATAGATAGATAGATAGATAGATAGATAGATAGATAGATAGATAGATAGATAGATAGATAGATAGATAGATAGATAGATATTGTGCCTGGTAAATGAATGTGCTCCCATCTAGTATTGTACCTCGAGTTTTTAAATGTTATTAAAAATTAAAAACTAAAATTCAAATGAGTAGTCACTGATAGATGTGCTAATATTGTGTAATTAGTATTTTTCTATAGTCTTTCAGGACAGTGTTGCGTGTGAAAGGCTTGGATACACTAGAACAAATATGTATTCCTGAAAATTCAAAATTTGAAAATTTTGACATGTTATTAACTTGGCAAATTTTGCTAAATGCTAAATCCTTATTTTAGCAGAATACACTATTACCGTGACAGTGCTAATTGGGAATGATATTACCAATAATTACTGTTAAGTGTTTTTATTTTGTTTTTACATTTTTGTGTTTAACAATGTGCTACGACAGTAAACTTCTCTAATAATGGTATAATGACTTCCTTTATGTCTGCATTGACCTTAAGGGTAGCACTAATTAGACATCTCTAATTTTAGAGATTCCTAGTTATACTTGTTCTTAAAGTGTGCTACTAAAAGTGCACCCAGCTTGTTGCAATGAGTTAAAAGATAAGTTGCAGGTCACTTACCAGTGTGCATATAATATGGAGTGTCACATGAACCAACAGGGTTATACCACTATAAAAAAAATCTTTCTGCTATAGAATAGTAGTATGCGTATTTTAGGGGTGTGTGTATTCTGTGAACTTACAACATCTACTTCTATGTAGCTGGAAAGCGTTTGGCTTATCCACAGATTCTAAACAAAAGTTAGTGTTTGCAAATTAGAGCGCACCTTGAGTTTTGGGGCTTTCGGGGTGCTTAGGTAGATATTGCAGTGTATTTGCATTCAGCTAATACTGCTTGTAATATTGTTTTTTCATATATACTTTGCTTATATTAATATCTACTTTTTTTTTTTATTTGTAAAGCGTGATAGAAGCACTTACTGTAAAAGTTTGTAGTACGCAAAAAGGAGACCAGAGCAGGTAGCAAAAGACTGACTAGAGACAGTTGTGTTGAACTATCCAAAGTTGGTGAGCCTGTGACATACTGAACTTAAAGAGAAGCTCCAGGCTCCCCCCCAAAAAAATTTAAAGTCAGCAGCTACAAATACCGTAGCTGCTGACTTTTAATATTAGGGCACTTACCTGTCTAGGAATCCAGAGGTATCCTCACCTGAGCCAATTTTTCAATTGGCTATTGGGTGCTGACACCTCCCACTTCACTAAGGGAAACTGGCAGTGAAGCCTTGTGGCTTCAGAGCTGGTTTCCTACTGTGCATGCAGGAAGCACGCTGTGCTTTGTGAATGGGTCAGCTGTGGAAGAAGGGGATCGGAAAACTGAGCCGGAAGTGGGAGCAAGTACCTGTCAAAACCGGTACCCGCTCCCCCCCCGTCCAAAAGGTGCCATATGTGGCAGTGAGGGGGGGGGTAGGAGGCAGACAAGTGGAGCTTCCCTTTTTGGGTGGAGCTCCGCTTTACGGCAGTAATTTAATAGTAGCACACATTGCACCAAAACCAGATATGGCACTAACAGTACTGTGGTTTGATAGTGACAGGTCTGAAAATGATTACCTTATATAGTATTACGGTCCTCTAAACAAACAGCAATGACTTGACAACAAGGTGGTAAAAAGGGGCATTGTTGACAATAGCTGGATAACAAACCTGCAATTGTTGTGGGAAACAAATGGGCAGCTATGAAAATATGAGCGCAACAAATGGGTAATTATGACAATATGCAGGCAGCACATGGGCAACTGTGGCAATACCCAGGCAGCACATGGGAAACCAAGAGAATATTTTGGCAATGAATGGGAAATCTTGACAAAATGTAGCCAACAAATAGGCATCATGACAATATGATAGCAGTGACAAAAAAAATACAAGAGTGGTGATAATGGTGACAATAACATTGTGAGCCCTCCTTTCCCTCCTTTGCCTTATTCCAGGGCAGTCCTTATTTCAAGAAGATGCTGTAGTGCTGCATGCTACTAACAGGATGCATATGACCACATAGAGGAGCTCCTCCCGGCTCTTTCCTTCTTTCCAGTGCCAGCTTGCCACTTTCACAGACTACCTGACAGGAGCAGTAACACTACAAGTGTCTTGTTGTCTGCTATTTTGGGGACACCTGTTACTGGACATATGTGAAAATTCACAGTAGGTATGTAACGGAACGTCGCACACTCGCTTGAGTGCTTTCGTCATATACCGCTTCCTCCCAGTCTGAATCTAGATATCAGATATTCCAACCGCTCACGTGCACCAAACAAGATGACACTTGTTTAGTTGCTAAACATGGACTCTCTTATTAGAACCAAAATTACAAGTCTTTATATACAGTTAAAGAGGAGGTCCCCCCTCCTGCTCATATTACTCTAACAATACAACTGTAACCAGAAACCTAATTAACATGAGCTAGTTTACTAAATCATTTACCCAGACTAGGTGACTCAGAGACATGACCTTTAGGACAGACTTGTGGTCACCGAGCGTCACACAGTAGTATAAACACAGGACACCTTCTCACAATAGCAGGCACTAATTACAATTAACAATACAAACAGTGATCTCCCCCCCTCCTCAGCCTAGTAGGCAACAAACTATAGTAGGAGTAGACTGTCCGGCTCCTACCCAGTTCTACAGGCCAATGTGATCAGCTCTCTCAACTAACATGTTAAGTTCAGAATCAAACAAACCAAGAATAGTCTTTACATATATCCTGGGAGATATTGTGGATAAATATTACTGTCCCATTTTAAGCAATCCAAGACATACCCTCCCAGTCACCATTTCCAATATGTCATACACAGGGTTCCCAGAGTCTGTGTGTCCTGGGGGACAAGGACCCGAATCCAAAGTAACACCACCTGAAGGGTCCCCAGGCATACAGCTCACAAAGCGCACCGTTTCCCCAAATGCCAGGGCTCATAATCAGTAGGCAAGAGGCTGGCATTCAGTCCTCTCCAAAAGCCTCTGTCACGGGTGAGTCTGTCACAGTATTGTCATCTATTGACCCCAGGGCGCTCCTTTAGGCCCAGTGGCACCAGAGCATCCTGTGTCATCTAGTGACTTCTTGTGCATCTCCGTAACAACTGTGCCCCCTTGCAGTCCTCTGCACACTCAGTAGCTGTCTGACCTGCTAAGTTTCTCTGTCAGTACCCCTTAGCTGCCTCTCTACCCTCATGCATGCTCCTCCAGTCACCTCGAATGTCCTCCTCTTAACGGATTCACAAGCCTCTGTCTTCTGCAATTTTCCTGTAGCACCGCCTATGCCCTTGACCTGGAACAACCTTGTAGCAGCTGTAGCCAGTACTCTTGATTGGCAAAATGTTTCTGGGCCAGAGACTGGTTAAGGAAGCATTGTAGTCAGGTCAAATGACAACTAGCTAGCATTTTTATAAAGATACTTCAGTAATAGCAGCCTCCATATTTCTCCCATGACAAGTTTTCTTTCAAGTGGAACTCTTATGCCGCGTACACAAGGTCGGACTTTTCGACCGGACTGGTCTGACGGACCAAGTCCGGCGGACAATTTGACCGTGTGTGGGCTTCATCTGACCCGCAGCGGACTTTTTCGGTCGAAAATCTGACGGACTTTAGATTTAGAACATGTTTCAAATCTTTCTGATGGACTTGAGTCCGGACGAAAAGTCCGTTCGTCTGTATGCTAGTCCGATGGACAAAAACCGACGCTAGGACAGCTATTGGCTACTAGCTATGAACTTTATTTTAGTCTGGTCGTATATCATCACGTACGAATCCGTCAGACTTTGGTGTGATCATGTGTAGGCAAGTCCGTTTGTTGGGAAAGTCCGTTGGAAGTCCGCCGAAAGTCCGTCGGATAGATCGTCGGACCAGTCCGGTCGAAAAGTCCGCCCGTGTGTACGCTGCATTAGTTTGAAACTTTTAGTTTTTAATAGAACGGAGAAGGGTTCAGACCTTTGTCAGGCTTTAATCACTATGTGCATCTCTGGGAGATTCCAGTTAGACATGAGCTGTGATCTGTGCTTTGGCACACTTCTGAAACAGGAGAAGAGGGGAAATATTACAATGATGACAGCTGTTCTGGAGTCCAAGGTGTATCGTCTCTTACTCTGGGGAAATGTTCTCTCTCTTTTTCCTGTTCCCCAAAACAGGAAGGGGAAATCTCTACAATTGGGACACAGGCAGCAATAAAAAAAAAAACAACAAATTCTAAAACTTAAAAAAAAAAAAAGTTCAAGTTCCAAGTGCTCTTAAAAAATTCAAACAGTTTAATGGTCTTCAGATTCTCATTAAAGCAACTGAAAAAATGTAAACGTGCACAGCTTAGTCTGCTCGAGGAAGAAAAGGTTTAATGCATTCTTTAATTAAAGTGTAAAATTAACTGCTTAACTGTATTCCGGTTCTATTAAACTTTTATTACACCTTACTAAAATTTTGGAAACCTTTGTGATTGTAAAACATTAGCAAACTGGATTCTTCACAAAACATAAAATAGAGATTTGTTTTATTTCTTGGTTCTTTTTCAGTGACTTTCATTTGGTTTTCACCGGCTATAATTTAAATGTTCAGAATATTGTGCCAGGATGAAGTCATTATTTAGGTAGCGTGACTGATACATGGTACAGAAAAATGATTTCACTGTCTTGCCTTTCCTTTCTTCCCCTGACACTCTCTTTAGCAGCCAGGAACAAAGAAACTAAACATTTTGTAAGTTCTGAGCTTACACATTGGCTTAGATACTTTATCCCAGGGCTCAAAATTTCAAGTCCCGAGCCAACACTGTATCCTGGCCTAGGTCGACAAGTATCCTGGCGCTAACAGTGTAGGGCCAGTTTTATTGGGTGGACTGGGCTGAGAGGCAAATTAGTCTAGCGTTCCCATAAAGCGGCCGCACTGCTTGCGGTATGCGGGCGGCCGGTATTCCGCAACTGGGGGGGGGGGGGCGCCGCTTCCAATTTTGACTGTCCTATCATCCTGGACCACAAACCTTCCTCACTGTGCTTTATGTTTTCTGCTGCACCATTGGCATGGTTATATCCTCTTAGTCCTCTCCATAAAATTATCAGAAATTTGTGCTTAAAGTAGAACTATAGGCGACACTTTTTTTTTTCATTTTGGATAGAGTAAGGGAGGGTTATAGCCCCTGTCAGTTTATTTTTTACCATCCCTGTCCCATTGCAGAGATTTCCCTTCACTTCCTGCCCCATAGCCAAACAGGAAGTGAGAGGAAATCTATGCAAATTAAGGGAATCCATTGCCCCCCCCCCCCCAGGCCCTCAGAACTAGTGTCTCCGCTTGAATATTTCAGGGCAGGTCTTAAACAGCAAGGGGTGTGGCCTTAACAGGAAGGGGTGGGTCATATTTAAATTAGGGGATGCACGAGTTTAGTCAGGCCTAGGGCAGCACAAAACCTAAATACACTACTATAACATAAAGCATATTTCATTGATCTGATTGTGATAAATAAAATAAGGGTAAAATATGATTGGCTACTATAGGCACTGTGCACATCATTACTGCCTTGTTAAGTACATATTTAAATGCTATATTATTTATATGAAAAACAAACTTTCTGTTAAAAAAATAAATAAATGAAAACCAGTGAATGACACTTTCACTGATTTAGGATGCAGAGAGACTTACGGCGGAGCACAGCACTGGACAGGGAAGTAGGAGCTGCCAAAGTTAACCTTTCCTATTAACAAGCTGGTGATTGGTTGTTAGGTGGTCTGAGCAGCCAATCACCATCTTGTTATTAGCAAAAGTAAACTTTGGCAGCTCCCACCCAACCCCCCTCCCCGCTCCGACCCCACCTCATCTAGTAATTTGCCGTCTCTCGCTGTACGCCAGGCCCTGCTAAGAGAATGACAGGGGGCGGAGGCTGAGAAGAGAATCGTCTCCCGTTCAACCCCGCCTGCCAGCAGTGCACTCCCTCCCCGATGAGGCTCCACACTCGCCCTCAGCTTATTTCCACTCGCCTAATGCGAGAAGGCGAGTGGAAATTTTGAAGGCTGCTCTATTCCCTCCCGCAAAATTATCAACATTAGGGATGAGCAGAATGGTTTCAGCAGAATTGATTTCACTGCAAAATTATGGATTTTGTTTTTGCCAACATTTTACCAAATTTTGCCCAAATTTTAACTTAAAAAATTATGGTTAAAAACATACATTTTAAATCTAGTTCCAAAAAAAAATACAAACATGGATCCCTCAGCAGCCCATAAATATAGAAAAGCAGCTTCTGCTATACTCATCTCTTCTCTTGTACTGTCTCCTGCAGAATCACCTGCTTACCCATTCAGCGCCAGTCTTCTGGGTTGAATGAGGTTTGGTGTTATTCAACCCACTTCCTGTGTCACGGGTCTGCCCCCCACCCTAGACTCACAGGAGAATGTTTTCTGGCCATGTCATTAAACAGGATTCGATCCACCTAAAAGCCATATCTTATTCAGCTGCCTGTAGGTGTAGTTAGATGTGTTTTACATTTAGATTGCATTTTCTAATTTATTGAGTACAGTACCTATATCTCTATGCCTGTTTATAGTGGAGCTTTACCCAAAGTGCTTTTAGTGTCATGTATACAGTAGGGAACGGCCCAGATCTTGTCCTCAAAAGCTTAATACCTATTTCCCCGCAATTCCTTTTGAAATTATGGAAACACTCTCAAAGTGGTATTAAACCGACAAAAAAAAATGTCCCTTGCAAAATAATAGCATAATATGCTAGTATCCATCGCTTATTAGCACATTATATAAGACTTACCTTAGAACGAAGCCCTCCAGCGGCATACTGTGACCACTGACAGGGCTTCAATGTTCACCTGGTCTTCCTTCTGGGTTCACAGGCTTTAGCTGTTTGACTGGCTGAGACGTGATGACGTTACTCCTGTGCATGTGGCACATCATCCATTGAGAGCGCATGCGCCGGTGACGTTACTGGCTGCTACTATAGTAAATATCTCCTAAATGGCGTACGTTTGGGAGATATTTACTATACCTGCAGGTAAGCCTTATTTTAGTCTTACCTGTACGTGCAAGTAAACAAGGTAGACTTTACCACAACTTTAAAGCATATCCAAGGTCAAAACGTAAAATTACCGTATATACTCGAGTATAAGTCAATCCGAGTATAAGTCGAGGCCCTAATTTACCACAAAAAAATGGGAAAAACTTATTGACCCGAGTATAAGACGAGGGTGAGAAATGCACAGCTACTGTAAGTGGAAAAAGAGGGTCAACAATGCCCATTTGCAGGCTCACTGTGCCCATTTGCAGGCTCACTGTGCCCATTTGCAGCCATAGGTCCCCCAAACTTCAAACTCGGTAGTTAAGGGTTCATAGATGCCCCCTAGCTGCAGCCAAAATTTGGGGTCTCTGACCCCAAAGGGTCCCAAAATGACATTGCTGCAGATGGACACAGTTGACCGAATTTGGGGCCCCATATCTCTGGGCCACTTAGTGCTAAAAACCCAAAATTTGGTGTGCAAACCCAGTGGAACTAGATCTAAAAATCGGTTCAGAAAATGTCAAGCACTTTTCTGCAGCAGAGAATGACATTTTCTGAACCGGTTTTGGAGCCCCGTATCTAGGGTTAACTTGGAGCTAGGAACCCCAGCTTTGGATGTGTTATGGTACCAGCTCCACTGTGTTTGCACACCAAATTTGGGGTCCCTAGCACCAAGTGGCCCTGAGATACGGGGCCCCAAAGTCGCTTCAGAAAATGTCAAGCACTTTTCTGCAGCAGAGAATGACATTTTCCGAACCGATTTTGGGGCCCCGTACCTTGGGGCCAATTAGAGCTAGGAACTCCAGCTTTGGATATGTTGTGGTACCTGTTTCACTGGGTTTGCACACCAAATATGGGGTTCCTAGCACCAAGTGGCCCTGAGATACGGGGCCCCAAATTCAGTTCAGAAAATGACATTTTTTGCTGCAGAAAAGTGCTTGACTCGAGTATAAGTCGAGGGGGGCATTTTCAGCACAAAAAAATGTGCTGAAAAACTCGACTTATACTCGAGTATATACGGTATATCCACATTGCATTTACATTTCTAGCCTACGCCTTTTTTCTTAACCTACTCCTATTACTGAATTATCCTGAAGTTTGTAAATGTACTCCACGAAGATCCACACACAACTACTTCCTTGAATTCTGTGACACATACTGCATTCCTTATGCCCTGTGAGCAGGTACTGCTGTGTCACACATTTTACAGAGCCTGCTTTCTAAACTACACAGGTACTGAGAGGAGGAGTTTCAGGAGGAGAAGTCAGTACAGGAATCACTGCTTGCAGGCAGCAAGGTACCATGGGATATGTAGTCCTTATAAGTTGAAAGTAAACAGCAGAGGAGAAGCTGCAAAGCATGCAGGGAATCAAGAAAGCTGTGGAAAAAGATGGTCAGCAGACAGGCGGAACCCACAACATGAAAGATTTTTTTTAAAGTAAGCTTATACTGTAAAACCTTGGATTGTGAGTAACACAGTTTACGAGCATTTCACAATACGAGCTGTTTTTTGTTTTTTTTAATCCTAATTGATTTGCGAGCGTTGTCTCGCAAGATGAGCAGGAATCAAGCCTCTAGGGTGTGCAGTACCACATGTGTCCAGAGGTGCGGGGGCACCAGTGACGCTTGGAGACACTCAGAAACACTCCGTTCCCGAGTGTCTCCAAGCGTCTCCAAGTGTCTCTGAGCGTCTCTGAGTGTTTCCGAGTGTCTCTGGCGCCCCCCCACATCTGGCCACATGCGGTACTGCATACACTAGCAGTGACACTGGAACAAATTATCTGAGTTTCCATTGATTCCTATGGGGAAACTCGCTTTGACATAGGAGTGCTTTGGATTACAGGTGTGCTTCTGGAACGAATTATGCTCGTAATCCAAGGCACTACTGTATATGATTGCCAAACACAACTATTGTTTGTATTGGTATTCCAATGCTGATGTTACAAAATAAAAGAGTATACTGTGACTATAGATTTCCTTTAAAGTGTAATCTAAACCCAAAATCAAAACATTTAATAAACAGCAGCAAGTGTAAACTAGCCCTTACAGGGGCAAAATGATCTCTCTCTCTCTCTCTCTCTCTCTGTCTCTCTCTCTGTCTGTCTCTCTCTCTCTCTCTCTGTCTCTCTCTCTCTCTCTCTCTCTCTCTCTCTCTCTCTCTCTCTCTCTCTCTCTCTCTCTCTCGTCCATACCTCTCTTAATACAAGAAAGGACTTTGCTTGCATTGGAAACCGCAGCTTGGCATTGCATGTTATTATTGAGCTTATGATCTACCAAAACCCCCAGATCCTTCTCCACATTGATTCCCCCAGGTGTAATCCCCCTAGTATGTATGATACATACATATTCTTAGCCCCCAAGTGCATAACTTTACATTTATCAACATTAAACCTCATTTGCCACTTAGTCGCCCAATTAGACAGTACATTGAGGTCAGCTTGTAAATTGGAGACATCCTGTAAGGACGATATTCCACTGCATAGCTTGGTGTCATCTGCAAAGACAGAAATGTTACTTTTAATCCCAGACCCAATATCATTTATAAAGTTATTAAAAAGTAAGGGTCCCAACACTGAACCTTGGGGTACACCACTGATAACCTTAGACCATTCAGAATAAGAATCATTAACCACTACTCTCTGGATTCTGTCTTTTAGCCAGTTCTCTATGCATTTATGAACTGTTTTTTTCCAAGCCTGCAGACTTTACCTTACACATGAGCCGTGTGTGGGGAACTTTAATGTTTAGTGTTTTGCTGTAATTGCTTATGCCTCATTTTTTGTTTTTGTTTTTTGTTTTCCAATTTTGTTCCCATAAGAACAGAAACTTTTATAGTCTACTGTGAAATAATAAAGATATGGCTGCCAAGCTGTTTACTTCCCCCTCTTTGGAATGCATAGTTCATACATTTAAATTCTTTAGAGATTAGCCCATGGCTCTGCCATCAGCCCTTAGCAAATATTCCAACTGAAATATAGTATGCCTTTATCAAAAGATATATATATATAATGTATATTTATCATATTGTTGCTTCTGTTTTATAACTGGCAATAACTGATTACGTTTTTGCTTTGTGTCCCTTATGACCCACTGTAAAATAAACAACAAAAATAGAAAAGGCTTTACCTCCAACACTTTATGAAAGATAAAAAAAGTACAAGTTCTACTCACAAACCAAAATGGATATGTGGCATGTCAAAATAACAGAGTCCAGAAGTCCGCTCTCCAACTGCATGGAATGGTGCAGATTACAACAGCTGATGCGTTTCGGGGGACTGTAGAGCTTGCTCTAAAGAAGAGGGCCAGTCCCCCGAAATATGTCATCTCTCATTATCCGCACCATTCAATGCAGTTGGAGAGCGGACCCCTGGACTCAATTTTGGTTGGTGAGTATAACGTGTACTTTTGAATTCTTTAACCCCTTCAGCCCCGGAAGGTTTTACCCTCCTTCATGACCAGGCCATTTTTTACGATACGGCACTGCGTTAATTTAACTGACAATTGCCCGGTCGTGCGACGCTGTACCCAAATTAAAATCAATGTCCTTTTTTTCCCACAAATAGAGATTTCTTTTGGTGGTATTTGATCACCTCTACTTTTTTTTTTTTTTTTTTTTTTTGCGCTATAAACAAAGTAAGACCGACAGTTTTGAAAATAAAAACCTATATTTTTTTAATTTATGCTATAAAACATACGCAATAAACATTTTTGAAGGATCTAATTTCTTCATCAATTTAGGCCAATATGTATTCTGCTACATGTTTTTGGTTCAAAAAATCCCAATAAGCGTATAATGATTGGTTTGCGCAAAAAAATAGGTCCAGGATAGTTTAAAGGGGCTTTCCTAGTCCTTAAAGTGGTGTTCCGGCCGAAATTATATTTTTAAATAAAAATACCCCCATAATACACAAGCTTAATGTATTCTAGTAAAGTTAGCCGGTAAACTAAGGTCTGTTTTGTTAGTTTATAGCAGTAGTTTGTTATTTTATAAACTTGCAGCAGGCTGTGGCCATCTTAAGTGTGGGCATCTGAAGCCAGACTGTATTTCTTCCTGGATCTCATCCTTGCAGATCTCGCACATGCTTAGTGCAGCACAAGCAGTGTAATAGGTTTCAGGTCAGGTTACCTTAGCAATGGCAGTTTCAAAGGAAGTATCCGCCCCTTCCCAGAAGGCATTGCAAACAGGAAATGATGCGATGGGCCGCGGCCAGGGAGGAGGAAGTGAAAAATGAATGCAGCAGATATACAGTAGGTGCTGAGAAAAAAAAAAAAAATATCCAATTTGTTTACAGTGCACAGTTTAGTGAGGGATGCTGAAGAGTTGTAAAAGTGGGTGGAACTCCACTTTAAGGTGCCATTTAAATCCTATCACACTGTTAAAGCTGAACTCCTGGGAAGGAAAAACGTTACCCTTGTGATGGGTAACCCTCTGCACTACAGGAGTAGTGAATCGCCGTCATTGTAGGTCGGGCGCGTGCACGGCGATCTGTGGGCGCATGCCTATTCGCTAGCGGGGTAGCCAATCAGCGGGTCCGACGAACGATGTCTGCAGGCCACCAGCGGTCGCTCCACAGAGAGGCAGAACGGGGATCTGCCAGTGTATACATACAGATCCTCGTTCTGTCAGGGGAGCAGAGTGAGATTGTCTGTTCCTAGTGATCAGGAACAGCGATCTCTCTACTCCCTGTCAGTCCCCTCCCCCCACAGTTAGAAAGCACCTCCCTAGGAGACGTTTAACCCTTTGATCGCCCTTGGTGTTAACCCCTTCCCTGCCAGTGTCATTTATACAGTAATCAGTGCATTTTTGTAGCACTGATCGCTGTATAAATGTCTCTGGTCCCAAAAAAGTGGCACAAGTGTCCGATCTGTCTGCCGCAACGTCGCAGTCATGCTACAAATATGTAAAAGAATACATGTTGGAATAAACTGATGAAGACATTTTTTAATTTTTTTTTTGGATATTTATTAAAGCAAAAAGTAAAAAATATTATTTTTTTTTTCAAAATTGTAATTTTTTTAGTTTATAGCACAAAAAATAAAAACTGCAGAGGTGATCAAATACCACCAAAAGAAACCTCTATTTGTGGGGAAAAGAAAGGACATCAAAACACCAAAAAAATGGCCTGGCCATTAAGGGGGAAAATCTTCCGGTCCTTAAGTGGTTAAAAAAAAAAAAGTTCTATTCAAGTATAGTGTGTAATCTTACCTGTACTAATGTACCTTCTATTGCTCTAAGCCTCTTCCAAATCTTTAAACTCCTTTACATTTGTTGCTGTGATCTGATCTCCAGTTTCCTTTCTCCAGGGTTCCGCTAACAAATGAAAGCCAAACTCCAGCTAACGCTTTATAGGTAGTTACAGCAACAGTTTTTTTCTGGAAGGGGGGAGGGGTAATGGCTTTACATAAATAAATAAAACTGACCTTTGAAAGCCTAAAAAATGCTAATACAGCTATCACATTCAAGAATTGGTAAGCTGCAACAGGGCTGCCGATGGGGGGGGTACCACTAGGTCTCTTGTAGGGGGCCCGGACAGGAGGGGTTTACATGAATAAAACTGACCTTTAAAAGCCTAAAAAAGAAAGCTAATGTAGCCATCACATTCAGGAGTTGGTAATCTGTTACAGGACAGCCGATAGGGAGGTACCACCGGGCCTCCTGTAGGGGGCCCGGACAGCGGGGAGATCGGTGCGGCGGGCGGGAGGAAAATTACAGAACAATGCACTGTGCCTGTATCTCTCCCTCCAGCAGCTGAAAGCTGGTTTCTCCCCCTCTCCACCCTGCCGGCTTTTAGCTGCTGGAGGGAGAGACACAGACACTGTATATATTCTGTAATTGTCCTCCCATCCCACCGATCCCCCTCCCTGTGTGCCGCTCCCAGCTCCACTCATTTCCTTCTCCTATTGCCTGGTGCAGGCGCAGAGGTGGATACCCTGTTTCTCCGAAAATAAGACCTAGCGTGATTGTCGGTGATGGCTGCAATATAAGCCCTACCCCCCAAATAAGCCCTAGTTAAAGTCCATGTAGGTCTTATTTACACGGTAGGGCTTATTTTCGGGGAAACAGGGTAGGGCTTATTTGGGGGGTAGGGCTTATATTGCAGTCATCACTGTCAATCACGCTAGGTCTTATTTTCGGGGAAACAGGGTAGAGGGTGGGGGAAGGGGCCAGTAAATATGTAATTTCTTCTTTTTCTGAATTTGACAGTGAGCGAAGGTACATTTTTGTATCCATTCGTAACTGAGCATAGTAAACTGTGTTTACTATGCTTCAGATTATAAATGAACAGGAGCCTCTGTCTCCTGTTCATTCATCTTCAGTGCAACTGAGGCTTCAATTGTAAAAAAAAAAAAAAAAAACATTTTTAAACGTTTGAAAAAATAATTTTAAAAAATTTTAAAAATTTTAATTCGATGGTTAGGTAGGCTGTATGGGGCCCCGTGATCTGTAACGGCAGCCCTAAACTGCAATATAACAAATGTTTGCTTTTGGATTTAATACTGCGTAAATTGACATTTTCCTGTTAATGACTATGCAGAAAAATTGTGCTGAAATTTCCACCAATTTTTTCGACAAAATGAAAACTCGCAATTTTGCTGACCCCTAGTATCTATTCCACTTCAGAGATGTATATAGGGACAATCTGTTTATATGCATGTGTACTGTATATATATCTATTTATCGCATGTATCTTTCCTTGTTCATTTTTTATTTCAAAAGAACTTGTGTCCAGTCTTCTAGGCTTCTTCTGATGGATTGTGACCTTTTGTAGATTTAGATTATTCTCAAAAATATTGACTGTGAAATGTCAGGAAGCACGTTGAATAAAAGCCCTGTTGCTAGCTGCAGCTTCAATTGGTTGTCTTTTTCGATCTATATTTAAAGCAGGGAATGCCTCAGTACTGTGTAATAGTTGTCTTTATTACAAATAAGAACCAAAGGCTTAATATCTAATATAGGGCAGAAAATATAGTGGTGTCGTCCACAGCAGCCAAAAAAGAGCTTTCCGTTAGACATTTACAGTGCCTTGAAAAAGTATTTATACCCCTTGACATTTTCCACATTTTGTCATGTTACAACCAAAAACGTAAATGTATTTTATTGGGATTTTATGTGATAGACCAACACAAAGTGACACATAACTGTGAAGTGAAAGGAAAATAATAAATGGTTTTCAATTTTTTTTACAAATAAATATGTGAAAAGTGTGGCATGCATTTGTATTCAGCACCCTTTACTCTGATACCCCTAACTAAAATCTAGTGGAACTAATTGCCTTCAGAAGTCACCTAATTAGTAAATAGTAATTTACTGTCCACCTGTGTGTAATTTAATCTCAGTTTAAATAAAGCAGTTCTGTGAAGCCCTCAAAGGTTTGTTAGAGAACCTTAGTGAACAAACAGCATCACGAAGGCCAGGGAACACACCAGACAGGTCAGGGATAAGGTTTTGGAGAAGTTTAAAGCAGGGTTAGGTTATAAAAAAATATCCCAAGCTTTGAACATCTCAGGGAGCACTGTTCAATCCATCATCCGAAAATGGAAAGAGTATGGCACAACTGCAAACCTACCAAGACATGGCCGTCCACCTAAACTGACAGGCCGGGCAAGGAGAACATTAATCAGAGAAGCAGCCAAGAGGCCCATGGTAACTCTGGAGGAGCTGCAGAGATCCACAGCTCAGGTGGGAGAATCTGTCCACAGGACAACTATTAGTCGTGTTCTCCACAAATCTGACCTTTATGGAAGAGTGGCAAGAAGAAAGACATTATTGAAATAAAGCCATAAGAAGTCCTGTTTGCAGTTTGTGAGAAGCCATGTGGGGGACACAGCAAACATGTGGAAGAAGGTGCTCTGGTCAGATGAGACCAAAGTTGAACTTTTTGGCCTAAAAGCAAAACGCTATGTGTGGCGGAAAACTAACACTGCACATCACCCTGAACACACCATCCCCACCGTGAAACATGGTGGTGCCAGCATCATGTCGTGGGGATGTTTTTCTTCAGCAGGGACAGGGAAGCTGGTCAGAGTTAATAGAAAGATGGATGGAGCCAAATACAGGGAAATCTTAGAAGAAAATCTGTTAGAGTCTGCAAAAGACTTGAGACTGGGGGGGAGGTTCACCTTCCAGCAGGACAACGACCCTAAACATACAGCCAGAGCTACAATGCAGTGGTTAACATCAAAGCATATTCATGTGTTAGAATGGCCCAGTCAAGGTCCAGACCTAAATCCAATTGAGAATCTGTGGCAAAACTTGAAAATTGCTGTTTACAGACGCTCTCCATCCAATCTGAGAGAACTTGAGTTATTTTGCCAGAAAGAATGAGCAAAAATTTCACAAAGACTTGCAGCTGTAATTGCAGAGAAAGGTGGTTCTACAAAGTATTGACTCAGGGGGGCTGAATACAAATGCACACCACACTTTTCACATATTTATTTGTAAAAAAATGTTGAAAACCATTTATCATTTTCCTTCCACTTCACAATTATGTGCCACTTTGTGTTGGTCTATCACATAAAATCCCAATAAAATACATTTACGTTTTTGGTTGCAACATGACAAAATGTGGACAATTTCAAAGGGTTTGAATACTTTTTCAAGGCACTGTAGTAAAAAAGGTTGCTGCTCATTGGTTACTGTGGACAGAACCATATCATTCTGCAATGCACTAGGCCTTAATTGACTAAAGTAAAAATAAAGATTCCTTTATGACAGTTTAGAGTTCCAAATCCAGTTTTTATGTGATGCACAATCTTCATTAGGTCATCAGAAAGCTTCTCTCATCTCCCCATAAGTGCACCAAATCCTCCTTTATTTGTGTCTCACACGCTCCTCCTCCCAGACACTGCAGCCAACAGTGGGAGGATTTCATATCAGAGGCAGTGCAGTTAGTCCAGAAAACCATTTGGGGGGCTTTAAGTGTGGCCTAGTCAAAGAGCTACAGGCTTTTGTCTTAGCAGTGACAATGCTGATAGCCACACACCCTGCAACATCTTCTCCTAGCACTGTAGTGCAAGCAGGCACAACCTACATGAGAGTGAAGACTCTGCTCTGAACTCAGGAGTAGTGCAGAATTGTTGCCACCTTCATAGGAGAGCTGCAATAGTTATGCCGCGTACACACGAGCGGACTTTACGGCAGACTTTGCCTGGCGGACTTTATGACGGACTTTCTAACGAACGGACTTGCCTACACACAATCCACCAAAGTCCGTTGAATTCGTACGTAATGACGTACACCGGACTAAAATAAGGAAGTTCATAGCCAGTAGCCAATAGCTGCCCTAGCGTGGGTTTTTGTCCGTCGGACTAGCATACAGACGAGCGGACTTTTCCACCGGACTCGAGTCCGTCGGATAGATTTGAAACATGTTTCAAATCTAAGTCCGTCCAACTTTTGAGAAAACAAAGTCCGCTGGAGCCCACACACGATCGAATTGTCCGACCAAATCCCGTCCGCTGGGCAAAGTCTGCCGTAAAGTCCGCTCGTGTGTACGCGGCATTAGACTTCATTAACATGACCAACAGGTATTTTTTTGGACCTTTTCGGAGGGGCTAAGACATACCTCCCAACTTTTTGAGATGGGAATGAGGGACACCTATCAGCAAAAGTATGAAGGCATAGGACACACCCCTTGCCACGCCCCTTAAAGGAGAATTGTACAAAAAAACAAAATTGGTTAAAACCACAAGTGTTTTTTTGTTTGACCACTACTATTCCTTTATATTGGCTTTTGGAATGTACAAATGCAGCGATTTAGAAATCAGGTGAAAGGTTTAGCGCTAGAAAACACTTTTTGATAGATAAAAATGCATTTTATATACATCTATATAGATTAGACCAAAATGAGGGACAAATGAGGAGGAAAGAGGGACAGCGGGACATTGCTCCAAATCAGGGACAGTCCCTCCAAATCAGGGACAGTTGGGAGCTATGGCTAAGAGAAAACAGATTTTGCCCCCTTCATGACCAGGCCATGCTTATGCTTGTTGGCACTGCGCAGTCATGCAACACTGTACCCACACCAAATGTATATCATTTTTTTCACACAAATAGAGCTTTCTTTTGGTGGTATTTGATCACCTCTGCAGTTTTTATTTTTAGTGATATAAATGAAAAAAGACCCAAAATTGAAAAAAAAATATTTTTTTTTTACATTCTGCTAAAAAACAATAAAAAACAAAAAAAAAACAAAAACAAATTTCTTCATGGGTTTTGGCCAAAATGTATTCTGCTATATGTCTTTGGTAAAAAAAAATCCTAATAAGTTTATATTAATTGGATCGCATGAACGGTGACTGGTATGAACAACCAGTCACTTCAGATGGAAGAAGTACATGAAAAGGATAGAGACTGTTATTTATAAAAAAAAAAATGCAAAAAACAGATACAAAAAGAAAAAATGTTTGCAGTAGCATTCACTTAAACTTGATAAAGATATCTAAAGCAATTTATATCTAAAGCAATTTATATCTAAAGCAATTTATATCTAAAGCAATTTATATCAGCAGAAGCCCCCTCCCTCTCCTAGTTCCTAAGTATAACATTTTTCTTGGCCTCATTGTCGTGTTCTGGGTGTTGTGATAATTATTGATGACATTCTGACATGGACAGGTAAGTTGTTTTGACAGCACTGAATTATTGCATTGTGGAAAGTTAATTTATTATCTCTAGTTCATTTATTCCGTACAAATCCACATTTTTTCATCAGGCTAACACTTCATTAAAGAAGAACTGCAGTCTGCTCACTTAATTAGTAATAAAAACATCTTTGCCATTCTGAAGCTTCCCTCCGACCACTTTGCATATTATTTCATATATACTGTGATTCTGTACTTGCCAAATATGCTGCAGAAATCTCCCTCCACTGAGCCTGGCTGCAGCCATTTTAACTGTGGGCAGCTGAAGCTGCTGCCTGTTCACTTCCTGGATTTACACAGACACACAGAGGCACACCTCCAGCTCTGCAGCTCTGATTGGCCCTCTTATGACTCATCCCCCCTCCCCTCCTGGCAAACTCTCACCTGAGTGAGAGAGAGAGCTGTGCATGATGTCATAAGCCTAGGCTAATGACCAGACAAGAAACAGGAACTGGGTTGTAGAAGGGATTTACTGGCAGAAAAAAAAAGTTTTACTATCTAAAGTTAAAACAACAAGGGCAGGAGATTTAATAGATGGAAAGATGAAAATTTGACTGAAGGTTCCGCTTTCTATAAGATCAGCTAGTATCTGTCAATTTCTATGCCATCTTCAATTAGCAAATTATTAATTGCACCAAATCATGAACATTTGCGAGCGCTCTTGCAATGCAAAGTCAGGTGCTGAGTTTAAAACACTGCAAGGAAACTGCTTTCATGGAGTTTGTAGATTCTCCCGAGGTTTGTGTAGATTTGCTCTCAACTGTGCTTTCCTTCCACAACCCAAAAGCACTTTTATTAGGTAAATGTACTCCCAATCACTTAACATGTTATGTAATTTCAATAGTCACTAATCAACAGGGCTTTATTTGTCAGCGGGAATACGGGTGGGGGGGGGACGCAGTCCCGCCACCTCCATTACTGAATCTTCTCTATGTATTGGCAAGGGGGTGCTGGAGTGTGCTGGAAGGTCTATTGATGCTGGCTGCTGGGGGGATCTATTGTTGCTGGAGGGGATGTATTTTTGCATGGTGGTCTATTGTTCCTGGGGAGGTCTATTGTTGGGGGGGGGGGCTTATCTTGTTGTGCTGGAAGGGATCTGCTGTTGGATGCTGGCTGCTGGGAGATCTGCTGTTGCTGTTCAAGGTCTATTGTTGCTGGGATGGTATTTTTTTTTTTTCCTGTTGTCCATTTTTGCTGGGGGAAATCTATTGTTGCTGGGGAGAGTCTATTGCTGTTGGCTGCAGGGGATCTATTTTACTGCTTTTCTTTTTTATCATTACCAAATTCCATACAAATTACTTAACACAACAAAATGATACATACCCTGTTTTCCCGAAAATAAGACCTAGCGCGATTGTCGGTGATGGCTGCAATATAAGCCCTACCCCCCAAATAAGCCCTAGTTAAAGTCCTTGTAGGTCTTATTTTCAGGGTAGGGCTTATTTGCGGGGAAACGGGGTAGGGCTTATTTGGGGGGGGTAGGGCTTATATTGCAGCCACCACTGGCAATCACGCTAGGTCTTATTTTCGGGGAAACAGGGTAGTTACATAGTAGGTGAGGTTGAAAAAAGACACAAGTCCATCAAGTCCAACCTATAAAGGACTCGGTGTCCGTATTCTCTAAAAGGGGCGGGTGAGAGGTGGGTGGGAGGGTGGAATCAAGAAACGGTACTCTGAGGTGGGTAGGGGGTGGAGACCAGAGTTGACTCAGAAAGGGGGAGTTCCTGCACATATTCTATGAGAAAAAAGCCTTCCTTATCAATATTTTTAAATCTGCAGCTTTCATAAAATAATCCCTGGTGATCCTGCTATGAAGATCCTTGCTTAGGCTCTTCCTGGTATAGAATGACAACACTCTGTCCCTGTCTCCCAAATGCTTTTCCATATTGCTACCCTGTCATAGGGCTTCAGATGGGGTCTACAAATAGGTATTTCAACACACATTGCACCGGCATGGTCCATTGTTGTCACCACCAGGAGACCCGCCCTGAGAAATGCCATGCAGCCATTATTTAAAGCAGAACTAAACTGTATTTGAGCACCCCAAACCTAAAATGCTATTTAATACATTTTTATTACTCAAAGCAAACTCACCTATTCATCCATGTCTTCATGCTTTATTTTGTTGAGAAAAAACCCTTTGAAAAACATCATTTCTATAAATAAATAACATTTATTAATAATTAAATAATAAAAAATAAATAATAAATAAATAACATTTCTGGCCGTGGGCATCAGGGCAGATGATTCATGTATCATTTACTTCCAGGAATCCATCTGCCCTTAGCTCAGGCATGCAGGCTGGAAGGTTTGCTTAGCTAAGAACCCCCCCCCCAGTTGAAAGAAAAAAAAAATGGCTGTGAAGACTGTTATGCCCTGTACACGCGACCGGCTTTGTCGTCGGAATAAACGCTGAAGGTTTTTCCGACGGAATTCCGCTCAGGCTGTCTTGCCTACACACGGTCACTCCAAATTCCGACCGTCCAGAACGCGGTGACGTATAACACGTACGACGGGGCTACAAAACGGGAGCTCAATAGCCAGTAGCCAATAGCTTCCGTCTCGTACTTGCTTTAGAGCATGCATCGTTTTTGGTGCGTCGGAACAGCATACAGATGATCGGTTTTCCGACATGTTCTCTATCTATGTCCATCTGAATTTTCGATGGAAAAAGTCCGATGGGGCATACACACGGTCGGAATATATGATGTCGGACTCTTTCTGTCGGAAATTCCGCTCGTCTGTACGCGGCATTAGAGTCCATAAAGCAACCGGGAAGCAACTGAAGAAATGTTAAAAAAAAAAAAGATAAAACAAATAAATATATACTATCTAAATAAAAAGTCAGTATCACCATGTTGTAGATTTTAAAATCTTCTTTATTACGATCCAGCGGGAGTTACATGATCCACACAGAGAGTGTTCACGCATTTCAGCCCGGGTGGGTTTTGCGTGGGATCACGTAACTCCTGGTGGATTGTACTAAAGAAGATGGTAGTTTTTTTTCTTTTACATGCTTTGTGGTTTTTATAGGTTGTAGCATCACACCAGCTTTCTCTAAACCAAAGTAAATGTAGTGCCTTGAAAAAGTATTCATACCCCTTGAAATTTTCCACATTTTCTTATGTTACAACCAAAAATGTAAATGTATTTTATTGGGATTTTATTTGAGAGACCAACACAAAGAGGACAATACAGTAGCTGTGAAGTGGAAGGAAAATAATAAATGATTTTCAAAACTTTTTACAAATAAATATTTGAATTTAGCCCCCAGGAGTCAATACTTTGTAGAACCTCCTTTCTCTGCAATCACAGCTGCAAGTATTTTTGGGGATGTCTCTACCAGCTTTGCACATCTAGAGAGGGACATTTTTGCCCATTCTTCTTTGCAAAATAGGTCAAGCTCTGTCAGATTGAATGGAGAGCGTCTGTGAACAGCAATTTTCAAGTCTTGCCCCAGATTCTCAATAGGATTTAGGTCCGGACCATTCTAACACATGAATATGCTTTGATCTAAACCATTCCATTGTAGCTCTGGCTGTATGTTTAGGGTCGTTGTCATGCTGGAAGGTGAACCTCCGCCTCTGTCCAGTGGTGGCTGGTGGTATATTTTTTGGGGGGTGGCAAAAAATCCACCCGGCGCCCCCTCCTGGTCGGTTGGTCATCAGCCCCGCACTCACCCCATCTAGGTCACAGTCATCCCTTCTTCTGGGAGGAGGGTGGTAGCTTCACCCTGCATCTCCTCCTGGTGCTTCACAGTGGCTTCCCCTGCATCTCCTCCTCGGCAACCAGCAGGATCACTTCTCCTCTCGGCCAATCGGGGGACGGGTCTCAGGACCCACTTCCTGGTTGGCCGGGAGGAGAATCAGGAAGACAATAGCGAATATTAATTTGCTATTGTCACACAACTTTTTTGAAGCTTATTAGAGCCTCTGGCTCCAATCACGTGCTTCTAAAAAAAAGCCCCATTGGAATCCATGCATCTAGCGTCTCGCATTTGGATTTACAGGGCCAGACGCAAGGATTAGGGTCCGTATGGACAAGCCACTCCTGCAGCTCCCTGTCCCTGCTGAAGAAAAGCATCCTTATATCATTAATACTGCCACCACCATGTTTCACAGTGGGGATGGTGTGTTCAGGGTGATGTGCAATGTTAGTTTTCATGTTATATTGGTATTATATGTTATGTTATATTGATATTGAAGGGGTATGAATACTTTTTCAAGGCACTGTATAATATACCTTCCTATCTATTCACTAAGGCTAGAAGCATCCAGATAAAGCATAGTTACTGTTGATTAAGGGAGTTTAGTCTTGCTTTAAGTAAATGTAGAGAGGAAGTGGCTGCAAAGCGATCGGTAGGCCTGAGATACAACAACTAATAAAAAAAATGGCGAAAATAAGTATTAGATTAAAAAAGGCATTTGGTTATGATGTGCAGCGCTTTAGCAAACAAAGTGACAAACAGTTAGGGTTTAAATCTACTTTATTTGGTGTGTGTCTAAAGTAGTCCTCGAGTGTGCATATGCATGATGGTATGTGTGGTAGGGAAATTAGATTGTAAGTTCCTTCGAGATTAAGGACTGCTGTGTATAGATCATTGATCTCTTTAATTTGTTGTGTAATATAGAAGATGCATTGGGGCACACACATCAATGTGCACAGTTAAACACAATGGTATGAAGCTGTCTGGCATTAAGGAAAACAACAACCTCTGCTCACAATGAATGATTTTGAAAGTTTAAAAGAGAAGAGTTACAAAGTAAAACTAAAGTAGAGAGACTAACACATACGTGAAGGTCCTCAGACGTTACTATGCACCTGACTTCTTTGTCAAAACGGGAGTCCCTGGACAGTTGCCAGATTGGACCAAATATAAAAAACTCCATATGAACTAGTTTACTTAAGAATTTGCACAAGAAACACATAACTCAACTACAAGAGGCATTCATTTCTGTTGTTTTGGAACATGTTATCTGCTTAAAGTGATATTAAAGTCTTGTTTTTTTTTGTTTTTAAAAATAACAAACATGTTATATTTACCTGCTCTGTGCCGTAGTTTTGCACAGAGCAGACAAGATCCTTCTCTTCTCTGGTCCCTCGCCGCCATTGAGACATGGAGCCCCGGCTCTGCCCCACCCCCCCCTCTCCTCATTGGCTCAATGACTTTGATTGACACCAGCTGGAGCCAATGGCACCCTCTGCTGTCTCAGCCAATGAGGGGGGAGAGTCCTGGACAGCCGAGGCTCTCGCGCAACATCGCTGGATTGAGATGGGGCTCAGGTAAGTATTGGGGGCAGCTGCACACAGAAGATTGTCTATCTTATTGCATAGAATGCATTAAGATAAAAAAACCTTCTGCCTTTAGAACCACTTTAAAGTGGGAGTCCGGCGACCAATCTTTATTTTTTTTTTTTTTAGGACATTGAGACACTTTGCTAATCCCAAAATAATACTCACAGTTTGGGTGTAATATTTCCGCCTCTGTCTGTTTTCGTACTGAAAAATAACTTTAAAAATGTGATGCTGGCTGTTTCCATCTTGCTTGTGGGCATGTGAAGCCCACAAGCATTGATTTCCTGGATGCGGTGAATGCTGTTCATTCACAGCTTGTTCACGCTCATGATCATTGTTCCCGCACTGAATCTTGGGAAGCCTGACACTAAGCTCCCAGGAGACAGTGCGACGCTGGGGAAAGGCAATAAACACGCCTACTCCCATGGGAGGAGAGACAGGAAGTGCCACAATAAAGTACAATATAAAGGTAATTACAGCGATAAAAAAAATTTTCGTGCGGCATTTGAACATCTATGCAATTAACTGAAGGCGGTAAGATTAAGTTAAAAATTTGAGTGGAACCCCGCTTTAACTGTGACCCAGGCTCTTGCTGCTTAATGCGGAGACTAACTATCTCTGCAAATTGCACAACAATACACTCTAAGGAGATAACAGTATGTTCGAACAACATATTTCTGTAAAGTCTTTCTAACAAGCAAATCATTATATAGAACCTAGCATTAGCTTATGAGCCCCAAAAATGTTTAACTTAAATATATATATATATATATATATATATATATATAAATTTATATATATATATATATATATATATATATATATATATATATATATATATATATATATATATATATATATATATATATATATATATATATATATATATATATAATATATATATAATTATATATTTCCCTTTATCACTGAGCTGAATTATTCTGCCTATCAAAAGTTTAAATACTCTTGGTATTATCATTTTCTTCTTTTTTCCTATCTTACAAATAAATTATATATTTTATATTTTATTGCCTTTGAGTACTGTAAAAGTGTTAATAATTATTCAAATGCATTGTTTTGGATTATTAAATTAATACTGTTTTTTTGTCTTTACTTTTAGGCCAGCCCCGCTCCGATAATTGTGAACACAGACACCTTGGACACCATCCCCTATGTTAGCTATACTCCATTCCATGAAAACACGGTAAGGCCAAATATAATGTATAATAGACATTGATCCATCTTTCTGTAGTGGATAAAGCTGAACTGCGGGCAAACTAGTTAATACACAAATAAATTACTAGGGATTTGTGTTTTTGTCTGTGATTTACACATCCCTGACACACAGCACAGTCCTGTCTGGGAGGACAAGAGACCTAATTTTTCTCTGCTGCCGTTAAAGCAGAGCTCCACCCAAAAGGGGCAGTTCCTCTTGTTTGCACCCCCCCACTACCACTACTGACACTTTTTGGGGGTGGGGGGGTGGGAGGTACCCATTTACACCTGAAGAAGATTGAAGAATCAGTTCGCGTGAGGATATCGCTGGATCCCTGGACAGGTAAGTGTACTTATATTAAAAGATATTAAAAGTCAGCAGCAATTGCAGTATAAAAATTGTGTATAATAATAATAATAATAATAATAATAATAATAATAATGGAAAGTACACAATCAGTCTACAGGTTTGGTGTTTCAGGAAGGTTTCACATCACAGGCAGACTTTGGGCAATGTTCCCTGGGACATAATGTATGTTATTGACTTTCGCTATCAGGAGATAGGACTGAACTTCCTGCTCAAAAATTGTGCCTTTAACCAAAATTCGATTTTAATTTTCGAGAGGGCAGTTTGTTTTCTGGAACCTAAATTGTCAACTCTACATTGTTTAAAATCCTAGAAATGTTCTTGTAAATAGTCCCCTACCAAATTTATATATATATATTTTTTTTTTTTTTTACCAAGGCTACCTAACATATTGTACAGCCTATTTGGACTCCCCTAATACAGTGGTTTTCCCTGCAGCAGGATGCACTCACGTGGTTGGGGGATGCAGGCCATGGCATTTCAAACACCTTATCATCTGCAGGGATGGCCACATAAGTTGATGTCTCCAAAGAACTCTGCCTCTCCTCTAACTTACATGAGTATCATAAACCCAATATAATCATCTCCGAGTGGTAACAACAACAGGTTCATGATTCCGGCCTTTCTATTGCTCCATAGAACTGGCAACCCACCTGCCTACTATAAAGCTCTCCCAACAAACTGCAAACCTCTCTGTTTGATAAAAAGCCCACCTGATTATGTTTTGCTTTGTCTTTGTCTGTAAAGCAAGGAAGCATGAAAAAAGCCTCTCTAGTGTATTACTGTGCTTTATTAAACAAAAATGCTGTACATACAAACTCCTTACAATTTTAGGAAAGGAATAAGGACATACAGAGTATCAGAAAATATGCATACACTATATCCATGCACAAGCGATCTATCTTTCCTATCAAACGAGCATGGACAGTGTATGCAATAGGAATAGGGATACACCAAATAGTGACTTTTTTCTGGTGATATGGAGTCGTATTCCTTCTATCCAAGATCTCTTCCAAACAGCTCCTTACTTCTCTGAGTCCTCCAAAACGACGTATCTTTGTCTTCAGCACATAGCTGAGTTCAAGTCCTTTGTTACCTCCCCCTACTTCTTGCCAACATCACTTCCTGTTGCTTGAGCTCCATGAACCATTCAAACAAGTTCATTAGCATATGAATAGTGGATGCCTAGCTTCTAAAAACAATACTTGGTTAACAAAATGCATCATTCCATATATTTATGCTATTAAAAAAAATCATTAAAATAGCCATAGTAACACAGGCTATCTTAAGTGTTAAATTAGAAGTTCAAAAATGTCCTAATAGTTACAAGTGAGTCTCAAAATCGGGTAAACCTAAGACAGGTGCTACATCTAGTCTACCCTTTCATATAGGCCTCCAGTGGAGGACTGGGGGTCAGGAGGGTATTTGCCACTAGGGCTAATATTAGGAAGATGGACTGCTGGCTATAAGTAGAGATACATCACCATTCAAACATCCCGTAGAGTGGTTTTTTGGAGTAACACTTACTGGCCATTGTTTATCTATGTGTTCCCTGTTCAGAATTGCAATTGCAGTTGTGGGCAGTGAGAAATCTTGCAGCTTTCCTTTTAGTTTAGAGATGTCATGTGACCAAATGCCAAGAGCCATAAAGAAAGCTGATCCCGAAGATGAGGATTGATAAACCATGGGAACACTCGCCTTTCACCATACCTAGCAATCAGTGAGGCACCATGGCAGACTCAACTCATGAAGCTTTGTACAAGGATGAGGTTTTCGCTATTTTCAGCCAGGTGCATCTTAGATTTTAACCCTCATTGGACTCAATAATTCACTTTTACAAAAATGTAAGATCCTAATTCTGGTGTATTAGATTCACGGTACCCATTCTCTGGCTCACAGAAAGCTGTCTCTACCAGGAAATGGCTAATTGACTGAGTTTCCTCCAAGGCCCCCAAGGTCATAGTTTCCCACAAGACAAAGGATCTGCATTGACACATAATAATGTATTAATCAGTATAGCTTACACTGAAGGCACTTGTGTGAAGCCACACTTTCAATGCTGCTGGATAATAAATAATGCTCTAACTTTACTGCTTGGGAAAACTTCTGCCAAGAATCTTGCAGCGCTATCAGTTATTTAATAACGACATGGCATCATTGTCACAGAGTTGCGGGTTTGCAGATTAGATTAAAAATTTGATTAATCTGCAGTAATCGTCTGAAGAGATGCAAATAACATTTACAATTATATCACTCTGAGGAACAGTAACGCTTTAAGAATTAGAGCTCTTTTGTTTTTGCTGCTAAATTCTTTATCCATCATTTCTAATGCCAAACATTTTATGTAAAATTTGATGGTGGTTTGAGACTCTATTAGGTAGCAGTTATTGTATAATAAAGATTTGTTATGAGTTATTTTTGTGACATCGAAAGTCAGTTTTGGTGTTTCACTTTTTTTTTTCTACTAGCTTACAACAGCAGGCATTGAGGATAACTTGTAGGTGTGCCCTCAAGTGGGTTCCTGTGGGGTAGACAGTGATTACAGCATCCTGGCTAGGAATGAGAAGAAAGATTTGGCAACATTGATTTTGCAGCAAAATTACCTATTTCCTTGTTGGCGAAAACAGAAACAGAAACATTCAATTTAGCTCAATGACCCACCCAGGCAATTTTTGCTTGAAAAAAAAAAAAAAAGATCATCTCTATTTATTACCTTTATTTATTATAGGGTGTTTTGTTTTTTTTAGGGGGGGGGGGTATGATAATTGGTGTTCTTGTGTAATTTTATTTTGGCACAGCATGTCAAGGATAGAAAAAGTGTATCTAATGTCAAAACATTTTAGTTTTGTAGACAGTAGAGATAAGTTGAAACCCCTACTATGCCCACGCTTCAGAAAATACAGGGAGACTTAAACAATTGGCATAAAGGCCCCTTTTCATGGTTCAGAAGAGCGTCAATCTTAAAGATGAATGTTCTCCCCAGACTGTTATAGCTGCTGCAAGCAATCCCAATCAGACTTCCCCCCTCTTTCTTTGCTTCATATAAAAGAATGTGCAGAAACCTCATATGGTTCTCCCACTCCCCCAGATTGAGCTGGGACAAGTTAACACTTCCTAAGTGGAAAGGGGGAATAGGGCTACTGGATCTTCGTACATACTATAGGGCTTGCCAACTCACGAGAATTGTGGATTGGCACGTCCACAAAAATAACAAAGATTGGATCCAGGTGAAAAACGCCTTTGCACAGGTACTAATCTCTCATCTTCCCTGGATCAACCAACTATCGGTCCCCAAAGAATATTCCACCCACCCACTAATAGGCCCCACACTCCTGAACTTTAGATTATCATGTAAAACTCTCAACCTGACCCCTTTTCCCGGGCCCATGACTCCACTAACCCAAAATCCTCGACTTCCCGCCAGGCCTCCCTGCACGCAACCTAACTAAATATCCCACTGACCCCCCCGATCAGAGTACAACATTTCTTTAATGGTGAGGCACTCCTCTCACACTCTGCCATGTCTTCCAAATTTCCAGAACTTAACATACCCTTTTTTAAATCTCTTCAAATCAGACATTTTTCAAAGTACCCAACCATTTTCCCACTGGTACAGGGACTTCGCCCCCTTCGAATACATTTGTAACAGCTCGAAACCGCAAAGTCATCTAATCTCAGCAATCTATGCTCTTTTACTCTCAGAAAACACCCCTAACAATAAGACGAACTGACTTTGGAAAACCGAACTATCAGCAGACCTGTTCAAGGAAGACTGGGAACGCATATACGAGCACACTCAAAAGGGATAGTGGATCCATCAACATCTCTGCGCAAGAGAATAGATACAAACTTTACTCTAAATGGTACAAAACACCTGACAAAATTCATAAATTCTTCCCGAATATCTCCCCACTGTGCTGGAGATGCAACTCCGCTTTAGGCTCACTACTCCATATATGGTAGGAGTGCCCACTAATACAATAATTCTGGAAAGAAGTTCATGACTTAATCATTCGAATCACTTCATACACCCCGGATTTCACCCCAGCATAATACCTACACCTACCTACACCTCATTAATACGGCCACCCAATGTGTACCTGTTCACAGGAGAAGTGTTAACACCCCCCACACACACACACACACAATTGCTGAATGGCTTGGCCGAGTAGAAAAAACTGCAGGAATGGAAAGGCTGATTCACCAAGCTAAAGACAATCCCACTAAATTCAGAAACACCTGGGCTTGCTGGATCCATTATAGAGTCTCCACGATGGCTAAAAACTCACAAATAACATCTCCACCCTCAGCTGAGGAAAACCAAGTAGAAGCCCACCAAGACGCATAAGAACTCTGTCACTTCTGTCTCCCTTACCATCGCCCCTTCTACCTGACCATTCTATTACTGCTAGGTTTTGCAATACATCTATACAAAACTTCACATAACGTACCCTACCACCAAACCTATGAGGTGAAACACGCTCGTGTGACCAGCAGGGGTTTAGAAACCATTACCCACACCGGGGAGAAGCCCAAATATGTAGAGGCTACTAAATAACTTATGGTGAACCACATCTGACTAAAATACTATGGGATTACTATTGGTCCCCTCCCACTCACAGTTAGATCTCTTTTGGGGTGAACGGGTATTGGGATGACCTGTTCTGGTTTACCCTTACATCTCCCTTGCTGCCTCGTTGGTTCACACAATACCTACCGTACCTAAGACATTAGAAACTTAGGACGCATTGGAAACCCTCCCATTAACAATATCCTCCCGATTTAGATGACATTTCTACCCAAAACAAAATTGTAACTAAATCTAAATCATTTGAGTAAGCAGTACTGATGTTTAATGCCTATCCTTTGATTGTATTGTGTATTATATATTTTATGCAATACTATGTTGTATGTTATATGTTATCAGTAACCCTTTCATCTTACTTCTGTTAATGTGAAAACATTTAATAACATTTTTTTGGAAAAAAAAAACCCTACTAGCTTTTTTTTTTCCTTATCTGTGTCCCATTGGGGAGATTTTTCTTAATTTCTCACCCTGTAGACACAACAAGAAAATAAGGGGCATTGTGTTAAAGTGAGGGAAATCCTTGTTTGGATAGTTGTCACCAGAATAGGTTTCCTCACTCTTTTCTGAAAACCACTCAGAAAGTTTGGAGTTTAAGTAAAACCCTTTATCGGCTAACTTAGCTTATTATAGTTGCAGACTTTCGGGATAATTTTGATCCCTTCGTCAGGCCTGATACAAAAAGCTTGCATCATTAATAACTTAAATTAGTCAATAAAGGGTTTTTAACGCTAACATTAATCGATGACTAACACTGTACAACATTCTACTACTGTTGACAGCTCAAGATTTTGGATTTCTCCCGTTTTGGGGTTGTATTCAATATGTGCAAAGAGAGATCACACAAACACTTCTAAGTAGAACATTTATTAAAATTAATTACAGATACAGATAGTATTAGAAAATATAACATGCTTCACTGCTTCCGCCATGGAGTCCCATCTGCTTACACAGCGTGGCACACAGGTGATCACAGATGCATGCATAATTGCAAGCTCTGAAGACAAGACTAAGTGTCTCCAACTCGTAACTGTAGTGTATAGGAATTGTGTATAAGGAATGGCAGACCCCCAGCCAACTCTCCTTGAACCTTTCAAGGAAAATTCCTGATGTTCCTTTAGTATGAGTCAGCTAAAGTGACCATCCTTATGTCCTTATATGGCCCCTTAATCAAGGCTTAGAATTCATTAGCGAGTCACAATATTAATTAGGAAATATGAAATATGCAATTTCCCCATCACTCACTTTCAGTCTTAGTGACATTGGTCACTTGAACAAATAAAGAGGTTGGATTTCCGCAGTAGGGACACAGGCAGAAATTTCAAATTCTGACAGAGAGTCTAACCATTTCTTATTCAATCTAAACCAAACCAAAAACCAGAAAAAAAGTTTGTTTTTTCTTTAGATATATTTTAAAAGGAGTAAAAATAGTGATATAACTGCGCTAACCCAGGGAAAAGACACAGAGCTGCTACACAAGAATGTGACAAATATTCAAATAAGATGTTATAAAAAATGTAGCGCTAAAACATAATATGGCCAAAAAACATATATAAAAGCAAATATAGTTCAGTGACTTGTGGATGATAACCCACTATGATGTGGCTGTAAACAACATATGTGATAAAGTCCAACAGTGCAATAAGTGTAGAATCCAATACAAGTGAAAAAATCTTCTGATGTGTAATTCATCTGCATGGAAATCTTGAAGTGAAAAGAGGTTAAACACTCTTACCAGAACAGGTGGATTCGGATGCCAATGACACCGAATCAAACAGGCTTAGAGATCCAGATGGATGGCTCTCCCAGGAGCTCACCATTCGGAAAAGAAAGTGGAAGAGATCTGGATGCCCCCTACTGGATGCATCGTTCCCTCCTTTTGGTAGATACCATCGAAGCTGTTCCAGTCAAGGGGAGATGTCTTCTGAGATCCGGGACCCCCACCTTCTACTGGGAGAGGCATCCATCTGGATCTCTAAGCCTGTTTGATTCGGTGTCATTGGCATCCGAATCCACCTGTTCTGGTAAGAGTGTTTAACCTCTTTTCACTTCAAGATTTCCATGCAGATGAATTACACATCAGAAGATTTTTTCACTTGTATTGGATTTTACACTTATTGCACTGTTGGACTTTATCACTTATGTTGTTTACATCCACATCATAGTGGGTCATCATCCACAAGTCACTGAACTATATTTGCTTTTATATAAGTTTTTTGGCCATATTTTGTTTTAGTGCTACATTTTTTATAACATACTTTAAAAGGAGCTTCTCTAACTCTCAGGAGCCATTTTAACCTCGCCGCACCCTTAAAAGCCACCAAAAGCACACCTTCATTTTGTCTGTGCTTTGGCAAAAAGGTGAAATTTAACCAAAATTGCCTGACTTTTGCAGGATATTTAAGTGACACAAAAATGAAAAACAAAATCGGTCTTCCCTAATTCTGTCTGAGCAACTGCCACAATATAATTGATGGTAGAATAAGCCACCTACAATATATAGTAGTTGCACCCAAAAAAAGGCTACAGAGCTCTGCCTGTTGACTTGCTGGAGTAGTAAAATAAAATGAAGTGGAGTACTTTTAAATTGGAACTTTAGAGCACCTTCATTAAAGGCATATTTGAACCTTAATTGAATTACATTGATTTTGATATTTACTTTAAATTATTTTTTACGTGATTTTTTACTTTTAAATGCTTGATGCTTGATGTTCCTAGTGTTGTGGTACAAATTTTAAATTATAATTTAGAACAGCTTTTCTCACCTTGGAGAGACCTTTGAAATAGGTTTCAGGTCTCAGGAAACCCTTGCTAAAAATGTATATTTCCACAGCTCACAGTATTAGTAGGATTAGTAACTAGAATGTTTAAAATTAAATTATAAAGAAAGTGGTTTACATTGTCTATTTAACCACTTCAGCCCCGGAAGATTTTACCCCCTTCCTGACCAGAGTACTTTTTAGAATTTGGCACTGCGTCGCTTTAACTGACAATTGCGCAGTCATGCAATGCTGTACCCAAACAAAATTTGGGTCCTTTTTTTTCCCACAAACACAGCTTTCTTTTGGTAGTATTTAATCACCTCTGCGGTTTTTATTTTTTGCACTATAAACAAAAAAAGAGTGACAATTTTGAAAAAAAAACAATATTTTTTACTTTTTGCTATAATAAATATCCCCCCAATTTTTTTTTTTAAAAACAAATTTCTTTATCAGTTTAGGCCAATATATATTCTTCTACATATTTTTGGTAAAAAAATCACAATAAGCGTATATTGATTGGTTTGCGCAAAAGTTATAGCGTCTACAAACTATGGGAAAGATTCATGGAATTTTTATGGCGTTTTTATCCCAAATTTTTTTTTACTAGTAATGGCGGTAATCTGCAATTTTTAGCGGTATTTTGACATTGCGGCAAACAGATCGGACACTTTTTTGGGACCATTGACATTTATAGAGCGATCAGTGCTATAAATATGCACTGATTACTGTATAAATGTCACTGGCAGAGAAGGGGTTAACACTAGGGGTGATCAAGGGGTTAACTGTGTGTTCCCTCACTGTGTTCTAACTGTGTGGGGATGGGACTAACAAGGAGAGATGACAGATCGCTGTTCCTACTGACAGATCTGTCTCCACTAGGGATGAGCCGAACACCCCCCTGTTCGGTTCGCACCAGAACATGCGAACAGGAAAAAAGTTTGTTCGAACACGCGAACACCGTTAAAGTCTATGGGACACGAACATGAATAATCAAAAGTGCTAATTTTAAAGGCTAATATGCAAGTTATTGTCATAAAAAGTGTTTGGGGACCTGGGTCCTGCCCCAGGGGACATGGATCAATGCAAAAATTTTTTTTAAAAACGGCCATTTTTTCAGGAGCAGTGATTTTAATAATGCTTAAAGTCAAACAATAAAAGTGTAATATCCCTTTAAATTTCGTACCTGGGGGGTGTCTATAGTATGCCTGTAAAGGGGCGCATGTTTCCTGTGTTTAGAACAGTCTGACAGCAAAATGACATTTTGAAGGAAAAAAGCCATTTAAAACTACCCGCGGCTATTGCATTGCCGACAATACACATAGAAGTTCATTGATAAAAACGGCATGGGAATTCCCCAAAGGGGAACCCCGAACCAAAATTTAAAAAAAAAATGACGTGGGAGTCCCCCTAAATTCCATACCAGGCCCTTCAGGTCTGGTATGGATATTAAGGGGAACCCCGGCCAAAATTAAAAAAAAAAAAAGACGTGGGGTTCCCCCTAAATTCCATACCAGACCCTTATCCGAGCTTCTAAGAGAAGAAGAGAAGAAGAGAAGAAAAGAAGAAGAGAAGAAGATGAAGAAGATGAAGAGAAGAGCGGGAGCCTCGAGGAGAAGAAGATAGAAGACGCCACGGAGGAGATGCTGGACGAGAACGCCGGAGGAAGAACCAGAAGAGCCAGAAAAAACAGAAGAACCAGAAGATGAAGGAAGATAGAAGAAAGAAGAAGTATTTAAATAAAGGAATTGTCAAAAACTGTCTCTTGTCATTTTTAACATTTTTGACAGTTTTTTAGTGAAATGGTAGGGGTACTTTTGTACCCCCTTACCATTTCACACAGGGGGGGGCCGGGATCTGGGGGTCCCCTTGTTAAAGGGGGCTTCCAGATTCCGATAAGCCCCCTGCCCGCAGACCCCCACAACCACCGGCCAGGGTTGTGGGGATGAGGCCCTTGTCCTCATCAACATGGGGACAAGGTGTTTTGGGGGGCTACCCCAAAGCACCCTCCCAATGTTGAGGGCATGTGGCCTGGTACGGTTCAGGAGGGGGGGGGCGCACTCTCGTCCCCCCCTCTTTTCCTGCGGCCTGCCAGGTTGCGTGCTCGGATAAGGGTCTGGTATGGATTTTTGGGGGGGACCCCAGGCCGTTTTTTTTTTTTTTTTTGACGCGGGGTTCCTCTTAAAATCCATACCAGACCTGAAGGTATGAAGGTTTTTTTTTTTTTAATTTTGGTTCGGGGTTCCCCTTTGGGGAATTCCCATGCCGTTTTTATCAATGAACTTCTATGTGTATTGTCGGCAATGCAATAGCCGCGGGTAGTTTTAAATGGCTTTTTTCCTTCAAAATGTCATTTTGCTGTCAGACTGTTCTAAACACAGGAAACATGCGCCCCTTTACAGGCATACTATAGACACCCCCCAGGTACGAAATTTAAAGGGATATTACACTTTTATTGTTTGACTTTAAGCATTATTAAAATCACTGCTCCTGAAAAAATGGCCGTTTTTAAAAAAATTTTTTGCATTGATCCATGTCCCCTGGGGCAGGACCCAGGTCCCCAAACACTTTTTATGACAATAACTTGCATATTAGCCTTTAAAATTAGCACTTTTGATTTCTCCCATAGACTTTAAAGGGTGTTCCGCGGCATTCGAATTTGCCGCGAACACCCCAAATTGTTCGCTGTTCTGCGAACTTGCGAACAGCCAATGTTCGAGTCGAACATGAGTTCGAATCGAACTCGAAGCTCATCCCTAGTCTCCACTGACAGCACAGCGATTTGTGTTTTTACACACACTAATCCCTGTGTTGGCTCTCGTGCACATGATTGCACGTGCACGGCCACTCGCATCGGGTCCCCCACTGTGCAGCGGGCGCACGCGCGTGTCTCCGACAGCGCTCGCGCGCCCTCTGGTGGCTCTCCTGGGCAAAGCCGTATATATACGGGATTTCGCCCAAGAGCCATTTTGCCGCAGTATATCTGCGTGAGCCTGTTGGGAACCGGTTACAGGAGATCTTCACCCTCAAAAGAAAAGTCCCTCCTCTCTACTCCACCTCTGCCACACAAAGTTATCTCTTCTTTTGTTTATTTATCTTTTTTTCAATTAAAATGTTCAATCTCGTGCCCCCTCCCCCAAGTATGTAATTCGTCTAGGTCAGGGGTCTCCAAAATTTTTAAATAAAGGAACAGTTCACTGTCCTTCAGTGGCCACTGGGAGTAGAAAAGGTCCCGATGTCGGGGGGAAAAAACAATGCCCTGTCTTTGGTGTCAGTGAGAGGAATTGTGCCCCATTGTTGGCGTCATTGGGAGGAACTGTGCCCTATTGTTGGTTCCATTGGGAGGAACTGTGCCCCATTATTGTTGTCAGTGAAGGGAACTGTGCCCCATTGTTGGTAACAGTGGATAAAATAGTGCCCCAAGGGCCGCATCACAGCAAGCAGGGCCACAGTTTGGAGACCACTGGTCTAGGCATATGACTTGCACTGTGCTCCCTGTGCCTCCTGGGATGTGCACATCACATATCCCAGGGAGTATTGTCTTCCATTCACAAAGGGGGGAGGGGGCTAGCGGTGCATCATCAGGAGGCTCGTTTGCTGAACCTGGAAGAGTCGGCAGCCTCTTGATGACGTCACAAAGAAAATGTTGGCATGGGACCTGATCAGTGGAAGAAAAGAAGAAGATCTCAGCAGGACAACACAGGATTCTATGGGTGGGTGAGTATCTGAACTGTGTGCAATCTGGTAAGCAAGGGTAAAAAAAAAAAAAAAAAAACTACATGAAAAAATAAAACATGGGAGGAAGGATAAAAATAAAAAATTTGTGTCTGAACCCAACCTAAAGCTAATCCCTATCAGAGACAAGATTTAAAAGTTTAAAAGATTTAAAAGTTTACATACTATGCTTAGACACAAAAATATTAAAGTGTCTCTAAACCCAAGAACACAAATGTCAAATAATACAAGTCCTAAGCCTAGGTGGCTGCGATAGTTTTTTTTTGTTTTTTTTTGTGTTTTTTTTTTATATTTTGACCTGTGATCCTGACAATAATGCATATTCTGTCATATAGTGAAGGTAAGGGGGGTATTTGAAAGTCCACATTAAGAACTGATAACTATAATCAGTCCAGCACAGCAGAGATTATGGGAATCTATCAACTCACAAGATTTCTGGCAGCAGATAAAGAATCTCACTGTCAGGGTTTACATACAGGCCCCTGACACCCTGCATTGACAGTATCCCCACAGTCTTCTGGGTTGATTAATTCTGGGCATCATTTAACCTGCAAGACTGCAGGCATGTTGTGACAAAAAAAAAGTACTGCAGGGAAAAACTTTGATTTGAAGATAAGTATTTCAACATAAGCCGCTTTTTCATTTTTCAAACCTGCTAATAGGGACAGGTTTAATTTGGTAAACATTTGCCAGGAGATGGGCTTGGGACTGATGACTGTTATTGGTGTAGCACCTCCCTAGCTAGGTTACTTACAGTTTGAGGCAAATTTAGTTTTTGGCTCCCCTATAGCCAGTGGAGTGAAGTTTGATTGATTATGGCTGTTCTGGGTTCTGCTGGTTGAAGGCTCAACTGCTTTCCCCTGCTTTCTGGTAGGTTTCAGAATTTAGAGGTTGACATTTACTTGCATATTCATGTGGCTTCAACCAGTCCCTGGCAGGAAGAATGGCCAGTAAGAGGATGAGGTGACTATAAATAGGCTAGGGTCTGGAACAGCAGGGTCCTTGTCCCGTGGGAGAAGACCCAGCCTGATAGCTGTGACCCTCTGGGGCACATAATTGAAGTTTAGAAGAGGCCATCTGAGTCTCAGCTCTAGTTGGAGGTAGGGGCCCACATTCAAAATTTCTGAGCGCACTTGCAGAAGGTCCACAGAGTATCTTACCTGGAGGCACACAATCAGAAGCTGTCTGGTACTGAAGGAAAGCATGCAAGTACCCAGGACACAGTGAGTGCAAGCCTGAAAAGATCCAAGAGACTGTTGTTGCCAACTTTTGGGAAAGCTGCTTCAAGTTTGCTGGCTCAGGTTTTACTTTCACAATGGAGTCCCCTGAGTTGTAGTTCATTAATCACCAGCTTCAAGAGGGTGGCTGCACCCTGAAGAGATAGTACAGTTAGAGAGCATCCTCTATTACCTATTGCACTAATTCTGGGGTATTCCAAAACTCACCCTGCACCCTGCCTAAATTTATCAAGCAATAAATCTAAAAAAGACACTTTTCGCCTGGTTCTTGTTAGTGAAGACTGGGGGCCTGCAGTGTGCCTGGCTGTTTGCACCCAATAGGGAATAGAACTTGGGACAAAATAGCCGAAACCGTTAGGGATCTACGTGCTATAAACATGTAAAAAAAAATAAATGTAAAGCTCCCATACAAATGATAATGCCCTTAATGTCTTTGAAGGGGGACACATTACCCATCAGGCAGGGTAGGCCAAGTCAAATACATGTAGATATCAAAAAAGAGCATTCATACTTGTGCTGGAAGCAGGCATTTTATTGATTTGAATGGGATCATTAAAGGTTTCTGCTTACTAATAGCTGTAGAGCCAAGACTTTGCTAAAAGGCAGAAAGCACCAAAACCCCACTAATCAGGAACGGCCCCTTTCAGAATCACTAAGTGAATGATATTCCACCTTCGATATGGCTGGTTACTAATCCGGATACCCAGCCAATTACAACCTGAAGTTTGCTTAATGATTACTAAACAGACGGAAAGAGAGTTTTCAAATATAATATACTACGAATGGCTTGTATGACAACATATTTTGATTGGTTATGTAAATTGTTTGATTATAATATGTGCAAACAATTTATTGCTCTTCTTTTTTCTAGATCAACGGGTCAGAAATTGAATATGAATTTGAAGAAATTACATTGGAGCGGGTAGGTCTAATTACAATTAGTACATTTTCTTCTAAGTACAATAATTAAAATATATATATACATATGTCTATGTTTAGTTTTTTACTGACTGTAATTCATTTTCTGTTCTTGGAGTTACTTTTTTTGTTCTTCTTTTATTTTTTATTTGGCAGTTGCTGAGTCATATTTTTCTTGCTAGTTTGATATATAGAGATAGATAGATAGATAGATAGATAGATAGATAGATAGATAGATAGATAGATAGATCTATCTATATATATATATATATATATATATCTATATATATATATATCTGGATATATATATATCTGGATATATATATATATATATATATATAGATCTATCTATCTATCTATCTATCTATCTATCTATCTATCTATCTATCTATCTATCTATCTATCTATCTATCTATCTATCTATCTATCTATTGCTATAGCTATATCTATATCTATAGCTATATATATGTGTGTGTGTGTTTATGTAAGGTTTACATATAGTGTATGTATAGGCAGGTTTTTATTGTTGTCTGTGTCTCCACTGGGGAGATTCGCCCTCTCTACTTGTCTTGATAACCATAGTCTTTGGACAGAATGGAGGGGAATTAGACCAATTGTAAATTTGTATTGCTGACTTCACCCTCTCTATTTGTCCTGTTTACCATGTGCCTATAGTTCTACTTTAAAAAGGAAATCCATAATTTTAAGTTGTCAATGGACAACATGGACAACAATGTGAATAGAGTTGAGTCTAAACCAGGAATTTAAGGTAATTTCTGGTCATTTTTTTTTTGTTCTGATTTAATACCGGTGACTGCTCCAGGTAGATTTTGGTAAAGCGAGACTTTGAGAATTTTTTGAGTGCTTTATAAAGCAGTATAAGCATTAAAACTATTTAATGTTGGTTGAAAGAGTTTTGTTCTACTTTAAGATTTCCTCCTACTCTCTGTTATGTCTCCAAGACAGGAAAAGGAGGGAAATCCCCCAACCAGGGCACAAAAAATTAACTAACTGGTTTTAACCCTTCAAGACTTCATCCAAAAAAAAAAAATAGAAAAAAAAAAAAGGTTTTGCCTATTTATACTCTTTCAAGATAATTGATAATATATAAAGAGCTTATTAGACCTGTAAATAATTGTGATAATGATAATGTTTCCTGTTTAGATACCCCAGCCCACACTGTAGCCTTTTTGCTATTGGAATGGGAGAAACTGCTATACATTTTATGAAACATATTTTTGAATATATATTCTAAAAAAGTTAGAAAGGATAATGTTGGGACACCAAATTTACCCATATGTACCATTTTGGCCATATCATCCAAAACACATTTTTTTATCTGCCAACACGCTTCTTGTCATCCAATAATTCCCATAACATTGTACATGAGGGTCCTATTTTCATAGTAATTGCTCAAAAACTTACCACATGGCAACCTTTTTATCTTTGCTACATTTTTTGGTGAAATTTTCATGGTGGGTTTTGCTGTTGGTCAGGTTAGACATTAGGGTTGATTTACTAAAAGTTAGTAAATAAGGTGAAACTGACTTTGATGACTGAATTTAATGAAAAAGTTCAAAGTGAACTATCATTCGCTTTGCTAGATGAAAAGCCTGTACGTCTTACCAAATCAATTCTATTGAGTAGCAGAAGTCTAAGGAAGAGATTTTAGTTTACATTTATACCATTGAATAGCTCTTAAATCTTACCTCCAGCCTTTCCTTCAGTCTTGAAAAGGGTCCTCTCCTGTACTGAAAGTTGGGGAAAAGTTGTGGACTTTACGGTGCCAATCATAACACCAAGAAAAAAAGATAAACAAACAAGTATAAAAAGCACAACATTTTATTACACATCGTCATGCTAAAAGTTTATATATAAAAAAAAAACTAGATATACAATCGATAAAAAGAGTGTTTCCCTCTAGTCATGGCTAGTCCAACTATTCTACAAAAAATAGAAGACACATGGTGATATAATGATACAGTGCCAGAAATGGAAGAGGAGGTTCAATGTTCTCGATGCATTTTACAGCTTGATTGCTTCCTCTGGAGTCCATATGAAAACACGTATGAACCATGTATATAAAAAGTGCTGCATCCAATAGAAAAGCACCCAGAGCAGCCCAGGGAGATGGGGGATAAAGTGAAAAGAAGAAGGGGTACAGAGGTTGTGGTGGCACAATGAAGGCTTCTTCTTAAACTGCCTTGCCCATGCACTAAATCCACAGTATGGGAATGGAAATTATAAACCAAAGGCAAGGTCCCTTCCTGAGTAAATTCACCAGGGGAATACCCACACTGACAATGTGGCCAAAAAGTAAGAAAATGCTGATCCAAAAGCCGAACTGTATTCCCATCGTATACCTCGCATTTAGCCATATAACCATGTCTTCTATTTATGTGGAATATTTGGGCCAGACATGACTAGTGTTTTGTCGGGGAAAATCTCTTTTTTTGCGATTGTACAGTATATTGCGTTTTTTATATATATTCAGTGGGGCAAAAAAGTATTTAGTTAGCCACCAATTGTGCAAGTTCTCCCACTTAAAAAGATGAGAGAGGCCTGTAATTGTCATCACAGGTATACCTCAACTATGAGAGACAAAATGTGGAAACAAATCCAGAAAATCACATTGTCTGATTTTTGAAAGAATTTATTTGCAAATTATGGTGGAAAATAAGCATTTTGTCAATATCAAAAGTTTATCTCAATACTTTTTTATATATCCTTTGTTGGCAATGACAGAGGTCAAATGTTTTCTGTAAGTCTTCACAAGCTTGTCACACACTGTTGCTGGTATGTTGGCCCATTCCTCCATGCAGATCTCCTGTAGAGCAGTGATGTTTTGGGACTGGGCGTCACTGACTTTCAGCTCCCTCCAAAGGTTTTCTATGGGGTTGAGAATGATCTGGAGACTGGCTAGGCCACTCCAGGACCTTGAAATGCTTCTTACGAAGCCACTCCTTCCTTGCCCGGGCGGTGTGTTTGGGATCATTGTCATGCTGAAAGACCCTGCCACGTTTCATCTTCAATGCCCTTGCTGATGGGAGGAGGTTTGCACTCAAAATCTCATGATACATGGCCCCATTCATTCTTTCATGTACACCGATCCTTTGCAGAGAAACAGCCCCAAAGCATGATGTTGCCACCCCCATGCTTCACAGTAGGTATGGTGTTCTTTGGTTGCAACTCAGCATTCTCTCTCCTCCAAACACGACAAGTTGTGTTTCTACCAAACAGTTCTACTTTGGTTTCATCTGACCATATGACATTCTCCCAATTGACTTCTGGATCATCCAAATGCTCTCTAGCAAACCTCAGATGGCCCCGGACATATACTGGCTTAAGCAGGGGGACACGTCTGGCACTGCAGGATCTGAGTCCCTGGCGGCGTAGTGTGTTACTGATGGTAGCCTTTGTTACATTGGTCCCAGCTTTCTGCAGGTCATTCACTAGGTCCCCCCATGTGGTTCTGGGATTTTTGCTCACCGTTCTTGTTATCATTTTGACCCCACGGGGTGAGATCTTGCGTGGAGCCCCAGATCGAGGGAGATTATCAGTGGTCTTGTATGTCTTCCATTTTCTAATTATTGCTCCCACAGTTGATTTCTTCACACCAAGCTGCTTGCCTATTGCAGATTCAGTCTTCCCAGCCTGGTGCAGGTCTACAATTTTGTTTTTGGTGTCCTTCGACTGCTCTTTGGTCTTTACCATAGTGGAGTTTGGAGTGTGACTGTTTGAGGTTGTGGACAGGTGTCTTTTATACTGATAACAAGTTCAAACAGGTGCCATTAATACAGGTAATGAGTGGAGGACAGAGGAGCCTCTTAAAGAAGAAGATACAGGTCTGTGAGAGCCAGAAATCTTGCTTGTTTGTAGGTGACCAAATACTTATTTTCCACCATAATTTGCAAATAAATTCTTTCAAAAATCAGACAATGTGATTGTCTGGATTTGTTTCCACATTTTGCCTCTCATAGTTGAGGTATACCTATGATGACAATTACAGGCCTTTCTCATCTTTTTAAGTGGGAGAACTTGCACAATTGGTGGCTGACTAAATGCTTTTTTGCCCCACTGTATATAACCTTTTAGCATGATGATGTATAATAAAATTTTGTGCTTTTAATACGTACTTGTTTATCTTTTTTTTTCCCTGGTGTTGTGATTGGCACCGTAAAGTCCACATTTTTTCCCAACTTTGGTTTCACCTTTTGAATTAGGATGTGGTGCCAAAATTCGCAGACTGTGTCCCTATATTTTCTGCTTCCTGTACTGAAATTGCTTACTCTGATTTCACTGCACACTGTGAGCTTTGCTCAAATAGAGCCCGCCTCATTTCCTACCTGGAGGAGCCTTTTTCTCCCCGGCCTAACTGTCCCTTTTTTGGATTTCAGTTCTTTTAAACATGGAGAGTCAGCATCACATGTGGACATTACCTTGGGCAATCTGTAAGCAGGGCCCAAAGGGGCAGGCATGCTTGTGACATCATAATATGCACATATGGCCATATTAGGTCAATGACATCATTAGCATCTCAAACCCCTTGGTGTATGTCACCTGCAGGGCAGGGAATCTCCTGCCCACAGCTAACTTTTGAGTTTGGGCCAAACCCAAGTTTATTCATAGTGTCTATTGAGATAGAAAGTAAAGTCAAATTTTGGTGTTGTCAGCAGAACAAATGGTGAGGGTTAATCTTCTAATTGGGGAACCAGTTCCATGGACACCTGCCTAAGAAGAGAATTCTTCTCATCTTGTAGAAATTTTCAGTTGCGTCTTCGAGACTAGGTTTGAAGGGAAATCTTCCCATCAGGACTGCAACCAGGGCCCAGATCTAGGGGGGTGCTAAGGTGGGCTGTGCCTCCCCAGATTTTAGTTGTACCCCCCAGGTGTCTGAGGGTGCATCCATTGATCCATGAGCCAGTCAGCTGCATACAGTTGATGTAAGGAGACACTCTGAGGACAATCCATGTAGAGGATACTCTGATGGGGAAAATTAATGTAAGGGGGACTCTATTGGGGAGTGGGGACATCTGATGTACAGGGGCACTCTTGATGGGGACACCAGATGTAAGGGGGCACTCTTGATGGGGATACCAGATGTAAGGGGACACTTATAAGGGGGCACAAGATGTAAGGGGGCACTCTTGATGGGGGCACTTGATGTAAGGGGGCACTCTTGATGGGGACACCTGATGTAAGGGGGAACTTTTGATGGGGACACCTGATATAAGGGTAAACTCTTGATGGGAACACCTGATGTAAGGGGGAACTTTTGATGGGGGCACTTGATGTAAGGGGGCACTCTTGATGGGAACACCTGATGTAAGGGGGGACTCTTGATGGGGGCACTTGATGTAAGGGGAAACTCTTGATGGGAACACCTGATGTAAGGGGGAACTTTTGATGGGGACACCTGATGTAAGGGGGCACTCTTGATGGGGACACCTGATGTAAGGGGAAACTCTTAATGGGAACACCTGATGTAAGGGGGAACTTTTGATGGGGACACCTGATGTAAGGGGAAACTATTGATGGGAACACCTGATGTAAGGGGGAACTTTTGATGGGGACACCTAATGTAAGAGGGTCTTCTCTTGATGGGGACACCTGATGTAAGGGGGGTGCAGATTCTGTTAAATAGTGTTTCATAGGTCGTGGCACTGTGTGATAGACTGCAATGACTCACACACACGGTGGACATTATAACCCCTGACTTTTTTACCGCACCCCAGATCAGATAGGCTAGGCCCAGCCCTAACTGAAACTGGAAAAACCCTAAACGGAAAAAAAAAGTTTGGTTATATATAAAGTATAACTTGTGTTTTATCATGTACGGTGCATTAAAGGCTTCCTTTATTTTTATTTGAGTTTTTATTATTATGGCTCACAGCAACATCTGCCAGCCAAGGGATACAAACTCCTAACACATTCATTTGTGGCTCCATTATACAAACATACGAGGAACAGCTTGTTTAAATTTCAGCTATATATTACTGAAGTCATTTTACAATCAGTGTTAAAGGAATGATTTTCACCTAATTATCTTTCTCAGTAGTGTCTGCCGCTGTCGTCTCCCGAATACTAATGGAGATATTAAAATTATTAGTGACTGCGTCGCTTCGGTTTCTTACGATTTCAATGTACGCATTTAATTAGGAATGAATCTTTAAAGCGGTGGACTGTGAAGCTGAAAGTTATTTTATGGCTGCCAATTCCTTGTAATACCGCCGCGGCCAGACTAAATTGCCATTTATTTGTCGCGATGGTCGGGCTACCTGTTTTTGACCCAAAATAATACAAATGCGCTATGTTAGACATGTTCTTCTTAAAGCAGGAATTTCAATAAAGGTGTTTGGGCTCTCTCTCTCTTTAACATACAATTACTATTCTGCACTTTAAATAAACTGATGTATCACACATATAGGTGTTGTTTTTCCCTGCTAAAGGATTTGTATTTCTTCCTACCCAGTGCTAAGATTTCTGCAGCTCTACCACACAGCACAGCCCATTTGGTAGGTGTCATGCTTACCCTTAACGCATTTGGTCAGACACTATAGCTTCTGTGTTCTTCACCTGTAGTAGCCCCTTTTCACATAAGGCAAGTTGACCTACCGGTACTCAGTTGCCCCCAGGTCTTATGCACAATGCTATAGTGCCTGGCTACCACAGCAAGGCATGAACTGAGCAAAGAAAACAGGTACTTGTGGTTCGCAGATGGGCAGATTGGTTAAATGACAGTCCAGGTACAAGACAGGCAAGGTTCAGAGTAGTCAGGGTCTTATCCAAAGTTAAAAGGCAGGCAGAGTTCAGAGAATAGCCAATACCCGATCCAAGATCATAAACAGGGAAATCCAAACAGCAGAGCAGACAAACAGGTAGCTTGGAGCATGTGTATAAATGCAATTTCACAAGCATGAGACTGCAGGCTTGGCTGGCTTAAAACAGGTTTGCTCTCCACCTAGAGACTTGCTACATTAATCACCTTGCAGGTGGACAGACAGACAGGGAGAATGCATCATAGCCAAAACGAGGATAATGGGACCAGCAGCTATAATGGAGCAGGTGAGCAACAAGCTCTTGACAGTAGGGAAAAAGGTCTAATGATTTCCATGTTCAGCTAAGTAACACTTACAGGTAGTCTACCTACCTACCCCCCCAGCCTGAAAGGAGAAGAAGCTGACTGATCCCTCTGTCACTCTGCTCTCTCCTCCTGTCAGCATGCTCCTTATTAGCATATGACAGCATCACAAGTGACTGGCTGTTTGTGCTGCTTCTCTCTTTCCCAGTCTGAGCTCTTCAGTACAGGAGATTACAAAAGTCTGATAGCAGGTCAAATTCACTTATTTGTACTGGATGTATGTAAAAAATACATTTAATGAACATGTAAGGCAGCTGAAGGCCTGTAATTTCTATTCAAATAACTGACCGGTCCACTGCTGTCAACCCACAAAGTCTGGGAAATCAGCTTGCATTGGACTGAGCCCCAGATTTAAATATCACTATTTATTGTTCACTGTGGTAGTCTACGTAGTGATGAGCAGGCTCAGGTTGTGTGATCTAGACCATATTTTTTAAGAATAGAGATCAGCAAAGGTAGCCTACATATTCTTTCAGTACAGATTTCCTTTAAAGATTTGAAGTATGTCATTGCAGTACTGCCTTAGAGACACTGCACTGGGGTCCATGGATCAGAGATGCAAATAGAAGAACCTCCACTTGCACAACAAATTTAAAATAAAAACCTTGATTTGAGGTTATAGAACACTTAAGTTATGATGCACCAGCTAGTTACAGGTCAAAGAAATGTCCTTGCTAGTTTGAAGTTTGCAATAAGCACAACAGAAAGTCTTTGAAGTTTGGCTCTTGTTGCTTCTTACTCAAATCCTGCCACCTTACCTTAAATTTCACAGGCTTTGATCTCAGGTGTGAACCATCTTCTGCATCCTCTATGAGTAAGCCCAAGTGGGTGAAACGCGTCAGTGTGAGAATTCCATAGGTGGAGGCTGTAATTTTTTGGCTTTAGGGAATAACGTTGTTGATATTTGTGGCGTCATTGTCTTGTGCCAGCAGTCCCTCGGTGAGAACCCAATCTGGGTTCCAGGAGATGAACAATTGCTCTTTATTGGACTGTTACTGAACAGGTGAAGACCAGACCATGGGGCAGGGCATTGGGGCAGCACCTCCAGTTCATATTACTGTAAAGATATGTTTATCTTGTTCTTCAGTAAAGAATTTAGTTGATGAAGAATCTACCTGGTCTGTACTTTCTCTTAAGACACATAGTATTGTGTGCATGGTGTGTTACAAACCGAATAGTGAGGGAAGCATTGTAGCAATACTGTGGGTATAAAACAAAGTGTGTGAGCCCTATACACGAATGGAAGCTAAGTTAGCCCTTTCGGGGGGTGTCATAGCTTAAGAATTATGTAGTTCCATGATTCAAAAAGATAACATCCAGCCACCTGGGAAGTGGGTGACTTGGTTGGGGTGACGGAGGTCCCCGATAGTGAAAGGATTAGTGTGCTTGGATCCCTTCCCTAGCGGTGCAGACCTCATTCTGGGTCTAGCTTCAGTATGTGGCTTCCTAAAGACCTGGCCTGGGAATCACGAGTGTGAAACCTCAAGAAGACGAAGCAAGGTGTGAACTTTCCAGTGAGCCCAGGGCGGAATTCAGTAAAGTATGTAGCGAACTGAGTGTCGTCAGGGAGGGTAATGTGTAACAGGCTGGCAGAGCTGGGATGTGTTTCACATTGCTGACTCAGAAATGCTACAGATACAGGTGGTGGGTGATAAGGGAGATGCTCACCCACCGTGCCATAAGAGAGAGATGCATGTGAGGTTGTGACGAGGAGTGCTGCTTTAATGGCACCTCAAGCATGTACCTGCAATTCCTCTGTCAGCCCCTAGGGGGCAGAAGACCACAACAGTGTCACCCCCATATACCTGTTAACACACAGATGCGTGGAACACCCTTGCATCCCATGCAGGCAAAACACAGCCCCCACACAGGTGTACGCTTAGGTAAGCCTATGTGAATGAAGCCAAACCCTAAGTGGTCTTGTTTCTTTTGCAACAATCTCATCACTTGATTCTGTTGTTTATTTCATTGCTGTCAGATGCTGCCAGTGTGAATGGATCCAATGGCTGAAACCTGGGAGCCGATCTACAGAGAAATCTACAACTGGTGAATACAGGGCAGCTCCTTAGCTTGTTAACCTTGGTCCTCTTTAGGGCCCGCATTTTTCTGGCCATGCGGAGGGCTGCTACTTCTGTGACATGGACTAAGACGCTGTATTGCTCAATTATGAATAGTGGGAGACCTTCAATATCAAGCCCTGAGGTCTATTCATGGAGTGAAGGGAGGAAACATTACTCGTACAGTACATCTGTATCCTGACCCTAGAAAATTTCTCAACCAGGGCTTCCAAGCTACATCTTGCAGCACTCAGTTGGCGCTCTAAAAAGGGGTACCTGAGATTTAACTCTATCGTATGCAGAAACCTACTGCTTTTCACCAATTGTTTTCACTGATCATCCTGTGAGGCTATACATGTCTTCTTCTGGGAGTCCAATCCTCTCTGACTTCTTTTTGGGGCATCAAAGCTAAAAGGCATAAAGATACTTTAGCAGCACATGCCCTCAGGATCCAACTAGAGTAAGTTGGGACTCACCATGTTTCTTTTACTGTGACAAATAAAGCTCTAGTTGCATCCTGAGGGTGCATGCTGGTAAAGTATCTTGTATCTTTTATCCATGGTCCAATACTCCTTCTTGGGGCATCAAAGCTAAAATGAATATTGCTATTTCCAAAAGATACTTTAGCGGCACCCGCCCTCAGGATCCAACTAGAGCTTTATTAGTCACGGTAAAAGAAACATAGAAAGTCCAGACGCTTATGCGTTAGCACTGGAACTTACTATCTCTTTTTAATCGTGACAAATAAAGCTCTAGTTGGATCCTGAGGGTGTGTGCCGCTAAAGCATCTTTTATCCATGGTGGATGGCGTACAGGAGACATTAGCAAGTACTGCATCTTCACTATCAGCTGAGCACATCGGGGTCTAAAAGAACGGTAAGTTTTTGACTGTTTACATTGTCATTTACCACTGCATAGATTCTTTCCTTTGCCCACCAGTGACAGGCCCCCATTTTTCTGAGTGTTTTTCACCGCTCAGAAAACAGAACTTCTGTTCTCATATTGTAATTAGAAAGTAGAGTCAAGTCTCCTAAAGCTGGTGAGGTTGCAGGAAGCACATACGTTTGCTGTGGTTCTTTCATGACAGGACCACAATCCCCATCACCACTGTCACCATCTTTTCTTCTGCATCCAATGGCTTATTATTTGGCATTGGGCTACCAGTGATGACTTAACTTGTCCCAGAACTCCACTCCACTTACAGATGCCAAGAGTGGACAAATCTTGAAGACTCTATCATCCAGGAGAATGTGGGCCAAAATGACAAATGGCAAGACAGAGCTGCAATGACTTTCAGTGCCATCAACGCAGTATTAGCCAAGATGGATGTCTTCTTAAGATACAAATAGGTTCTTTAATGCAACATAGGTGGTACATCATTGTGCTGTAGAATCGGACTTTGAAATTGCACATCAGCTTTTCTTGCGATATAAACCGAAGAGACCTCCATTGCTCAGAGGATATTGTCCTGCTGTACTACAAACCTTGAAGATGGCCTTGGTAGTTGGAGCTTCCAGCACAACTTTTTTTAAGTGTTTCTTCAAGGACAGAACTGTGATGTATACATGAACAGTGTTGTACAGCTTGCCTTTGAAAACATTTTGACAGAGAAAACTGAGTACTGTCCTTGATACTTTTTTTTTATATACTTGCACTAACATACAATTTTTCAGGACAAGCTTTCGGGGTATGTCCCCTTCTTCAAGGTCCAAGCAGTACTGATTCACAAATTTTTTAGCAGAATGTTAAAGAAAAAAAAAAAAGAGAGAGAAAAACAAACACATAAAAATCTATGGTAATAAAGATAGCAGCAGAGTTAGTGAGATAGGACAGAGGGAGAGCTATAGAATGGAGGGGGGATACTAGACACAGAGGGGGTCGTAAAACTTTAGCATAATGTGTAAGGAAACCAATATCTAAATTCAGGCCGTTATTTTTTCTGTCAAAAAAAAGTATCATTCTTAGTTCAAACGTTTTCCTTTCCTGGATAGTTCTGAAATTCCCTTTAAGAACTAAAACATTGAGGTCTTCTATAGTGTGGTCTGGTTGTGAGAAATGATGTCCCACAGGTGTGCATAAACTGTCTTCTTTATGTTCTTTGATGGTATGTCTGTGCAAATTCATCCTCGCTTCCAACTTCTGTCCTGTTTCACCAACATAAGATCCTTTGCTGCACCTTTTGCATTGGATGAGGAGAGGTACACAACTTTACTGGAGGTACATTTGTAAGATCCCATGATATTGAAGGTCCCATTTGTGTGTGTGACACTTTTGGATAGATTGATCTGGCTGCATAGTTTGCAGCGTTTTTTATTGCAGGGTTTGCTTCCATTATTTGTGACTTCATAATCAGAGTGAAGTTTCCTGCTGATTAGTTTGTGTCTGAGGTTGGGTGGTTGTCTGAAAGCCAATAATGGGGGTTGTTGGAATATTCATTTCAGAGTTTCATTCTCTGTTATAATGGGTTGGAAATCATTGATTATCTTTTTGATCCCTTCAAGTGCTGGGTTGTATGTGGTGACTAGAGGTACTCGGTTATTTGTTTTTTTCTCTGTGTATTGGAGAAGATTTTCTCTTTGGGTTTTCAAGGCTGTGTTTGTGCTGTTGTTGATGGTTTTGTCTTTGTAACCTTTCTTATGGAAGGAGTCTGCCAGTGTTCTGAGATGTTTATCTCTGTCTTCTGGGTCTGAACAAATTCGGTGGTATTTGATGGCCTGGCTGTGTATGATGACCCGTTTAGTGTGTTGGGGGTGAAAACTGGAACTATGAAGATAGCTGCATCGGTCCGTCGGTTTTCTGTATATCAACGTGTGAAACTTGTCATCCCTGATGTATACTGTAGTGTCCAGGAAGTTGACATGTGTGTTCGAATAGATTATTTTTCGTGTCAAAAATTTGTAAATCAGTACTGCTTGGACCTTGAAGAAGGGGACATACCCCGAAAGCTTGTCCTGAAAAATTGTATGTTAGTGGAAATAAAAAAAGTATCACGGACAGTACTCAATTTTCTCTGTCACAATTGCACTAATACGGCTACAATCAAATCAAGTAAAAAATTTTGACAAACAAATAAAGAGATAACTGGAAAGACACAATTGCTTAGAGAATTTATTCTGCCCACGGTTAACTTTAGCTCTTCTAATATTGATAATATGTTGATTACTTACAAAACTACAGCTTAATATGTGCGCTAGTCTAGTTTCTTTTCGTACTGCTCAATCAGCATGCTCTACACCACCTGTATCGCCATCTTGATATTACCACCTCTGCCATCTTCTAGGATTCTTCTGGACCAAACCTTTTTTTTTTCTGAGACCTTTAAAGGGGAAGTGTGGGAAATAAAACAAACAAATATCTATACTCACCTATTTGGCTGCAGCATTAGTCCAATGCCTCAGCTGTCCCCCCGCCACCTCTAATGCCCCGTACACACGGTCGGACATTGATCGGACATTCCGACAACAAAATTCTAGGATTTTTTCCGAAGGATGTTGGCTCAAACTTGTCTTGCATACACACGGCCACACAAAGTTGTCGGAAAATCCGATCATTCTGAACGCCGTGACGGAAAACACGTACGTCGGGACTATAAACGGGGCAGTAGCCAATAGCTTTCATCTCTTTATTTATTCTGAGCATGCGTGGCACTTTGTGCGTCGGATTTGTGTACACACGATCGGAAATTCCGACAACGGATTTTGTTGTCGGAAAATTTTATAGCCTGCTCTCAAACTTTGTGTGTCGGAAAATCCGATGGAAAATGTGTGATGGAGCCTACACACGGTCGGATTTTCCGACAACAAGGTCCTATCACACATTTTCTGTTGGAAAATCCGACCGTGTGTACGGGGCATAAGAGTGAGAACTGAGTGATCACATGGCCGCTGATCGCTCAGTTCTTGGTTCTCACTGAGCAGAGAATGGGGATTGTGAATCACCATTCTCTTCTCTGCCCCTCCAGTGCTCACTGGAGCATCCCATTGGGAGGGGCCGGGAGCAGCTGGTTCAGACTTTCAGCTGTGCGCTGAGAGACAGAGTCAGCTGCCACTCATGCATCTGAGTGGATGCCAACCTTAAAGTCAGGATCCTTGTCAGAGCCTAGATTGGCTCTGTGAGGTACGCTATGTACCGCTATCCCCAAAGGAGCCTCTGTAGTACAATGGCTGTCAGTCACACAAAAAACAGTCCATCCACTCCAGATTTATTAAACAGTCCAGGGGTTGTCCTCTTAAGATTTATTGCATGCATACAGGAGAGGAAGAAGGGGCGTGGTATACTCCAGAACACTTAAGCCTCATACACACGATCGGATTGTTGGCCAACAAAACCGTGGACTTTTGTCCGAAGGGCGTTGGCCCAAAACTTGTCATGCATACAAACGGCAAGGAATTGTCAGCCAACAAATACGAATGTAGTGACGTACTACGTTGTTTTTCAGCTCTTTATCGCCACCCTTTGGGCTCCTTCTGCTAATTTCATGTTAGTACAAGTTCGGTGAGTGTTGATTCGCGCTTTTCATTTCGAGCTTTTCATTTCACACTTTTCATTTCGCACTTTTCATTTCGAACTTTTCATTTTGCGCTTTTCAGTTAGTTTGTGAACGGTCGTTCGTCAACCAGTCATGTTGCAGAATCGGAGGAGATAACGTGTTATTTATTATTGGCCTTGGAGTTATTGCTTTGACATTTTATTTTGGTTGAATAATGATTTGATTTGATATATTTTTTATATTTTTGGATGCATAGAATGCACTTTTTGGTTAAGTTCTATTGGCAGATAGCATGTCTAATTTTATTTGTTTTCTTTTTTTAATGCACAATAAAAAAACTTGGAAGTGCAGTCACTGTAGATATGAGGGGAAGATCTGAAATGAGGGAAGCTCTGCTGATTTTATCATCCAATCACGTGCAACCTAAAATGCTGTTTTTTATTTTCCTTGCATGTCCCCCTCAGATCTACAGTGACTGCACTTCCAAGTGCACTTGTAGTGCAAAGTGGAGTTGCCTTTAGTAAATAACCCCCTATGTGTTTTACTTCAAATGACAGTTTGGGAGTAGGCAGTTACATTTAAAAAAATACAATGTAAAATTGACAACGGACACCAACATAGTTGTATTTTTGATCTTAAAAACTAGTAAATTAGTAAACTAAATTAGTTTACAATAACTCCATCAGTATCACCAGCAAAACAGCTTCATTATTATTCCAATAAAGAAGAAGAGAATTGTGCGCTGCATTTCGAGATTTAATAATTTGCCGCGTCACAAATGTTAATTCTCCATTACGAACGCTAGTTTACAAGACCGACCGCTTCCGGCTTGTCCTTGCTTCTGAGCATGCGTGTTTGTACTTTGGACTTTTGTCCGACAGACTTGTGTACACACGATAGGAAAATCAGACAACAGACATTTGTCCGCAGAAAATGTTAAAACCTGCGATCCAACATTTGTCTGCAAAAAATCCTAAAGCAATTGTCCGATGGAGCGTACAAACTGTCGGATTTTCCACCAACAGCTACACTATTCTCTAGCACAGCCTAGCTTTCCCAGCTGGGAACCATGAGGTAGTTTACAGAACAGTCTATTTTCTCATAGCTGGGGACCATGAGATAGCTCCAGAATAATTAAAGTCTCATAGCTGGGGACCATGAGGCAGGCCTCTCAGATTGCAAGCATGTATTGAGTCAGTCAGGGTCTCTATTCATGAGTTCTAGAGCAGGTTCATCCTCAGACTCAATCCCTTACGCCTCTGCATAATAATATTATTCTTGATATCACTAGAAAAAAAAACCTTTTGAAAATTAGTTTGCAATAACTCCATAAACTTCAAAAGAAATCTCTATTTGTGGGAAAAAAAGGACATCAATTTTGCAGTGCCATATTTTTAAAAATGGCCTGGTCTCCAGGTCAGAGACTGCCTCTCTACCAGGGACCCTGTGTACAGTGACATGCTGTGTATACAGTGGGTGAGCAGTCCTTCTGCATACAGCCAATATTGTCCCATGTCTCAGTGTAGCACACACACAGGCAGCAGACATGTACACACACACACAGTGACAGTTGTACATCCCCCCCCCCCCCCTCCCGAGCACTTGTTCATGGTTTCTTCCCCTCACTGTGATTTATGACTCTTCCAGCAGCCACAGAGCATTCTAAGCGAGCAGGTTAGGGAGGGGGGAGGTGAAGAAAGTGACCGACAAGGAGGCGCAGGCTCATCCATCCATCAGACAGCTCTATAGAACTCCCTCTGAGTCTCTGACAATCTAATGTTTTCCCAGCAGTTCTGGTTATGGAGAGGGCAGAGGCTGGGGGCTAGACTAGAATAACACTTAGGCCCCTTTCATACTGGCACAACTTTAAAGTCGCGCAATTTTTCCACGATTTCAGGGAATGCCTGGGTAAACTTGAGGTCTATGGACCTCAACTCACATCAAAGTTGGACCAAAGTAGTGCAGGGACTACTTTGAAGTTGGTGCGACTTGAAGTCACACAGATATGAACGGTACTCATTGGAAATCATCGGGGGTACTACTTGTCATGCGACTTTGCAGTCCCAAGTGGCAGGACAAGTCGCACAAGTGAAAAGGGGCCATACTTAGGCTCTGTTCACACCTAATGCCGCGTACACATGAGCAGGCTTTACGGCAGACTTTGCCCGGCGGACTGGATTTCGTCGGACAATTCGATCGTGTGTGGGCTCCAGCGGACTTTGTTTTCTCAAAAGTTGGACGGACTTAGATTTGAAACATGTTTTAAATCTACCTGTCGAACTCGAGTCCGGTCGAAAAGTCAGCTCGTCTGTACAGTTTGACGGACAAAAAGCCACGCTAGGGCAGCTATTGGCTACTTACTATGAACTTCTTTGTTTTAGTCCGGTTGTACGTCATCACGTACGAATTTGACGGACTTTGGTGGATTGTGTGTAGGCAAGTCCGTTCATTCAGAAAGTCTGTCATAAAGTCCGTCGAAGAGTCCGCCGGGCAAAGTCTGCCGTAAAGTCCGCTCGTGTGTACGCGGCATAAGCATTTTGTTTTCAGGCAGAAAGTCTGCCGATTTTTTTAGCAATTTTGTACAGGTCAAAAGGTCAAAAATATTAAAAGCAGAAAAAGCCTGTAATCTGCCAAATAAAGAAGTTCCTGTACTTTATTGAGCTTCAGGCGTTTTGCTTCAGATGACAAAATGCTCAGATGTGAACAGGGGCTCTTGAAATGAATGGGATTTGTCTTGTTGGGCGTTTTTAGAGCTGGGGCTTACAGCAGAAAAACGCCAAAAAATGCCTAGGTGTGAACAGAGCCTTTCTGTGTGATCAGGATATCGCTAGTGCCAGCTGCTCCGTACTGTGAAGGGTCAGTGGCCCATTAGAGATCCCCGTGGAGGTGAAGTAGCAGACTCCAGCCTGGTTCTTTGGGATGCCGGGAGTAGGGTCCCCTACTCACCTGGCCCAGATGCAGTGTCACTTGCCAGAAGATAGAGGTGGGTGGATGTCTGTAGTGGAGAGGACTAGGCGCGGACTTTGAATGCTGAGCAGGGAGTTGAGCAGAGAGTCGCAACCATGTCGTCACTGGTTACTAGACGCCAGGTGGCTCTAGCAACCAGTGGCCAGTTGATAGAGTATCAGGTGGAGGCAGAGTGAGCACCAGCGCTTTGGTGGGGCTTGCTCACTCTGTCAATTTCATTCCGGGACACGGTATTGTCCCAGAATGAAGTTATCCGGGACACGTGGTCACCCAGTAAGAGACTCGGGGCTATGGGCCCCAGATTCAGGGCTGTAGCCCCAGAAGCCACCCCCTAGCGATGTCACTGCTGGAGTGTAAGAGGAAGAAGCGGTTCATGTGTTGACTAGAAGCATGCTGATAAAAAGCAGAGTGACAGTGAGATGAGCACATCACTGTGCTACTTCTCCTTTCACTGTGCATTCACAGACTGGAGTGCATTCACGGTGACCTGGACTCAGAGGAACAGCTGTTAAGCTGTTAAGTGAAGCTAGCAGTTAGACTGAGGACATTTAGAGGAAGAAAAAAGTACTACATGGGCAATGTCAGGATTTAAGTTGAATATTGCAGCAAACATTGGCTTGTTGTTTTATAATTTATTCGGCTATTCATTTTTATCTTATTTGTTTTGGCTGGCGTCTGCTATAACTGCAGTAGGGAAAAGGGCGGGTCACCAGAATAGGCCAAAATCTCAGCAATGGAATGGCAAAAATACAGATTTGTTAGCAGGTAAATCGGCTCCAATATATAATTCTTTGAAACAAGATAACACAATGAGACTTGGTAGGTGGAGCACCAATTCTCTGCCAAAATTGGCCCAGAACCAGAATTTACATGTTGAGCACATGGAAAAAAAAATGTCTTCTGGACGGTAGCACAAAAAGTTTGCTGTGAATGAAATACTAGCCCTGTGACAGGGAGTTTTGGGTCTTCTTAGAAAGTCAAATTATTCTCCAGTGCATTGTGGAGTGACAGAAAATCTATATGTAGTCCTTTGTGTTAAAGCTATCTCGCCTGGAGTGAAACTTTTGATCTCTCTCTTGAGACAATAATAATTATGGCAATGATCCTTTCGGCTTAAAGGAATTATCAAAGCAAGGTTTCAGAAAGCGACTAATGAGTTTAAAATGTATAGTCCCTTATATCTCTGAAATGTGCTTCTGCAATGATATTGATTGATGAAAGTCATACACAAAATCAGTGCCTGCTTGAAAATAATAATAATAAAAAATTACAAATTAATAAAAGTAACAGTAATAGAATAAAAAAGTAATAGTAATTAAATAAAGTAATCAAAAATGAAGAATTAAAGAATTCAATTTAAAATGCCATTGTATTTACATAATTAAATAATAATAATTAAAGAATAGATCGCTTTTTTTATTATTATAAGTTCTTTAACCACTTGCTGATTGACAGCTACAGCGCGGTCGTCTAGTTCTGGGACACCGTCATATGACGCCGATCAGGATCATGAGCTGAGGAGAAGAGAGCCGATAACCGCCTTCTCTAAAAGGGACATCTACACTGATAATCAAGGCTCTGATTCTCAATGCAGTCCCAACAGTGACCACCAGTGCTGCCAATATGTGCCCACCAGTGCTTCCAATCATTGACCACCAGTGCTGCCAATCAGTGCCCACCAGTGCTGCCAGTCAGTGCCCACCAGTGCCTCCTCATCAGTGTCACCTATCAGTGCCGCATACCAGTGCCCATCCGTGCTGCCTATCAGTGCCCATCAATGCTGCCCACCAGTGCCCATCAGTATCACCTATCAGTGCCCATCAGTGCTGCTCATTAGTGCCACCTATCAGTGCCGCCTCATCAGTACTTCCTCATCAGTGCCCACCAGTGCCGCCTCATTAGTGCCTATAAGTGCAGCCTATCAGTGCCCATCAGTACAGCCTCATCAGCGTACATCAATGAAGGAGAAAAATTACCTGTTTGCAAAATTTTAGAACAAACTATGAAAAAGTTTTTTTTAAATGTTGGTCTTTATTCATTTATTTAGCAAAAAATAAAAAAACCCAGTGGTGATTAAATGCCGCCAAAAGAAAGCTCTATTTATGTGAAAAAAATTATAAAAATTTTGTTTGGGTACAGTGTTGCATGATCATGCAATTGTCATTCCAAAAGTGACATCGCTGAAAGCTGAAAATTGGCCTGGGCAGGAAGGGGGTAAAAGTGCCCAGTAGGCAAGTGGTTAAAGTGCACTTTTCACTAAAATGTGAAGTTCTTTTATTACATGCTGTCCCCTCTCCTCATCTGTAAGGAAAAAAGCTTTTTTAAAAAGGAAGAAAATATTCTTGCCTTATCCCTGACTTTTGTACTGGAGACATGTAATGTGAACATCCTTTTGGCAAGATCCTGGTAACGTTAAGGATCCCAAATGTCACAAGAACATGCTCCAGCAAAGTGCAACTTTTGGGATGCTCAGAATTCTCAGGATCTCACCAGAAGAATGGTGATGATATTACACGTCTCCAGGTGTAACTAGGATCTTCAGGGCCCTTGTGCAAGAAACCATAAAGGGCCTCCCTGGTCCCCAACCGGGGCCATTCCCCCTGGTCCTGGGGCCCTTTACACCCATTGTGGGGCCCTTTATTAAGGTCCCGCAGTGGGCCACCTTCCTGTCATCTTGGGGTCCCGCCACAGTCGCAAGTGCGACCAGGGGTATCGGGGAGCAGCTTGTAAGGCTAAGTGGGTGGCACGTCCTCCATGTTCCCCCCCCATTGTACACCAAATGTGGGTCACATAGGCAGTCCACCGTGGGGTGGGTTCTTTTGGGCTACACTAGGCACCTTGATGGGGTCTTGATGAACTGAAGATCCTAGCAATCCCCCTACATAGTGGATGTGACAGCAGGCAGGCTTGCTCTCTGAATTGGAACTGCCCCCCTTCTCTCTTCTCTGTAAACAGCTGGAGATTACATGTTATGGCTTGTCTGTGTTTTCTTTTCCATACAGCAGACTCTTTATCTGGGTAGAGCCCTCCTCCCTTTTATTATCAGCACATGTAGAGAGGCAGAACACAGCAAAGTGCGTGAAACAGGTTAACTGTTTCCCTCCTGCCTGGGGCAGTAGCTATCTCACTAACCAGCATCTCAACCTGCTTACAGATGGCTCTCCCTGCTTGTTCTTTCCTCATTGGACAGAGAGGCAGCAGCGGGAGCTATTGGCTCTTGCTGTTGTCAATCACAGCCAGTGAGGAGGGAGTGGGGGGCGGTGAGAGCTATGCTCTGTATGACACACAGAGCAAGCTCAGGAGCAAGCACGCATGATGCCCCCATAGCAAGAAGCTGGCTGTAGGGGCACTCGGCAGGGGGAGGAGCCAGGAGCGCCGCAGGGGGATCTAAGTAGAGGAGGATCAGAGCTACTTAGTGCAATACCAGTACACAGAGCAAAGTAATATGACATGTTTTTATTTTATTTTTTTTAAATAACTATTTTTATCTTTAGAATCACTTTAATACAACAATTTATCAATTTTCAATGAGGGGAGGGGGCTGTACAAAATAAGCAGACCTTGCATATTAATGCAAGGATCTCATTAGGGCCACTTTCACAAATGTCCATTGAGCACACACTTTAGAGTCTACTCTTTCATGTGTGCATTGTGGTCATGCCCATTGCATTAACACATCTCATTTTTTTTAAAGTCTGAACTATAAAAATCATTCAATCTCGGCCATTCAGTTGCTGCCCCCTTGAAGTGGTCAACTTCTTTTATATAGGAGGCCCTCAAGTGTGGCCACTAATACCACAAGGCAGCCACAAATAACATGCAAAGAACATAATTCTACAAAAGGCTGCCAGATATTGCAGACATGCAACAGGAGATGGACAAAGACTGCAGGCATGCTTTAGGAGATGGCTAGAACTGCAAACATGCCAAAGGAACTGTTGGAGATGAGGGAGTCAAACCAAAGACACAACATATGATACTGTCAGACATAGGTGTGCGCAGCCTATTGCATTAGGGTGTGCACCCCAAAGCTCAAATACATATGCATGTGTATATGTACTGATGGTGTCAGTAGGGCAGTGGACAGTGTCAGTAGTTGTATTTTTATTCTTTTAAAATTATTTTATTTTGTAACATTTTTTTTTTGGATGAAATATCAGTGGTCTAAACAGGGGGGAATATGCACCACACAAGGCGATTAGGGTGTGCCCAGGCACACCTGGCACACCCTGTGCGCACGCCTATGCTGTCAGAGATAACTACTATTACAGCCCCTTTAAAAATCAATACTTCCACATTAGTGCTCCTAACAGCCCTCTTAAAATGTGTCTTGTGGCACATTTAATATTTTTCACAGCGAGATATATTATAAAAGATCAGAAGGAAAAAACATAAAAAGAGGAAATGGATGGACAGCATACAAAAAGTGAGATAGTGAGAAATAAATAAACCAAACTATTTAACTACTAGAAGTCTAAGGAATATATATATTTTTTAATTTTACAGCTTTACAAGCCCCCCCCCCCCGAGTCAATACTTTGTAGAACCACCTTTCACTGCAATTACAGCTGCAAGTCTTTTTGGGGATGTCTCTACCAGCTTTGCACATCTAGAGAGGAACATTTTTGCCCATTCTTCTTTGCAAAATATCTCAAGCTCTGTCAGATTGGATGGAGAGCGTCTGTGAACAGCAATTTTCAAGTCTTGCCACAGATTCTCAATTGGATTTAGGTCTGGACTTTGACTGGGCCATTCTAACACATGAATATGCTTTGATCTAAACCATTCCATTGCAGCTCTGGCTGTATGTTTAAGGTTGTTGCGCTGCTGGAAGGTGAACCTCCGCCCCAGTCTCAAGGCTTTTGCAGACTGACAACAGTTTTGTTTTTTTCAGATTGCCCTGTATTTGGCTCCATCCATCTTTCCATAAACTCTGAGCTTCCCTGTCCCTGCTGAAGAAAAGCATATCCACAACATGTGTGTTCAGGGTGATGTGTAGTTTTAGTTTTCCGCCACACATAGCGTTTTGCTTTTAGTCCAAAAAGTTCAATTTTGGTCTCATCTGACCAGAGCACCTTCTTCCACATGTTTGCTGTGTCCCCCACATGGCTTCTCACAAACTGTAAACAGGACTTCTTATGGCTTTCTTTCAACAATGGCTTTCTTCTTGTCACTCTTCCATAAAGGTCAGATTTGTGGAGAACACGACTAATAGTTGTCCTGTGGACAGATTCTCCCACCTGAGCTGTGGATCTCTGCAGCTCCTCCAGAGTTACCATGGGCCTCTTGGCTTCTTCTCTGATTAATGCTCTCCTTGCCCGGCCTGTCAGTTTAGGTGGACGGCCATGTCTTGGTAGGTTTGCAGTTATGCCATACTCTTTCCATTTTCGGATGATGGATTGAACAGTGCTCCGTGAGATGTTCAAAGCTTGGGATAGCTTTTTATAACCTAACCCTGATTTAAACTTCTCCACAACTTTATCCCTGACCTGTCTGGTGTGTTCCTTGGCCTTTGCGATGCTGTTTATTCTGTTCACTAAAGCTCTCTAACAGACCTCTGAGGGCTTCACAGAACAGCTGTATTTATACTGAGATTAAATTACACTCAGGTGGACTCTTTTTACTAAGTAGGTGACTTCTGAAGGCAATTGGTTCCACTAGATTTTAGTTAGGGGTGTCAGAGTAAAGGGGGCTGAATACAAATTCACGCCACACTTCACATATATATTTGTAAAAATGTTGAAATTCATTTATTATTTTCCTTCCTCTGTGTTGGTCTATCACAGTGATGGCAAACCTTGGCACTCCAGATGTTTTGGAACTACATTTCCCACGATGCTCCACTACACTGCAGAGTGCATGAGCATCATGGGAAATGTAGTTCCAAAACATCTGGAGTGCCAAGGTTCTCCATCACTGGTCTATCACACAAAATTCCAATAAAATACATTTACGTTTTTGGTTGTAAAATGTGGAACATTTCAAGGGGTGTGAATGCTTTTTCAAAATACTGTATCTCAAAATAATCGAAATTTTGCAAATCACAGAGTGGCTTAGTGGTTAGCATTTCTGCCGTGCAGCACTAGGGTCAGTTCAAATGCCAGATTTGACACTACTTGCATGGAGTTTGCATGTTCTCCCTGTGTGTGTGTGTGTGGGTTTGCTCTGGTTTCTTTGGAGGGGTTGTAAACAGTGCCTTAAAGAGGTAGACAGAGGACCCCCCTCTAATTGTGCTTAGCCACAATGAAGTGCTGGAAGGATGGGTTGTCAGGATGGGGAATGGGTTGACAATACCTTGCGCCAAACACATTCTAGTAAGTTATTTGGCTCAAGTATGTGTATCAATGTGAGACCTTAGATTGAAAGCTCACTGAAGGCAGGGACTGCAATGCACAATATATAGGTACCGTATATACACGAGTATAAGCCGAGTTTTTCAGCATTTTTTTTTTGTGCTGAAAGTGCCCCCCTCGGCTTATACTCGAGTCAAGCACTTTTCTGCAGCAGCGAATGACATTTTCCAAACCGAGTTTGGGGCCCCGTATCAGGGGGGCCACTAGGAACCCCAATTTGGTGCGCAAACCCAGTGGAAATAGCACTACAACATATCCAAAGCTGGGGTTCCTAGCACCAAGTGGCCTCGAGATACAGGGCCCCAAAGTCATTTTGGAAAATGTCATTCTCTGCTGCAGAAAAGTGCTTGACATTTTCTGATTTTGGGGCCACTTGATGCTAGGAAACACCTCTTTGGATATGTTGTAGTGCTAGTTCCACTGGGTTTGCACACCTAATTTGGGGTTCCTAGCACCAAGTGGCCCCGAGATACGAGGCCCCAAAATTAGTCAACTGTGTCCATCTGCAGCAATGTCATTTCAGGACCCTTTGGGTTCAGAGACCCCAAATTTTGGCTGCAGCTAGGGGGGCATCTAGGAACCCTTAACTACCAAGTTTGAAGTTCGGGGGACCTATGGCTGCAAATGGGCACAGTGAGGCTGCAAATGGGCATTGTTGACCCTCTTTTCCACTTACAGTAGCTGCGCATTTCTCACCCTAGGCTTATACTCGAGTCAATACGTTTCCCCAGTTTTTTGTGGTAAAATTAGGTGCCTCGGCTTATATTCGGGTTGACTTATACTCGAGTATATATGGTAAATTGTTTATACTATATAAATGTCTATAATAAATAAAAAATCTCCTTCCTGATTGGTTCTCTTTGCAATGAAAAAAAAAATCACCCAGTAATTGTGCAGGGATTCACCAGGTAGATGGCAAAAATGATTTGGTAGATAAACACGTAAAGAATGTACTACCAACGCATATAAAGAGTTATTTTCCCAGCACAAGACTCATTAGCCGCTCATGTGGCACTAAATCAAATGTAGCCAATTCACAAGGGGGTTGCGTAAGGGCTCGGGGACATGTTGTGCATCACCGTAATGAAACAAGCCCCGGAGCTGACGGCAGTTTAAACTCCCACATAGAAGCACCGTCCCTAATCCTGCTGCATTTTTCATGCCGAGCCGATTCCTCATAATTTATGCAATTTCGTTTTTTTTTTTTTTACTCACGGATTTTCGACATTCGGCGCTGCCCTTTCAGGATGAATATGTTTCATTGCAACTTATCTTAACGTTTTCTCCTGGCGTGTTGTTAATGACCTAATTAGCATGTAAAGGCGACTGCGGGAGAAAGTTTAATCATACAGTTTGTGAGGAGACCTGTCAGAAGTTATAAGCGTTCCCTCTTGAATTTATAATCTGCGCCTTGGAGAGAAGCGCTCGGAAAATGACTTCACGCGGTTGGCTGAACTGCGCATGATAAGGCACCTCTGGCCGGTTGATATGAGTTGCCTAATTCTGCCTAAATCAGCAAGATTAGGTGCGCAGAGGCGGCCGGTAACCTGGCAATTCTTACGTTTGCCAGACGCTCTTGAAAACTCAGTTTAACCGCTTGTTGTCTGGGGCGATTATTCAATTTTTCACACACATGTTAAAATCAGCATTGTTTGCTGTAAGTTGACTTACATTATTATTACCACTTCAGCCCCAGAAGGTTTTACCCCCTTCCTGACCAGAGCACTTTTTGCGATGCGGCACTGCGTCGCTTTGACTGACAATTGCGCGGTCGTGCGACGTTGTACCCAAACAAAATTGACGTCCTTTTTTCCCCACAAATAGAACTTTCTTTTGGTGGTATTTGATCACCTCTGCGGTTTTTATTTTTTGCGCTATAAACAAGAAAAGAGTGACAATTTTTAAAAGAAGTAATATTTTTTACTTTTTGCTATAATAAAAATCCCCCAAAAATATATAAAAAAAAAATATTTTTTTCCTCAGTTTAGGCCGTTATGTATTCTACATATTTTTGGTAAAAAAAAAATCTCAATAAGTGTTTATTGATTGGTTTGCGCAAAAGTTATAGCGTCTACAAAATAGGGGATAGTTTTATAGCATTTTTATTATAATTTTTTTTATTAGTAATGGCGGCGATCTGCGATTTTTATTGTGACTGCGACATTATGGTGGACACATCGGACACTTTGGACACTATTTTGGGACTATTGTCATTTATACAGCGATCAGTGCTATAAAAATGCACTGATTACTGTGTAAATGATGAAGAGGTTAAGTGTGTCCTAGGGAGTGATTCTAACTGGGGGGGGGGATGGGCTACTACTCGCATGACAGCGATCACTGCTCCCGATGACAGGGAGCAGTGATCTTTGTCATGTCACTAGGCAGTACAGGGAAAGGCCTTGTTTACAAAGGCATCTGTGACACGATCGTGGGCACCCGTCGGACATCGAGTCCGCGGGACCCACGGTCACGGAGCACGTGGCGCCCACAATGCTGCATCTTAAAGGGGATGTACCTGTACGCCCTTTGCGCACCCGTGCCATTCTGCCGACGTATATCGGCGTGCAGCAGTTAGGAAGGGGTTAAAGGCAGAGGCCCTGGAAAAAAATGGTGGCAGTTGCAATTTTTTATGTCCCACGATATTCGCCACAGTCATTTATCAGATACAATTTTTCAGAAAAAAATACACTACAATTAATATTAATGGGTGCAGGGGTGGAGCCTGGAGATCTGACGTCACAACACTACATGTGCTGACCACGGCCATTTTGTTGGTTGGAAACAAATGTTTACCAAGGACTTTTTGTGTTCCTGAAATGCTTGTTTTAATACTCCAAATGTAAGTACCCTGTATGCTTTTTTACATAATAAAATCATCTTAAATTAACATACTACACTATGAGGAGCTGCTTCTCTTTTATCCTACATATGAACCTGTGGATTCACTCCATGTTATGACCCCCATAGCTCCCAACTGTCCCTGATTTCGAGGGGCTGTCCCTGATTTCGAGCAATGTCCCTCTGTCCCTGATTCCTCCTCATTTGTCCCTCATTTTGGTCTGAGCTAAATAGTTGTATATAAAATGCACTTTCTATCTTTCAAAAAGTGTTTCCCAGCGCTAAACCTTTCATCCAATTTCTAAATTGCTGCATTTGTACATACAGCCAATATAAAGGAATAGTAGTGGTAAAAAAAGTCCTTGTGGATTTGATTAACCTTTTTTTTTATGGTTAATTCTCCTTTAACTGCTTGCCGACCAGCCACCATCATTATACTGCGGCAGGTCGGCACGATCCCGCGGACCGTCGTAGCTATAGGTCAGCTCGCGGGATCGGGATAGCAGGCACCAGGGGCGGACTGACAACTCATGGGGCCTCGGGCAATAAGAGATTATGGGGCCCCCAGGCAATAGATTATGGGGCCACACAGTATACACACACACATACAGTATACACACACACACACAGACACACATACAGTATACACACACACACACATACAGTATACACACATACAGTATACACACACACACATACAGTATACACACATACAGTATACACACACAGACACACATACAGTATACACACACACACATACAGTATACACACACACACACATACAGTATACACACATACAGTATACACACACAGACACACATACAGTATACACACATACAGTATACACACACAGACACACACACATACAGTATACACACATACAGTATACACACAGACACACAATATACACATACAGTATACACACATACAGCATACACACACATACAGTATACACACATACAGTATACACACACACACAGACACACATACAGTATACACACATACAGTATACACACACATACAGTATACACACATACAGTATACACACACAGACACACAATATACACACACAGTATACACACACATACACTGAAAAGGTAGTGGAGAGGCGGGGCAGCTATAATCTTGGGATTATTAAAAAAACACAGACTTTTACATACTGTCCCTATTTTTATTGAAGCTGGCAACCCTGATGGGGTTCCCTTAGTGGCATGGGGCCCTCGGGCAGTGCCCGAGTGCCGAATGGTCAGTCCGCCCCTGGCTGGCAGGCACGCACGCGCCCTCTGCACAGCGGGTGTGCTGATGCTTGTGGCCGATGGTCACGATGACCGTCGGCCACGAGCGATCGCGGGCATGAGGGACAGAACACGGAAGTGTGTGTGTAAACACATAAATCCGTGTTCTGTTCTGAGAGAAGCGACAGATCGTGTGTTCCTTTTAGCTAGGAACCACGATCCATCACTTCCTCTAGTCAGTCCCCTCCCCTTCTGTTAGAATCACCTCCCAGGGAACACAATTAACCCCTTAGACGCCCCCTAGTGTCAACCCCTTCAGTGCCAGTGACATTTTTACAGTAATCAAATGCATTTTTATAGCACTGATCGCTGTATAAATGACAATGGTCCCAAAATAGTGTCAAAAGCGTCCGATGTGTCCGCCATAATGTCGCAGTCACGATAAAAATTGCAGATCGCTGCCATTACTAATAAAAAAAAATTAATAATAAAAATGCCATAAATCTTTCCCCTATTTTGTAGACGCGATAACTTTTGCGCAAACCAATCAATATACGCTTATTGCGATTTTTTTTTAACAAAAATTTGTAGAAGAATACATATCGGCCTAAACTGAGGAAAAAAATAAGTTTTTTTATATATTTTTGGGGGATATTTATTATAGCAAAAAGTAAAAAATATTGCTTTTTTTCAAAATTGGCGCTCTTTTTTTGTTTATAGCGCAAAAAATAAAAAACCCAGAGGTGATCAAGTACCACCAAAAGAAAGCTCTATCTGTGGGAAAAAATAGAATGTCAATTTTGTTTGGGTGCAACGTCGCACGACCGCGCAATTGTCAGTTAAAGAAACGCAGTGCCGAATCGGTGTTCTGGTCAGGAAGGGGGTAAAATCTTCCAGGGGTGAAGGGGTTAAAGTGGATCTCTAGAGCTGGCCATACATGAATTGAAGTTCAGCAGGGACCGGACAATTTCAATGTATGTACGGGCAGGCGGGTTGTACACAAGTTGATCTATCGATTGAGTTATGTACAACCAGCGGGCAGATTTCTCTTCAGTGCTGCCGACTAAAAAAAAAATCTGATTAGAGTTGAGCTGTTACAATTTTTTAAATCCTGAAGTAATAAACAGAATGCAACTTAATTAAATAGCCAATGTAAGTCATTTTTTTTTAGAGAAGTTACAAGCAAGATTTGGAATTTTAATTTAATTTGGAGTTCCACCCAAAAGTGGAACTTCCCCTTAATTGCTTCCCCCCCCCCCTCCGGTGTCACATTTGGCACCTTTCAGGGGGGAACTGGACCGGTTTTTGCCAGGTCCCCTTCCCCACTTCCGGGAAATTGGGTCGCAACCCCGATCTCCCGAAAGTTCGGCCCCCCTCCTCCTTCTGAAACCGCTGGGCCAATCAGTAAGCGCAGCGCGCATGCGCAGTAGGGAGCCGGGCGTAAAGCCAAAAGGCTTCACTGCCGGGTTTCCTTACCTGGAATGGTGGCAGCTGCACCCAACAGGCGATCTGAAGATCGGCTGAGGTGCCAACATCGTGGGCTCCCTGGACAGGTAAGTGTCCATATAGTAAAAGTCAGCAGCTACAGTATTTGTATTGACTTTAATGGGGTTCAGATTAACATTAGACATGTGCAATTCGTTTAATTCCGAATTCGTTTTTTTAACAAATTTTGACAATTTTGTTAATTCGGAAATATCCGAATTTTTCAGAATATTCAGAAATTTGAACATTTTTAAATTTTAAAATTCCAAATTTCGGAAACTCAATAATTCAGAAATTCGAAAATTTGGAAATTCAAAATCAGAAAGTTCCGAAATCGAAAATTCGGGAATTCGAAAATCTGAAAATTCGAAATTGGAAATTCGGAATTTCGAAAGTTTGGAAATTCGAAAATAAATTAATATTCGTTATGCTCGCTAACAGCAAAATTTGATAGTTATTTAATTTAATAGTTATTGTTAGTTAGTTAGTTAGTTATTATTTGGAATTTTTTCGTTCTATGAAATTTTCGGATTTTCTTTCTTATTTTAGGATTTTTGAATTTCCGAATTTGCAATTTCGAATTTTTGAAATATGAATTTTCGAATTTACGAATTTTCGAATTTATGAATTTTCGAATTTATGAATTTCCGAATTTACAAATTTGCGAAAAAAAATGAATGAAACGAAAACAAACTCATTTTTTGGCAGTGCTAAGGAGCTATAGAGATGCACTCTTTTTTTTTTTCTGGTGACCATTGTAATCTTTAGAGAAACTCTAGGGAAGACTCTAAATGTTATAGTTGTCCCCTGAACAAAGGTAAGGGGAAATGGTCCAATGGGGACACCTGTTTCATGGACAACTTTCTAAGATGGGAAGGCCCGGAAGATTTCCTCTAATTTTCTGTTGTGCCTCTGGGACAGGAAGTGATAGGAAATTTCCCTAATGGTACTTGGACAGCAAAAATTAACTGTCTGGATTTTAATCCTTTCCTTCTCTAGCCCAAACATTAAAAAAGGGTTATCCATATTTGCACTTTACATATATGGCTCCTGCTGGTTGTAAGGGGTGGAGTCCAGGATGACAGGGTATTGTATTATGTGCCAACTGTCCTCCTGACATCCTTCAAAAGCTAACAATGTGCCCATGACTGGAGAGGAATTAATTGATTCATCAGATTTCTCCGCAATATTGAGCTGTATATACATTTAAAACTTGGCTAGAAATGGATTTAGGAAAATATGTAATTTACTGTATTCACAGATGGTATGGCAAAGGTGGCACCCAGGAGACTGGTATATTCATTTTACTTGTAAAATCACTGAGCTTTAAATAACAATAATAACAGATGGTTAGTTATTTTATGATAATTTCCTGTTTAAATTAACAGTGCTTCACACTTAGGATTTTGTTTTGATCTGTTTTCCAAGAAATGTACAGTGCCTTGAAAAAGTATTCATACCCCTTGAAATTTTCCACATTTTGTCATGTTACAACCAAAAACGTAAATGTATTTTATTGGGATTTTATTTGATAGACCAATACAAAGTGGCACATAATTGTGAAGTGGAAGGAAAATGATAAATGGTTTTCACATTTTTTTTTACAAATAAAATTTATGAAAAGTGGGGTATGCATTTGTATTCAACCCCCTTTACTCTGATACCCCTAACTAAATTTTAGTGGAACCAATTGCCTTCAGAAGTCACCTAATTAGTAAATAGAGTCCACCTGTGTGTAATTTAATCTCAGTATAAATACAGATGCTCTGTGAAGCCCTCAGAGGTTTGTTATAGAACCTTAGTGAACAAACAGCATCATGAAGGCCAAGGAACACACCAGACAGGTCAGGGATAAAGTTGTGGAGAAGTTTAAAGCAGGGTTAGGTTATGAAAAAAATTCCCAAGCTTTGAACATCTCACGGAGCACTGTTCAATCCATCATCCGAAAATGGAAGGAGTATGGCACAACTGCAAACCTACCAAGACATGGCCGTCCACCTAAATTGACAGGCCGGGCAAGGAGAGCATTAATCAGAGAAGCAGCCAAGAGGTCCATGGTAACTCTGGAGGAGCTGCAGAGTTCCACAGCTCAGGTGGGAGAATCTGTCCACAGGACAACTATTAGTTGTGCTCTCCACAAATCTGACCTTTATGGAAGAGTGGAAAGAAGAAAGCAATTGTTGAAAGAAAGTCATAAGAAGTCCCGCTTGCAGTTTGCGAGAAGCCATGTAGGGGACACAGCAAATATGTGGAAGAAGGTGCTCTGGTTAGATGAGACCAAAATTGAACTTTTTGGCCTAAAAGCAAAACGCTATGTGTAGTGAAAAACTAACACTGCACACACCATCCCCACTGTGAAACATGGTGGTGGCAGCATCATGTTGTGGGGATGCTTTTCTTCAGCAAGGACAGGGAAGTTGGTCAGAGTTGATGAGAAGATGGATGGAGCCAAATACAGGCTAATCTTATAAGAACACCTGTTAGTCTGCAAAAGAGCTGAGACTGGGGCGGAGGTTCACCTTCCAGCAGGACAACGACCCTAAACATACAGCCAGAGCTACAATGGTTTAGATCAAAGCATATCCATGTGTTTAAATGGCCCAGTCAAAGTCCAGACCTAAATCCAACTGAGAATCTGTGGCAAGACTTGAAAATTACTTTTCACAGACGCTCTCCATCCAATCTGACAGAGCTTGAGCTATTTTGCAAAGAAGAATGGGCAAAAATGTCACTCTCTAGATGTGCAAAGCTGGTAGAGACATCCCCAAAAAGACTTGCAGCTGCAATTGCAGCGAAAGGTGGTTCTACAGATTATTGTCTTGGGGGGCTGAATACAAATGTACACACTTTTCACATATTTATTTGTAAAAAAATTTGAAAACCATTTATTATTTTCCTTCCACTTCACAATTATGTGCCACTTTGTGTTGGTCTATCACATAAATTCCCAATAAAATAAATTTATGTTTTTGATTGTAGCATGACAAAATGTGGAAAATTTCAAGGGGTATGAATACTTTTTCAAGGCACTGTAAAATCTCCAGTATACAAAAAAAAATGTTCCTATAGTTTCTAAAGTTAGAAATGTAGACGTCCAATTATGACTTTAAATTAGAACTGTAGCTAGGCTATGGACAATATTACCAGCAGTGAACAAGCTTTAGGATAAGCCAACATTAACCTCTGTATCTCCCTTCACAGTGCAGCAATTCATCCTCCGATTTCACAATAACATACTTCCCAACACCAGATGCTGAGAAATAGGGATAACTTGGAATGAAGACAACATGCAGCAAAAAGTGTTTGGGACTAAGCTGTTTTGGATATTGGGTGTGGCCAAAAAGGATATGATTAAATACAGTCTAAAAATACTCACAGTATATATTGCACACATGTGTGTGCACCAAAAGTCTTTGCAAGCCTGGATATTGCCTTGTAAAAGTAGCAGTGACATCATCACTGTGCATAGCCTGTGCTGAGAGCAGAGATGTGGGAGGGATCCTTTAGGTGCCACCCACTACTGCCTATAGAAAACCACAGGAGGGGGCGGAGACAAGACCAGTCACCCTGCACAAGGTTAGGGATGGGCCGAACGGACCCCTGTTTGGTTCGCACCAGAACGTTCGAACACCGTGAAAGTTCGGACCCGAATAACAAACCCCATTAAAGTCAATGGGACCCGAACGACAAAAATCAAAAGTGCCCATTTTGAAGGCTTTTATGCAAGTTTTCGGGCATACAATGATTATAGGGGTCCGGGTCCTGCTTTGGGGGACATGTGTCAATAAAAAAAAAGTTTGTGAAAAACGTCATTTTTAAATGAGCAGTAATTTTTTCATTTTTAAAGTGAAAGCATAAGAATGAAAAGTTCCGTCCAATATAGTGCTGAGGGGTCCCCTTAGTCTACCTGTAAAGTGGCAGATTTGTACCACGTCTAGAATCTGCTGCAGCAATAATTGCATTTATAAAGCCAAAAAAAGATATATATTTTCCCTGCAAGCTGCCTTTATTTTGCTCAGCAACAGCTGGGGAGCCAGTGTGAAAGATGAGGCCACAATGTCGTGCACTGGGAACAAGATTAGATATTTTTTGGATACATTCCGGTGTCACTTTCACTTTGTATAGAAGTCGGTGGGGCCTTCCCACCATGACCCTATAGAGTTAATCTTGATGAAAGCAAGAATCGGCCTTGCTGTAATAAGTTGCACTGATATGCACCTGTCAAACACAGGCAGAAAAATTACTCTTTGTGTGTCGGGGGCACCTTCCCACCGTGACCCTATAGAGGTACTCTTGATGAAAGCAAGAATTGGCCTTGCTGCAATAAATTGCAATGATATGCCCCTGTCAAACAGGTGCAGAAAAATTACTCTTTGGGTGTCGGGGCGCCTTCTCACCGTGACCCTATAGAGGCATATGAAAAAAAGGGGAAGGTGGAGACCTTCCAATAGAGTCACAGTGACTAGACACTATGGTTAATTTCATTACATTTTATTGTAAAACACACCATGATATCAAATATAGCAAAAATAATGTGTAATACCTTCCAAGATAATTTCAAAGACAACGTTGTCATTAAAAAGAGGGGGGGGGGTCGCAGCAACGCATACAGAACTATATGGCATTAAACTGGTAGTAACGCACACATAGCAATATGGCGTTAAACCTTACAGTAACGCTCACAGAACTATATGACGTTAAACTGGCAGTAATGCACACAAAATAATATGGCGTTAAAATGGCAGTAACGCACTCAAAATGATATGGCGTTAAACTGGCAGTAATGCACACAGAACTATATGACGTTAAACTGGCAGTAACGCACACAAAACTATATGGAGTTAAACTGGCAGTAACTCTCACAGAACTATGTGGCGTTAAACTGGCAGTAACGCACACAGAACTATATGGCGTTAAAGTGGCAGTAACGCACGCAAAACTATATGGCGTTAAACTGGCAGTAATGCACACAAAACAATATAGCGTTAAACTGGCAGTAGCGCTCACAGAACTATATGGTGTTAAACTGGCAGTAATGCACACAAAACAATATGGTGTTAAACTGGCAGTAACGCACACAGAACTACAGTATATGGCGTTAAACTGGCAGTAACGCACACAGAAGTAAATGACGTTAAACTGGCAGTAACACACACAGAACTATATGGCGTTAAACTAGTAGTAACGCACACAGAACTATATGGCATTAAATTGGCAGTAACGCACGCAAAACTATATGGCGTGTCCAGCTATGATGACAGTGTCCAATCATGACTCTGACAGTGCTCTGTGTATTGATTGGCTGAAGCTTTCACTGCTTCAGCCAATCAGGGCTTGCAATGCACTGTTCAGCACCGCAATGCATTGTGGTCAGTTCGGGGGGGGCGAACAAACGGTTGAACGAACCCGTTTGTTTGGCTGTTCGCCGAATGACCGAACAACGACAGTTCGGCCCGAACTTATGCTCGAACCAAACCATTCGCCCATCCCTACACAAGGAGAGTGAGCAGCAGTGAGCAATCTTTATTACAGGAAGCTCCTACACAGGTTTTTTTGCAAAGTTTTAAAAATGTTGTTAATGCCGAAAAAGTTAAATAGTTGAATTATCTGTCTTGTCAACACGCTGTGTCTCACACAAATGCACACTGAATTATAAACTAGAAAAATGTGCCAAACAACTGAGGCAATTAACAAGTTGGCTGTGTGAGCAACTTATCATCGGCCATTTGAAAATAGGCAATTAGTGATCATTAGCCCTCAGGTTAAAAAAAAAATGCACTGTTCGAATGCCATACCTCCCAACTTTCCCAGGGTCCAGCAATGCGGGGGATCGAAGCCCCGCTCTTTCCCCCCTCCGGCAGTTTAACTGTGGGCGCCCGGTTGTGGCTTCACAGCCGGGCTCCCACTGCGCATGCGTGAGCGGCGCCGCGCGGCACCGCGCGCCGTCACTGGCCCTGCAATCATCTGGGACCGGTCACGTGTCCCAGATGATTGACAAGAGGGAGGGTGGAGAGGTGATCTCCCTTACTGCACCGAGGGAAGTGACGACAGGAGCCCAGGCACCGAAGGAGGCAGACTACGAGGGACCCCCTAGCAACAGGCATTTAGAGGTGAGTAAAAAAAAAATGTTTTTTTTTTATTTTTTTAAGCACTTTACTAATTTTTTTTGGGGGGGTGGAACTCCACTTTAAAGGAGAATTGTACTAAAAAAGATTAGTTAAACCCACAAGTGCTTTTTTTTTTTTTTTTACCACCACTATTCCTTTATATTGGCTTCTGGAATTTACAAATGCAGCAATTTGGATGAAAGGTTTACCACTGGGAAAAACTTTTTGAAAGATAAATAGTGCATTGTACAGTATATACAACTATATAGATCAGACCAAAATGAAGGACAAATTAGGAGGAAAGAGGGATGATTTCCTCCGAAATCAGGGACAGTTGGGGACTATGCTAATGCATCTGATACTGTTATAGGTGGGAGACTAGCACTACAGGGAAAGAGTATTTCACAGTATGTGGATATTTATGTGTTATGCAACACACGGTTGGACTTTTCAACCGGACTGGTGCGACGGACTTTCCGACGGACTTTTGACAGACTTCCGCCGTACTTTTTTTACGAACGGAATTGCCTACACACGACCGGTCTTTCCGGCGGACCTATTTCCCGATGGAGTTACGGCGGACTTTCCAAATGAACAGACTTGCCCACACACGAACAAGTCCGTTCACAGTGCTGTGTGTTTGGGGGGGTGCTTGGGGGTTGATGCAAGGGGGGAGAGGACATTGCTATGGGGGAAGGGGCAGAGGACACTACTGTGGGGGGCAGAGTACATTACTGATGATGATGTGAAGGAGGGCAGAGGACACTACTGTGGGTGGGGGGGGCAGAGGACACTACTGTGGAGGGGGGGCAGAGAACACTACTGGGGGGAGGGGCAGAGGACACTACTGTGGGTGGGGGGGCAGAGGACACTACTAGGGGGGCAGAGGACACTACTGTGGGTGGGGGGGCAGAGGACACTACTGTGGAGGGGGGGGCAGAGGACACTACTGTGGAGGGGGGGCAGAGGACGCTACTGGGGGAGGGGCAGAGGTCACTACTGTGGGGGGATGGGCAGAGGTCACTACTGTGGGGGGAGGGGCAGAGGTCACTATTGTGGGGGGAGGGGCAGAGGACACTACTGTGGGGGGGCAGAGGACACTATTGTGGAAGGAGGGGCAGAGGACACTACTGTGGAGGGGGGGGCAGAGGACACTACTGTGGAGGGGGGGCAGAGGACGCTACTGGGGGAGGGGCAGAGGTCACTACTGTGGGGGGATGGGCAGAGGTCACTACTGTGGGGGGAGGGGCAGAGGTCACTATTGTGGGGGGAGGGGCAGAGGACACTACTGTGGGGGGGCAGAGGACACTATTGTGGAAGGAGGGACAGAGGACACTACTGTGGGGGGGTAGAGGACACTATTGTGGAGGGAGGGGCAGAGGACACTACTGTGTGGGGTAGAGGACACTATTGTGGAGGGAGGGGCAGAGGACACTACTGTGGGCGTGGTAGAGGACACTTTTGTGAAGGGAGGGGCAGAGGACACTACTGTGGGGGGGGCAGAGGACACTATTGTGGAGGGAGGGGCAGTGGACAATACTGTAGGGGGGGTGGGGGGGCAGAGGACACTATTGTGGAGGGAGGGGCAGAGGACACTACTGTTGGGGGGGTGGGGGGCAGAGGACACTATTGTGGAGGGAGGGGCAGAGGTCACTATTGTGGGGGGAGGGGCAGAGGACACTACTGTGGGGGGGCAGAGGACACTATTGTGGAGGGAGGGGCAGTGGACAATACTGTAGGGGGGGGTGGGGGGGGCAGAGGACACTATTGTGGAGGGAGGGGCAGAGGACACTACTGTTGGGGGGGTAGGGGGCAGAGGACACTATTGTGGAGGGAGGGGCAGAGGACTCTACTGTAGGGGGGTGGGGGGCAGAGGACACTATTCTGGAGGGAGGGGCAGAGGACACTTTTGTGGGGGGCAGGGGACACTACTGTGGGGGAGGGGAAGAGGACACTACTGTGGAGGGAGGGGCAGAGGACACTATTGTGGGGAGTGATGTGAAAGGAGGCATAGGGCACTACTGTGACACACTGAGGTTAATTTACTAAAGGCAAATAGACTGTGCACTCTGCAGTTGCTCCAGAGCTTAGTAAATGAGGTAAAGGTTCACTTTGCAAAGAACAACCAATCACGTGCAAGCAAAATAAAAAAAAACAGTATTTTTGCTTGCACATGATTGGATGATGAAAGTCAGCAGAGCTTTTCCTCATTTACTAAATTCCGGAGCAGCTGCACTTACAGAATGCAACTGCACTTTCAAAAGTGCACAGTCTATTTGCCTTTAGTAAATCAACCCCAGTGTGTTCTTCAATTCTTCATGCCATCTTTTTATTGGGGGCTTGATAGTGTTTTTTTGTTTTTTTAAAGGGCGCGCACTCACCCCACCCCCTGCCCAGCGATCTTCAATTTCCTCCATGTTGTCCAGGTAGATCTCAACCTCTGAAAGTTTACCTTCCCCTGGTCTAAGGTTCACCACACACATTGCAATTTGATTGTACAATCTCCTTTAGTTCTTCCAACACGTATATAGTGTAAGGGCCTGCCTGATTGGATCCAAATTGATTAGACAGATTAGGTAGGTTCTCATATTACAGTAAGTCTAAAGATGATTGTGTGGTCACGTTGTAATTTGCATGGTGGCCCTTAGAGGTTGATTTACTAGAGTCAAATAGACTCTGCAAGTGCAGTTGCTCCAGAGCTTAGTAAATGAGGTTTAGCTTCACTTTACAAAGAATACCCAATCACGTGCAAGGAAAATTTTAAAAAAATGCATTTTTGCTTGCATATGATTGGATGATGGAACTCAGCAAAGCTTTTGCTTATTTACTAAGCTCTGGAGCAACTGCACTTTGCAAAGTGCACAGTCTATTTGCCTCCAGTAAATCAACCCCTAAGAGGGGACTTCCTCTCACTTTGGAGAGATTTCCACTGACCTTCTGTTGTATCTCTGGGATAGGAAGTTAAGAGAAGCAAACACTAACATGGAGACTTTCCACTGGTCTTACCTGGACAGTCCGGGTTTTGGGCCATGTGTCCGGGTGTCTGGGTTTCAGATTGCATGAATTTATTCACATTGAACTGTGGCTAACTGTCCCGGGCAGGAGGAACACTCCACTACCCCTCCCCCCCAGTCAGCGGGATCTCTGCCCCTCCAGAGAGTCAGGCGATCTGTTGATTCTCCACACGGAGCACTAATCAGAAATGGCCAGATCACCAGTAAGGTGGGAGGAAATTCCTCCATCCACCTAATTTGTGTGGATAGAGGAATCTGTTTTTTGCATTCAGTCCACAAATTATATGTATTGGAAGAGTTTTTTTTTTTTATTATTATTGTTCTGAGGTTTATACATGTCTGTGAGAGACTTACTTGTGGCTCAGGATTGTAACCATATTTTATGGGTACAAAAATTGTCGGGATTGGCTTGCAGAAAAGGTGGCAACCCTTTTCTTGATCCCATCCTCTCTTAGTGTCCAATTAGGAAAATAAGATGATAGGTAAAAATGATACAGGATTTAGTAATGCATTATTCTGTTCCATTTGTATTCTATAAATACATTTCTATATGTATTCTCAGCTTTCTTTTTTATTGTTTTAGGGAAATTCTGGCCTTGGATTTAGCATTGCCGGAGGTATAGATAATCCTCATGTAGGAGACGACCCGGGCATTTTTATTACCAAGATCATCCCAGGAGGGGCAGCAGCAGAAGACGGCAGACTCAGGTAAGAGGAGATAAAGCTGTCATTTGATGTGTGCTTCCACTGAAAGCATGAGACTTCTTTTTTTTTTTTTTATAAATCTATCACATCCATAGCAAAGTCACTGTTCTGAAAAAAAAATAGTAATAATATATATATATATATATATATATATATATATATATATATATATATATATATATATATTACTGCGCAGGTGATAACAACCATATGTGAATAAAAGCTGCTGGCTATTAGACATGTGCACTGACAAAAAATGTCTTTGTTTTTGTTTCATTCGTTTTTTTGCTTTTTTCCGAAATTCGGAAATTCAAAAATTCGGAATTCGGAAATCCGAAAATTCGAATTTTCGAATTTTGAATTTCCCAATTTTCACATTTCCGAATTTTGAAATTTCGAATTCCAAATTTTAGAATTTACAAATTTTAGAATTTCAAATTTTCAAATTTCCGAATTTTGAATTTTTTCGAATTCCGAATTTCCAAATATTTGAATTCCGAATTTCCGAATTTTTGAATTCCAAATTTCCGAATTTTCAGATTTTCGGAATTCGGATATTCAGAAATTCGAAAATCCGAAAATTTGAAAATCTGAAAAAAAGAAAGAAAATCAGTACAATTCGAAATAATAACTAACTATTAAATTATAGGTATTGGAATTCCCTTTCAAATTTGGCTGTTTGTGACGAATACGAATACAAATTTATCTGCAGTTACGAATTATCCGAAATAACGAATGCGGCATCTAAACAAATGGAATTGAACAAATTAATAATAAATAATAATAATAAAAAGGTTTTATTATTATTATTGTTATTTATTATTATTAGATCGTTACGTTCCATTCGTTTAGATACGGCATTCGTTATTTCAGACAATTCGTAACTTCGGATAAATTCGTACTCATTATGTTCACTAACAGCCAAATTTGAAAGGAAATTCTAATACCTATAATTTAATATTTATTATTAGTTAGTTATTATTTCAGATTTTTGGGTTTTCAAATTTTCAGATTTTCAATCTTTTGAATGTTCAGATTTTCATTCTTATTTTTTGATTTTCAAATTTCCAAATTTTAGAGATTTAGAATTTCCTAATTTCAAATTTTCGAACTTCTTCATTTCGAATTTCCAAAATTTTCCAATTTCCAATTTCCAATTTCCGAAATTCTGAAAATTTGGAAATTCCGAAAATTAGGAAATTCGGAATTTCGGAAATTGGAAAATTTGGAAATTAACGAATTTGTCAAAATTTGTTTAAAAACTACCGGTAATTCGTAACTAAACGAATTGCTCATGTCTATTTGCTATATCTCAACAGAACCAATTGTGCAAAAACATAAATAGCGGTACCCCCCCACCGTAGGGGCTGCTGAGTGTTGTGGTCCCACCTGTCACCCTGCCCAGCCCAGCCCAGCATTCACTTCCAGACACTCCAAGACAATGAAAAAGTCCATCAGCTTTGTTTTTGTATTTTATTGAGGCATTAGAACTTGGATGGGGCGAAGGAATTCATGGGGTGCCCAGAAAAAAAGATTCTTGCATGGTTTGGGACAATTTGGATACTCTCCTCCACTTGCTGCAGATTATCTCTCCTTCTCCCTCCAGCACAATTCTTCAGGCGCAGCTAGCACATGGTTAGGCCTGACTCTGATTTCAACCAGGCCTTAGCAAAACTACCTTATTACAGGCAGGGACCACGGGCCCCTATGGTGTAGCAAAGAAAGTTCTGGTGCTAGCTGCCCACTTTGGTGGACTACTGATCCCAGTAATCCCTCTGCAGACCCTGACAGCCCTCCCGGCTGCAGCGGTCTGTCTTCACTGCCCATGACATCACAGTCTCTCCCGCTGGCTCTACATCCAACTCTGACTGCACACTCCCAGTCTGCTCCGGCATGCCTCCCAGCTCTCCCAACTGTGCCTGCCACTCACCGACGCCTGGTGGATCCCTCCTGGAGACTTGCCCGGCATTTTTCTCCGCTATCCTCTCCTGCTCCTGTTCAGGACACCTCTTGGGTTGTGTGGGGTTCCTGTTCAGCTCTTAGCCCCTGGCCCAAGGTCACCCCCCCACCAGGCTGGGGGGGGGCTTCCTCAAAGGCCCTAACAGCCTAATACTCCATCTCCAGTTCTTCCACCCGAACAACTCCTCCCCAGCTGGGCTGACTCTAGGTATTTAAGAAGGCCTGCCCCCTGCCAATCCAGGTTGGGGATTGGTTAGGGCTCCTTAGATCACCCCAGACAGCTCCACCCTTCTTCCCCACCTTCCTTCTAGAAGCAGAAGGGAGGTAACCAAAAGATGAAACTAGCTGTGAGCCACCAGCCTACTCTAAGCCACTCCCACCCCCACAGATCAAAACAAACAGGCCTAGCTTTGAGCTAAGCCTGCCTAAATTTACCTGTTCTACAAAAAAATCTCGCTCTAGCACCTACACTAGGTAGAGGGTGCTACATATACAGAGTAAAAAAGTCCCTTTCTCTGCAGCCTCAGCTGCACTGAAAATGAATGAACAGGAGACAGAGGCTCCTCCCCATTCATAAACTGAAGCATCGTAAACACCGGAAAAGGAAGGAGCCGGTAAATGACAGATTTACCGACTCCTTCCCCTGCTCTCCATCCTGAAAGATCCGGGGCGGGGGGGGGGGACTGGTGGAGGAGCCGGAGAGCTGGGGAGGACACAGGGGGACGCAGAGGAGAACGGGGGGAATGAAGGAGGACATGGAGGGACCAGAGGAGGAGCTGGAGAGCCAGGAAGGATGCAGGGGGACCCAGAGGAGGACAGGATATTTCTATCTATCTATTTATGCACTGTATATATATATATATAGATATATATATATCTATATATATATACAGTATATATAAACACTATATTGTCAAAAGTATTGTGACGCCTGCCCTTATACACACATGAACTTTAATGGCATCCCAGTCTTAGTCCATAAGGGTTTAATATTGAGTTGGGCCACCCTTTGCAGCTATAATAGCTTCAGCTCTTCTAGGAAGGCTTTAAAGGACGTAAGAGTGTGGGCAGGCACCAAGACTTTATAGGCACAATAAAGATACTTGTATCATTAAAAAATCTAGTTTTATTTCATTTCAAAAAATCGTGTATTTAAAAGCGGGGAAAGACAAAGACAGGATAAAACCTTATATAGTAAACAGCATTTACAGAATATGCACTCCATACAAAATAAATCAAGAGACAACGAAGCTATTGGATCAATAAGAGATACAGACAGCCTATTGATCTATATAGTTACAGTACATATCGTTGAATCAGCGCCATGTGGTGATGGTAGCCAAGATTCTGTAAAAGATTATGGGCTCGACATGTTGCGCGCTCTAGCGCTTCTTCAGGAGCAAACACTACGATAGCTGTAATGGATAGTATATTATTAACAGCCTTCCCAAATTATTTTTGTATATATATAGTGTTGGTATAAATACTTTTATATGGGTCAGCAGAAAATACATGGGGACCGTTTAAAAACAAGGACGCCAGGAGGACAACAACACTGTAAGCATATCAAGGCAGAGAAGGGGCAATGTGGGGACGGGTGTAACATGGTGTAGATGTGTAGTAAGGGATAAGAAGGATATAAAGGTAAGATAAAATAAAATAAAATATGAATAGGGTAGGGGGGAGAGGGGAGAGGAAAGGGGATAGAACAAAGAACAGGAGTGGACAGGGGGAAAAAGAGAAGATGTGAAAGAGAGGAGACATCAGGAGGAGGAGGAGGAATTCCCCCTTCTATTCCTCCTCCTCCTCCTGATGTCTCCTCTCTTTCACATCTTCTCTTTTTCCCCCTGTCCACTCCTGTTCTTTGTTCTATCCCCTTTCCTCTCCCCTCTCCCCCCTACCCTATTCATATTTTATTTTATTTTATCTTACCTTTATATCCTTCTTATCCCTTACTACACATCTACACCATGTTACACCCGTCCCCACATTGCCCCTTCTCTGCCTTGATATGCTTACAGTGTTGTTGTCCTCCTGGCGTCCTTGTTTTTAAACGGTCCCCATGTATTTTCTGCTGACCCATATAAAAGTATTTATACCAACACTATATATATACAAAAATAATTTGGGAAGGCTGTTAATAATATACTATCCATTACAGCTATCGTAGTGTTTGCTCCTGAAGAAGCGCTAGAGCGCGCAACATGTCGAGCCCATAATCTTTTACAGAATCTTGGCTACCATCACCACATGGCGCTGATTCAACGATATGTACTGTAACTATATAGATCAATAGGCTGTCTGTATCTCTTATTGATCCAATAGCTTCGTTGTCTCTTGATTTATTTTGTATGGAGTGCATATTCTGTAAATGCTGTTTACTATATAAGGTTTTATCCTGTCTTTGTCTTTCCCCGCTTTTAAATACACGATTTTTTGAAATGAAATAAAACTAGATTTTTTAATGATACAAGTATCTTTATTGTGCCTATAAAGTCTTGGTGCCTGCCCACACTCTTACGTCCTTTAAACAATTCATATTAGACGTGGCACACATACTTATCCTGTATCCGCATGACCACTGTGCGATGATACGTCCCCTATATATGCTTCTAGGAAGGCTGTCCACAAGGTTTAGGAGTGTGTCTATGGGAAAGTTTGACCATTCTTCCAGAAGGGCATTTGTGAGGTGAGACACTGATGTTGGATGAGAAAGCCTGGCTCACAGTCTCTGCTCTAATTCATCCCAAAGGTGTTCTTTCGGGTTGAGGTAAGGAGTCAAGTTCCTCCACCCCAAACTCACTCATTCACACTATATTGTCAAAAGTATTGGGCTACCCTTCCAAATCATTTAGTGTAATTATTTTGGTGCACATAGACTTTACCCAATGCGTTTCGTCACCTGGACATTGTCAGGAGACTGGGGACATCAGGCTAGTAGAGATCACTGTTATTACCCCTTCACAAATCAAGGCTCCCACTCCAACTACTGACTGCTGGAGTCAAAGGGCTGAACAGCTAGTAAAAATATATATATATTGCCCACAAGCTGGGCAATATATATATATATTTAGCAATTTTATGATTTGTATGAACCTGTAGGGTACACCATATCCTTCAGATGCTGGGGAGGTTGGAATTCACACCATTCATTCCTTTTTATCTTCACTAATTTGGGACCCGCTTGACCAGTTTTCTTCATCTGGTTTGTAAAGGTCACTAATGAAATGTGTTCTACTCTTCGTTAAATGGTATTAAACCTGTTTATTTATTCATCCTGATAACGAATGCAGATGACTAAATAAACTGATGATACCTAATGGCTGATTGGAAAATCAGAATAATGCTAATGTTTTCTGAAACACGCTAATGCGCACTTACCCTGCCACAAATGTGAATTCAAGGTAAATAATTACACTATATTCCATGGGGAAGTTAAACTTTGTAATTATTTATTGTGATATGACTATTTCAACATCCCCTAATTTAAAGACATCTATTAGACATATTTTAGCCTTCAGAAAATTATCAGCATTAACACCTGCTCGTGTTTATTTTGTTCTTTCATTTTTCCGCTTTACGTGCTCAGAAATATAATTTTGTTCTTGGAAAAAAAAAATGGCAGATAAAAAAAAAATTAATCCATTATGTTTGATGCCTTATGATTAGTGATGCAAATGCGCAAAAGTTATTAAAATAAACATTACACTTTACAAACACGAGTGAGCAGAGATTGAGAATCCTTATTTGACCTAAAATCCGAAAAATGTCACAAATTACAAACGTCTTATGGATGAGTGAATCAGTTCTTTTTAATTTGCTTAAATGTAGAAAAGCAGTTCTTAACCTGAGGTATATGAACCCTGGGCGTACCTGTACACAAGTATGGGTTACCTCAAGGTCTACGGTGATATGGTGGATCATCAGTTTGTTCCAGGTTTTGACATCAGTAAACTGGTTCAAGGGTCATAATGTGATTGGTGGACAACAATCTAAGGTCGCTTTCTCACATGCATATATAAATATACTAAGGTCCCTCTTACACAGGGTGGACTCTGCTTGCGATCCGCTTGCTTAGCGGGGGATCTGCCCACTGATCCCCCGCTGGCTGAACAGAGGAGAATGGGCAGATCACCGATCAATGTCTATGTTTTGCCTATGTCCCCTATGCTTGCCTATAATACACCCCTGACTTTATTTTTGGGTTTATAACAGCAGACTAGGATAATAGATTGAATTTCATTCCGTAGGTTTGTAACCAAGAAGGCACTAGAATGCTGCACTCGGACTCAGTTATTACCTCTTATGTGATGAAAGTATGTAGAGATGGATGTGCATGGGACTTTGAATGTGTGGGATAATTAACACGATAGGTGTAAAGGGAACATAAAGGACACCCACCCCAAGCCCCTCCTCCCTCTGAAGAAGCTCGTCTGACGAGTGAAACGCGTCAGTATGACGTCATCACGTTGGTGATGTCCAGACACAGATTGGTCTCTACGGACACTCTGCCTTCCCCTGGGAAAGAGCCGCATAATTAGCAGGGTGGTACACATAGAGGCTGTAGCGTGTGGTGCTTGGTGTCTGTGAAGACAGGAGGACAGTTTGACGCCAGCTGGCGTGGTCCGGGAGTGCCGGGGAGTAGTGAGATACACTGGAACAATCCCTGTCGGGTTAACATATCCACCCCCCTGCTGACACTATCCCACCAACCAACCCACGCTACTTACGAGCCACGGAAACAGAAGGACTGTGTACACCGAGGCTGCATCGTGTTGTGCTTGGTGTGCAGGGAGAGGGATATCCCCTCCCTGCCATTGGCCCCGTTGATACTATCCCATCAAGCACACCTTTATGACACACACGAGCCCCCAGTCCCAGTGGCCCATCCCTATCTCAGGAAATTGCTTCACCAATATACTGCATAGTATGGCTACCGGCATACACGTGATTTATGCAAACATCCTGGGACTGCAATTGGATTGATCCACCCATACCTTTATTACTTAAACTGTACTAATTGACCCATGGAATACCAAATTTATCCCCTTACGGAGCAATTTTTGCTACTCTGGATCTGCAACTAACCTCTTTATTGTGGTCTTTTTGCTGCCCTTACACAGATACATTAGTATGCAAGTGGATGGATGAGTGTCCGTGGTAGCTACCTGTGTCCTTTGACAACGTTGTCATATTTTAATTGAATATATGGTGGAGGTATAGTCCATGTATTAACGAACATTTGTTATTTTCAATAAAGCTTTTTGTATTTTTGTAATACTGGCTGTTCCTTGTTGATGAATTCTTGTGAACCCTCTGTCCATTTATGTGTATACACTGATCAATGTCTGCTCTGCTTATGCAGCCCGCTCTGCTCTATGGGCAGTCAAATGTAAAAAGACCGGCTGTCTGTTTACACCCGACTGCCCTCCGAACCAATCTGCCCAGATGCAGGGGAACGGATCCCCTTCCATTTGTATTTTGGAAGATTGGATTGGAGCTAGGTGGGTGTAAACAGACACAAGTCCATTTACATCTGCCGCTCCATAGAGATGTATGGAGGGCTTGATTGGGTCCGCCTGAAAAACGGACAGGCAGACACGATCGGACTGCTCTTGTGAAAGACCCCTAAGGCCAATTTAAACAGAAGCCATTTAACCAACCAGCATGTCTTTGGAGTGTAGAAGGAAACCAGAGTATGCGGAGGTAACCCACAGAGAGAAGATAAGAAGGAATCTTACATTTTAGGGCTGTTATGGGAGGAAAAGGGAAAGAGAAATCTCTTCATTGGGACACCTATCTCTATGACAACTAAAATGGGAATTCCCCTCACATTTGGAAGATTTCTGCAAACTTCTTGTTGCTTCTCCAACCCAGGAAGTGAAGAAAAATGTCTTCATCAGGACAGAGTCAGCAAAAAGTAACCTGATTATTATTATTTTTATTATTATTATACAGGATTTATATAGCGCTTTACAACATTAGGGCAGACAGTTCAATAACAATACAATTCAATACAGGAGGAATCAGAGGGCCCTGCTCGTTAGCGCTTACAATCTAGGAGGGAGGGTCAAGTTATACAAAAGGGTAATAGCTGTGGGGGATGATAATGGTTTTAACCTATCTTTGCTCTATCCCCCCCCAAAAAAAGTTTTGGCTATACATGGAAAACTTTATTTTTACTTCTTTTTAAAGCGTAACTCCACTTTTGTTGAGAAAAAAACATTCCCCTCTGGGTGATCTATGTACATTGCATAGATTTTAACAAACTCTGTTGCAGATTCCTACCTTTTGTTATTCTGAAGAAATCACTGTCTGTTCCTGTTCGGGCGGCACAGTGGTGTAGTGGGTAGCATTCTTGCCTAGCAGTAAAAAGGGTTGCTGGTTTGAATCTCAACCATGACACTACCTGCC